>JASDDO010000022.1:773643195-774843195 GCA_030015575.1 Agapanthus africanus
CTCAAACAGTTGCGGTCTCTCCAAGGGAAGCTCGCATACATCCGGCGATTTATCGCAAATCTTTCAGGCAAATGCCGCCCCTACAGTCACCTGATGAAGAAGGGAACCCCATTCGTCTGGGAGCAAAAATGCCAAGGCGCACTAGACGAGATCAAGCAGTACCTGCGGAACCCGCCGGTATTAGCCGCGCCGGTCAAGGGAAAACTCCTCATTCTTTATACAACCGCCCTCGAAGGTTCCTTGGGCGCATTATGGGCACAAGAGAATGACCAGGGGAAAGAAAGAGCACTTTACTACTTAAGTCGAGTGCTACTGGGGGCAGAAAGCAATTACTCGCCCATTGAAAAGCATTGCTTGGCATTAATCTTTGCAGTAACGAAGCTCAGGCACTATGCGTTGGCGCATGAAGTCCGTCTCATTTCAAAGGTGGATCCCCTTAAATACCTGATGTCAAAGGCTATATTGACGGGACGACTCGCTAAATGGGCCCTACTCTTGATGGAGTTTTCGATAACATATCAACCCCTCAAGGCAATAAAGGGCCAGGCCATTGCCGACTTCCTCGCTGAGCACCCGATACCGGCCGACTCTCCTCTAAACTGTGATTTGCCGGACGAGCATGCATTTGATGCAATTGGCGGTGGAAGCACACGATGGGAACTCTATTTCGATGGAGCGTCCTCCACAAAGAAACAGAAACAGGGTAACCCGATCATCAAATCGGGGATAGGCCTTATCTTTGTAACTCCACAAGGAAGGATAATGCGCTTCGCCTTCTCCTTAACAGAGTCAAGGACAAACAATGAAGCCGAATACGAAGCTCTGATAGCAGGCCTCGAAATCGCCATCAACATGGGAATCGAAGACCTCCACATATACGGGGATTCTCAGCTGGTCGTTAGCCAAATAAATGGTGACTACCAAACATGCAAACCAGAATTGGTGAAATACGGCGTAAAAGTGCGACAACTGTTGGCCCAGATCCCCTCCTATATTCTAGAGAACATACCGCGCGCGGAAAACAGCAAAGCAGACGCGTTGGCCAAACTCGCTAAAGAACTGGCTGACGAGAACCTCGATGACGTCAGAATCGTGGTACAAAGCCGTCGAGTGCTCGCCCCGGCAGAAATACCTCCGGAATTATATAAAGAAAAGGGAGCGATTCAGCAAGCGACCCTACAAATAAAAGACCGTGAGAAGGCTGAGGACTGGAGGGAAGTCTTCATAGACTACTTTAAGTCCCACCGAATGCCCGAAGAGGCGTCCTCAAGGCATCAGCTTATGAAACGAGCTCTATCCTTCACTTTCGTCAACGATACCCTGTACAAGAGATCGTTTGATTTTCTATGGCTGAGATGCTTGGGACCTGACGAAGCGGAACGAGTCGTTCGAGAAGTTCACGACGGACTTTGCGGTTCTCACCAAGCAGGCCCAAAGATGAAGTTAAAAATTAAACGGATGGGTTACTACTGGCCCACGATGATCCAGGAC
This sequence comes from Agapanthus africanus, assembly GCA_030015575.1. Taxonomy (NCBI): domain Eukaryota; kingdom Viridiplantae; phylum Streptophyta; class Magnoliopsida; order Asparagales; family Amaryllidaceae; genus Agapanthus; species Agapanthus africanus. Next base: position 773,644,687 of record JASDDO010000022.1, read on the forward strand.
TGCCTCGAGTATGCAAAGCAATGCCACTCATGCCAGATCCATGGAGACTTCATCCACCAACATCCGAATCCACTACACCCAACGGTGGCCAGCTGGCCATTCGAAATGTGGGGGACTGACATAGTCGGCCCCATAGAGCCGGCATCAGCCCGGGGACATCGTTTTATCCTGGCGACAACTGATTACTTCTCCAAATGGGCAGAAGCGGTACCACTGAGGGAAGTGAAGACGGAGAACATTCTTCATTTCTTCAAAACACACGTCATCTATCGGTTCGGAACCCCGCGACGGATTATCTCCGATAATGGGCCGGCCTACCGAAGCCATAAGATTAGCCGCTTCGCACAGCAGCACAATATAGACTGGAGATATTCTTCAGTTTACAACCCACGAGCTAACGGTCTGGCCGAGGCTTTCAATAAGACCTTGACGAAGATCATGAAAAAGACCGTCTCCAGGAATAAGAGAGACTGGCACGAAAGGCTGCAAGAAGCCCTCTGGGCTTATCGAACTACATTCAAGACGGCCACGAACACAACGCCGTACGCGTTGGTATTTGGGACGGAAGCAGTTCTCCCCCTCGAGATAGAGTTACCCTCTCTACGAGTAGCAGTCCACCACGAGCTGACGAACGAAGAAAATGCTCACCTTCGGCTTGAGGAGCTTGACGCCCTCGATGAAACCCGGCTCATAGCGCAACAATATCTAGAAGCCTACAAAGCAAAGATGACGCGCTCGTACGAAAGATTGACCAGGCCGAGGACATTCCGCCAAGGCGAACTCGTGCTAGTGGTCAAAAGACCGATGATTCCCAATCGTGCCAAGCGGGGAAAATTTGAGCCAAACTATGAAGGCCCGTACATCATAGACAAGGTCTACCAGGGTGGAGCCTACCTACTCATGGACATGCACGGTGAAAGGCCTTTCAGGCCAGTAAACGGCCGCTTCTTGAAGAAATACCATGCTTAATAAACTGCAGCCTAGGTCAATGATGGATGACGACGACTATGTCCGCTCGCTATCTTCCTAAGCTCAGACTTTACAAGCAGCAGCCGGCCTTCCTATATCGACGGACCGAAACGTCCTTAAACTATCGTCGGACCGAAACGTCCTTAAACTATCGTCGGACCGAAACGTCCTTAAACTATCGACGGACCGAAACGTCCTTAAACTATCGTCGGACCGAAACGTCCTTAAACTATCGACGGACCGAAACGTCCTTAAACTATCGTCGGACCGAAACGTCCTTAAACTATCGTCGGACCGAAACGTCCTTAAACTATCGTCGGACCAAAACGTCCTTAAACTAACAACGGACCGAAACGTCCCTAAACTAATGCCGGACCGAAACGTCCTTAAACTAACAACGGACCGAAACGTCCTTAAACTAACAGCGGACCGAAACGTCCTTAAACTATCAACGGACCGAAACGTCCCTAAACTACCACCGCAACGTCCTTAGGTTGACGAGATGGATAAAAAAAAAAAAAAAAAAAAAAAAAAAAAAAAAAAAAAACGGTATGTCCATAAGCAAAATGGGCACGGATGAAAACCCGAAAAGGGCTCCGTGAGTAAAAACAGCAGGGCTGCCGGCAAGTGTTCGTGAAAACCCGAAAGGGCGCGACCTTGTAAAAAAAAAAAGAGAAGAGTAAAAATGATATAAATAAAAAAAAAACGGTATGTCCATAAGCAAAATGGGCACGGATGAAAACCCGAAAGGGCTCCGTGAGTAAAAACAGCAGGACTACCGGCGAGTGTTTGTGAAAACCCGAAAGGGCGCAACCTCGTTAAAGGACACTTACAGAGTCCTCTCGACCCTGTAAGGAGAAACCACCTGCGTGAGATCCTTACGACTCACAAAGGAGCAGCACACTTAGGGATCCTCACGATTCCTGAGGAGAAAATACACTTACGAGATCCTCACGACTCGTAAGGAGAATTCTCTTATGGGACCCTCATGGCTCATGAGATTTGAAAGTCTTAAGTTACAGAAAACCTGAACCTGTTCTTAAGCAAATCCCCCACAACCTCCGATATTGCCCTACAAGAGGCTCAATACTGACCCTTGTATACAATCCACGGGCGCGAATAAACATTTCCCCAGCAAAGTCCAACCCTTGTAGGTCCCCTCGACCCATAAGGAGAAAACCCTCTTGTAGGATCCTTACGACTTACAGAGGAACATACACTTAGGAATCCTCACGATCCCTAAGGAGAAAATACACCTGCAAGATCCTCACGACTTGTAGGGAGAAATACCTTTGTGAGACCCTTACGGCTCATGAAGTCAAAAGCCTTGGTTAACAGGACCCTTAACCCTGTTTGCTGAGCCACCTTTGTTCATTATCGACAAAGGCAAATGATGATTCGCTCCTGGCAACATCCCAGTTGCAGCGATGCTGATGCCGAAATCGGTGTCCAAAATCCGAGCTTGCGGCGAAAAAGCTAGCAAGCCACACATGCCTACGAAATAGCCGAAATGATGGGGCAACTTGCAATAAAAAGCAGCAAGTAAAAATGTATGCATGAAAAATAGCCGAAATGATAGGGCAACTCGCAATAAAAAAAAGCAGCGAGTAAAAATAAAACAAATAGCCGAAATGATTGGGCACCGCGAAAAATAGCCGAAATGATTGGGCAATCGCGACCTTCGCGATATAAAAAGCTGAAATGATAGAGCATCGCGGAAAGAATAAAAGAAATGATGGAAAAATGAAACATTTTTGCCCTACAGGTGATACTACAACAATCCCTGTACACAATCTAGGGGCGCAAACAAAGAAAGAGTCGTACTCCTTCCCCCAGGTTTCACCAAAAAAGAAGAAGCCAGGTCTCGACGGGCCACAAGCGACCTAGAGATCATCCAAACACTCGTCTCGTAACAACGGACATGACTTCAAACAAAGCAGAGCAGCGGCAGCTCCCAATTCCATGGCTCGGTGGTATGCATATCGCCAACAGTCAAACCTCCATTCCGTGAAATGCGGATACAATCGATAAAATTCCTGGTTACGTGGAACGCGGATAACGTCACTCTTTGACCCCGTGGAAAACGTCCAGAGCGGATCCTGGTCCTCGCAGAGCATGGCAGTGAACCCATGCGAAGCATCCAGAGCGGAGCCTAGTCCTCGCCTAACGCGGCAGTGAACCCGTGTGAAGCATCTAGTGCAAACTTCCTGGTTACGTGGAACGCGGATAACGTCACTCTTTGACCCCGTGGAAAACGTCCAGAGCGGATCCTGGTCCTCGCAGAGCATGGTAGTGAACCCGTGCGAAGCATCCAGAGCGGAGCCTAGTCCTCGCCTAACGCGGCAGTGAACCCGTGTGAAGCATCTAGTGCAAACTTCCTGGTTACGTGGAACGCGGATAACGTCACTCTTTGACCCCGTGGAAAACGTCCAGAGCGGATCCTGGTCCTCGCAGAGCATGGCAGTGAACCCATGCGAAGCATCCAGAGCGGAGCCTAGTCCTCGCCTAACGCGGCAGTGAACCCGTGTGAAGCATCTAGTGCAAACTTCCTGGTTACGTGGAACGCGGATAACGTCACTCTTTGACCCCGTGGAAAACGTCCAGAGCGGATCCTGGTCCTCGCAGAGCATGGCAGTGAACCCGTGCGAAGCATCCAGAGCGGAGCCTAGTCCTCGCCTAACGCGGCAGTGAACCCGTGTGAAGCATCTAGTGCAAACTTCCTGGTTACGTGGAACGCGGATAACGTCACTCTTTGACCCCGTGGAAAACGTCCAGAGCGGATCCTGGTCCTCGCAGAGCATGGTAGTGAACCCGTGCGAAGCATCCAGAGCGGAGCCTAGTCCTCGCCTAACGCGGCAGTGAACCCGTGTGAAGCATCTAGTGCAAACTTCCTGATTACGTGGAACGCGGATAACGTCACTCTTTGGCCCCGTGGAAAACGTCCAGAGCGGATCCTGGTCCTCGCAGAGCATGGCAGTGAACCCATGCGAAGCATCCAGAGCGGAGCCTAGTCCTCGCCTAACGCGGCAGTGAACCCGTGTGAAGCATCTAGTGCAAACTTCCTGGTTACGTGGAACGCGGATAACGTCACTCTTTGACCCCGTGGAAAACGTCCAGAGCGGATCCTGGTCCTCGCAGAGCATGGCAGTGAACCCATGCGAAGCATCCAGAGCGGAGCCTAGTCCTCGCCTAACGCGGCAGTGAACCCGTGTGAAGCATCTAGTGCAAACTTCCTGGTTACGTGGAACGCGGATAACGTCACTCTTTGACCCCGTGGAAAACGTCCAGAGCGGATCCTGGTCCTTGCAGAGCATGGCAGTGAACCCGTGCGAAGCATCCAGAGCGGAGCCTAGTCCTCGCCTAACGCGGCAGTGAACCCGCGTGAAGCATCTAGTGCAAACTTCCTGGTTACGTGGAACGCGGATAACGTCACTCTTTGACCCCGTGGAAAACGTCCAGAGCGGATCCTGGTCCTCGCAGAGCATGGCAGTGAACCCATGCGAAGCATCCAGAGCGGAGCCTAGTCCTCGCCTAACGCGGCAGTGAACCCGTGTGAAGCATCTAGTGCAAACTTCCTGGTTACGTGGAACGCGGATAACGTCACTCTTTGACCCCGTGGAAGACGTCCAGAGCGGATCCTGGTCCTCGCAGAGCATGGCAGTGAACCCGTGCGAAGCATCCAGAGCGGAGCCTAGTCCTCGCCTAACGCGGCAGTGAACCCGTGTGAAGCATCTAGTGCAAACTTCCTGGTTACGTGGAACGCGGATAACGTCACTCTTTGACCCCGTGGAAAACGTCCAGAGCGGATCCTGGTCCTCGCAGAGCATGGTAGTGAACCCGTGCGAAGCATCCAGAGCGGAGCCTAGTCCTCGCCTAACGCGGCAGTGAACCCGTGTGAAGCATCTAGTGCAAACTTCCTGGTCACGTGGAACGCGGATAACGTCATTCTTTGACCCCGTGGAAAACGTCCAGAGCGGAGCCTGGTCCTCGCCAAGCACGGCAGTGAACCCGTGTGAAGCATCCAGAGCAAACACAGGACTGTGGAGTCCTTAAAATCCACGGACTATGACGTCCTTAACCTCGACCGTGATGTCTTAAAACTAACGATCAATCCCCCCGATTCCCTACGGATTTCGCCTTGGTTTAAGGGTACATCTCTTCACTCCTTTGATACCTGGCGTTGTAATTCCTCAACGTCTTCAAAGAGGTGGCGGGTCCCTGCAACCAAACACCGGACTGTGGAGTCCCTAAATCCACGGACTATGAGGTCCTTAACCTTGACCGTGATGTCTTAAAACTAACATCGGACTGTGGAGTCCTTAAATCCACGGACTATGAGGTCCTTAACCTTGACCGCGACGTCTTTAAACTACGATACCTCGAAAGATCCCTGACTCCGTGAAACGCGGATAAGGATGATCACATCCAACACTTGCAGGCCCTCACGACCTGTAAGGAAGAAAAACTCTCTTGTGGGATCCTTACGACTCTCAAGGGAAAACCCTTTTAAGAATCCTCACGATTCTTAAGAAGAACTCACACCTATGGGATCCTCTCGACCTGTAGGGAGAAAAACTCTTTATGAGACCCTTGTGGCTCGTAAAAAGCAAAAGCCTTAGGAAACAGATCCTAACCCTGAATCCTAAGCCACGGCCGTCCTGCAAGAAGATTAAGATAGAATATCCGCAGAATGCATTCAATGAAAAGGAGACACATCATTGGCAAGAAAAATGTATCTTTTATTCATAAACCAAAACGGGTACAAAGTACAATTTATGGAAGGAACAAAAAGAAAATACTCTCATCCATGAGTATGTACAAAAAGGAAGAAAAAGATACAAATGTTTCAGGCCGGCGGGCGATTCAGCAACTTGGTCAGCTCATCCTGCTTTTGCTGAGCCACGGCTTCATGACGCAAGATCTCCAGAAGACGAGCCTCCGCCTGAGCTTGCTGGGCCTGATATGAAGCGAGCCGGGCTTCAAGCTCCTTTTCAGTGGCCTTGTGAGCCTCAACTCTCTCGCGAGTAAACGTGACGGCTTTGTCAAGAGCCACCACCTCTTTGATGGACTCCTGTAGCACCCGCCACAGTTCATACGCTTTATTGGCCCTGGCTGTGAGATTGGCTTGAAGCTCGCCCAGCGCCTTAGAGGCTAGCTCCCTCTCCGAGAATTTGCGGCCAAGCCTCTTTTCACATGACATCATATTTGCCGCACATCGTGCTATCAGACCTCGCAACTCCGCTTTTGCAACCACGGCTTCTGAGGAAAGGCGAGAACATTCAAGAGCATACAAACAAGCCTCCACCTTCCTGCAGAACTCCACCCAGACCCGCACCACCTCCTCGCTATGATAGGTGGCAAGAAAAGGAAGAGAGCCGTTGGCTTCAGCGGCAAATGCTTCGGCCGTGGTCGTACTACCAGCACGGAGTTCCTCGATGAAAGAAGATAGGGAGACAAGGCTCAATTGGGCCAATCGCTCTGAAGCCCGCAAGGCATAGGGGCCGGACGGCATCACAATGCGCGATTCCAGAGCCATGGAAACTGGCAGGGCTGTTCAAGTTTGGCAAGTGTTAATAAAACTCTTAAACGCGGAACGAATGAGATTATAATAGAAATGTCACTCACCGATAGTCATGCAAGTAGGAGCCGAAGGTTCCCCTGGACCTTCGACGACCTCGACCTCATCGTCGGCTTCCAAAACTATAAGAGGCATCAATGTCATTTCGCAAAATAGTAACAATACTATGGTAAAAAAAATGGCGAATGACACCAACCTTGCCCAGACGAGAGGACAATGCATTGAGGGGAGATCGCCTGCGGAGCTGCCATCTCCAATAAACGCTGAAATGACTGTCGGGGCGATAGATCCGCGATCGTGGCTGCCAAACCGCGCAATTCTGGGAAAGATAAAAGGATTCAGACTATGAAAGGGTTGCTAAATTAAAACACAGAGGAATACCTTCAACAGTCCTCCCATTCCGAGCCGGGGGGATAGCAGCTTCAACGTTCTCCGTCATGACCTCAGGCTCCAACAAAGGGAGAGTAGTCCCGACTACCTCGCCCCCAGCCTTTGGGCCGCTCGCAGTAGGAGTCATTGGGGCGTAGGCCTCCAAAGGAGCCTCCTCCAAAGGGACAAGCACACCCTGGCCAAGAACCGCCGCTGGAAGTTCCACCGCGAGAGGAGCTTCGGCGGGCTTTAGCTTTAATAGGCCCGTAGGAAGCTCCCCCAGCGTCGAAGATTCTGCATAATCCAAATAAGAATAATGATGTATATGCACAGGCATAAATAGTCGGAGAGACTACAAAGGAAGCACAACGTACCTATACGCAAAGAAGCCCTCAATATGGCTTCTTCAAGCCGCTGCTCCTTCTCAAGGAGGTGGGCTCGCCGGGGTTCAAGCGTAGATTCATGACCGCCAGTCCACAAAGAGAGTGCATCAGCTGCGTCTTCTGAAACGGCCTGCTTCAGAGCCCTCTCCCCCCATTCCTCCAAAGGGCCGATAAATCGCCGCCGAATCCACGAAGGGTCTTCGTAGAAGATTACAGCGGGGTAAGACTTCTTCGGAACCTTGGCGTTGTGAGACGCGTCTTTTGAGCGCCGTATGGCCTCGGCCAACTGCGCAGCCTCCTCATCCACTGAACTCGGGAAGAGAAGTCCAGCGTCTGACTCTTCCACGGCCAATGGTTCGTCCTCAAGGATAAGCTCAGACTCCATCACAGAATCAAGCGGGGCAGCAGCCGCTTTCTTCCGCCGTTTAGACCCGGAGCCGGTCGCCGAGGATGACCGCTTCCTTCCCCGCAAAACCTTAGGGCGGCGCTGGCCCACATCGCCCTCAGCGCCCTCATTCCTGTTACTCTTGCTCGGTGCCACAACCGAGGATGACACCGCCATTGTCGACGCCACAGAAGGCGGCGCCGCCACCGGCAGGGGTGCTACCACCGGAGCCCGCTTACCCCGTGAGCGAGAACCCAAAGGCATACCAGCTATCGGAGTAAGGTCTACCCCGGACTCCCCTGGAATGAGCGCGGTGCCAATCTCCCTCAAAGGGAAGCGGACTGGAACCCTCGGTCGTAACTCAGCCCCAGGAGCCAGAGGAGGGGCATCGTGGCCAAGAAGCACCCTCCTTTCCTCGAGAATGATTGGGTTGACCCGATGAAGGTACCAACCCGTAAACGCGCCCACGCATCGAGGCATGTACTCAGCTTCAGGGACCATGAAATGAGAGCCGGTGTTCAGCCTCATAAAATGATGAGCAGCATCGCGAACAGCATCAAGCGAAGGGATCGGGGCAACCATAAAAGCCTCGAAAGGAACACCCTGGTCGTACCCGAGCTGCCGGGCAAATCGATGCGGATTGTACCGCATGAAAAGAGCCGCATTGTCCTGGCGAAACACCAAGTAACCCGGTCTGATTGCATACAAATGCGTGGCCTCCCGGGGCTTCAGAGAAGGTGCGTTGTCTTTCGACTGGTCCCAGAGTTGTTGGACGGGACCCGAAGGAGTAGACAAGACCCGATCAGTAAAAACCAGCCCGCCAGCGGTGGCATGAGGAGAAATTAGCACCCGAATGGCCCCGAATTGAGTCGGGTCGGCGGCAGAAGCGTCCACTAGCCGCATAAGTCGTGGAAAAGGGTAGGCATCGTAAAATGAGGGCCTCTGATGCATGGCGAACGCCCCCAATACATGCATTTCGATCCAGGATGTGAAATAATGAAGCGAAAAGTTCACCACATCCACGCCAGGCGTCGAGGTATTAGCCGCGGTGCCCAATCCATTATAGAGGTGTGCCAAGGCCGGGATGCCGATGGCCAACCGCGTCCCCTCAGCAATACGTTGAGCCGGGTAAATGACCGAGGCTCTCATGAAGCGGCGATGCATGGGGATAACGAACCAGCTAAGCCAAACACTGATAAACCCCACAAAGAATGTTTCCTCATCCATACCAGGTGCTGCAACGGATTCAAAAGACATCGGCGACACGATGGGAATATAATACTGTGGCAGGTCCGATTCAGCAGTCGGTAGCTTCTTCGGACCAAACCCAAAGGGGTCTCTGATGTTAGCAAATTTCGGAGCAGTCTTCGATATGATATCTTCACGAAGGAAGCAGGAAATGAAGCTTTTAAAAGTAACACCCTGCTCCTCAGATTCAGTGAACAATTGATCGAAGATACCCAGTGCCTTGATCAAGCTGGGGCGCTTATGGCGAACAGCATTCTCAGCGGACAGGCCGTCAATCGGCGCAGACTCGAGCTCGAAGACATATTCGTCAGAAGGCAGCAACTCCTCATACAGTGCGCCCCTGATTGGCAATCCCGAGATTTCATAAAATTCTACGAGAGAGATAGAGACCTCGCGATCCCCCAAAAGAAAAGTATTAGTGGGAAGATTCCACTGGTTCAAAAACGCCTTGACCCACCAGGCATGCGGGGACTTGTAATGGAATAGCGACGCGTATACGGCCTGATAAAGCCCAACTTTCTGCAATCGCGCCCGATGGGCAGAAAGGATGTAGCGAGCCCAAAGAAGGTAGCCCGTAGGATGCCTGGGAGTGAGCCCTATCTTATAAATCTGCCCCCACGGATGGGCCTCACCCTGGCAAATGCGCCGTCCCAAGATGTCTATAGCCGGGATCGGATGGTTCGGAATGCCGGTCGTCGAAGGCTCCAGTCTCCCCGTTGGAGTCCAATTGGGCATTTCCACGGCGAAAGCTGTCCTTGGAGGGTCCATCGGTAAAAATGGGAAAGTAGGCTCCGTTGGCACCGCGCAGAGAAAACTCCGACGACCCTGAATAATCTGACTATACCAAGACCCCCACTGAAGGAGGTTGGTACAGTTCGGGTCATGAGCCCGAATCATCGTCATCACTTCCTCATCAGACGGTGACTGAGGAAAAGCCGCCTCCGAGCGAGAAAAGGGAAAGCGTGGAGCAGAAGCCATCGCACCTGAAATCCAACAAAAGAAGACCGTTAATAAGAAAGTCAACGATGTTTACTCATGCATGAACATGAAGACTAGTGGGAGAAAGCAATAGCAAAGTTTCCTGGGACCATTGGCTATAAAACACATGGGCCCCACAGAATCCGGATGACGGCTCATTGATAATGAGACCAAACAGTTACAATAAAACAAAAGGGAATATCCTCATTTAATAAAAATGATGGCCATGCACATCACCCTAACAGGATTTGTCTCGGGCTCTACAGTGGATCCAATAAAATCAAAGGAATTGAATTCACACAAAAAGACATCATTACAAAGCCCCCATTGCATTAATTGCAGGAAGAACGACCTTGGGCCAAGAGACCACAGGAAGCCTCTGTGTGAGGAAATCGAGTTCTTCGTTGGAATTTAATTCCTTGTTAAGAAAAGGGAATTAAATTCCCAAAAACATTTTAATGGAATTAAAGTCCATGGAGTTGAAACGCTGTCATCATCTCCCCGAAGATCACCTAAACCCTTAAAAGATCTACAGTTCGAAAGTTAGGTGGTTTCCTGTTCTTATGGAAAAACTTGAGGAAAAATGGGTTCTTTATGAAACCCTTAATACGGATTTAAAATCCAAAGAGTTCTTTTAAAGACGAAGGCTCTTTGGCCGTTCAACATTATTACCTGAGGAAAAGGGATCCGTCAACAGAGTTAAACTCCGGGAAATGTCTGAGACAGAGAACTAAGCTCTGAAAGCGAGAATTAAATTCTCAACGAAAAAGTTCTCAGAAGAAGAAGATGAACAAAGTGAAGGCTCCTATGAAGAGACAGTGGTATTTATAGAAGACAATGAAAACGCTTCGTCTCCCCAGATCCCTAGAGGAATCCAACGGTCACAAGAAGTGACAGCGTTGCACTCACGTGCAGACACGTGAGAACAACGCTGTGGGGGCATTTGTTTCCTGATTTAAAATCAGGAAGCTTCTGTGAAAAGCTTCAGAAGAGGGTCACGTGCTTACACGTGACTAGCCGTCGCGTGTTCGCACGTGACACCTAAACGCATCATTCAAGCAAGTTCAGTCTCCTGACTAAGTCGAAGAAAAGGGGGCTTCAGGAAGGGTCACGTGCTCCCACGTGATCAAGGTCACGTGTCGACACGTGACATTCAAATTCAAGCAGCAAAGGCGCACATTGGTTCCCTGATCAAGTCAAGGAAAAAAGCTTCAGAAGAGGTCACGTGCTCCCACGTGACCAGGGTCACGTGTCGACACGTGACGTTCAAGGCAGCAAGCGCGTCTCCAGAACAACCAAGGAAAGAGAGCTCAAACAAAGGGTCACGTGCTCACACGTGACCAGGGGTCACGTGGTAGCACGTGATGTTTAAGCAGCAATCAGAAGACACAGCGCAGAAAGCTCGTTCCAAAGGGGGTCACGTGCTCACACGTGACCATGGATCACGTGGTCACACGTGACCGACTTTCAAAGCCCATTTTTGACGACAGAATTAAATTCTGAAGGAAATTCGAATCTTTCCAAAGGAAAGTAATTATTTGGGACTAATCAAATCAAAGATTCAGAGATGATTAAAGATCATCTATCTATGGAAAATCTCGGCTTTGGGAAAGATTTCCCCCTTAAATCTAACCAAAATATCAAAGGAGAATCTCTGAATTCAAGATCCAATGGTGAATAAAATTCACCTAATAATCCAAAGGCCCAAAATGAATTATGGATGCAAATCAAATCTCCCAATGAAGATTCGTCAAAAAACTGATTGATGCGGCTGCCTCTCCTATAAATAGGAGCCAAGAGACAAAAAAAAGAGATACATGCGCAGAGAAGAAAAGAGAAAAGGAGAAGAGCTTTGATACTTCGAAAAGACTCAGATCTTCTGCAAAAAGCCCTAGGTAAGAAAGGGAAGGCATTTTGAAAGAAGCAGAATTTAATTCTCAACAGAGTTTAACTCTGATAATATAAAAGCAGAAGAACTTATTTCTTCTCTCTTTGATAGAGGATCTGCAAAGTGCACATCTCCCCTTAAGGTTGAGAATTTAATTCTCAATGGGTTGAGATCCTGCCATGCAGATCCAAAACATAGAGAAGGAGTGCAAACTTGAGAATTTAATTCTCACAGAACTATAGGAATTTAATTCCTCCAAAATAAAAGTGGGGCTAGACCCTATATCATGGGAATTTAATTCCTTCAAAACAAAAAAAAAAAGGAGAAACAGGGTTTAACCCTAATTAAAGAACTTAGTTCTGTTGAAACAACGATCATCATTTCCTCAAAAATTTTATTAGGGTTCAACCCTATTCAGCCCTTCACATAAACGGGGAATTTAACTCCCGCAGAAAATTCAGAGTTAAACTCTATCCCAGAATACAAGTCTTCAAAAAGAAGGATTTAATTCCTCTGAAATTAAAAAGTCTCCGGAATTTAATTCCTGAAAAAAGGAGTAACAAATCCTCTGAAAAAAACCACATTAAGGCAGGGTCACGTGTCACCACGTGACCCCCCCTCAAAAGCCCTACAGAAAACCCCCTTGAGGCAGCACCCCACGTGACCCACGTGACTTTCAGCAGAAGCCTTAACGCATAGGCATTTGAATGCCCATCACGTGCTGACACGTGATGCTATCAAAAGATGCAGTAATTTCAGCAGAACAAATGGAGGAAGGGCGCTCTGACGTGCTGCCACGTGACCCCTCTTGTCTTAGTGTTTAACACTAAATTGAAACTCTCGCACTCAGTGTTAAAATATTGTTGGGCCTTAGTGTTCAACACTAATTAAAAAGCTTTATCTGCAGTGTTCAACACTGATTACCTTAGTGTTTAAATACTAATCTGAGATCTTCATTTGCAGTGTTCAACACTGATCTGTTTTAGTGTTTAACACTAATTTGAGAAGCCTTATTGCTGGTGTTTAACACCAATTATTTCTTAGTGTTAAACACTAACTTGTTAACCGCATTCCCAGTGTTCAACACTGATTGCTCTATAGTGTTTAACACTAGGCTTTGGCCCAATTGGCTAAATGGATAGAGGCAAAGCCTCTCCTTCAATGGATCAGCAAAAAGTCAATGTTTCAGACCCGACTGGACTTAGCCCAAGCTGGCCATAAGTCCTCAATTTGTGATTAACTGGGCTAATGGGCTCATAACATAATTAATCAGTCTCGACCCCAAATTGGGTCAGGGACTATTAAATCCATTCCGGTTCTAGGGTACATCTCTTCACTCCTTTGAAACTTGGCATTGTAATCCCTCAATGTCTTCAAAGAGGTGACGGGTCCCGACGGCCACTCATGATATGGACTGTGGGGTCCTTAAACCCATGCCTAATGCAAACTTCCTGGTTACGTGGAACGCGGATAACGTCACTCTTTGACCCCGTGGAAAACGTCCAGAGCGGATCCTGGTCCTCGCAGAGCATGGCAGTGAACCCGTGCGAAGCATCCAGAGCGGAGCCTAGTCCTCGCCTAACGCGGCAGCGAACCCGTGTGAAGCATCTAGTGCAAACTTCCTGGTTACGTGGAGCGCGGATAACGTCACTCTTTGACCCCGTGGAAAACGTCCAGAGCGGAGCCTGGTCCTCGCCAAGCACGGCAGTGAACCCGTGTGAAGCATCCAGAGCAAATACTGGACCGCAATGTCCTTAAACTACCCATGGACCGCAATGTCCTTAAACTACCCATGGACCGCAATGTCCTTAAACTACCCATGGACCGCAATGTCCTTAAACTACTCACGGACCGCAATGTCCTTAAACTACCCACGGACCGCAACGTCCTTAAACTACCCATGGACCGCAATGTCCTTAAACTAGAACAATAGAGCCCCGCATGCTCTTTTGTCGGATCTAAACGGTCCCGTTTAAGTTGATCTTAGCCTCAAAGATGACTAACGTATCCTTAAACCTTCAAACAGAGTGGACTATAAATCCCCCCAATCAACTTTGGTTCAAGGGTACATCTCTGAACTCCTCTGACATCTGTCGTTGTAATCCTTCAACGTCGTTAGAGAGGTGACGGGTCCCGACGGCCATACATTCAATAGACCACTAGGTCCCTAAACTGGAACATTAGAGCCAATTGCTCTTTTGTCGGATCTAAACGATCCCGTTAAGTTGATCTTAGTCTCAAACTGGACTAACGTATCCTTAACAAACGTTTGAGTTGATCTTAGCCTCAAGTATGGCTGACGTATCCTCAAACCAAACCCCCAAACCCAAATCTAAGATAATGCGGATTTGGACTAGTCCACGCCCTACGGGCGACGACATAACTCAGTCTCCGTAAACAATCCACGGGCAACAAAACACAAAACAAACACCCACGACACGAAGTGACCAGCTGGAGAAGGAGAAAGTTGTTACCGCAATGCGGTAGCGTAATTAACTGCAGGGGCTTGCGCCTGCAGGGAAGAGCGTCCCCACAATCAAAAACCCCTCAAGCGAGGGGGAATCTGACGAAGTCTGCTACATCGGACGCATCCGTTTAAACCTTCGATACATGGTGCCATAAATCAACTTGGCATCTTCGGAGAGGTGAACGGATAGCACCAATTAGCATCTGCCCCGAATCTCAGTGCCAAGACACCGCAGTCTTGTGCGCCGTCTTTCGGAGGGGAACAACGGGCAATCCCCACCATCATGTCGCCCAGTTCAGGGCTCTATGTGGTAATACCGGGGATGATGATAAATTGCTACTTCGTCAGTTCGTCGGCAGCTTATCGGAAACGGCGTTTGAGTGGTACTCCGAACTTCCAAACGGCTCCGTCAAAACTTTCGCAGAGATGGAGTTATTATTCACCCAGCGATTCGCGAGTGCTAGTGAACGCACCCCAATAACGGCATTGATCAATGCCAGGGTGAAGCCGGGCGAGATGTGGGTTCAGTACGCAATCCGATGGCGGAACCTGTGGTCAAAATTCGAACAACGCATCGAAGAAGCACCGGCGGTGGGCATGTTCGTGGGCACCCTAAACCCTCATGCAACTATTTCACAGTTCATGATGTTCTTCAAACCGACCACGTTCCAAGCTTTAATCGACAAGCTGACCCAAATGGATTAGATAGGTCATAGACCATCTCCTTCAAAGACGGATCCTCGGAATGAAAAGGGGAAAGGAAAAGCAACTTTCATCGCCAATACTCAACAACAGCCGAGCAACTTAAAGCCGGTTGTTCGCCAAAACAATATGCGTCCACGCCTATCCCTCGAGGCGAGACTGGGACGTCCTTACTCGTTTCCCTAGGATAAAACGAGAAGACTGTTCGAACTGGCGGTGCGCAACGGGCTCATCACTCTGCCAGATCCAAAACATCCGTCGCAACCGGGTGACGTTAACAATCCTAACTATTTTCCCTACCACAGAGTAATGGGTCACCCACTCGAAGATTGCTACGTTTTCAAAGGCTGGATTGAGGATGAATACCAACAGGGCAAATTCGCGTTGTCTGACAACTGGAAGATGAACCCACCACAACACATGCTCAAAAAAGGATGGACACGCCGGGGGCATCATGCTTTTTTATAGGGGAAGCTCCATGAGAAATTGTTCTTTCGGCAAAAACTAAAAGAGTGCTGAAAGATCTTCAAACATGTCCGACCTATGAACCTATGACCGAAACATCATTAAACTACTACAAAATCGCAGCGTCCCCAGACTGACGTAAAAAAAACAGTACGTCCATAAGCAAAATGGGCACAGATGAAAACCCGAAAGGGCCCCGTGAGTAAAAACAGCAGGGCTACCGGCGAGTTTTGTGAAAACCCGAAAGGGCGCAATCTCGTTAAAAGACACTTGCAAGGTCCTCTAGACCTTGTGAGGAGAAACCATCTGCGTGAGATCCTTACGACTCACAAGGGAGCAACACACTTAGGAATCCTCACGATTCCTAAGGAGAAATTACACTTGCGAGATCCTCATGACTCATAAGGAGAACCATCATATGGGACCCTCACGGCTCATAGGATTCAAAAGCCTTAAGCTACAGGGATCTGAACCTATTCTTAAGCCATCCCAACCTCCGATGCTGCCCTACAAGTGGTTCAGTATTGACCCTTGTATACAATCCACGGGCGCAAATAAACATTTCCCTAACAAAGTCCCATTTGTGACTAGGGATATGCTCATACAGCAAACAACACTTGTAAGTACTCTCGACTTATAAGAAGAAAACACTCTTGTAAGATCCTTACGACTTTCAAGAGAAAATACACTTAGGAGTCCTCACGATTCCTAAAGAGAAAACGCACCTACGAGATCCTCACGACTCGCAGAGAGAAATACCTTTGTGAGACCCTTACGGCTCATGAAGTCAAAAGCCTTAGTCGACAGGATCCTAACCCTGTTCGCTAAGCCACCTTTGTTCGATATCGACAGAGGCAAATGATGATTCGCTCCTGGCAATATCCCAGTTGTAGCAGTGCTGATACTGAAATCGGTGTCTAATCCCAAGCTTGCGGCAAAAAGCTAGCGAGCCACACATGCATACAAAATAGCCGAAATGATGGGGCGACTTGCAAACAAAATCAGCAAGTAAAAATGTATGCATGCAAAATAGCCGAAAAGATTGGGCAACTCGCAATAAAAGCAGTGAGTAAAAATAAAACAAATAGCCGAAATGATTGGGCAACTCGCAATAAAAGGCAGTGAGTAAAAATAAAACAAATAGCCGAAATGATTAGGTATCGCAAAAAATAGCCGAAATGATTGGGCGATTGCGACTTTCGCGATACAAAAAGCTGAAATGATAAAGCATCACGGAAAGAAAAAAATATAATACATATAAAATGATAATTTTGCCCTACAGGTGAGATCACATCGATCCATGTATACAATCCAGGAGCACAAACAAAGAGAGAACCATATAATCCCACCAGGCTCCATCAGAAAGAGAGCCAAGTCTCGACGGTCACATCTGCATCCCAGAAGGCCAACAACAACGTTCCTCCTTATGCCAGTAAGGCACGGAAGCGACACAATGAAACAAAGCGGAGTAACGGCAAAATCCCAGCTCTACCTTGGCGTTCGTCTCATTACAGCAGACGCAATGTCAACAATGGCGTTCTTTCGCAGTCCAGAAGGATACAGATGCAACGTCAACAAAAAACCTCACGAACGAAACAAAGCGGAGTAATGGCAAAATCCCAGCTCCACCTCAGCATTCGTCTCGTTACACCAGACGCAATGTCAACAACGGCACTCCTTCGCAGTCCAGCAGGATGCAGACGCAATGTCAACAACGGCACTCCTTCGCAGTCCAGCAGGATGCAGACGCAACGTCAACAAAAGACCTCATGGTCAAAACAAAACGAAGCGAAGGCCAAATTCCTAGCTTCAGGGTCTTGACGGTAACTCATATAAAACCTGAAAGATTACCGGAGATCATCCCATATGGAGTGGTCACCACCTCGACGTTCGTCTCGATACAGCAGACGAGATGTCACTACAACGTCCTTCCTCCAACAGGATTCGGACACGCCAAAGCAAACGAAGCGAAGGTCAAATTCCTAGCTTCAGGGTCTTGACGGCAACTCATATAAAACCTGAAAGACAATCGGAGATCATCCCACACCAGCGCAGAGTGGCCACCACCTCGACGTTCGTCTCGATACAGCAGAAGAGATATCACCACAGCGTCCTTCCTCCAACAGGATCCGGACACGCCAAAGCAAACGAAGCGAAGGCCAAATTCCTAGTTTCAGGGTCTTGACGGTAACTCATATAAAACCTGAAAGACTACCAGAGATCATCCCACATGGAGTGGTCACCACCTCGACGTTCGTCTCGATACAGCAGACGAGATGTCACTACAGCGTCCTTCCTCCAACAGGATTCGGACACACCGAAGCAAACGAAGCGAAGGCCAAATTCCTAGCTTCAGGGTCTTGACCGTAACTCATATAAAACCTGAAAGACTACCGGAGATCATCCCACATGGAGTGGTCACCACCTCGACGTTCGTCTCGATATAGCAGATGAGATGTCACCACAGCGTTCTTCTTCCAGCAGGATTCAGACACAACAATCAAACAACGGAGCCACGGCAAAATCCCTAGTTCCAAACCTCGATGGTTCATCAACAACCTAGAGACAACCGCGACATTCATCTCGATACAGCAGATGCAATGCCAGCAAACGAAGCAAAGGCCAAATTCCTAGCTTCAGGGTCTTGACGGCAACTCATATAAAACCTGAAAGACTATTGGAGATCATCCCACACCAGCGCGGAGTGGTTATGACTCATCGGGGCTCTCCAAAATGAGCCTAACCTCAAGTAAAAAGCGGCATGGCAAAATTCCTAACGCTTGCTCTTCCGACGGTCAAACTGCCTAGGAAGATTGCTTGAAGATGTCTTGTCCAGCCCCCGAAGGGATCAGAGACACGACAGTCGCAAGGCTACTCGAACAGCAAGATTGCCTATCGAGGAATACATTAACCAACGCGACGGTACGACGGGCAAAATCCTAGTATCACAGACCCTAACGGACCTCTGTCATAAAGAGCAGAGGTTAACTGTGACGTTAGGACACTCTTGCGAGAACTTCTCGATTCATCTCGACTCGTAAGGCAAAGCCTTAGGCAATGGAGATTTTAAAAAAAAAACCTGTTTCCTAAGCACTGGGGCCCTGCAAGTTGGTCCAAAAATGGACTCTTGCATACTATTCACGGACCACACTCTCCAAAGTCGAATCTCGACAAGGAGGGAAATAACCACTTACGAGTCCTCTTGACTTGTAAGAAGGAAAATTCTCTAGTGAGATCCTTACGACTCGCAAAAGAAAAACACACTTAGGAATCCTCACGATTCTTAAGGAGAAAATACACTTACGGGATCCTCTCGACCGGTAGGGAGAAAATTCTTTATGAGACCCTCACGGCTCATAAAGTTGAAAAGTCTTAGGTGGCAGATCCTACCCCTATCTCCTAAGCCATCAATACCTTATAAAAAGTTCAAGATGAACTGTTATCTACCATCTATGGGCCACACTTGCCAAAGCTACATACCACTGAAATGGAGAAGTTACTCATGAGCATATAAACTACTTCACGCCAGAGTAAAACACAAAGAAATAGAAGGGTGCGGCTCATGGAGCTAAGGGTTTGGGACTATATCCCTTAAGAGTCGAGATCTGAGTCAATGATAAATGACGACGCTTGTATCCGCTCGTTATCTTCTCAGATCAAGATTCTGAAAATTATATACCAACCCGAAACTAGTCATACACTATGAATTACTCTGCACTACTTCACCCATGTATATACTTACGTGGGAAAAGTAGTGGAGGCATTTGTTCCCGCTAAAAATTTATGCGCAAAAAAGCCCAAGGTATCAAATGGCAGCGATACGCCTAATAAAATGTGAACCAGTATTTTCAGGGCTGTATTTTGACAAACTCTGGAATGAGAAATAGCTAAATTCTGATAGTATTGAAAGCATCTCGAAATATCCTTCGATTTGATATATTATGGGCCTCATAATTCATCCGGGATCAAAAGTTATGAGCAAATGTGCTATGCACATGTGATCTAAGGAAGAAAATGCGAACCAGTATTTTCTAAACTGTATTTTGACAAACTCCTGAATGAGAAACAGCTAAATTCTAATGGTATCGAAAGTGTCTCCAAAAATCCTTCAATTTGATATATTATGGGCCTCATAATTCATCCGGGATCAAAAGTTATGAGCAAATGTGCTATGCACGTGTAATCTAAAGTAATGCTCTACTACATGGGGAATGCATTTTTAGTCCCATATCGAGAAAAGGAGAGATCCCTTCTCTACCACTCCCATATAAATAAGAGAGGATAGCTCTTAGAAAAGATAGAGTTCAATCCTCAAAGGATTCAATTCTCAAAGGAGCTTAGTTCTCCATAGGAGCTTAGTTCTCCAAGATAGGAGCATGCTCCTCCCCATAATGCGCATATGCGCAAGCGCCACATACGCTAGTGCAACGCAGTATGCCCGCCATGCGCGCACCACGTGCAATGCACATGCACACCACATGAGAATATTTAATAATATTAAAAGGAGCTTAGTTCTCCATAGGAGCTTAGTTTTCCAATATAGGAGCATACTCCTCCCCATAATGCGCATATGCGCAAGCACCATGTACGCTGCGTGCAACGCACGTGTGCCCGCCATGCGCGCACCACATGCAATGCACATGCGCAACACTTGAGAATATTCAATAATATTAAAAGGAGCTTAGTTCTCCATAGGAGCTTAGTTCTCCAAGATAGGAGCCTGCTCCTCCCCATAATGCGCATATGCGCAAGCGCCATGTGCGCTACGTGCAACGCATGTATGCTCGCCATGCGCGCACCACGTGCAACGCACGTGCGCACTACATGAGAACATTTAATAATATTAAAAGGAGATACGTTCTCCATAGAAGCTTGCTCCCCCCTAATGCGCATATGCGTAAGCTCCATGTGCGCTACGTGCAAATATGTGCGCCCAACACGTGCGACGCACATGCGCCAAACACGTGCGACGCACGTGCGCGAACGCGAAGAAGCCTTTTTCAGCAGCGAGAAGCTTAAGCTCCAGCCTGTTCTTTCCCCCTAATGAGTGGGACATGGTTCAAAGGTTACATCTCTCCACACCTTCGATATATGGCGTTGTAATCTCTCAATGTCGTCGGAGAGGTGGTGGGTCTCAACGACCAATGATACTTCTTTTCAATAAAAAAAGGAAAAGAAACAGATATACAGAAGCAAAAAGAGAGAAACATAGAGAGAACCCTACAAACTTTGAGAAAACTCAAAAGAAAGAAGAGCAAGCTCTTAGCAGAAGAAGAAACTTCTTTTCAAGGTAAAAAGAACAGAAAGACGAAATCGTCTCATTATTTAAAAGAAGAATTTACTTCTTTTCACAGATCAAAGATCTATAAGACAAATTGTCTTTCACAAAGAGATTATGAACATCTCATTATAAAAAGGGGGGAGAATTATTCAATTCTCTTAGGATCACAGATCCATAAAGGCAAAGCCTTTCATCAGAAAGAGATTGAAACATCTCTTATAAATTAAGAACTTTGTTCTTAGAATCTTGAGACAAAATCTCTTATCATAGAGAATATAATTCTCAGAGCGCAAAAATTAATATAAGGAGAGCCTTAAGCGCTCCTAATTTAACAGAGCCTCAGCACTCCTAATTTAATAGCGCAATACGCTCCTCAACTAGCGCAAAGCGCTGAAGCGCCTTAGCGCTTCAAACATAGCGCACTGTGCTCATTAACTTGCGCTAAGCGCATCAGCGCAAAGCGCTAAGCGCATCAGCGCTTCATATCTAGCGCACTGCGCTCATTGACTTGCGCTCAGCGCTAAGCGCATCAGCGCACCATAACTTGCGCTCAGCACTAAGCGCATCAGCGCACCACATCTAGTGCAAAGCGCTAAGCGCATCAGCGTTTCAAACATAGCGCACTGCGCTCATTGACTGGCGCTTGCGCTAAGTGCACTACATGTTCCTTATGTGCGCTCTGATAGAATATAAAGTGTTCTTTAAACAAGCCTTAGAGCTATGATAAGCGCTCAGCGTTCAACAAAAGACAAAATATTGTCAGAAGCCAAACCAATGCTCAGCATTGTTAAGAGATTGGGCCCAAATAAATATTCAATAGCCCAGAAAGAAATGTTAAACATTTGTTGGACTTAACCCAAATTGGCTATAAGTCTTCAATTCGGATTAACTGAGCCCATATGCTCATTAATTCTTTGATCTTAGTCCCAAATTGGACTATAGATCTCCTAACCAACTTGGTTCAAGGGTACATCTCTTTACTCCTCTGATATTTGTCGTTGTAATCCTTCAACGTCTTCAGAGAGGTGACGGGTCCCGACAACCACGCATTTCATGAACCGTGGGGTCCTTAAACTCATGGACTATGATGTCCTTAACCTCGACCGTGATGTCTTAAAACCAACATTGGACTGTGGAGTCCTTAAATCCATGGACTATGATGTCCTTAACTTCGACCGTGATGTCTTAAAACTAACATCGGACTGCGGAGTCCTTAAATCCATGGACTATGATGTCCTTAACCTCGACCGTGATGTCTTAAAACTAAATATCGGACTGTGGAGTTCTTAAATCCACGGACTATGATGTCCTTAATCTCGACCGAGATGTCTTTAAACTAACATTGGACCACCATGTCTCTAAACTGGTAATCGACCGCAATGTCCCTAAACTAAACAATAGAGTCCAAATGCTCTGTTGTTGGATTTAAACGATCCCGTTAAGTTGATCTTAGTCTAAAAATTAGACTAACGTATTCTTAACATACGTTTAAGTTGATCTTAGTCTCAAATAAGACTAACGTATCCTTAAACCCAAACCAAAACCCAAATCTAAGAAAATACGGATTTGGACTAATCCATGCCCTACGGGCGGCAACATAAATTAGTCTCCGTATACAATTCACGGGCAACCAAACACAAAACAAACATCCACGACATGAAGTGACCATATGGAGAAGGAGAAAGTTATTACCGCGATGCGGTAGCGTAATTAACTGCAGGGGCTTGCGCCTACAGGGAAGAGCGTCCCCACAATCAAAAACCCCTCAAACGAGGGGGAATCTGACGAAGTCTGGTATATTGGCCGCATCCGTTTAAACGTTCGATACATGGTGCCATAAATCAACTTGGCATCTTCGGAGAGGTGGACGGATAGCACCAATTAGCATCTGCCTTCGGAATTCAGGCCCATGACGTCCCAACGTCCAGGTCGCGTCTTCCGGCGGGGAACAGTTGCGCTAATGCAAAAGTGCGGAGCCACCCTTTGTGCCTAAGACCTGACCTTAGGGCGGTGATGACAGTTTCGTCCCGGTGCTCGGGAACCTCGAGAAGAGCATTGTAGAATCGAGTGACGTATCCTTTAAAGGATTCCTTGTCCCCGCTCTTTATGGTGAAAAGGTAATCGACAGTTCGCTTTAGTCGTCTGTTTCCGACAAAATGACCGAGGAACTAGACGGCCAGCTCATCGAAGGTAGAGATGGAGCATGGCGTGAGTCCTCGGAACCAGTCCCGTCCAGCCCGGATAAGGATGGCAGGAAATGCTCGGCATTAGGCAGCGTCGGAGTTATCCTGGAAGCTCATGCCCGCCGTAAATGCGTCCAGATGGTCTTTCGGGTCGGATTTCCCGTCGAAGAGGGCCACCTTGGAAGGCTTGTTCCTGGACGAGACCTGTACAGCGAGTAACTCCTCATTGAAGGGCTTAAGTGTGTCGGCGGCGTACTTGGACCCTTCACCGAATGGATGACCCTCCCGATGTATACCCTTGATTTTCTTTTCGAGGGCATCGAGGCGATCATGATACCTCGAGGATTCGGTGCAGTCAGAGTGGTGGCCCCTCCCGCTTGTGGTCTGCACTAGGCTGCGACTCCGATTCCATTCTATCAAATTCCTTAGGTCCCCTGGCGAGGTTCTTCTTGAGTCTTCGCGGCGAGTATCATTCGTGTGATCCCGTTGAGGAAGAGGGTGTCGGTCATCCCTGGAAATAGGAGAGCTGACCGATACCTCCTCGGGAGGGACGGGAATGCGGCGGGCCTCGGGGCGATGGGCACTTTCGCGATACCGCGGCGTGGGGCCGTGTGGCGCCCAGCAGACCATAGAATTGGTTGTCGCGGGGGAGCTGTGGTTGACGGAGCGCACACGGCATTGATCATTGGCGCCAGCGTGGGCGGTGTCATCCACCCCTCTGCAGAGGTCGTGATCCCTAGAAGGGGGAACGACGGCCTGGGGGCTGGGCCTGCCGTTTGAACACGGAAACGGGCATCAACTATGGACGCGAGCCTGTCGATCCTTGCCGAGAGGGTGTGGATGGCGTTCGGAGGGGGTGTAGATCCGTCCGCGTCTCCGTTGTAGGGAGGACGGTGGCTTGTGCTGTGATCGTCACGGATTTTGCTCGCCATGTAGTCCAGAGTGGAAGATCAACTTTTGATGGGTGGAAAAATTTTGTCTTCCCGCAGACGGCGCCAACTGATGGAGGCTTGGATCTCCTTCAAATGTTTCCTCCGTCGATCTATTGCGAGCGTTGATGAAGGGTTGAGATTAACGTTGATGATTGTCTTCTTGAGCATGTGGATCTCAATGGGTTGATTTTGGGGTGAAGCCGAGCTACCTGCAAAGAAGTCCCGGGGTGGTTGTACCACCGTGGACCCTCCGAAGATCAAGTTAGCCGATGAATTTGAGCAGAATAGCGGCTTGTTGGATTGAAATTGCCTTACTTGAGTCGTCTGAGGGAGTGGTTTTTATAGTGGTCGCTTGGAGCGAGCTGGCGCGAGATCTTCGCCGTCGGTTACGCCCCTGATCTTACGCCTGCGTAAATGATGGGATCCCCCCATTAATGATGAGATATGCTCATTAATGGAGGGATGCGACGGCGTGGAACGTGGGATGTTGGGTGGCGGATATCTCTCTTATGGCGAGATACGCGGAGCCGTAGCAGAGGCGTTTGGGCTCTGCGTTCTTGGTTGCTCGGTAGAACCGGGGAGGCTTAGCTCGGTGGGGGGCTCGGAGCCGAGCGGGAGGCCGAGGAAGCTCGGTTCTGTAATAGCTCGGAGGCAAGCTGGGAGGGCTGAGGAAGCTCAGCGTGTATGAGGGCATGGAGGCGAGCCGATAGTTATTTGTGAGGCGAGCATGGGAGTGTTCTGGGAGGCCATCGAAGGTCGGGTCAATCCTCGGGGCGAAGGCCCGGGGAATGCCTTCAATGTATCGTGTTTGCTCTTGTCCCGTGAGCTCCGGGACACATCATCTACCACGTGTCATGATCTGGGGAATTCCCACTTATGAGTATCATCAATATCATCTTTTTGGCAATTCAGATTCTTAGCTTTGTTGGAAGGAATTGTTCATTCTCAAAGACATATAGGATAAGAGCTATTATTTTATTAGGGAAATAGTTATGCTTGTTTACTTTCTCTCTCTATCACCCTTTTTCTATCAATCCCCCCTCCCTCCTTTTTTTTGCTCAATCAACAAAGTAAAAAATTGAAGGAGACAAAATCTATTCTAATTCTTCTCAAACAAACAAAGGAATAGTAATTTCAGGAGACGAAAAGAATATTTGTAAGAGCCCGATTCTCATTCTTATTTTTTAATTCCAGCAAATAAACAGCCGAGAAAAAGCTCTAAGATACCTTTAGGAATGGAAAATTTGTTTTCTTCCTTGGGTCTGGGCTTTTTGGGTGTGTGCCGCGCCGGCCGCTATTGAAAATGGTGTGATTTAGATTTTAAATAAAAGTGGTGGCTAAAAAATTTAAATGCTATGATAATTTAGATAGATATAAACAAGAAAATAGATTAAGCTTTATTTATTGAATTATCTTTTTAATAAAAAAAAGATACCATTGACGGGGGACATGATCTAAACCGCTGGGGTTTGCATCCTAAGCACATAGACATTATGTATTTTTACGCAGCATCATAATAGCTCGAAACTCCATGGAGAAAGGTAAAGCCTTGATTCCTTCATGAAGCAACCTATCTATTTATATCTATCTATCCATCTATCATTAATTATTCACTAATCTAATACAAAGTTGAGTTCTGTCAAGGAATCTTTTGCAAGTCAAAACACTAATTTTGGCCTTCCCATTTTGTCCTTGGCTTTTTCGCAAATCCCATTAACACATTTTTCTAATTTTTAATGGTAATTTTCGTTAAAATTATTTGGTTTTCGGATTTTAACTTATTGGTTTTTCTTTTTTCGAATTTTATTAACCAACAACATGATATATCTTTAGTTTTAGACATAATAAAAACAAGAATGAACATGACCTTCTTTTTTCC
This sequence comes from Agapanthus africanus, assembly GCA_030015575.1. Classification (NCBI taxonomy): domain Eukaryota; kingdom Viridiplantae; phylum Streptophyta; class Magnoliopsida; order Asparagales; family Amaryllidaceae; genus Agapanthus; species Agapanthus africanus. Next base: position 773,670,394 of record JASDDO010000022.1, read on the forward strand.
ATAAGTCAAAGTTGTGTTTCGTTAAAAAATCTTTTACAAGTCAAAACACTAATTTTAGCGTTTCCCACTTTGCCCTTGGCTTTTATGCAAATTCCATTAATCCATTTTTTATTTTAATGATAATTTTCTTTAAAATTGTTTGGTTTCCAAATTTTATCCTATAGCCCTTTGTTTTTCTTTTTTCATTTTTAAAAAAAATAACTAGCAACATGATATATCTATTTTTCCAAACCTAATAAAAACAAGAATGGACACGATATATCTTTTTTTATAAACATAATAATAACAAGAATGATTCAAGTAACAGTAGTTGCTTTACGTTTGCTTGTATAAACTATACTTTCTTTAGAGTTGATGTTAAAATTTCACGATTCAAATAACTATTGTTATTTAAAAATTTACATGTAATGAATTCATAGATAAATAATTTTCTTAGCTAAAATATTGATATAATTTGTTATTTGTATTGATTCATAGCCATAATACATAATACAAATTTGATGTTTGTATTTACGGATTTTAAATCGAAAAATACCAAAACATCATGCGCGTGTGTGTAGCTATCATCGTTATTCTTGGTATTTATTTACAGGTCACAAAGTATATGGTATATATGTTTAAAAAACACCAAAAAATTTTGTGTGACCGTGAAATTTTAAACTAAGATCTAAATTATAAAATATTTCTTTTGAAAAAGATAGTTACACACACACCCACACACCCTTGCATGGTAGTAACAACTCTATGTAATGTACGGATTCGTCTAAAAAAATAATACTTGTATAAAAATAACCAAAAATGGCTATCGTATATCTTTTTTTCAAACATAATAAAAACATATCTATTTATCTTTTTTCAATCATAGCTAAAAATAAAATTCATCCATAAACATACTCGATCATCTTTGATCCCATGCATTACAGTAATGCATGGTTAAAATCTGGTCTAATACATAGTTGGGTTTTTTAAAGGAATCTTTTTTTAAAGGAATCTTTTGCACGTCAGAGCATTTTTCACTATTTTTCACTTCCCTATTTTACCCTTGATTTTTTTCGTATTCCCTTAATTTTCTTGAGTTTAATGGATAAGAAAAATTGATGAGATTTGGATTTTTTTTAAATCATGAATTTGTATTTCAATAAAAAAAAATAGCTAAAATATCATGTTTCTTTTTTCAAACATGATATGAAAAAGAATGTTTCAAACAATAATAATGGTTTTACATTTCCTTATAGAACTATAATTGTTTTGATGTTAAAATTTTACTATTAAAATAACTATCATTATTTAAAATTTTACTAGGTAATGAATTATAGAAAAGATTTTTTTTAAATTAAATTTTGTTTCCTTAATCTATATTTGGATCATATGTAAGTATTTCATGCTTTTGGCTAGAGGAAAATTACGATGCGGAATGGTAAAAACAAAAATTTCTAGCAAGCATGGCATACTACCCTAGTGATCATCCTAAAACTACAACATGCATGAACTAAAAAGGCTAAGAGCTAAAATTTCTAGCAAGCATAGAAAAATCATACTACCTATGATGTTTCTTCTTTCAAGCTCCAAGATGTATAGCAAAGTGGCTCCTTTGATTTGAACTCCTAACTTAGTCATCTAAAGTTCACCGGCTTGAGTCTTGTTGTCGGCCCTTTCCGTCGAAGATAATCCACAGCGATGAGCGGCAACTCGAGCTGCTCCTTCCTCTATACTAGTTGCTAGGTAGCAAAGAGAAGTATGTATAGTTTGTAATGGTGAAAGGTTTCTCTCTTATTCTCTCTTTTCTTTTTCTTTTTCTATCATTTTCTAATTCTCATGAAATTTGCAAGTATGAAGGAGAGAGAATGAGAGTTAGGTTATGGTCACACTCACCATGCTCCCATGGCCTAAGCCATACCACCTCTCTCTTCTATCATCCTAACAAATGTCTTAGGGTGTGTGAGATGGTTACACATCACCCTTGGGCATGCACAAATGAGATAAAGAAAAAAGGATAAAAGGAAAAACATTTATCATGGTTAAATAAAGATATACTAGCCATGATAAAAAGATAATGTTCACATCACACGAAACAATAAAATAAAGAGAAAGAGAGTAATTTATGATATTAGGTTAATTACATATATTATCACATAATCACATATAATTAAACTTGTCATTGAATTAACAATTAATACAATGACCCGGTTTATCTCAATAAACCGGCTAGTATCATAACCCGTCCGGCTAAAAGACGAATGTCTAACCGGACCTTGCATGCATCCCATACACGCAATACATTATTTCGCTCGATTGGACAAAACATCTGTGTGGGACTATAAACACCCGTCAACACGCTGGCAGTAAGTTGTCGGATCACATCCTTATCTTACAAACACGTCAGCGGTACTAGCTGTACGTAACGGCCACCCAGGTATTGAACGAATGAAAGTTCGACAAGAAAACTTGCCCGTACCCTACGGAGTCTGTCGATGACACTTACCGTACAGTCCGGTCTCTTCGTCTGAGAATGTCGCATATCGGGTCTAGAAGGTGGTATCCGTCAGACTCCTACTAAACCGATGAATCGTGCAAGCATAAAACCTTTAATCATATGAGAAACTACTAATAACGCTTATCAGTAAAACTCGCTTGTCCTGACCAGGGACCTATGGCTATAGCTAGTCTCACACAGCGCAACATCAACTCCCCATACCGGGAGAGACGAATCCCTTCCGATCACTCATTGCCTCCACATGATCCGGGACTATATTCAACCACTACCTGTTTGCACAGCCCTTTAAGGCTGTGGTAGGGTAGTAATCTAAGTACAATGGGGACCATATGAGACACTATGACGATCTCAGGTCTACAGACTAACATGTACTTGTGTCACCTGAGAACTACTATCTGACGATAGATATAGTACCATCTGGGAGTTCTCGGCGAGTCCGTTCGGTGTACTCAGTGTCTAATGAGAACCTGCATACAATATTTGGTGTCAAACACCAATGGTTTTGAGATTAACCATCGTCCTATACTAGGTCGAGAAACGTATACACTGGTCTACTCTTGAATATCGAAGCCCTGTCTCGATACCCCTACGACTAGGAACTTTTAAGGATGTGCTTATCGACTACCTAGGGCCCACCAGTATGATCGACATTATAGTCCTGGTAGTTAAGCAAAGATTCTAAGGGCTCTATCGACATGTATAGCTAAGAGCAAAATATAAATGTATACACGTTAAGATAAAGTCAAAACCAGATAGTACACTATCATTTTGAGCAAGATTATTCTATGTATACATATGTCCCTGATGTCCAATATGTACAATAATAGCCTCTGGGGTATACATATCCAACAATCTCTCACTTGTACTAGGAACAGTTATTGGCGTATCTCATACCCAACAACCCAAAAAGTCGCTCAAACCGTACTTGGGGAATAGCCTTCGTGAATGGATCTGCGGGGTTCTCTTTTGTATCTACCCTCCGTATCTCGATCTCTTTGCGATCAACGATCTCCCTGATTAGATGATAATGCCTTAAGATGTGTGGCATGCCCCGCTTCCCAATATACGGGTAAGGAGACGTGACGAGGTCCGCTATGTAGAAGTAAACACGCTAAGCATGATAAGCAATATAATAAATGTACATAAGAAAAATGACAAGAGATGTAATTGAACAACAACTTTTATTTATTAAATATTTCTTTACAATACAACTGAAAATGTAGATACAAGAATGGAAAGCAATGCCTAAACAATGGCATGAACTGAAAGAAAAGTGAGTACAAGTAAAGCCTAATGGTTGTGTTGCTCAGTGGTCTGCTCCAAGTGCTCCTGGCTGGTCTCAAACTCCTCAGAATCGGGTCCTCCTAACAACATTCCAAAGAAACAAGAGAAATAGGAATATCGTCGGCGAACAATCGTTCGGTAAGTCCCCAAAAAAGGTAGGAATAGAATAGACAGATATGAGAATATAACTGGTGTATTGTAAGTTTATTATGTTAACACAGTTGTTTGTAACTTGGTACAGGATATGCCGGTGTATACGAGAGGAGTCCAACTTACACCATGGACTATGGTAACCCGCAGTACAAGGCTCCATCGATAAAACCACGAAACAATGGCAATGGATGTATATTACGTCTTTTAATGACCATCTCGTGCCACTTTTAACACGTTCCGTACCAGGCTACCCCTTTAAAACCCTGTAATGTATTTTGTATTGATTTGTATTATTTTGTTTAATATATGTACGACTTGCCGAAACCATGATATCATGTAAACGGAATGTATATAAATAGATAGTCATGTAATCAGAATATATCCATGGTCCAGTTCAGTCGAGTCATGTTGATATTGATTGCATTCTGGTATAAATGGATTCATGTTGAATTGGAGTTGTACTTGAATCATATTCAAGGATAGATCAATTTAGATTGTTTTCAGATTAGACCGGGACTCAGAATGAGTCAGACTCTTTAAACAGAATTGAAGTCCTGAATTAGTTTTGATGTTATCGGTAGCTGTTGCACATGGACGGCAGGATTTGTGTCTTTTTCCAAGAAAATTACCGTATTGATAACACCGTTTTTAGGTTGTCTACCTTAGATAAGCAAGCACCCATATTCTCCGGCTCTCTGAGGCTCAAAAGAACTGGTCCCGCTTAAACCAATTGTTCCCCGCCGAAACACGCAGGAAGACGTGATGAACGTCTCACTCTGGATTTCGGGGCAGATGCTAATTGGTGCTATCCGTTCACCTCTCCGAAGATGCCAAGTTGATTTATGGCACCATATATCGAAGGTTTAAACGGATGCGGCCGATGTAGCAGACTTCGTCAGATTCCCCCTCGTTTGAGGGGTTTTTGATTGTGGGGACGCTCTTCCCTGCAAGTGCAAGCCCCTGCAGTTAATTACACTACCGCATCGCGGTAACAACTTTCTCCTTCTCCAGATGGTCACTTCGTGTCGTATGTGTTTGTTTTGTTTTTGGTTGCCCGTGGATTGTATACGAAGACTAATTTATGTTGTCGCCCTAGAGCATAGATTAGTCCAAATCCGTATCTTCTTAGATTTGGGTTTGGGGTTTGGGTTTAAGGACACATTAATCTCATTTGAGACTAAGATCAACTTAAACGTGTGTTAAGGATACGTTGGTCTAATTTTTAGACTAAGATCAACTTAACAGGATCGTTTAGATCCAACAAAACAGTATCTGGACTCTATTGTTTAGTTTAGGGACATTGCGGTCGATAATTAGTTTAAAGACATTACGGTCCATTGTTAGTTTAAGGACATCTCGGTCCAAGGTTAAGGACATCATAGTCCATGAGTTTAAAGACCTCACAGTCAAGATTAAGGACATCGTAGTCCGTGAGTTTAAGGACCCTACAGTCAAGGTTAAGGACATCATAGTCCATGGGTTTAAGGACCCCACAGTCCGTAGAGTGTTTTGGTTGTCGGGACCCGTCACCTCTCTGAAGATATTGAAGGATTACAACGACAAATATCAGAGGAGTAAAGAGATGTACTCTTGAACCGGTATGAATTGGTTGAAAGATCTGTAGTCCAATTTAGAACTAAGATCTGTTAAATATTCATGAGCAGATGGGCTCAATTAATATGGGTTGAGGACTTATGGCCAATCTTGGACTAAGTCTAATCAGATTAAAATGTTTAACATTTCATTTTAGGCCGTTGAGCCTTCATTTGGGCTTGGCCCTTTGAACAATGCTGAGCATTATATCTCGGCAAAATCTTTTCTTTTGTCTTGTATTGAATGCAGAGCATTCATCGGAGCTCTGGCTCATTAAAGAACAATTTGTGTTCTGTCAGTGCAACATATGGTGTGCTAGGCGCTTTGCGCCAATCAAAGAGCGCAGTGCGCTTTTGCCACGTGGCGCGCATGTAAGGGACAAGTGTTGCGCTCTGTGCTAGGCGCCAAATGATGAGCGCAGATACCAGTTTGTGAGCGCTGAGCGCTAGTCCATGAGCACATTACGCTGGCGCATACGTGAATGACACGTGGTGCGATTGGCGCTGAGCGCCAGTCCATGAGCGCAGTGCACTATTTCAGAAGCGCAGAGCACAAGTTGTTTGATTGGCGCACACGTGGCGCATTTGGCGCTGAGCGCCGATCCAGGGAGCGCAGAAGCGTAGTTCAAGAGCGCAAGGCGTATTTCAAGAGCGCAAAGCGCATTTGATCAATTTTATGATCTGGGAACAAATTTATGTTCTTTTAAAAGAGACTTTGACTCAAGATTTAAGAACAACAGTTCTTATTTTTGCAGAAGAGATTTTCATTCTCTTGTTTTGATGAAAGGCTTTGCCTTTATGGATCCATGATCTGTGAGAAGAATTGTGTTTTTCTTTTATTTTTATGATGAGATCTTTTGATCTCTTTTGTGAAAGACTTTTTTGTCTTGTAGATCTATGATCTGTTTAAATAAATAAATTTTTCTTTCTATGAGATGATTTCATCTCTATGTTCATCATCCATCATCTTTACCTTGAAGAAGTATCTTCTTGCAAGAGCTTACTCTTTTTCTTTGAATTTTTCAAAATTTATGGAGGGGTTTTTCTATATCAGACTTGAAGTCTTGGGGTCTTTATATAGGGCAAGCTGATTTGTTGAAACAGTTAAAGAGATCTTTCTCTGATTGATTTGGGGATGTTTCCCTACCATTGGATCTTTGATCCTCGGGCTTCTGTTTTACAGAAAGCAATCTTCTTGTTTTTAACAAGATTGGAAAAATCTTTCCATAACAGAATTTCAATTCTGGTTAATTAATGATTTATCATTATTATTAGATCTTTTGATCTAACGGTGGGGAGTTTTTAATTCCAGTGCTAGCGCACCCGTACTTTGCATGTGGTGCGCTGCTCAGAGCACAGCGCACCTTACGCTAGTGCACCTATGTTTGACACGTGGTGCGCTGCTCAGAGCGCAGCGCACCTTGCGCTAGCGCACCTTTGTTTGACACGTGGCGCGCCTAGCGCTAGCGCACACATGGTGCACTGCCTAGGGCGCAGCGCACTTGGCGCTGCATCTGAAGCGTTGCTTCAATTTTGAAATTTGAATTTCAAACAGAGCTTTGCTCTGATTAGGGGAAACACCAATATTTACTAGGGTCCTTATTGTAAATTATTATAGCTTGAGGGGGGTTTATGAAAAATAGTTTTGATATATTTTCAAAATACACATCAAGTATTTAATTATCATTTTTAAGGTTTTCATAGATGTAATTTTTAAGAGTGATGAGATGGTCTAGTGGATAAAGACCTAACTTGAATAGTATATGGTATTTTCATGTAATTTGACTTGTATTGATTGTGATGGTATTTTCATTATCTTTTGTGATTCTTTTCTTTTAATTAGAAAACATGGAATATATATTATATTTAAAATAGATATTTTGATAATATTTATATATATATATATAATTATAAAAATAGAATTTATTTATTAAATAGAAATCACGTTTTCTTAAAAATTGTAATAAAAATTCCATCGAGATCGAATGCTCCGTGAGGAGGTCTATGTCTCACTCTACTAGTCCCGAGAACGTGCGATAACTCGCACCAACCCGATCGGGTTCCCCAAAATGGGTTGTAGAGGTTTATTTGTAAGGAATTAATTAAAACAATTTAAAGAATACGGGTTTTGATAGTTTAAGGTATTTTAATGTAAACTGTGTTTTGTCCTACAAAAATTGTTACAAAAGCCATCCTGCTATGTCAAGATGAGTGTTGTGATAAGGTAGGTCATTACCTCGTGCAATTTCTAAAGGTAAAACGAGCAAAACGATAAAGTAATGTCGTATGTAAACTTGATGGTATTTTACCGAAAAAGTAAAATAGAATTTGTTTAACATTAAATTTTGAATTGAAACTTGGTCGAATTCTTGTTTTATGGTTGCTAAACAATATATGAAAATATGGTAAATTTTTTGTTTAAGAAAAGTCAAACTTTTAAAGGAAAGAGAATCGGAAGTCGTAGTAACTCCGCTTCCGACGAGTTTTGAAAAAATATTGTTTTAGATTAGAAATGGAGAAGTGAAGAGAGGACTTACTGATTGATTATAGAGGGGGTAGGTAGAGGAAGATTTCGAATGTGTCATGGAGTCGCGTCGTCGCCGGATTTGTCCCGAATCGTTGCCGGAACTTTGACCTTGGCTAACTCCACTTGTACAATTTTTGAACTTGGAAAATTTAGGGAGTTTTATCAGAATGAAGAGGACCAAAGTGTAGGGAGGTATTTATAGGATAGAATTATGGTTTTGTGAGTGAAAAGAGAATTAAAAATGCATTAAAATTTGGTTTTAAGGCCCATTTTAATTCTATGGAAATGTGCAGGAAAATCAAACAGACTAGGGTTAGTGAGGTGAGTCCAAGGGGTGCTAGAGCAAAAATTGAGGGCATTCCCTACGGGTTCCACCGGCGGTGCCGGTCCCTTGTGATGATCTTGCCGTTCGTTTTCGGGTGGTGGGGTGTGGGATTGCTGCTACGTGTCAGGTTCAGTACATATAACATTTTCCATATGTTTGTTTTTAGTATGACTTTTCATTTTACGTGCAGTACACGTGCAAACTTTTGAGCTTCTAAAAGTTTAAAACAAAAATCAATAAAAATAATATGTGGCTAGGGAGATTTGAATACAGGGGCTATGTCACAGCAGTGCAGGGCTTTACCAATGAGCTACAAGTGCTTTCTTGCTATTCAAAAGCAATTTAAATTTATAACTTGTGCTCAGGCTAAGGTATTCCTTTCTGTATTTTGAAAAAATTCTGTACAGAAAGTTCAGGGTTGTTACAATTTGTCTGGACTTTTGATAGGACCGCGGTTCCTTTGCTAATGCTACTGCTCCATTGTTATCACAATACAAATGTATTGGATCGGCAATGGTTGGAACCATCTCAAGCTCTGTAATGAATTTACGCATCCAGACTGCTTCTTTGGCAGCATCATTGGCAGCAATGTAATCAGCCTCCATTGTTGAGTCTGCAACAGTATTCTGTTTGAAACTCTTCCAACATACCGCTCCTCCGTTGAAGGTAAATACATAACCCGAGTTGGATTTGCTGTCATCTTTGTCACTTTGGAAGCTGAAGTCGGTAAATACCTCCATTTGGAGGTCATTGTTACCATACACCAAGAACATATCTTTAGTTCTTCTCAAGAACCTAAGTATGTTTTTCACAGCTGTCCAATACTTCTCTTCTGGGTTTGATTGATACCGGCTTACTATACTGAGTGCATAAGCTATATCTGGTCTGGTACATAATATCGCATACACTATAGACCCCACTGCAGAAGCATAGGGTATAATGTTCATGCGATCCCTTTCTTCATCGGTCTTAGGGGATATCCCTTTGGAGAGGGTGATTCCATGACAAGCGGGAACATTTCCGCGCTTGGAATCTTCCATATTAAACCTTTTTAGTATGGTGTAGATGTACCTTGATTGGGACAATCCCAAAAGTCATTTAGATCTATCCCTATAGATCTTAATTCCTGGTATATAGGAGGTATCACCCAGGTCTTTCATGGAAAATTTTTATGACAGAAAAAGTTTGACTGATTGTTGCATGGGAATGTCATTTTCCATCAGGAGAATATCATCCACGTACAATACGAGGAAAACCACGGCTCTTCCTACAATTTTCCTGTAAATACAAAATTCGTCCACATTCTTGATAAAATCAAACTCTTTAATTACATTATCGAAGCATATATTCCAACTCCGCGATGCTTGCTTCAATCCATAAATGGATCTAAGCAACTTGCATGTCTTTCCGCTGCTCCCACTATCAATGACCTTCTGGCTGATCCATATAAACACATTTTTCTAAATCACCATTTAGAAAAGCAGTTTTTACGTTCATTTGCCAGATATCATAGTCGTAGAAGGCAGCAACAACAAGCAGGATCCAGATGGATTTAAGCATAGCCACTTGAGAAAAGGTTTTATCATAGTCCACACCTGGTTTTTGACGAAAGCCTTTTGCAACAAGTCTAGCTTTATAGGTTTCTACCTGTCCATCAACACCAATCTTCTTTTTGAAGATCCACTTGCATCCAATGGGTTTTACCCCAGGAGGTGCAATGTCCAAAGTCCAAACTTTGTTGGTGTGCATGGATTCTATTTCGGATCTCATAACATCCAGCCACTTCGCCGTGTCCCTACTCGTGATAGTTTGCTGAAAACTAGTAGGCTCATCATCATTGATGATGCAATTCCCTCGATCCCCGTCTATGAGAAAACCGTAGTATCTCTCGGGGGGATAAGATTGCCTATTAGATCTGTGAAGTGGCTGAGGTTCGTCGGTTGGTTCTCGAATTTCTGGTTCCATTAAATCTTCAGTTGTAATCTGTGTTTCTTGAATTTCGTCCAATTCTACCGCGCCTCCACTAATTTCTTTTGCAAGAAATTCCTTTTCTAAAAAGGTGGCATTTTGAGAAACGATAATCTTTTGTTCCTCTGCGTGGTAGAAAAGATATCCATTCGAATGCTTAAGATATCCTATAAATTTACATAATACTAATCGTGCCTCGAGCTTGTATGAACTCTGTTTGTTAACGAAAGCAGAACAACCCCATATCTTAACTCGTGTAAGATATAGACTCTTTCTACTCTACATCTGATACGGAGTTTTAGGTACGGATTTAGTTGGAACTTGATTCAACAGGTATGTTGTTGTCTCCAGTGCATGACCCCAAAAAGAAAGAGGTAACTCAGCATTACTCATCATAGATCGCACCATATCTAATAAGGTGTGATTTCTCCGCTCCGATACACCGTTGTGTTGTGGTGTATATAGAGGAGTAAGCTGAGAGAGAATCCCATTCTCTTTTAAGAACTCAAGGAAATCAGTACTCAAGTATTCTCCACCTCGATCCGATCTAAGTATTTTGATACTTTTTCTTGTTTATTTCTCTACTTCATTTTTATACTCTTTGAATTTTTCAAAAGTATCGGACTTATGTTTCAACAAGAACACATGTCCTGTAACAACTCCATTTCTAATGTACAAAGAATTGATTTAAATTCAAAGTGTACATGGAGTATTTAATGTTACCGATACCTCTTTAAGTAATTATTTCACACAAATAATTACAAGAAGGAGCTTGTAGCTCATTGGTAATACCTTGCACTGCTGAACCAAGCCACCAGAGTTCAAATCCCATACCCCACATTAATTTTTATATTGTTTTTGTTTTAAATCTTTTGGAAGCCCAACAGTCCACACACCGTAACTCCCAAAACTTGAACTTCACCTGAAAAACTAAAAGCAACAGAGCCTTCACCTGACGACCCCCCACCTCCCGACGTCCCGACTCGGCCAGGACCGGCCGACTCTGGCCGGCGCCGCCGGACGGCCGAGTCCCCAACATGAAAGTTGGGGCTCTTCGTCTCCCTACCCCCTTGTATACTCCAAATTAATGGATCGGTTCCCGAGACTTAAATATACCCCATTTACTACAATTTTTAATGATTTTCTCACATTTTTATATTTTTTTATCAAAAACCCTTAACCTACCCTACCCCTAGCCTACCCTATAAATACACCCCCTACCCCTTACCCTCTTATCCCAAAAAACTAAGCTCGCTCTATCAAAATTTTCCAAGAGCTGTGTACTTTGAAAACAAGCTCGCGGCGAAGCTTCGACGAAATTCCGGCGACGTTTTTAGGAACTACCGGCGACGACGCAATGCATCGGCAATCCCTTTAGTTCTCCCTCACTCCCTTGTTTAATCGAAACCTGTAAGTCCCTTTCTATCTCTCTCTTCTATTCTCAAAAAAATACGAAATTACAAAACCCGACGGAATCGGAACAAATCCGATTTCCGATTCGGTTTTCTATAAATTTCACTTCTCACTAATACAATCATAATTAATCATCCTTATGTTGACTACTAAATACTAATCAAAGAATTTGAACAACTTTCACCACATGAAATGATAGCTTTCTCAATTTACTGTATTTTTTGCTTAAATACCACATTGTTTCACTCTTTCATTTAACCCTATCAAACTTGCTATACATTTATAGTAGATCACGAGATAACGACCTACCTCTTCACACACTTACATACAACCTAACACGATACCATTGAAACCTTAGAATACGAGAAAACAAGAATTTACATTTAAATACCATATACTTAATAAAACTATCTCTAAAAGATTTAGTTTTGATACACTTTTAAATAAATACCTCGGACATCGGTCGTTTATCTAAACCTGATTTTGTGGTGTCTAGGTTAGTAAAGTGAGAAAGGTAACTTTAAAAGGCCCGTCTCACGGTGATTCATGAGCGGATCCCTCCTTTCCTCACTTGTACTTACCTGGCCACAATTAGCGGTGAAGAGACGATAGCATCTAACAACTTGTCATTTAGACCATTTAGAAATAGGCTAGTTGACTTAGGAAACTCTAGAATCTAAAATACGGAAAATTGACATTTTTACAAATAAATACCTTTTACTTTATAAAACCGTTTTCTAAAGGATTTAGTGTTTTACAATCTTTGCAAAGCGCCGCTACAACCCATTTTTGGGGAACCCGTTCGGGATGGTGCGGATTATCGCACATCCTCGGGCTTAGCAGTGCGAAATTCAGACCTCCGCAAGGAGCATTCGGTCTCGAAAGGTTTAAAATACGACATCTTAAGAAAATGAGATTTTTAGAAAATAAAATATTTATTAAAACTACTTTTGTATAAATATATGTATATTTATCCTTAAAATACCTATTTTATTATGATATAAGTATTCCACATTTTTCTAAAAAGCACAAGAATAAATTTTACACTAAAATACCATGAACTTCAAATAAATCAATATTATAGATACATACCTTATTTATAAAACTAGGATATTTTTACTAGAAATGGCTTAATATAAAATCCACATTCATTACAACTCTAAAGACGAATAATGAATATTTGAGGTGTATTTTGAAAAGTATATAAAAGTATTTTTACATAAAACCCCCTCAAGTTTATAAATTATCCTAAAGACCTTAGCAATTATAGGACTTCGATTTACATTTCTAACTGTCTGACTCGGGTTTGAGTCTGATTAATCTGACTTGAATTCAATTTAAGTCAATCTACAATCTACAAATCTTCAACATGAAACCATGAATCCAATTATCAATCTATACAACTTGACTGAACCGAACCATGGATATATTCCTTTTACATGATTCTCCAGTTATTCCATTTACATGATTCTACGGTTACAACCGTTTACTGATATCATGGTTTCGGTCAGTCAATCAATCATACAACCAATACAATTTACAAGACAACAATACAAACAAGACATCCCGGGGTTTAAGGGGTAGATTGGTACGGAAGGTGTTAAAGGTGGCACGAGGCGGTCAGATTAAGACACCTAACCTATATTCCGTTGTTGTTGTACCGTGGCTTAACGGTTCTTTGTACATTCCGTTTGCCCTGGTCTCTAGCATATAGAGACCCCTCTCGTATACACTGGCATCTTTCTGTACCAAGCTACAAACAACAGCGTTAATAAAACATTACTACAATATTTACAACTTTAAAAGATATCTTCTTATTCTGTCTATTCTACCTTTCTCTTATCTTTGGGACTTACCGAGCGACCTGTTCGCTGACGACATTCTATTTCTTTCTTATTTGAATGTCGTCAGGTGATTTGGACCCGGCAGAGATCGAGCCATCTGCAGAAGACTTGGAGAAGTTTACCGAAGATCCAGCACTGTAGTTTCAATGTACACTTTTCTATTCAGTACCTTTCATTTCCTGTTATGCCACTGTTTAGGCATCTTTTTATTTCAGTTGTATTTCCTTTTCATGCATTGTACAAAAGAATGTTAATAAATAAAAATTGCTGTTTTTATTATCCCTTATCTCTTGTGTATTTATTTTATATTGCTTAGATACGCTTAGCGTATGTACTTCTGAGTATATACGTAGCGGACCCGTCGCGTCCCCTTCGCCATATACCGGGAAGCGGGGCGTGACAGGTTTTGTTGGTGGCCCATGCAGGTCAGAGCTGTATGAATCCCTATCATGCAGTTCTGTTCTGCGTGAACAACCTAAGCAATATAACACAAGAATCAGCAACTAAAATATTCTTTACAATTCATGTTCCTTGAACCTTGCAATTTCATATTCCTTGAATCTTATCATTTCATATACTTGAATCTGTCCTAACCCAAATTTTTCTTCAGGGTTATGGATTCCCCGAACAACACCAGCACCAATGTCACACATCCACCTCCAGCACTACCCCTCACACCTGTTGTTCATGCGTCACCCACCGAACAAACAGTGCTACTTAAGGCGATCCGCAGCCTTCTTGAGGGACAGCAACAACTCCTGAACCGTCCCGAGACTGACGCACCGGGGGTAAAGCAATTCAGGGCTTTACATCCCAAGCAGTTCTCCGGAAAAGGAAGCCCTCATGAAGCTGAAGAATGGGCACAAAGCATAGAAGATGATCTGGCAGCAGCACAAGTGCCAGACATAGTTTGGGTCCGTGTGGCGAAACTACAGCTCACGGACAATGCTCGCAACTAGTGGAAGGCGGAAGAAATCCGTCTTATACAGCCTATTGAATGGAAGACTTTTCGCGAGAAGTTCGACGCAAAATACTTCCCTGTGACTGCCAGGTTTGCCATGGAGCAGCAGTTCATTCATCTACAACAAGGTTCGATGTAGGACAAATCAGTAGATGAGTACGACGCTGAATTCACCATGCTAAGCCGGTAAGATATGTCACAATAGTTCAATTTTAAATATCACATACTACACAGCTAACACAATCCTTAAACAGATTCGCGGCACACTTGATACCGACGGACGAGATCAGAGCTCGTCGCTTTCAACAAGGTCTGGACACGGAAATTCAGGCTGCTCTAGCCACAGGAAAATTTCTGACGCATGAGGATGCTCTGGAAGCTGCCCGCAGTTATGAGGTAGTTATAAAAGCAAGGGGCAGACCTCAGTCTGCAGGAGTCAAACGCCCTGCCAACCAGATGGCAGGTGGAGCCTCGTCCAGACCACCTTTTGTGCCAAGGCGACCCGGAGTACCGAACCATCATCCCAGCCTAGCCTTTTATACCTACTGCAAGAGAACTAGACATATAATGAAAGACTGCCGGCGAGCCAACCGTCTTTGCTTAGTCTGCGACTCAGCTACTCATGATATTGGGTCTTGTACCCAAAGGCAAAACCCAGTTGCTGCACCCAGGCCAGCAAACAATTACCTACAGCGCCCAGCCATCCAAGCCCCCGCTCCAAGACTTGCACTACCTGCACCACCCAGAGGACCAAAAGCTGCACCACCTCCTCGTCAGTTCCATCAAGCTCAAAGGAACGTTCCGAGGAATGCTCCTCAGGCAAGGAGGAATGAACCAAAGCGCCAGGCTTTCATGATGTCCGTGGAAGAAGCTGAGGCCACTGGCTAAGTCATCACTGGTAAACTTTCCTTCTCAAACTTATCTTTTAGTCTTGGTTATCTACACACTTTCCCTATACCTAAAACATATCCCACATACCTTAGGTACAATCTTAGTAGCCTCACTCCCTGCACTAGCACTGTTTGATACTGGAGCATCCCACTGCTTTATGTCACAACGGTTCGTCCGAACCCATGCGATTCCAGTCTCAACGCTTGTATCTAGCTGGAATGTCAGTTCAGGAAATGGCGTTCTAAAGGCAACTATGGGATACAGCTTGTGTCCAGTCGTCGTCTGCAGCAGAGAGTTTTATGCTGACTTCAAAGTACTGGACATACCGAACTTCGATGTGGTTCTAGGAATGGATTAGCTTGGAACTTTTTATGCTACCATCGACTGTCGTCAAATGAGGGTAGTATTCGAGATTCCAGACCATCCAATCTTCTATTTCAAGAGCGGAGACCGTACTCTGGAGCCAAGTACCTACAAGGCGAAGCCAAGAGAAGCAGTAGTTGCAGCAGCTCAAGCGGAAGAAGAATTAAAACCAGAGGTAGTTCGAGAGTTCGACGATGTATTTCCTGACGATA
Organism: Agapanthus africanus; assembly: GCA_030015575.1. Taxonomy (NCBI): domain Eukaryota; kingdom Viridiplantae; phylum Streptophyta; class Magnoliopsida; order Asparagales; family Amaryllidaceae; genus Agapanthus; species Agapanthus africanus. Next base: position 773,686,421 of record JASDDO010000022.1, read on the forward strand.
TATCAGGTTTGCCTCCCGATCGAGCTCTTGAATTCAGTATTGATTTAGTACCAGGAGCCCAACCGGTAATCAAAGCACCTTATAGACTAAGTCCGGAAGGTTTGAAGGAAGTCCGAACACAGTTGGACGAATTATTAGCGAAAGGATGGATTCGTCCCAGCACTTCAAGTTGGGGAGCACCTGTACTACTGGTGAAGAAGAAGGAAGGTTCATACAGAATGTGCATCGATTATAGAACCTTGAACGAAGTCACTATAAAGAACAAGTATCCACTCCCGCGCATCGATAATTTATTCAATCAGCTAAGTGGATCTTGTGTTTTCTCTAAATTGGATCTTCGTTCAGGTTATCATCAAATGAAGGTCAAGGAAGCTGATATTCACAAAACAGCTTTCAGAACTCGCTATGGACATTATGAATTTCTAGTGATGCCATTTGGAGTGGCCAATGCACCAGCAATATTCATGAACCTAATGAATCAAGTTTTCCGGGAGTACTTAGACAGGTTTGTTGTCATCTTCATCGACGACATCCTGGTGTATTCTAAGAGTCGAAAAGAGCGTGCAGAGCACCTACGAATTGTCCTGGAAACTCTTCGACAACATAAGCTCTATGCCAAGTACAGCAAGTGCGAGTTCTGGCTAAAGCAGGTTGGTTTTCTTGTACATATAGTATCAGGAGAAGGAATCTCTGTGGATCCAGCAAAAGTTGCAGCAGTTAGTGAATGGCCTACCCCAAAGTCAGTGAAGGACATTCGAAGTTTCTTGGGTTTAGCTGGATATTACAGAAGGTTCATTGAAGGATTTTCGAAGATAGCAACACCCCTGACCAAGCTCACACGTAAAGATGAGGAATTTGTGTGGTCAGAAGCATGCGAACAAGCTTTCGTAGAACTCAAGTCAAGGTTGATATCTGCACCTATTCTCATAATACCGGATCAATCTGGAGGATTCGAAGTGCATTGTGATGCATCTGGTAAGGGATTAAGATGTGTTCTACATCAGCACAGTAAGGTTGTGGCTTATGCTTCAAGACAACTGAAGACTCATGAGCGCAATTATCCGACGCATGATCTGGAGTTGACAGCCGTCGTCTTAGCTCTCAAGATTTGGCGCCATTATCTACTTGGTGAACGAGTGAACATCTACACAGATCATAAAAATCTGAAGTACGTGTTTACTCGGAAGGAGTTGAATATGCGGCAGAGAAGATAGTTAAAACTCATGGCGGACTTTGACATCAACTTGCAATATCACCCAGGGAAGGTGAACGTAGTACCTGATGCTCTTAGTCGCCAACCATTATCGATGAATCTCACTGCTCAGTGGAAGCTTCAACAAGACTTGCATCAGATGGAGATTGAGGTAGTCATGCCACGTAATGCTTCAAGTTTGATGAATCTACAAGTTCAATCAACCATTGTCAATCAGATCAAAGCAGCTCAAGCAAGTGATGCTAAGTTGCAAAGGATCAGAGAACAAGTGGAGAATGGACTCAGAACAGACTTCATCATCCATGAAGACGGATCTTTGAGATACGGCAGCAGGTTGTGTGTACCAAAAGGTCCTGTTCGGGAAGAATTAATGAAAGAAGCTCACAGCTCTCCCTACTCAGTACATCCTGGAGGTACCAAAATGTATAAAGATCTACGTCAGAATTATTGGTGGCATGGAATGAAGCGTGAAGTAGGCAGAAGTGTCGCAAAATGTTTGGTGTGTCAGCAGGTAAAGGCTGAACATCACAGGACAGCTGGACTACTTCAACCGTTACCAATCTCAGAATGGAAGTGGCAACACATCACGATGGACTTTGTGACTGCTCTTCCTCGCAGCACAAAGGGTAACGATGCTATATGGGTCATTGTGGATCGACTCACAAAGTCGGCTCACTTCATCCCATTTCGAGTTGGCCAATCAACTGAGACACAAGCAAAGAAGTACATGGAGGTAATAATCTATTTAAGATTTAAACTCTTCATAATGTACTATCTCTGATACCCATGAACTCATACAGGAAATTGTGAGACTTCATGGAGTACCGGTCTGCATTGTCTCCGATCGTGACACCGGGTTCCGATCGCAATTTCGGCAGAGTCTGCAAGCAAGCTTGGGAACAAGTCTGAACTTCAGCACGGCTTATCATCCACAAACAGATGATCAGTCGGAACGAACTATTCAAATCTTGGAGGATATGCTCAAAGCGTGTGTGATAGACTTCAAAGGATCGTGGGAAGATCACCTGCATCTTGTGGAGTTCGCGTACAACAACAGCTACCAAGCAAGCATAGGAATAGCACCTTTTGCAGCATTGTATGGAAGGAAGTGTCGATCACCATTAAGTTGGGATGACATCGGAGATAGGGAACTTCTTGGACCAGAGATGATAGTAGCGACCGTTGATGTGGTTAGTACTATCAGGGAAAGGATGCGCATAGCCCAAGATCGACAGAAACACTGGGCTGATGCAAAGAGATGACACTTGGAGTTCCAACCAGGAGATCATGTATTCTTGAAGATATCTCCGAACCGCGGAGTGATCCGATTTGGAAGACGGGGTAAATTGAGTCCGAGATACATTGGACCGTTCGACATACTCGAACGAGTCGGTGAAGTGGCATACCGCTTAGAGCTTCCACCCTCATTGGAAGGAGTGCATACTGTGTTCCACGTATCCCAACTCAGAAAGTATGTGAGTGACCCCAGTCATGTTCTTGATCATTCCGAGCTCACTATACAGCCCGACTTGTCTTGTGAGCAACAGCCTGTGGAGATCCTGGACAGAAAAGTGAAGACACTTCGGAACAAAGAAGTTAACTTGGTCCGAGTAATGTGGAGGAAAGACACTCTAGGAGAATCCACTTGGGAAAGGGAAGATGAAATGCGTGCAAGATACCCTCACCTCTTTGTAAACTAGCCCTCAAATAAAAGTTGTAAATTTCGAGGACGAAATTTTTGTAAGGAGGGTAGACTGTAACAACTCCATTTCTAATGTACAAAGAATTGATTTAAATTCAAAGTGTACATGGAGTATTTAATGTTACTGATACCTCTTTAAGTAATTATTTCACACAAATAATTACAAGAAGAAGCTTGTAGCTCATTGGTAATACCTTGCACTGCTGAACTAAGCCACCAGAGTTCAAATCCCATACCCCACATTATTTTTTATATTGTTTTTGTTTCAAATCCTTTGGAAGCCCAACAGTCCACACACCGTAACTCCCAAAACTTGAACTTCACCTGAAAAACTAAAAGCACCAGAGCCTTCACCTGACGACCCCCCACCTCCCAACGTCCCGACTCGGGCCGGCGCCGCCGGCCGGACTCGGCTGGACGGCCGAGTCCCCAACATGAAAGTCGGGGCTCTTCGTCTCCCCCACCCCCTGTATACTCCAAATTAATGGATCGGTTCCCGAGACTTAAATATACCCCATTTACTACAATTTTTAATGATTTTCTCACATTTTTACAATTTTTTTTATCAAAAACACTTCACCTACCCTACCTCTAGCCTACCCTATAAATACATCCCCTACCCTCTACCCTCTCATCCCAAAATCCTAAGCACACTCTCTCAAAATTTTCCAAGAGTTGTGTACTTTGAAAACAAGCTCGCGGCGAAGCTCCGACGAAATTCCGGCGGAAATTCCGACGACGTTTTTAGGAACTACCAGCGACGACGCAACGCATCGGCAATCCCTTTAGTTCCCCCTCACTCCCTTGTTTAATCAAAACCCGTAAGTCCCTTTCTATCTCTCTCTTCTATTCTCAAAAAATACGAAATTACAAAACCCGACGGAATCGGAACAAATCCGATTTCCGATTCGGTTTTCTATAAATTTCACTTCTCACTAATACAATCATAATTAAACATCTTTATGTTGACTACTAAACACTAATCAAAGAATTTGAACAAGTTTCATCACATGAAATGATAACTTTCTCAATTTACCGTATTTTTTGCTTAAATACCACATTGTTTCACTCTTTCATTTAACCCCATCAAACTTGCTATACATTTATAGTAGATCACGAGGTAACGACCTACCTCCTCACACACTTATATACAACATAACATGATACTATTGAAATCTTAGAATACGAGAAAACAAGAATTTAATTTAAATACCATATACTTAATAAAACTATCTCTAAAAGATTTAGTTTTGATACACTTTTAAATAAATACCTCTCATTAGGAAAATACGATAAGTTGTGGACATCGGTCGTTTATCTAAACTTGACTTTATGGTGTCTAGGTTAGGCAAGTGAGAAATGTAACTTTAAAAGGCCCGTCTCACGGTGATTCATGAGCGGATCCCTCCTTTCCTCACTTGTACTTACCTGGCCACAATTGGCGGTGAAGAGGCGATTTGAGGCATCTAACAACTTGTCATTTAAACCATTTAGAAATAGGCTAGTTGACTTAGGAAACTCTAGAATCTAAAATACGGAAAATTGACATTTTTACAAATAAATACCTTTTACTTTATAAAACCGTTTTCTAAAGGATTTAGTATCTTACAATCTTTGCAAAGCGCCGCTACAACCCATTTTTGGGGAACCCGTTCGGGATGGTGCGGATTATCGCACATCCTCGGGCTTAGCAGTGCGAGATTCAGACATCCGCAAGGAGCATTCGGTCTCGAAAGGTTTAAAATACGACATCTTAAGAAAATGAGATTTTTAGAAAATAAAATATTTATTAAAACTACTTTTGTATAAATATATGTATATTTATCCTTAAAATACCTATTTTATTATGATATAAGTATTCCACATTTTTCTAAAAATCACAAGAATAAATTTTACACTAAAATACCATGAACTTCAAATAAATCAATATTACAGATACATACCTTATTTATAAAACTAGGATATTTTCACTAGAAATGACTCAATATAAAATCCACATTCATTACAACTCTAAAGACGAATAATGAATACTGAGGTGTATTTTGAAAAGTATATAAAAGTATTTTTACATAAAACCCCCTCAAGTTTATAAATTACCCTAAAGACACTAGCAATTATAGGACTTCGATTTACATTTCTAACTGTCTGATTCGGGTTTGAGTCTGATTAATCTGACTTGAATTCGATTCAAGTCAATCTACAATCTACAAATCTTCAACATGAAACCATGAATCCAATTATCAATCTATACAACTTGACTGAACCGAACCATGGATTTATTCCTTTTACATGATTCTCCAGTTATTCCATTTACATGATTCTACGGTTACAACCGTTTACTAATATCATGGTTTCGGTCGGTCGGTCAATCATACAACCAATACAATTTACAAGACAACAATACAAACAAGATATCGTGGGGTTTAAGGGATAGATTGGTATGGAAGGTGTTAAAGGTGGCACGAGGCGGTCAGATTAAGACACCTAACATATATTCCGTTGCTGTTGTACCGTGGCTTAACGGGTCCTTGTACATTCCGTTTGCCCTGGTCTCTAGCATATAGAGACCCCTCTCGTATACACTGGCATCCTTCTGTACCAAGCTACAAACAACAGCGTTAACAAAACATTACTACAATATTTATAACTTTAAAAAATATCTTCTTATTCTGTCTATTCTACCTTTCTCTTATCTTTGGGACTTACCGAGCGACCTGTTCGCTGACGACATTCTATTTCTTTCTTTTTTGAATATCGTTAGGTGATTTGGACCCGGCAGAGATCGAGCCATCTGCAGAAGACTTGGAGCAGTTTACCGAAGATCCAGCACTGTAGTTTCATTGTACACTTTCCCATTCAGTACCTTTCATTTCCTGTTATGCCACTGTTTAGGCATCTTTTTATTTCAGTTGTATTTGCTTTTCATGCATTATACAAAAAAATGTTAATAAATAAAGGTTGTTGTTTTTATTATTGTAACGTTTTGAAAATCGTTTCAGTGAAATTTCGGAAAAACGGTAAAATAAGGAGGGTTTTCTGTAAAAAGTCAAAATACAAATATATTTATTATAAAATTAAATATACATATTCTAGCTATGTAATTGCTAGTATTTAGCGTTTATTGAGCCACTGGTGAAATTTCAAATTTTCTGAAAATTTTTCCGAAATTAATTATTTTAATATTATTTTAAGCCGTCACTAATACATTTAATTAGGAAAATTTTCAAATTGGAATGAGTTGAAACAAATTTTGTGCATCATAACACTTTAAGCAAAATTTTATCATGTGGTTTTTGAAATGAAATGGTTTGCCAAAACGGTTTAGAAAATATCGAAGAAAAAGGCTTTTTTCGGTGAAATTAGTGTTAATGGAAATTGGGGCATAACCTTTATCATTTTTCCCCACACCCACACACTTCACCATCACCCCTTCCCCATGTGGCCGGCCCCACCCCTATCAACAGCCCATATTTTTCCCCTCTTGGTTGACTTCAACTCATGAAGAAAAAGAATTGTTTTAAAAAGGGTTTAATATATTAAATTGGGTATGGGTTTAAAGTGTTATGAAAGGGCTTTGACCTTAGAATTTCCACCCCAATTTCCTCACCTCATTCCAGCCCCTCTACTGGCTGAAACTTCTGCTACAACAGCCCCCTCTTTTCCCCCCATTTTCCATCTCTTTTGCTTCAAAAATTGCCTCAAAATCCATCAAATAAATCCCAAAATCCAAATCCAACTCCTACCCATTTCTCATTAGCCAAACTTGCATGGATCTAGGGAACAAGTTGGCATTTTAGAGGCTTTGATTTCCATAATTGATCTCTTGATCATGAGGTATAATTCTAACCTTTTTCTTAAATTGTTGTTAATTAGTTTAGGTTAGCTTAATTATATGTTTAAATAGGTTTTTATTTTAGTTCTAAGTGCATGATTTGAAATTCAAGAGTGGGGTTTGAATTCAAATTGGGGTTTTGTGTTGTGAGTTTAGGGTTGTGTGATGTATTTGACATATTAGGTTATGCTAAATCCAATTTAAGTCGCTAGTTTGCATATTTGTTGATTTAAATTGTGATAATTATATAAATTGTAAACTAGGTTTTTAAAATAATGAAATTTATTGGGAATAAATTATAGAAACGGTTTAGATGATTTTATTAAGATGTTTAATAAGTATTATGGCCGCTAGATTTATTTAAACATCGAGTTTTGTACTAAAACGGTTAATTTTGCTTGCTAGATTTTCGGAAAAATAGCTTTTAAAGTGAGTTTGAGGTTTTTGTGAATTGCAACCTATTTCATATTATAATTAGGGTTTGTGAATGTGTAAATGGGTGTGTTTGGGCTTTTTCTCGATGGTTTGGCGTTTGTACGCCGACGTCGAGGGTTTTTGAGTTGATTTGTGAAAGAAACCATAGGTATTGGCCTATGTGGGATTCGTGTGTCGTTTTGGTCATGAGTCGGATTTTAATGCGATACGGTGCGTTATGATATGTAGGTACCCCATGTGGACTTCGAGACGACAAGCAAGCGCGTGGCGACGTCGGCACCGGCAAGCGAGGACCAGGTGAGTAGATTTATATCTACGGGGAGAAGTCGGGTGGATGGCGTATAGCACCCCCGCAGTTCGTGGTGATGTATACGAATACGTATACACACATATATATATTGTTTATATATTGTTTGAGTTATTGATGATAAATATGGATATTTGGTGTTCTTAGATGATTTAGTGTCGCGAAACCCTAGAGTAGCGGTTGCACCACACTTGCACCCACCCACCCATACTTGCATACTTTCTTCTTTCATTTGTGCTTACGGGAATATATTGTTATGTGTTCACATGGGTATGAGACTATGTGTTCACATACGGATTTGAGGATAGTACTTGGGATTTGAGATGAGTTGATGAGTTTTGTGTTGAGATTGTGATTTCGGTGATATGGCAGGATTCGTACTTGAGGTACGTCCTGGTGTTATAGCGGATCTTGGAACGACAATACGGGTGAATAGTGTTATTAATTAAATGGTCGACATGTGATCGTGATATGAGATATGGTATGCTAGGATATTGATCCTAGGCCGTATTGGGCGATGTATACCCCTTGATGATGATATGTGCTGATGATATCAGTTTGTACGAGACTGTCGATCAGTAGGCAGATCATGACTATATTGAGGATATTAGTATTGTATTAGACGTAGATCAGTACCCCGATCATGATATTTGATAAAGAGGATACCAGATGAATAGTATGATGAATGTGATATTGACCCGTACCCAGATTTGGGATGCCATACGACGGATTTACGTACGAGCTATATATTGATGATTGATCCGCACTCTTGACTTAGGATGTCTGATTATAGATATGGTATCGGATATGATATTATTGAGGCAGGATCACCGACTAATATATATACAGGTATGTATATATATCGACTCAGATGTTAGGCGGTTTCCTTACCTGTAGTCCGGCTTGTTAGCTTAGCCCTTTAGTTTAGTTTAGCTGTTAGATTAGGTTCGACTCCTAACTATTTCAAAAGTTTACGAATCGTGGGTATTTTAAAAGACAGGTCAAGGGATTCTACGGATATTTCAAAAGACGTATCTTTTCCTAAAAACACCGTAGCCCTTATTTTCAAAACACCACGATTCGTGTTATTTCAAAAGGCACTATTGTAGGACTTATATTAGGATAATGCGGTTTAGTTATCGTTGTGTCTAGTATTCCGCTCATTATTACTGTTCGCTCCGCATCGCATACTTAGATTATAATTTCTTATTGCATTGTTGATATCATACTGTTAGGACACCGGCACCATTACCGATGATGCGTATGTACCACGTACACTTGCTTGCCGGCTCACACGCATCTTCATCGGTAATTGCCATGTCACGCACACCTTAGAAAATATTATCGCCTAATGTAGCTTGTTAACTAGTAGTTTTAACATGATGATTAGTTGCTTGCCTTATATGCTAGTTTAGATATTGTAGTTATTACTTGTCACTTCATGCATACTGTTATTCATTATATGCCACATTCATGGATGCTCATGCTTATATTCATGGTTTTACATGCTATTGATGATTCGGATTTCCATGATATTTTCTGGATTTGGAGGAAAACCGCAAAATATATATAAACTGCTTTCTCTCTTTTTAAATAAAAATGCGGTTTTCCCATGATGTATGAGTCGTCCACCATGAGTTTGCTGATGGATTTCGAGACCCGATTCGAGGAGATGGATGAACCGTTTCGGGTACATAGTGGGTCCGGTAAGGTACCCCGGGGCAAGAAGGTCGTGTTGCTGACGTTGAGCCTGGCAGGGGAGCACTACCTACCGGTGATATTACCCGACGCGTCGGATATCCGGAAGATACCGTCGTGGTCTTGAGATGGATGGTAGGGGCCGGTCTGGACTGATGGCGCTCTAGATATTGAGATTGAGACATTGAGATTTCGAGATATTGAGGTATTGAGATTTGATGATACAGGCCAGTCCGGATAGCCGGAGCCTGAGGTTTTGAGACATTGAGATTTATATTTTGTGTCGATGCTAGACACTGTTGATGCTGATTTCTTTATGATACCTCATTTTTTTAAAAATACAAAGGAAATCTCACTAAATTATGAAAACGGTTTCTTCATTTACATGTAATCTGTTTTCATGCATTCATACCTCATTCATATGATATATTGCTACCCGAGGTACTGACACGGGCACATGAGATTACACTCGGGTTAGATATTTACCCTAGTCATTGTTATAGACTGCTGGTTTTATTTGAGGATTATATATATTGATCGTATGACCTAGGATTGCGTCTTACATGCGATTTCTATTCGTAGATGTTTTTCTATTCACGAGTTGGCAACTCACCCCCGTTGTGCCCCAGTTTCTTGCAGATTTGCCGTACAGGTTTCTTTACGGCTTGCGGGTACAGTTTCGTTCGGGTGACTTGCTAGTAGGTGGGTTTATTTGTATCGTACCCATCATTATACATTGTATATTATTATTCAGTTGTATCTAGAAGTTCCATCAACCAAACTTGTATTTATCTCAGATAGAGACCAGTGATGTTTATTCTTTCGACCTTAGAGTCGCGCGTTGTATTTCTATGGATTTCTTGCCATTTTGAGTTTCCTTTTGAGTTTTGATCCTCGCCCTTGGCGTTGTATATTATATTGTTTGTGTGGTTGTGACCGTCGATTGACGAAGAGCTAGCTCCCGCTTGGGGATGCCTTTTTATTGATTTCGTATACTATTCATGTTGTATCCCTTTTAGGAGCCAGTATTTACAAAGGAGACTCTGTCGAAATTTTCAGGAAATACTTGACGTTTTTAAACCGCATAATTCGGCTTATGCTATTAAAACTACTTGATTTTAAATTGGTTTTCCTTCACTCTACTACTTTTCTTGGTTTGGATTTCTAGGTTTTCGGCTTACTTAGATTACGTACGCCTCGAGACGTTTCGTAGTTTAAGTGCCGGTCATGTTCCGTACTTTCGGGACGTGACAAAGTTGGTATCAGAGCGTTAGGTTTTACCTTCGGAGTGTAGGATGACCCTTGGTTGATGGAATAGGTGACTAAAGTAGAGTGACGTACCGTGGGTATGTTCCGCGGCATACTTACGATACGCTACTCCACTTAAGAAGCCTTAGGATGTACATTTCTTTGCTCAGTATTATATTCATTCCGATCTAGCCTCATCAGTACCAGTTATGGTTTTGCTGCCACGATTACGGGCAGGGAGAGCTACGGCTAGAGTTGCGGTCAGCACAAGCTCGTCACGAACGAGGATTGACCAGGGCGTAATTCCGGCGACACACGATTGCGGAGATGTGTCTTTTTACTGTGTTTTCGCGCCACGAGCGTTTGGCGGATCGCCTTTACGAGATTACTTGGACGTGTCGATCAGCACTAGAGGATTGAGCCACTGACAGAGGCCAGCCAGATTTTGATGACCGTTGGTGTATTACTTACTCATGATGATTGAGGCACTGTTCAGCGTGCAGACGAGTGAGCCAGTTGTTGCTGCGAGCGACGAGATATCGCCCCATATGTTGGAGCTATTGCGGGACGAGTTGTACTAATAGATGATAGAAGGTCGCTAGTCACCCGATGATGAATGACTAGGACAGGTGGTTCGTTCGCCTACCCCGATGCGAGGTCATCAGACAGATTGATTCCAGCTAGAGACGACTTCACGCGGAGACGTTGATAGTCGACAGAGACGATCGAATGTCAGAAACCTATTATTCCAAGTTTAAAGTAGTCGGAAAGACATGCAGGCAATTCTATGGTCCCTCTAGAAGAATGAAACCCTAACTCGACTTAATGACCGTGTGAAAGCCTTTGAACCTTCGGGTTTGCGGCAGTTCTGCGGCGCCATTAGTGAGGCTTGGGTTTGCCCTTCTACGGCTGGACCACCGATACTGTGGTATGTACTCGATACTATTAAACTGTGCCCAAGATGTTGAGCTCTTGGGGGATTATGAGGTTTTGACGAATCGATCGGATGGTTCAACTTCATTCGAATGCTAGGTGGTGAGATGCATTTCTTGGGAGACTCCAGATACGAGGATAGCCGTTGGAGCTCATTCCATGCAGCCATGAAGAGGCGAGTCCGAAACAGTCGACGTTAGAGAAAAGTAGAGTAAGAGGTTCGTACGAGATCTTGATGAGGCGACGTTCCACTCCGCCGACATCAGAGATGCGATACGCATGCCGAGGCATTGTGCTTGGATATACCTTCCAGAAGGAGTCGCGATGAGTATGCAGCCATTCCGGAACCAGAAACAGATTTAATAAAGGACGATGACTTCCGGACAGTTCGGCAGAGACGTGATTTGGAAAGAGACCTCGACAGGGCCTTTCTGGAATGAATTACGAGAAGACTTGGACCCAGGAGTGGTCATGTTACGCACACCAGCAGGCCGGAATTCAGGTTCGTCGACGAGATATGCTATGAGTGACCACGACAGTTGGCCAGAGATTTTTGGAGGATGTGCTTGAGCGGGACTATTCCGCCATACTTGATTTTGGTATTTTAAGCGATCTATTCGCATGATTTGGTTTTGATGACTGAGTTTCATGATATCGTTTTCATGCGCCATAGTTGCACCTACTGAGTATTTACGATTTTTGCACAGTTGTTGCATTTGAGGAAGTTTTCGTGCCTCGGATTTTCGCGCATGTTGAGCGCATGTTTTGAGATGCGATTTTAGTGCACACCAGATGCACTCAATCGAGATTTTTCGTGCATGTCAGATGCACCTGATTTTGCTGTCAGGCACACACGTTGCCTGTGACAGATGCTTCGTGCACACCCGATGCACTTCGATGTTGTTTCTGTGCGCATGTATGGCACATATATGGGTTTTGATTTCCGTGTGCACCAAACGCACGTAGTATTCATATGCGTATTTTGGAATTGATTTCTTATACAACGGTATGTTTTTATGATATTTGCTATGTGTTTTCATACTGAGCAGAACTAATCAAAGGACAGTATCTGAATATATTTTGCATTCATTGATAGTTATTGAAGGGATTTCCAAAAAAAAAAGCGAGCTATAGTCTCAGTATTTACCTACGTGTCTGATATGACACGAAATGTTTAAAATAAGGAAACCCTTCTAAAATTGTTTCCCAAAACGGCGGAACGTATCTTTCAAACAAAGATATATATGTATATAGTTATTTTCTTATGATAGACGTCTGCCACTGTGCAGTGTTATGCGTATTGCACAGCGACTTAAAAGATTTGGCATGCATTTCCTCCTGATATTTACATGTATAGTTCCGATTTATAGCATATCGGTCTTGCTTTGGATTTGGCATTCGTGTCTTCACCTTGACTCCGATGATTGCGGAATGCTTGACGGAGTTTTGATTTCGAGTTATATGCTCATTTTTCATACGCATGCGCTGCGCTACGATTTGTTTTATGTATTTATGATTTCGGAGCCCCGACGACTTGATGGTTTTGCTTAGATGTTTTAGTATTTGGGGGAGTTTTTAATTTAAATTCGGGGACCGAATTTCTTTAAGGGGGGAAAATTGTAACGTTTTGAAAATCGCTTCAGTGAAATTTCGGAAAAACGGTAAAATAAGGGGGGGTTTCTGTAAAAAGTCAAAATACAAATATCTTTATTATAAAATTAAATATACATATTCTAGCTATGTAATTGATAGTATTTAGCGTTTATTGAGCCACTGGTGAAATTTCAAATTTTCTGAAAAATTTTCCGAAATTAATTATTTTAATATTATTTTAAGCCGTCACTAATACATTTAATTAGGAAAAATTTCAAATTGGAATGAGTTGAAACAAATTTTGTGCATCATAACACTTTAAGCAAAATTTTATCATGTGGTTTTTGAAATGAAATGGTTTGCCAAAACGGTTTAGAAAATATCGAAGAAAAAGGTTTTTTCGGTGAAATTAGTGTTAATGGAAATTGGGGCATAACCTTTATCATTTTTCCCCACACCCACACACTTCACCATCACCTCTTCCCCATGTGGCCGGCCCCACCCCTATCAACAGCCCATATTTTTCCCCTCTTGGTTTACTTCAACTCATGAAGAAAAAGAATTGTTTTAAAAAGGGTTTAATATATTAAATTGGGTATGGGTTTAAAGTGTTATGAAAGGGCTTTGCCCTTAGAATTTCCACCCCAATTTCCTCACCTCATTCCAGCCCCTCTACTGGCCGAAATTTCTTCTACAACAGCCCCCTCTTTTTCCCCCATTTTCCATCTCTTTTGCTTCAAAAATTGCCTCAAAATCCATCAAATAAATCCCAAAATCCAAATCCAACTCCTACCCATTTCTCATTAGCCAAACTTGCATGGATCTAGGGAACAAGTTGGCATTTTAGAGACTTTGATTTCCATAATTGATCTCTTGATCATGAGGTATAATTCTAACCTTTTTCTTAAATTGTTGTTAATTGCTTTAGGTTAGCTTAATTATATGTTTAAATAGGTTTTTATTTTAGTTTTAAGTGCATGATTTGAAATTCAAGAGTGGGGTTTGAATTCAAATTGGGGTTTTGTGTTGTGAGTTTAGGGTTGTGTGATGTATTTGACATATTAGGTTATGCTAAATCCAATTTAAGTTGCTAGTTTGCATATTTGTTGATTTAAATTGTGATAATTATATAAATTGTAAACTAGGTTTTTAAAATAATGAAATTTATTGGGAATAAATTATAGAAATGGTTTAGATGATTTTATTAAGATGTTTAATAAGTATTATGGCCGCTAGATTTATTTAAACATCGAGTTTTGTACTAAAACGGTTAATTTTGCTTGCTAGATTTTCGGAAAAATAGCTTTTAAAGTGAGTTTGAGGTTTTTGTGAATTGCAACCTATTTCATATTATAATTAGGGTTTGTGAATGTGTAAATGGGTGTGTTTGGGCTTTTTCTCGATGGTTTGGCGTTTGTACGCGACGTCGAGGGTTTTTGAGTTGATTTGTGAAAGAAACCATAGGTATTGGCCTATGTGGGATTCGTGTGTCGTTTTGGTCATGAGTCGGATTTTAATGCGATACGGTGCGTTATGATATGTAGGTACCCCATATGGACTTCGAGACGACAAGCAAGCGCGTGGCGACGTCGGCACCGGCAAGCGAGGACCAGGTGAGTAGATTTATATCTACGGGGAGAAGTCGGGTGGATGGCGTATAGCACCCCCGCAGTTCGTGGTGATGTATACGAATACGTATACACACATATATATATTGTTTATATATTGTTTGAGTTATTGATGATAAATATGGATATTTGGTGTTCTTGGATGATTTAGTGTCGCGAAACCCTAGAGTAGCGGTCGCACCACACTTGCACCCACCCACCCATACTTGCATACTTTCTTCTTTCATTTGTGCTTACGGGAATATATTGTTATGTGTTCACATGGGTATGAGACTATGTGTTCACATACGGATTTGAGGATAGTACTTGGGATTTGAGATGAGTCGATGAGTTTTGTGTTGAGATTATGATTTCGGTGATATGGCAGGATTCGTACTTGAGGTACGTCCTGATGTTATAGCGGATCTTGGAACGACAATACGGGTGAATGGTGTTATTAATTAAATGGTCGACATGTGATCGTGATATGAGATATGGTATGCTAGGATATTGATCCTAGGCCGTATTGGGCGATGTATACCCCTTGATGATGATATGTGCTGATGATATCAGTTTGTACGAGACTGTCGATCAGTAGGCAGATCATGACTATATTGAGGATATTAGTATTGTATTAGACGTAGATCAGTACCCCGATCATGATATTTGATAAAGAGGATACCAGATGAATAGTATGATGAATGTGATATTGACCCGTACCCAGATTTGGGATGCCGTACGACGGATTTACGTACGAGCTATATATTGATGATTGATCCGCACTCTTGACTTAGGATGTCTGATTATAGATATAGTATCGGATATGATATTATTGAGGCGGGATCACCGACTAATATATATACAGGTATGTATATATATCGACTCAGATGTTAGGCGGTTTCCTTACCTGTAGTCCGGCTTATTGGTTTAGCCCTTTAGTTTAGTTTAGCTGTTAGATTAGGTTCGACTCCTAACTATTTCAAAAGCTTACGAATCGTGGGTATTTTAAAAGACAGGTCAAGGGATTCTACGGATATTTCAAAAGACGTATCTTTTCCTAAAAACACCGTAGCCCTTATTTTCAAAACACCGCGATTCGTGTTATTTCAAAAGGCACTATTGTAGGACTTATATTAGGATAATGCGGTTTAGTTATCGTTGTGTCTAGTATTCCGCTCATTATTACTGTTCGCTCCGCATCGCATACTTATATTATAATTTCTTATTGCATTGTTGATATCATACTGTTAGGACACCGGCACCATTACCGATGATGCGTATGTACCACGTACACTTGCTTGCCGGCTCACACACATCTTCATCGGTAATTGCCATGTCACGCACACCTTAGAAAATATTATCGCTTAATTTAGCTTGTTAACTAGTAGTTTTAACATGATGATTAGTTGCTTGCCTTATATGCTAGTTTAGATATTGTAGTTATTACTTGTCACTTCATGCATACTGTTATTCATTATATGCCGCATTCATGGATGCTCATGCTTATATTCATGGTTTTACATGCTATTGATGATTCGGATTTCCATGATATTTTCTGGATTTGGAGGAAAACCGTAAAATATATATAAACTGCTTTCTCTCTTTTTAAATAAAAATGCGGTTTTCCCATGATGTATGAGTCGTCCACCATGAGTTTGCTGATGGATTTCGAGACCCGATTCGAGGAGATGGATGAACCGTTTCGGGTACATGGTGGGCCCGGTAAGGTACCCCAGGGCAAGAAGGTCGTGTTGCTGACGTTGAGCCTGGCAGGGGAGCACTACCTACCGGTGATATTACCCGACGCGTCGGATATCCGGAAGATACCGTCGTGGTCTTGAGATGGATGGTAGGGGCCGGTCTGGACTGATGGCGCCCTAGATATTGAGATTGAGACATTGAGATTTTGAGATATTGAAGTATTGAGATTTGATGATACAGGCCAGTCCGGATAGCCGGAGCCTGAGGTTTTGAGACATTGAGATTTATGTTTTGTGTCGATACTAGACACTGTTGATGCTGATTTCTTTATGATACCTCATTTTTTTAAAAATACAAAGGAAATCTCACTAAATTATGAAAACGGTTTCTTCATTTACATGTAATCTGTTTTCATGCATTCATACCTCATTCATATGATATATTGCTACCCGAGGCACTGACAGGGGCACATGAGATTACACTCGGGTTAGATATTTACCCTAGTCATTGTTATAGACTGCTGGTTTTATTTGAGGATTATATATATTGATCGTATGACCTAGGATTGCGTCATACATGTGATTTCTATTCGTAGATGTTTTTCTATTCACGAGTTGGCAACTCACCCCCGTTGTGCCCCAGTTTCTTGCAGGTTTGCCGTACAGGTTTCTTTACGGCTTGCGGGTACAGTTTCGTTCGGGTGACTTGCTAGTAGGTGGGTTTATTTGTATCGTACCCATCATTATACATTGTATATTATTATTCAGTTGTATCTAGAAGTTCCATCAACCAAACTTGTATTTATCTCAGATAGAAACCAGTGATGTTTATTCTTTCGACCTTAGAGTCGCGCGTTGTATTTCTATGGATTTCTTGCCGTTTTGAGTTTCCTTTTGAGTTTTGATCCTCGCCCTTGGCGTTGTATATTATATTGTTTGTGTGGTTGTGACCGTCGATTGACGAAGAGCTAGCTCCCGCTTGGGGATGCCTTTTTATTGATTTCGTATACTATTCATGTTGTATCCCGTTTGGGAGCCAGTATTTACAAAGGAGACTCTGCCGAAATTTTCAGGAAATACTTGACGTTTTTAAACCGCATAATTCGGCTTATGCTATTAAAACTACTTGATTTTAAATTGGTTTTCCTTCACTCTACTACTTTTCTTGGTTTGGATTTCTAGGTTTTCGGCTTACTTAGATTACGTACGCCTCGAGACGTTTCGTAGTTTAAGTGCCGGTCATGTTCCGTACTTTCGGGACGTGAAAATTATGCCTTGTCTCTTGTGTATTTATTTTATATTGCTTAGATACGCTTAGCATATGTACTTCTGAATATATACGTAGCGGACCCATCGCATCCCCTTCGCCGTATATCGGGAAGCGGGGCGTGACATGTCCATACCTTGAGAAGTCATCGGTAAAAGTTATGAAGTAGGAATCTCTGCTTCGTGCATGTATAGACATTGGTCCACATACATCACTATGTATGAGGCCTAAGAGCTCGGTAGCTCTTTCTCCTTGTCCAGTAAATAGAGCTTTGGTCATCTTTTCTTTTAGACAGGATTGACAAGTTTCATAAGATTGATATTCAAACGTATCTAAATACCCATCTTTATATAACTTATTTAGTCTTATTGCATTTATATGACCAAGTCTACAATACCATCATTTATATCTGAAGACTTTCTTTTGTTGGTGTTTTGAATGTTGAAAACTGTATGTTGATTTAGAGTATATATTTCGTTATTAAGTGTACCGGTCCCAATCAACATTTGATTAAGGTGGATGTTCATAACACTGCTTTCTAATGCGAAACTATATCCTTCTTTATCTAGTAAAGCAACTGATATAATATTACACATCATTGTTGGTACAAAATAACAATTCTTCAAAATCAATAAGTTGCCATTATTGTACATATTGGACATCAGGGACATATGTATGCATAGAATAATTGTGCTCAAAATGATAGTGTATTATATGGTTTTGACTTTATCTTAACGTCTATACATTTATATCTTGCTCTTAGTTATACATGTCGATAGCGTATTTAGGATCTTTGCTTAACTACCAGAACTATGATGCTGATCATACTAGTGGGCCCTGGATAGTCGATAAACACATCCTTAAAAGTTCCTAGTCGTAGGGGTATCGAAACAGGGTATCGATATTCAAGAGTATACTAGTGTATATGTTTCTCGACCTAGTATATAGCAATGGTTGATCCCACAACCATTGGTGTTTGACACCAAAGATTGTATGCAGGTGCTCATTAGAGACTGTGTACACCGAACGGACACGCCGAGAACTCCTAGATGGTATTATATCTATCGTCAGACAGCTGTTCTCAGGTGACACAAGTACAGGTTAGTCTGTAGACTTGAGATCGTCATGGTGTCTCACATGATCCCCATTGTACTTAGATTACTACCCTACCACAGCCATAAAGGTCTGTGCAAACAGGTAGTAGTTGGGTACAGTCTCGGATCATATGGAAGCAATGAGCGATCGGAAGGGAATCGTCTCCCCTGGTATGGGGAGTTGATGTTATGCTGTGTGAGACTAGCTATAGCCATAAGTCCCTGGTCAGGGCAAGCGAGTTTTACTGATAAACGTTATCAGTAGTTTCTCATATAGTTATAGGTTTTATGCTTGCACGATTTATCAGTTTAGTGGGAATCTGACGGATACCACCTCCCAGACCCGATATGCGACATTCTCAGATGAAGCGACCGGACTGTACGGTAAGTGTCATCGATAGGCTCCGTAGGGTACGAGCAAGTTTTCTTGTCGACCTTTCATTCGTTCAATACCTGGGGCCGTTACGTACAACTAGTACTGCTGACGTGCTTGTAAGGTAAGGATGTAATCCGACAACTTACTGCTAGCGTGTTGACGGGTCTTTAGAGTCCCACACAGATATTTTGTCCACTCAAGCAAAATAATGTATTGCGCATGAGATGCATGCAGGGTCCGGTTAGACGTTCGTCTTTTAGCCAGACGGGTTATGATACTACCCGGTTTATTGAGATTAATCGGGTCATTGTATTAATTGTCAATTCAATGACAAGTTAAATTATATGTGATTATGTGATAATACATGTAATTAACCTAATATCATAAATTACTCCCTCTCTCTCTCTCTCTCTTTATTTTATTGTTCCATGTGATGTGAACATTGTCTTTTTTTCATGACTAGTATATCTTTATTTAACCATGATAAATGTTTTTCCTTTTATCCTTTTTTCTTTATCTTATTTGTGCATGCCCAATGGTGATGTGTAACCATCTCACACACCCTAGGACATGTGTTAGGATGATAGAAAAGAAAGGTGGCATGGCTTAGGTCATGAGAGCATGGTGAGTGTAGCCATAACCTAACTCTCATTCTCTCTCTCCTTCATACATGCAAAATTTATGAGAAATAGAAAAGGATAGAAAAAGAAAAAAAATAGAGAGAATAAAAGAGAAACCCTTCACCATTACAAACTACACATACTTCTCTTTGCCACCTAACAACTAGTAAAGAGGAAGGAGTAGCTCGAGTTGCCGCTCATCGCCCTGGATCATCTTCGACGGAAAGGGCCGACAACAAGACTCAAGCCGATGAACTCTAAGAGACCAAACTAGGAGTTCAAATCAAAGGAGCCACCTTGCTACACATCTTGGAGCTTGAAAGAAGAAACATCATAGGCAGTATGATTTTTCTATCTTAGCTCTTAGCCTTTTTAGTTCATGCATGTTGTAGTTTTAGAATGTCACTAGGATAGTATGCCATGCTTGCTTGAATTTTTTGTTTTTACCATTCCGTATCGTAATTTTCCTCTAGCCAAAAGTGTGAAATACTTACATTGTATTAGAGCCTGCCCTAGAACTACAACTTGCTTTTGGCGATGGTTTGATTTCGAATCATCGAGTTTAGTCCATTTTTCTAGTTTCCATAAAATGGTCTCTGTCCATTTTTTCAATTGCTTTAAAAAAAATTTAAATAATATCGGAGGGGTATGTATGGACCACGGAGCATCCACCAGAAAGCTGGGGGCCCAAAGCACAAGAAAAACCGTCGGCACCGGTCAACTAACGGTTCTTCTTGCTCCACTGGCCGCCAATTTTCTGGTGTTGCTCCGTTATTTTGAAACTAGTAAATTGGTTTGTTTGTTTTTCCCCAGATTGTGTATTTGGTAATATAGAGTTGTTTTGTTTTTTCGGATAAACTTGATGATCGAAATCAAATATATCTTTGTTGTTCCGCATTGTATTGAAACGTTTTTTAAACGTCATATAATTGCTATAGTTCAGTTAGAAGGGGTTGCGTATTCAACAAATCGCGATAAAGTTTTTATTGTTGTTGTGATGGTGAGACGGATTTTCGTGTGAATAGCCGGTTATGTGATGTTTTATATGTAATTCATTCATATGTAAATCTGTAATATTCTTTTATCGGGACACTTCTGGGAGTGAGGTAATTGCCACCGAATGATGTATATTTGTATTTAGTTTTCTGCATCTAGGAGCAACCCATGGAGGGGTGCATAATTTACTGGATTTTAGAATTCAGTGGGTGGCCATCTTAAGGAGTTGAGATCCGGGTCACCTAATTATAAGATTAGCGGGTATATTGCCGTACTCGTAGGGGTCTAGGATAGATGTGGTTATGGCTATTCGCACGAACGTGGAATTCCATATTTCGGTTGATGGCTTGATCGAAAGCGTTATTTCCTAATATATCCGTTTCTCCATTACTCTGTGATGTTTTTGAAATGCTTATATCTGAGACGAATGCTATATTTATATATGATATAAATAAACGCTATTTATGTTTTGCATCCGTGCTAGCCCTGCCCCCGCTCTGCCGTTAGTTAAGTAACTTAACGGTGCATGACGGGGCCCTGTGGCGAATGCGGATGGCATAAATGTACGTTCTATTTTCGTTTCTTTTTCTGGTGTGGATAGGTTTTAAATGACGGGATTTCATTAATGAGATTAATGAAAAAATATAAACCAAAGATTGATGTTGTAAGAACCACATTTGAAAACTACTCGGTTTTTCTATCAAAAACTAAACTTTTTAAATGCGGAGATTAAGCCACTCCTGTTCAAATATCACTAGGTTCTAACAACGATATCAAGTTCACTACGTTAAAGGTTTTCATCAAAACCAACCGTAAATTTCTCTCATTTCAGATTAGAAGAGTACTCAGTATTCGAGCTGCGTTTGTTGACTGTGTCAAGGCGTAGTGATCGGTAGCTGAGTGATGCTTTTCTGTAGCATGAGATGCGATAGATTAGGACAATCCTATGACTTTGTTGACCGTGTCAAGAGTTATACAGTTGGATCTAAATCAATCACGAAATTGACGGGTTGAACTTGACTGACGACTTATGATTTGTTGACTGTGTCAAGGTCATAAGCCATCAGGGGCAAAAACCATATCGGGTGTTTCGGATTAGAAATTTGCAATGAGATTGCAGACCTTCTATGTAATAGTTGGGTCCCGATTCCCACTGGGATAAGCGTTACTCTCGGAAGATTTTTTCACTTTGCAATTAGCTAAATCAAGTAGGTGTCTAGAAAGGTGTTGATGGGGCAACGCCTCTAGGGAAAAGAGGTTCTATGTAATTAAGGATGTGCTTATCGGGGCCCACTAGTATGATCGACATTATAGTCCTGGTAGTTAAGCAAAAATCCTAAGAGCTCTATTAACATGTATAACTAAGAGTAAGATATAAATGTATACACGTTAAGATAAAATCAAAACCAGACAGTACACTATCATTTTGAGCAAGATTATTCTATGCATACATTTGTTCCTGATGTCCAATATGTACAATAATGGCCTCCAGGGCATATATATCCAACATCATATGGCCAATGATTAACAGTAATTTATAAAAGAAATTGTAGTATTTTTTTCTTTCAAGAAAACCAATACTATCTTTATCTCAACACCAAATTAAAAATTCAAACATAATAAACTAAAAAAATATTCACTCGATAATCTATTCTTTGCATTTGCTTATAAATATCATACTTATTTTGAAGTTGATACTCAAATTTCATGATTTAAATAATTATCATTGTTTGAAACTTTATTGGGTAGTACATTAAAAAAATCTGCTAAAACATTGACATAGTTTATTATTTGCCCTGGTTTGCATCCACAACGTATAATATAAACTAGATATTTAAATGTGTAAGTTTTAAGTGTCATTAAATTCTTAGTTTCAACTTATGACTTAAAAAATATATGGTATTTATCTTCGAAAATTCCAAAAGTCTTTTATATTTTAGTGAGATTTATCCTATATACAATCATAAAATTTTAAATTACGACTTAATTCCAGCATATAAGGAAACAAAAATAAATATGACATGATATTCAAATAAAGATGAAGACTATATATCAAGAAATCAAAAATTATTGCATAAGAAAATCACGTCTAAATTAGAGTTAAATTAGAAAAATATCAATGGGATTTGGAAAAATAAAATACAAATATTTTCTTTTGATGTCAACACTTCTTCGTACCTTACTTTGCATGTTGATTTTCATACATGTATGAATACATTTTGCATTTACTAATCTTTTTTACTTTATACGGTTATTAAAAAATCCATTTCAGATGAATTGTTTAACATTGGTGTTCGGAACGATAAAAAAATATTGACTTTGGTTTTAGAGTAATCAATTATTTTATTTGCATTTTGTAAGTCAATGCATCTTTTTAGTCAGCGCTATCTCTCTAGTTTCCTCTTTTGCCCTTGCTCTTTTCCATATTCTCTTAATGTATCTTTGGGTTTTATGGTTAATGATAATTGATAGGAATTTAGAAGGAAAAAAATAGACATACTAATATTTGTATCTAAAAAAATCACTAAAGGTATCATATATGTTTTTTCAAATATAACGAAAACAAAAATATTTCAAATAACAATAGTTGCTTTACATTTGCTTGTAAAAACTATACCTGCTTTATAATTTATGCTGAAATTTCACGACTCAAATAACTATCGCTGTTTAAAAATATATTAGGTAATGAATTTATGGAAAGGTTTTTCTTTAGCTAAAATATTGACATGATTTATTACTTGCATTGGTTTATAACTATAATACATAATATAAACTTGATGTTTGCATTTGTAAATTATAAATAAAAAAACACCAAAATATTATATTTATTTAGGCATGATGATTATTCTTGATGTCTTCTTACAAGTCACAAGATATATGATATTTCTGTTTAAAAAATTACCAAAAGTTTTTGGTATTTAAGTGAAATTTAGTCTTTATGCGGTCATGAAATGTTAAACTAAGATTTAATTCGTCATGTGAGGAAAATATCAGTTGCTATATTGACGTTCGAATAAAAAGACATACTATTTAGAAAATTAAAATTACATTTAATAATTGGATTAGTTACCATGCATAGTATAAAGTATATGATTATCTTTTTTTTTAATAAATTACATTCAATAATTATTTTTTGATCAAAATTAATAATGTATTATGTGCTTATAATTCATAGCTTATTTTTCATACAAAACTAAAAAAATAAATGCCAACTCTATTTGTTTTTTAATAACTACAATATCTATGAAGAAATATCACAGTCCTTAAAAAATTCGATTAATGACGATTATTTTAAGCCAGAAGAAAAGACATATACTATGTATAATGTGTTACTTATACGCTAAACTGTAATAACTATGTATAATGTACAAATTCATCTATAAATACAATGGATCATCTTTGATCCCACACGTTATGTGTGGGGTCAAAATCTAATACACTAATATAAAGTGGTATCAAAAGTGAAAATTTAGATATTTCCACTTTTGCCCCTTGACTTTGGCTATTCTCTCTTGTATCAAATTTGGACTATTTTGGTATTTGGAGAATATAGCTCGGTGGTGTGGGAAAATATGTAAATTTAGTTATGGGGTAAAACTTTGGATTCCTATTTTGCCCTTCGCATCAAGTACTGTGAAGGTTTGATAATATGGACAAACATGTAAATTTAGCTACGGGTAAAGATTGATATTATAAATATAGTTATGTAAATTTAGCTTTGTTAATAAATATCATAATTGTGGGTTTTAAAATTTGTGCAGATAAATACCACATTTTTTTTATCATCATCTGGATTGAAGGTTACAAAAATATATAAAAAGTAAAATGAAAATAAAAGAACCTATAATTTTGTCTATTTTTACATCTAAGAAAGTTTTTGATATTTAGCTTCCATGATATTTATCTAAAAAATGATTAGATCAATATTTGGTGAAATTTAATCTAATTTTCTAAAAATCTACATCCGGGCCTCAGGCGTTTTTTGAGCAATCATAAAAAACTTTGTTAGCTTCTCATCATTTACAATTTTGTCATCATCTCAATTTTTCACTATTTACAAATGTGCCATTACTTCAAAAATTTCAATAAAGCATGACATCAATTCAAAATCCTAATAGGGTTTTCCTAAATTGCTATGACCTTTCAATGTTTTATAGATAAATATTAGATTTTCTTTAAAAAAACGATGAACTTTCGCTATTTTCAAATAAATATCATGAATTCTGTCCATAAAAAATACCATAAACATGCACTATTTTTCAGATATTTAAATGTTCTACATTGACATAGATTGCTCGTAATAGAACACATCATGTTATTTGCCCTGGTTTGCTCGTTCCGAACACCAATGTTAAACAATTCATCCGAAATGGATTTTTTAATAACCGTATAAAGTAAAAAAGATTAGTAAATGCAAAATGTATTCATACATGTATGAAAATCAACATGCAAAGTAAGGCACGAAGAAGTGTTGACATCAAAAGAAAATATTTGTATTTTATTTTTCCAAATCCCATTGATATTTTTCTAATTTAACTCTAATTTAGACGTGATTTTCTTATGCAATAATTTTTAATTTCTTGATATATAGTCTTCATCTTTATTTGAATATCATGTCATATTTATTTTTGTTTCCTTATATGCTGGAATTAAGTCGTAATTTAAAATTTTATGATTGTATATAGGATAAATCTCACCAAAATATCAAAAACTTTTGGAATTTTCCAAGATAAATACCATATATTTTTTAAGTCATAAGTTGCAACTAAGAATTTAATGACACTTAAAACTTACACATTTAAATATCTAGTTTATATTATACGTTGTGGATGCAAACCAGGGCAAATAATAAACTATGGCATAGAACTGGAAACTATTAGCAAGGCTTCGTAAATTTGCCTTGTTTTTCCTGCTGGCGAAGCAAAAGCAGTGGTCTCGATATATTTTTCTTTTAGAGACCATGGATCATCCATTCTAGGAATATCATTCCTTTTTAAACACATAATTTGTTCAGATGTGATTTTTGGGATATAACTATCATTAGCATCTTTTAAAAGCTTGGATATAATCCCAATAATTACATTCATGTCTTTCATCGCCCAATTTGAACGATCTGGCCCTATTTCATTCTCCCTCTTTACTTACTTTGTATTGCTCTCTCTCTTCCTCCACCTCTTCCATGATTGGCTAATTTCTTTTCTTCTTCAAGGTGATGAACAGGTAACATATCAGGTATGATGTGTTACTAAGCCATGCAATCTAAAGTATCTAGTGATGTATTATACTGCTAAGAATTGATCAGACTTGAAAGAAGATGATTCAAACCCTAAAACACTTACTAAAGAACTTAGTTTCTTTCTGAATCAAAGGTCTATGAGATCTAGAAGACAAGCTTCCCGTGGGTAGAGATATAATCTCATAAGGGAACTTGCTCTTAATGATTGGTTTGGAATAGAGATTAAGAGCCCTTTAGGAGACAACATGGGGATAATTTTCTTCTGATAGTCAGTCAATTAATAACAGTAAAAATCTATCTTACTTAGGAAATATCTTGATAAATAATTACTTATGGTACGACCCTAAAGTCGCGTAGGGAGTTCCAGTTGAGCCAGAGATTGGTGTGTGGTATCCCATAAATCGTTGACAGTCGTGTAAGTAAAAATTTATTTAGATATCTTTTAAGTAAGAATCATAAAATTATGATTAGTATTGCATGTAATAGAACACATCATGTTTAATAAGTTATTTTAGTTCAAAACCTTGAATAAGAAATATTTTATGACTACACGTCTTTTTCTACTGCTATATCAACTAAGATTGCTCGTAATAAGAGCAAACATATTAAAAACTCTAATTTACTAGAGTACCCCTCAGATGAGGAACAGCTGAACAAATGGACAATTTCAAATGTTCCAGCAAAGAAATTTATAATATAGGGACGTTTGATCTCTCGTCCAGACTGTCCATCAAGAGTATGGAAAAAACTATCTCTGTGGATAGCACAGAACAGACAATTCAACTCCTTTCAGAAAAGGATGTTTATAGATTTGAAAAGCAATATAAATACCTTCATATTGGCCTTATTCAGGTGGCTTTCAAGCCTCTAACCTTCCAAGGCCTAAATGCATCCATTTGGACATCCCTAAGAGATGCTAGATGTCTTGACTGGATTTCTTCCCTAATGGGAATCATGCAAACAAGTCTTTACCATGGACCAGTTTATTTTGATGTTTACCCCAATTTAACTTTATCCTTAACTGACCCAAATATTCTTGAGGCAGTTACGTTAAATCTTAAAACTCATGGTTGTAATTTCATGAAAGAATCTGAGACTATATCAATAGTCTATAGAATTCATTATAAGGTTCTAACCACTATGGCACCAAAGGTAAAAGCTAAAATGGAAAACGGTAAGACTACTGTTATTGAAACTAATCTTTTATCTTCTGGTGTTGCTACTAACAGAATTATAAAATGGGAAGAAATAGACTTTCCAGATTCTTGGGTTATAACCTCAGCAGTTCCACCTGCACCTATCATTGATACAGACATCGATCAGATCATACAAACTGACGATGGAAATATTGAAGTAAAATTTGGCTCAAATAATATAGCTAGAATATCTGGAAAACCTTATATGGATAACAGTGCCACTTCTTCTATTTATAATGGAAGAAGGTCTCTTTCAAGAACTAACTCCTCTTATAGAGAAGTTAAAAGGATAAATATTTCACAGGAAAATATATCCCACCCTATATATGAGAACGAAAATAAAACTTCTTCTATCTCATCAGAGATGAGTTTTCATATATAATTTTTATGGATCTCACACCTGATAGTCCTTTAAGGAAATTCCTTAATAAGGAATTTCTGAAGAAAAAGCATTTAGGTTTTAAAGAATGGTTTGCAAAAACCTTTTCACAAGAACAAATGTATCATTATAAAGATCAATATTATAAACATCTTGAAGAAAACTAATATCTAAGATATTTTGTAGATTGGTTTCTTAATCACTTTCTTACAGAACAAGAAAATAGGATTAATGTTCTAGAAGAACATTGCAAACAATGGTCCACTATAAGTGGAAAAACGGTGAGATCTATTTATCCACCAACGGAATCACTTTCTTAATCACTTTCTTACAGAACAAGAAAATAGGATTAATGTTCTGGAAGAACATTACAAACAATGGTCCACCATAAGTGGAAAAACGGTGAGATCTATTTATCCACCAACGGAACCACTAAGCTTATCTGGCATATCTACCTCTAATTTAGAGGCATATCTACCTCTAATTTAGAGGCAACAGCTTTCATAAAACCTATTGCTGATGATAAAATGGAAAATATGTTAAAAGAACTTCAAAAGGTTTTTAAGCAAAAAAAATTTCTAACATATATATCCAAGTTATTGGTCAATAATTAACTAGAGTAGAATCTACTCCTGAAAGACTGATTAATAAACTACAGGCTCTTGCTATAATTGATACTCCTACTATAAAAATGACAAATGAAAAGGGGTATGTACCAATTAAACCAGCTTTAGATATTACGGGATATAAATTATCTAAAAACAAAAATATATCTTCAGATATCATAAATGCTCTGGAGAAAAAAATTAATAATGCTAGATTAAATATTCTAGAAGGAGAACCTTCTGAAATATCAGGAGAAGACTCTGATATAGATAAGATATCAGATAATCAGATTAATATGTCTGATAATGATCTATCTAAAAATGAGATCAATGCTATAAAATATGCAAAAATGACTTTGGATAAGCACTATTATAAAAGGCCGACTCCATTAGATGTCCTATATGAAGAAAATGAAGCAGTAATAATAAATTCATTTTCTGGAAGAGCCATTTATGAATGGAACATTGATGGATTAGTAGATAAGCAAATCCATGATACCTTACATCGTATGATGATGTATGCAACAGTCTCAAAACAGTAAGGGAATTCAGATGCTGATTTTGCAAGGTTTATTTCTTCTGGATTCACAGGAACCTTAAAAGGCTGGTGGGATCATTGTTTATCACCCACACAGAAGATGGAAATTTTTAGCACAGCTAAAATGGAGAACAATTCTTCTGTTTCTGACGCTGTTTATACTTTAATGCTTACGATTCTCGATCATTTTATTGGAGATGTAAGTAACCAAGCTGAGAAAGTAAGAACTTTACTACAGAATCTAAGATGTCTCACATTAACACATTTTAGATGGTATAAAGATACTTTTCTCAGCAGAGTTATGCAATTAGAAGATGCAGATAACTCTCATTGGAAAGCCAAATTTATTGATGGCTTACCTAATCTATTTGCCGAAAGAGTTCAGACAAATCTGCGAATGCAGTATGATGGGGTTATACCCTATAATATATTCACCTATGGTCGTTTAATAAGCACGTGTGTTAAAGAAGGTTTATCTTTACGTAATGACATAAAGTTAAGAAACCAATTAAAAAGCCAGAGATTAACTGGTAAACACGAGTTGGGAGAATTCTGTAGCCAATTCGTAATGGATGATCCGTATAAAGAACAGAATGAAAAGAGAAAAACGAGAAAAGTAGAATCCCGTCGTCCTCATTACAAAAAGAGCAACAAAAGAAACTATTATCCTTCTAAGGATAAGAGGGGAGAAGAAGAAAAGAAAAAGAAAAACATCACAGATTTAAGAAAAAATCTGCTTCTTCAGCCATTTGTTATAAGTGTGGAAAAGTTGGTCATTTTGCCAACAAATGCTATACAAAAAAGAGGATAAATGAAATAGAAGATGAAGAATTAAGAAAGCCATTGTATAAAATAATGATTAATTCTTCAGAATTCTCTGAATCTGATTTAACAGGTTCCTCTTCATCAGATGACGAAGAAAAAATTTATACAAAAGAATGTTCCGGTAAATGTTGCAATATCAACAAAGAAGAAAATTACTGGAAATCCATAGTAGAAATGAATGGTTTAAGTATCAATGTTATAAGCAAAGATGACAAAAAGACCATTCTTAAAATTATTGAAGATGAACATATCCAGCCAGAACTTAAATCTAAGTTGGTTGAAGTTCTTCTTAAAGAAGAAAAGGAGAAATCTCCTGTTATTGATAATGTTTATAGATTGTCAGAAGTCTTTAAAAGATAACAACTAAAAGAAGGTAAGCCTGTAACAATTGCAGCCTTACAAAAGGAGGTTAATAACCTAAAAATAGAAATAATAGAATTAAAACTCCAAAATAAAGACATTTTACAGAGAATCTCTGTTATTGAAGGAAACAATATTATACAAGGAGAATCTTCAAATAGTGAAGAAGAATTTATTGAGGATATTACTAGAGAAAGAGAAGTAATTCCAGATAAATTCTTACAGACCATTGATTTAGTATTAAATCAAAAATGGTATATTTGAATTAATCTTATAATAAACAACGATTTGGTTATACCCAATCTTATAGCTCTTATTGATAGTGGTGCAGATTTAAACTGCATAAAAGAAGGAATTATTCCGATTAAATATCGTGAGAGAACTACTCAAACTTTAAGTACAGCTGATAATTGTACTTTAACTACACCATATAAGGTGTCTAATGCAAACATTTGTAACGAAAATATATGTCTTCCCTCTCCCTTAATAATTGTTAAAGAGATATCACAACATGTGATACTAGGAACACCATTTCTTAGTAAAATAATGCCTATTAAAATAATAGATTCACAAGGCATTTATAGTCTCTACAAAGGGAAATAAATTATGTTTCAGTTTATAACTGATCCGATGGTAAAAATATTGAATGAGGTAAAAGATATTTACCTTAAAGAAAATCAAATAAATTTTATTAAAGAAGAAATAGCTTCTATACAAATAAAAAAACAATTAGACTCTAACATGATAAAAGCTAGAATAAAAATAATTGAAAATGAGTTTATAACTCAAACTTGTAGTAACTTTACTAATGCATTTTGGGAAAGAAAACAACATATTGTTAATCTTTCTTATACAGAAGATTTTTTAGAGGAAAATATTCCTACTAAGACTAGACCTTGCCAAATGAATCAAGAATATCTTGAATTATGCAAAAAGGAGATTAGTAGTCTTATAGACAAAAAGCTAATCAGAAAATCCTCTTTTCCATGGAGTTGTACAACATTTTATGTTAATAATGCCGCTGAACAAGAAAGAGATGTACCACGTTTGGTAATCAATTATAAGGCTTTGAACAAAGTGCTTAAGTGGATAAGATATCCTCTCCCTAATAAAAGGGATCTGCTTAATAGAATAAGCGGAGCCAAGGTTTTTTCAAAGTTTGATTTAAAATCAGGCTATTGGCAAATACAGATTCATGAATCTGATAAATATAAAACTGCTTTTACAGTACCCTTTGGGCATTTTGAATGGAATGTTATGCCATTTGGTTTAAAAAATGCACCATCAGAATTCCAAAATATTATGAATTCTATTTTTAATCCCTATACGGAATTCATCTTATCATATACAGATGATATTCTTGTTTATTCTGATAATGTTGATCAGCATTTTAAACATCTGAATATTTTTAAACATCTTATTATAAAAAATGGATTGGTCATATCCGCTCCAAAATTGAAATTATTTCAAACAGCCATACGGTTTTTGGGTCATAACATTAATAATGACACCATTATTCCAATTGAAAGAAGTATTGAATTTGCTTTCAAAATTTCCTGATTATATTCCTGATAAAAAGCAGCTTCACAGATTTTTAGGAGCTTTGAATTACGTAGCAGATTATTATAAAAATTTAGCTACCGACGCAGCTATTTTATACAACAGGCTAAGAAAAAATCCATCACCTTGGACAGATCGTCATACTAAAGCTGTTCAAAAGATTAAAGAGACTGTAAAAAATTTACCATGTCTCCATATTGCTAATCCTAATTGGCAAAAAATTGTTGAAACAGATGCCTTGAATATAGGATATGGAGGTATTTTAAAACAAGTAGATCCTACAAATAATAAAGAAATACTTGTAAGATTTACTTCTGGAAAATGGAATCCAGCTCAGTTGAATTACTCAACTATTAAGAAAGAAATTCTTTCTATTATAAAATGTATTTATAAATTTCAAGATGATTTATTAAATCAGAAATTTCTATTAAAAATAGATTGTAGCGCAGCTAAATCTGTACTACAGAAAGATGTTAAAAATTTAACGTCAAAGCAAATATTCGCTAGATGGAAAGCTGAATTAGCCATTTTTTATTTTGATATTGAGTATATAAAAGGTACTAATTATTGTCTTCCTGATTTCTTGACCAGAGAATTTCTTCAAGACTCTGTAAATGCAGACTCCTTCGAGGGGTCAAGGCCCAGGCAGGGGCAGAGGAAGAGGAAGGAATAATATTCCAAACAACTCCCCGTATGCAAGTTGGCTTAAAATGCAAAAGCCAAAAACCATTCAAGTAGACATGTAATCCGAAGCGTCATACGCTAAATCAGAATGGAAATTGCCTCATAAAATGGCAAAAAGTGCTTCTAACACAAGTGTTTATAACACTCAAAGTGAAGCAGAAACATCTTCAACAGGAAATATTCCTAAAAAAAATCTTTTAAAAAAGCAATTGAGGATGCTAATGATAGTTATATCCCAAAAGGCACATCCGAACAAATTATGTGTTTAGAAAGGAATGATATTCCTAGAATGGATGATCCATGGTCTCTAAAAGAAAAATATATCGAGACCACTGCTTTTGCTTCGCTAGCAGGAAAATCAATGCAAATTTACGAAGGCTTGCTAATAGTTTCCAGTTCTATGGAAATTAAACACTATTATCCAAATGGGAAAGAAGGTGGAGAAATTATAAATTTCTCTAAAGTTATTATAAAAACGATTTTTAGTCTTCATGAATAGGCTTTACACCCTAATAGGGCTAGATCGTTCAAATTGGGCGATGAAAGAAATGAATGTAATTATTGGGATTATATCCAACCTTCTAAAAAAAATTGTATTACGAAAACTCAGGTAAAAAGCATTCCTGGTTTATAATGATTAAACCTGATATTATAAAAACATGTATACCTAATTGGTTTATCCAATGGTGGCAAAAAATTGGAGCAGAATTAGCAATATTGCCTCGATCAATTTTTTATTTATTTGTTCCTTAGATAGAATCACACCCAAGCTTTCATAATACTGAAGACACCTCTATTATAGAAGGGGAAAGTACGTTAAACTATTTCATTGAAAACGAAATCCCGTTTATATTTAGATGGACTATTATTGCAGAATTTAATGATAAGAATATCCTTATTTTGTCTAGAAAATTCCTATTAAAATGGTGGTCTGAAATTTTGGAAGAACAAAAAATAGTTGAGATTAAAACAACTATAAAAAAACAACAATGATATTCTTGAGAAAAGGATTAATTCAGAATTGGCAACAGAAAATCCTATGCAAAAGCTCAAGATTTCATTCTAGAGAAAATATCCAAACATCTCTGAGGAGGAGCTGCTGAAGCGCTGTTTAGAACACATGAAAAAACAGTTCGAGCAGATTTTTGATGTATCAGATACGAGTTCTTCTATATCTGATAAAACTACCAAATCGGTAGAAATAAAAATTAACTTTCAAGGACAAGCTCAAAACCCAGAGGAAGATTTAAGAACGGCAGATCAGCTCTGGGATGATCTAATGGATCAGCATTGGGCCAGGACAAAGGAAAGGGTATATTAAAATAAATATCCAAACATAATATATACCAAAGAATAATAATCGACTGCAAAAATAAAATTACAAGCACCCGGATTTCTTTGGTATAATCAGAAACCATAGTTTTGATAGCACATGGTTTTCATATAAACCAGCACACGGCTTCAGTGGGGGACCTACCACGTCCAAAAAACTTTTCATAAAAGTTAAACTTTTTAAAAGTTAGTGGGAGACAGGCCAGCCCCAGCAAGCAATAATTGAGGACAGCTCAGAGCCTGCAATAATTGAGTCTCTCCTCCTCTATATAAGATAACGAAAGGCTCAAAAAAGAGCATTGGTTTTCATTCTCCCTCTTTACTTACATTGTATTGCTCTCCCTCTTCCTCTTCCTCTTGTAATCTTTCTTAGTTTATAATAAATCGATATTAAATAAATATTTGGTTTGACTGAGAGGCGTCTCCCTTTTTAAGTAAGTTATTTCTCTATTTCTTTCTTGTTATTACTGATTTATCTGTGTATGGTATTCAGCTGTTCCTCATCTGAGGGGTACTCTAGTAAATTAGAGTTTTTAATATGTTTGCTCTTATTACAAGCAATCTTAGTTGATATAGCAGTAGAAGAAGACGGTGTAGTCATAAAATATTTCTTATTCAAGGTTTTGAACTAAAATAACTTATTAAACCTATTACATGCAATATCAAAAACTTTATTGGGTAGCACATTAAAAAAAATCTGCTAAAACATTGACATAGTTTATTATTTGCCCTGGTTTGCATCCACAACATATAATATAAACTAGATATTTAAATGTGTAAGTTTTAAGTGTCATTAAATTCTTAGTTGCAACTTATGACTTAAAAAATATATGGTATTTATCTTGGAAAATTCCAAAAGTTTTTGATATTTTAGTGAGATTTATCCTATATACAATCATAAAATTTTAAATTACGACTTAATTCCAGCATATAAGGAAACAAAAATAAATATGACATGATATTCAAATAAAGATGAAGACTATATATCAAGAAATTAAAAATTATTGCATAAGAAAATCACGTCTAAATTAGAGTTAAATTAGAAAAATATCAATGGGATTTGGAAAAATAAAATACAAATATTTTCTTTTGATGTCAACACTTCTTCGTGCCTTACTTTGCATGTTGATTTTCATACATGTATGAATACATTTTGCATTTACTAATCTTTTTTACTTTATACGATTATTAAAAAATCTATTTCAGATGAATTGTTTAACATTGGTGTTCGGAACGATAAAAAAATATTGACTTTGGTTTTAGAGTAATCAATTATTTTATTTGCATTTTGTAAGTCAATGCAACTTTTTAGTCAGCACTATCTCTCTAGTTTCCTCTTTTGCCCTTGCTCTTTTCCATATTCTCTTAATGTATCTTTGGGTTTTATGGTTAATGATAATTGATAGGAATTTAGAAGGAAAAAAATAGACATACTAATATTTTTATCTAAAAAAATCACTAAAAGTATCATATATGTTTTATCAAATATAACGAAAACAAAAATATTTCAAATAACAATAGTTTCTTTACATTTGCTTGTAAAAACTATACTTGCTTTATAATTTATGCCGAAATTTCACGACTCAAATAACTATCGCTGTTTAAAAATATATTAGGTAATGAATTTATGGAAAGGATTTTCTTTAGCTAAAATATTGACATGATTTATTACTAGCATTGGTTTATAACTATAATACATAATATAAACTTGATGTTTGCATTTGTAAATTATAAATAAAAAAACACCAAAATATTATATTTATTTAGGTATGATGGTTATTCTTGATGTCTGCTTACAAGTCACAAAATATATGATATTTCTGTTTAAAAAATTACCAAAAGTTTTTGGTATTTAAGTGAAATTTAGTCTTTATGCGGTCATGAAATGTTAAACTAAGATTTAAGTCGTCATGTGAGGAAAAAATCAGTTGCTATATTGATGTTCGAATAAAAAGACATACTATTTAGAAAATTAAAATTACATTTATTAATTGGATTAGTTACCATGCATAGTATAAAGTATATGATTATCTTTTTTTTAATAAATTACATTGAACAATTATTTTTTGATCAAAATTAATAATGTATTATGTGCTTATAATTCATAGCTTATTTTTCATACAAAACTAAAAAAATAAATGCCAACTCTATTTGTTTTTTAATAACTACAATATCTATGAAGAAATATCTCAGTCCTTAAAAAATTCGATTAATGGCGATTATTTTAAGCCAGAAGAAAACACTTATACTATGTATAATGTGTTACTTATACGCTAAATTGTAATAACTATGTATAATGTACAAATTCATCTATAAATACAATGGATCATCTTTGATCCCACGCGTTATGTGTGGGGTCAAAATATAATACACTAATATAAAGTGGTATCAAAAGTGAAAATTTAGATATTTCCATTTTTGCCCCTTGACTTTGGCTATTTTCTCTTGTATCAAATTTGGACTATTTTGGTATTTGGAGAATATAGTTCGGTGGTGTGGGAAAATATGTAAATTTAGTTATGGGGTAAGACTTTGGATTCCTAATTTGCCCTTCGCATCAAGTACTGTGAAGGTTTGATAATATGGACAAACGTGTAAATTTAGCTACGGTTAAAGATTGATATTATGAATAAAGTTATGTAAATTTAGCTTTGTTAATAAATATCATAATTGTGGGTTTTAAAATTTGTGCAGATAAATACCACATTTTTTTTTATCATCATCTGGATTGAAGGTTACAAAAATATATAAAAAGTAAAATGAAAATAAAAGAACCTATGATTTTGTCTATTTTTACATCCAAGAAAGTTTTTGATATTTAGTTTCCATGAAATTTATCTGAAAAATGATTAGATCAATATTTGGTGAAATTTAATCTAATTTTCTAAAAATTTACATCCGGGCCTGAGGCGTTTTTTGAGCAATCATAAAAAACTTTGTTAGCTTCTCATCATTTACAATTTTGCCATCATCTCAATTTCTCACTGTTTACAAATTTGCTATTACTTCAAAATTTTCAATAATCAAGCATGACATCAATTCAAAATCCTAACAGGGTTTTCCTAAATTGCTATGACATTTCAATGTTTTATAGATAAATACTAGATTTTCTTTAAAAAACGATGAACTTTCGCTGTTTTCAAATAAATATCATGAATTTTGTCCATAAAAAATACCATAAACATGCACTATTTTTCAGATAAATGTCATGGGATTTGTCCGTTACAAATAAATATCGTTAACTTTCAACGTTTTTCAGATAAATATCATGGACTTTTTCTGTTACAAATAAATAGCGTTAGCTTTTGCCGTTTTTAAGATAAATGCCATGAACTTGCCCTGTTTACAAATAAATAACATAAACTTTCGGTATTTTATATGTTATTAGCACTAGATATTCATTAAAATACGATGAGCTTTTTCCTTTTCAAATAAATACCATGGACTTTTTCCGTTACAAAAATATACCATAAACTTTCGACGTTTTTCAGATAAACACCGTAGACTTTTTCCGTTACAAAAATATACCATAAACTTTCAACGTTTTTCAGATAAACGCCGTATACTTTGTCCATTACAAAAAATATCAATAAATTACAAAAAATATCAATAAATTTCAACCCGTTACAAATAAATAACATTAACTTTTGCCTTTTTAAGATAAATGCCATGGACTTGCTCTATCTACAATTAAATAATATAAAATTTCAGTGTTTTATAAGTTAATAGCACTGGATATTCATTAAAATATTTTGAACTTTCCATTTTTTAAATAAATATCATGAACATTGCTCATTACAAAAAAATACCATAAACTTTCAGCATTTTTCAAATAAATACCATGGACCTTTTCTGTTACAAAAAAATGTCGATAAATTTCAACATTTCTTAGAAAAATACCATGGCTTTGGCCTTTATAAATAAATAACATTAAATTTCAATGTTCTTAAATTAATTTCAACATTTTTCAAATAAATACCATGGATTTTGTTTTCACATATAAATACCATGGACTTTCACCGCCTTTCGGATAAATATCGTTTTCACAGATTATTCCAAAACCTGCATCATCACGCAGGGTTTACCGCTAGTCATTATTATACCACAACCAAACGGATGAAGAAGTGAAAGTTTTGAAATTTCTCCAAAATGCCCTTGTCTTTTCAAAAAAAATACAATTTGGATTGTAGCGTGGTTTTAGTTGTTAGATATCTAGAAAATGTGGGGATAAGTTGGGAAGTTTATGGCCAAGGTTTGGGTTTGTCTTTTAGTGGCATGGACTTCATGAAAATTACGGCTTTGCCACCGGCTGCAACTCTAATTTCACTAAAATACCATGAAATTTCTGGGTTTTTTCAGATAAATAATATGTACATTTTTTATGAATAATTATTATGATCTTTCTCCATTTCTCAGATAAATACCATAGACTTTATTTGTCACAAATTACGATGAACTTCAAAAAAATTTATCAATGCATATCGCTTGAATACCATGAACTTTTTCTGTTTTCATAAAAATAAATACCATTAACTTTCTTCGTCACAAAAAAATACGATGAACTTTTTAAAGAATTCAGATAAATACCATGAACTTTGTTTGTTACAAATAGATAACATGCGTTTTAAAAAAATTTAAGACAGATACTATGGGCTTTGTTTGTTATAAGCAGATGCCGTAAACCTTACAAAAAATTCCAAATAAATACCATGGACTTTATTTGAAATTTATTTTATCGCTCTGTTTCACTAAAATACCATGAATATTTTATGTTTTTTAGAAAAATAAATACCATGGACTTCTTTTGCCACAAATAAATATGACAAACTTTTTAAAAAAATCAGATAAATACCATTTACTTTGTTTGTTATAATAAATACTATGAACTTCCAAAATTTTCAGATAAATACTATGGACTTTGTTTGGTCTTTGTTTATTACACAAATACCATGAACTTTTACCATTATAATGATTGACATAACTATTTATTAAAGATTTGGTTTATTTATTTTCATAGATTATTCAAAAAAAAACACCGCATTGCATGGGTCCTTATAGACTTTGTTTGTTGCAGATAAATGTCACGCATATTCAACGTTTGTCGCATAAAAAAATTTCTCGCATATTCCATGATCTTCCACCGCTTTTCAAATAAATAACATTGACTTTGTTTTTCGTAAATAAATATCATGAAAATTCAACATTTTTTCAAACCAATACCTTATAATCTGTTGCCGCAAACGAATATCATGGAAATTCAACGTTTTTTCAAACCAATACCTTAGTTTTAAATTTGCAAGAATAGGGCGGTTTCGCCCGCCCCACCCCACCCCACCCCTTTGAGAATAGGGGGCGGGTTCCCAAAACCTGTTGAATAGACCACCGTATGGTACGTCTTATTTGACTCTTCGGTTTTAAATGTAACGTTTTGCTGAATAGACCACGACTTCAGCTTACAAATAAAATCTCCTTTTTCCTAAAACAAATCCCCGACACTGATGCAATCTTCGCTTGCTGCTGTCGCGTCCAAATAGGGTGCCGTATTTACTTCTGCCACGGCTAAGTCTACCCAACTATCATCTTCCAGCGGATCGAGGCCGGGATCTTCTAGTTCGACAAAATCGTTATTCGCAACCATACCATCAAAGAATGCTACCTCATTCAATCCAGCGGCATATTCCACGATATCCTCCCCCTGATGACCTTCACCGATTTTATCATCATCACTGCCACACATATCAATATCACCCGCAGCAACATAAGGCTCGGGTGCAATATATGATGGTTGTGGTCGGTGTAATGTGGATGGTTCGGGGTGAGAAGACCGGAAAGATGTGGACGGACATGCTTGGAATGCGCTACTTGGATCGTGTTGGAATGATGCGGAGGTGTGGGGAAATCTGCGTTTAGTATATAAATTGTTATTATAATATTATTCCTTAATATTTTCGTAACTAAATCATCACTTGTTTCAGATTTATTTACCTGTGGAAGGTTGTGTATGGTAATCCTTATTGTTCTTCTGGGGTGCATGTAACTACAGCAGCCGACTGGGAGAACCTGGATTTATGGATTTTATTAAATGTTTGAATATTAGTATCTTGGTATTACTAAAATGTTTGAATATGGGTTTATAAAATGTTTACCCATGAGTTTGAAGGTTTGAATAATATTGTGTATAGTCATATCCACCGACACTGACGGTATCATCGTTAACCATGTGACCGTACCCCCAGGAACTATCTCCAGCATTACCATCAAAATTACCGGTTGGAGGGGCATATGATACTTCCAATTGCTCCTTCTGAACCAAAAGTTCAAAAGAATGCTGGGTGTTTGAGAGACCGAAATCTATCATCGAAGATATTGATACATCGTCTATAATTTCAACCAATACATTTCCACTGAACATAGGCCATATACAACATAACTTGACCCTAATTTCACGGGGATCGTATTTCGTGATTTTGAACACTTTATTCTCTAGTTCATTATAAGTCGTTGATGCTTCTAATCGCATGATTCTTGCGGACCCGCCCATATACTCGGGACCTTGTGCACTTGTGATAACCGGCCATCGTATTTATATATAACAAATAAACTTGAACTTCCCATAGTCTGCATCAAACAATATCAAGCCAACAATAAAAAAAGCGTTAACAACTTCATACAATCACAGTCAAAACATGCACAATCATTCCTAGAGCTATGATCTTCAAAGTCCACTAGACTGCTCCTAACTGTTCCAAAGTGACAAGTTGTGAGATAACCCTCAAATCGCTTCTTCACTGCCAATTGTGGCCAAGTAAGCACAAATGAGGAAAGGAGGGATCCGCTCACGAATCACCGTGAGACGGGCCTTTTAAAGTTACCTTTCTCACTTGCCTAGCCTAGGCACCACAAAGTCAAGTTTAAATAAACGATCGAATGCCCACAGCCTTCCTCTGTCCTACTGAGCACGAGAGTCCTTAGTTGGCTGAGTCTAGATATTTTTTAATTATACTCGAGGGTAATGCGTATGCTGTTGGTGATTTTTGGGGTCTTAGGAAGGGTGATGAAATCCCCACCCAATCTGAAGTGGTGTTATAGCCCCTTAAAGTCCGTATTATTTATGCAAAACAGTAACAAAAATAAATTGAAAACACCTGCAAACAACTTATTTGGCGGCGGCGCAAAGAATCCTGCACAAAAACAGTTATATTGGAGAGAGAAAGAGAGTTCGCGCAAAGAATCCTGCACAAAAACAGTTATATTTTTTATGTTGTGTTGAAATTGCAAAAAAAATTCTTTTATGCCAAAATTGCACAAAAACAATTATTTTCCTCTGTATTGTTTTAGATCCAATCATTTCTAGCAGGAGTGCCATTTATTGTCGTTGGGTTCATGTAAAATTTCTATTAAACATGCACTTTTCCCATTTTCTTTTCAATTATGTGAATTCATTTGTGTCAGACTCTTTCATTTCCATGGATTATGTTGCTTTGTTAAAATTGGAAATCACGCTATTCTTTTTGTTGTACCAGAGTGTACATTTGCTTAAAGCAGAGATATTCTTAACTAGGGCATTTCCTCCCTATGCGTTGTATGAGGAAGTTACATTCCCTACAACAAATAACATGCTATT
The DNA here is from genome assembly GCA_030015575.1 of Agapanthus africanus. NCBI lineage: Eukaryota > Viridiplantae > Streptophyta > Magnoliopsida > Asparagales > Amaryllidaceae > Agapanthus > Agapanthus africanus. The sequence goes on from JASDDO010000022.1 coordinate 773,727,381, forward strand.
TGCAAAATGATTATCATGTAGTTAATGGTTTTCAAATTACACAAAAATTATTGGCAAGTCTGAAATTTAATTTGGTTGAATTGCCAAAAAAAAAATCATTACTATTACAGTTAATTTATCTGTAAAAAAGTAAACTCATAGAAGTGTAATTAAATATTTTTATTTTAAATTATTAATTTCTACACTTAACAGTTTGATAATCTTGTATAATTTTTTTATTAGTTTTTTTATTAATAATGTTGAGTATCGGGCGTACCTTTTTTTATTAATTGTTCCGTCTAGAGAAGATTGGCTTACTTCCAATGCTTTGTGAACTGTTCCGTCTTGATCCTATCCAGCAGCTCCTCTTTCCAGACTATGGTTCTGAACTTGACCTTCTTCTTAAACTTCACACTTACACAAAATTGATAGCGGAGAAAAACTGATAGAGCGTAAATGGATAGTGACTTGTACAGAAGAAAAATTGATAGAGCGTAAATGGGCAGTGAAATGTATAGCGGAGAGCTATTTATAGGATATGAGGGCCGGCTAATTATTGAAGAGGGCGGGTTCTAATAACCCGCCCTCTTCCTTCTACACAGGACCTGACACACAGACACGATGGGACAACACAGACATGGCACAACACACAGTGTACGATGGGACAAGTGACACAGATAATTATTGAAGAGGGAGGGTTTTAATAACCCGCCCTCTTCCTTCTGTCCTTCTGACAATCCAACTATCCAACTTTTGATGATGGGACAAAAAAAACTGATGTGACCATTCATATAATTATTAAAGAGGGCGGGATCTAATAACCCACCCTCTTTAATAACACAGCAGACACACATTTTAAAAAAATATATAAAAGGAAACTGATTTGACACCACACCTTTAAAAAAATATATAAAAAATAAAACCATTGAAGAGGACGGGTTATTAGAACCCGTCCTCTTCCTTTGTGAACAGGAAATACCAAACTGATTTGACAACACAAACATAATTATTGAAGAGGGCGGGTTACTGGAACCCGCCCTCTTTAACTGATTTGACAACCAATACTGTATCGTTAAAGAGGGCGGGTTCCTAGAACCCGTCCACCCTTCACTATAAAACCCAACCCCCCTCCAGTGCATTTCATCGAACAAAATTAACTCTTCATCTAATCTCTGCTCCAGTGCATTTCAATGGAGAATCAACCACTCGACAAATCTCTGCTCGTTCATCAAAACGAACACAGATCGTTTAATATATTACACGGAGAGGAAATATTCTAAACTTAGTATTTTTTTTTTAATTATCCCTTTCTTTTAATTCTAATAGTTGAAAACAACATTATTTAATTTTGCAGGATGGAGATAATCTCACCGTCGTCACCCATAACTCAGACAAATGGATAGTTAGCGACCAACGAATAACCCAGCGGCTTCGACGGGCTGGATTTTATGAAGCTTCATTGATTCGTCATATCCAAATCGACCACGCCCACGTTACCTCTCTGGTTGAGCGCTGGAGAAAAGAGACCCACACTTTTCATCTAAGATGGGGTGAGGCCACTATCACACTCCAGGATATTGGCCTCTTACTCGGTTTACGGGTCAATGGGCTTGGATTGGTCGGAGGAAAAATTGTTGGTCCAGATACCGACCACCCATACTGGGATACATATGCCGAGTCTGTTCTCGGACAGGTAAAAAATTTCATTCTGATTCCCTTCTTTAGTGTACCGATTGCATGTTGTACATTATTTCTAGCTTTAATATTTCATAAAAAATGCTAATATCAAGCACCAGGATGCTACAGTAAGGGGTATAAGATCAGTTTAAACTGGCTAAAAGATACATTTAGTAATATTCCTGATGAAGCCACCGATGAAGTCTTGGATAGACATGCACGTGCCTACATTCTGTACATGATCGGTTCTTGGTTGATGCCGGACCAATCAGCAACGCATGTCCATCCGTTATACCTTGGCTTCCTAACGGATTTTGATGTGTGTGGCCAATATGCTGGGAGAGCAGGGGTCCTGGCCTTTCTTTATAAGGAACTCGATAAGGCATGTGCTCCTACGAAGAATAAAATTTGTGGATGCATTACATTGCTTCAGGTAAATTCCTTATTTTTCACAGCTAGAAATTTGCAAAATTGTAAAATTGGTTTTCTCTCTTATAATCTGAAACTTTATTTATAGATCTGGTCATGGGAGCATATGTATATAGGAAGACCGGAGAATGTTAAAATAACTGGCTTGGATACCCCTGAAAAGCCGCTCGGCTGTTGGTGGAATGGAAAGAAAGCGTATAAGGCTCCTCGTCGAGTACTTAAGTACTATAGAGATGAGTTGGATCGTATGGAGGCGACTCAGGTAACCATAACTTAGGTAATTGAGTTTGTTTTACAATTTTGAAATACCTTCATCACAATTTTTGTACTATGTTATTTGCGCAGTTCCTGTGGACGCCTTATACAGCAGATCGTCTGCAAAGCTTGCCCGGCATCTGTATCGAAGGAGAGCCGGTTTGGCGGGCTCGATGCCCACTCCTCTGCATTAATGTCGTTGTCATGCACCTCCCGGACCGGGTGTTGCGACAGTTTGATAGATCGCAACATATTCCCGTCCCGCCGCCTTCGCCTATGACAATAGAGGGAGACATGCGAGGAGGAAAGACGGAGCGTGATTGGAGGGAGCATCATCATCAATATTTGCTGAGATGGGAGGATAGGCAGCGTAATATTGCCTTACAGTAAATAGGTGACCAAACAGCCACCGACGCTACCAAAACATATCTACAGTGGTATAAGCGTGTCACCATAAGATATCTTTGTGCTCCCCCGAAAACTTCCCAAATATCTCGCGGTACGAGCCTAGAGGCCACATGGAACGAGATTTGGTAAGTTGAATTCTTTATATTACATTACTTTTTAACATCCGGCGGTATGAGTCAATACTTATTTCTTATTTCTAATGTAACGACAGGCTCGTGGGTTGCATCTCGTACAAACAATGGTGCAGGAACCATACCCGACTGATGCTAGTCCGGCAACTCAGGCTCGATTTTCAAATGTAGACCAATTAATTGGTGGTGTATTCGGTTCATATAATATTTCTCAACATTTATCGCCGGCACCAGAGCAGCAGTATCAGCCGGCACTGGAGCCGCAGTATGAACCGGCACCAGAGCAGCACCATGACCCGGCACCAGAGCCGCAGCATCACGGAGATCCAGCGCAGCAGGATCAGTGGTTTGGATCACCATACCGTCAGCAGCAACCCTGGCATACCGAACAAGCGCAACAACACCAGTCTTGGGGGTCAGGTTTTGCAGAACATCCGTCTTGGGGGTCAGGTTTTGAGCAACAACAGCAACCTTGAGGGTCAGGATTTGCGCGGCCATGAGGCCAAGGTTTTGTGCAACATCAGCCGCATGAAACTGGGACAGGCTCTTCGTTACAACTGCCCAGTTGGGACACGGATTTAGCGTCCTGCATGCAGTTGTTGGGAGGCAGCACATATCCGACACCTGTCCCACATTCAGGTTCAGGATTTGCGGATCAACAGCCTGTCCAAGACGCTGCTGAAGACGAAGCTGAAGCAGAACCCGAACCCGAAGCAGAAGAGCAGACGCCGCCGCCGCCGCCATCTACCCAAGAAACATGTGGGTCCTCCGGTCATCTCAGGAGGCATAGGCTTATGTCAAGCCTCATCGGATTTCATAAGAGAAAAGGAAAAGGAAAACGACAGTATTTACATTTTACAAATAGATAGGATTTTTTTACATTGTAAATTTGACGGATTCATTTTGATATTATAAATTTGACCGTCGAGATAGATATCGGATATGATTTTTTGGTATTGTAAATTTTGACGGATTTATTCTGTAAAAAACATTGATATAGTGAAATTTTATTATTTTATTTAAATATTTTTTTCGTTTATTTACTTTTAATTTTTTTTAAAGAATTATAATTATAATTATGATTATATTTATAATTATATAATCATATTATAATTAAAATTATATTTATAATTATATAATTATAATTAAAATTATATAATTAATAATTAAAAAAAATAAAAAAATAAAAAATTTGGGCGGGTTCCCAGAACCCGCCCCTATACATTGGAAACCCCCCTATACATTCCAATGTATAGGGGACGGGTTCTAGGAACCCGCCCCCTATTCTCAAAGGGGTGGGGTGGGGTGGGATGGGGCGGGCGAAACCGCCCTATTCTTGCAAATTTAAAACTAACCCCATATTTTAATAATTAATTTTTAAATTAATAATATTTCAAAAAAAAACCCTATACAAAAGTTTTATGGATTAGACGTACGTATAGCGCAGGGCCTTAACCCTCGTTAAGTGTAGCAAGCGTTGATGATCTATTAAAGAAATAATTTAACAATACTTTTTTTAAGGGGGCGAAAAGTAATATTAAGTTTGGAAGGTAAACACGATGATATTAAAAGTTTGGAGGGGCAATCTTAACCGTCCATGTAACAGATCTATATGGGCGCCACGGTATTGCCCTAAAAATCTGTGCTCCTTTCTCTCACGGGAAATCCTTATTTTCCTCTCCCTCTTCTTTCGTCTCTCTCTCAATAACTCAAGAACCCTCGACAAGAAACCCTAGGCAGATGTCAGGATACGGCGGCGGCGGCGGATACGGCAGAGGCGGCGGCGGCGGGGGAGGAGGATACGGCGGAAACCCTAACCGAGGTTCCTAGGGTTTTTCTTTTCCCTTGAATTTTACTCTAAGGATCACGTTTGGTGCGATCTGTATCGATTCTTGTTCTTTTCTGTAGGAGGCGGTGGAAATTATGGCGGCGGAGGCGGCGGGGGGCGTGGATACGTCGGCGACCGCGGCGGCGGCGGCGGGCGCAGTGGAGGTGGCCGAGATGGTGATTGGGTTTGCCCTAATTCAAGGTCGCCTTTCGCTCTTCTATTTCTCCAAGTCTCTTGTTTGTTCTTGGAATTTCCTTCTTAATTTAAACCTAATTTTTGATCCAGTTGTGGGAATGTGAACTTCGCAAGAAGAACTGAGTGCAATAAATGTGGAGCCCCTTCTCCGGCCGCCGCCGGCGGCGGCGGCGGATCTAACAGAGGTGGTGGAGACTATAATAGTGGCAGATCTGGAAATTATGGTGGTAGAAATTACGACGAAAATCGTGGTGGCAGATCTAGTAATTATGGAGGAAGAGGAGAGAGAGATGATAGAGACGAAGGTGGTTATGCTCAGATTCCTCCACCTGCTCCTGCTCCTGCTCCTTCTTATGGAGCTCCACCTGCCGGAGATTACCAATCTGCCCCTCATTCTTATGGTGGGGGCAATGGTTATGGTGCGGAGCCGGCCCCACCTCTGGCAAGTTACAGTGGGCCCAGTTCATATCAGCCAAGTTACGGTGCGCCCCCACCACCGAATTCCTACGGGGGACCACAAGGTGGTTATGATGGTGGGAGGTCTGGCGGGGGCTATGGTGGTGCTCCTGTTGAGGCAGCAGTTAAAGTGAAGCAATGTGACGAGAATTGTGGGGAAACTTGTGATAATGCTCGGATTTATATCTCGAATTTGCCACCAGATGTTACTACTGATGAGCTCCAAGAGCTGTTTGGAGGTATTGGGCAGGTATTGTTTTTGTCTGTTTATCTTAGATTTTGTTGTTGTTCCATTACCAATAACTGTTGTTTGTACTTTATTTACATCTGACGTTGAATTCACAAATTGGGTTGTTCATGTTTACTAGCGGTGAGTAGATTTATTTACATCTGACGTTGAATTCACAAATTGGGTTGTTCATGTTTACTAGCGGTGAGTAGATTTTCGGTTCCCATGCCTAATTCTAGATTTTGTTCTAGAGGACATTATATGCTAGGTAGAGGTTTGTACCATCGTTCACGTGGCAAGCATTTAGTTTTTCATGCTACGTTCTTTTGTTGGTTTCTTTAAATACACTAGCCAACAATACAGGCCTTACTAAGCCAAAATTAATTCCATTATTGTGTTGATTGATGTACCATTTGTTGTGAATTTCCGTTAATTAGCTTCATGCTTAGAAACCGATTCCTTAGTAGTGATATTGTTATGTTATTGCCACTGGATTGTTAGAAGTTTTGGGTTTATGTTTCACACAATTCTGTTCATTGTTTTCCTTTTGAAGGACAGTATTTTTTTAGTGGAAATGAACTTGCAGCGGATAATTGATTTCTATCATTCATTTCCAGAGGATTTTTGTCAGCATTCTGGATGACTATTACACCGATATGTGCTCCTTCGACGGTTGTTAAAAATAATGCTGTGCTATGTACTCTCAAGCATACATATATGAACCCCTTCAGGAAAAAATAAATTAGTTTCACCTATGCCCTTGTAATATTTCTGTTCTACTTATACACATCAGAAAACACTATACATTGCATGCCTACAAGTATATAGATATCTGTGCAAAACCCTTTAGGAGAGAATTGAGTTTTTTGTACCCTACTTGCAGGATTACTTTTTACTAATACCCATTTTAATATGGACGTAACTTCCGATTTTATATTCCTTGTACAGTAATCTTTAAAAGGTATGATTTGCCTACTTACACACATCATGTAGATGCCATTTTTGTATGTACTGAATGTATAAAAGTTGTACACACACACACACCTTTTCCCATATGTTTCTTTATTTGAGTTATCTTGAACATGGTTGAACATCTAGTAATATTCGCACCACGTCAGCATTTTTAAAGATGTCCCTAGCTATTCCATCTTGTAGTTTATTCATATGTTATTTGTTGGCTGCTGTAAGAAAAGCCTAAAAAGCTTTGCTAAATCCCTGCTTTAGGGAAAAGCAGCCGCCATATGGCTTAGCTTTTGCATATAACTGTAATATATAACCACTAGAATTTTTGCACGTGTGTATTGTAGAGTGTTTTTTTGTCACCCTATTAAGATCGGAATGCGCGTAGCTTGTCAAACATATTATAGATTCCCTCTGTTTGGGGTAGGCTGGGGTTTAATGATTATAGGGATCCGAATCTCCGGCGGCCTCGGACTAAGCTGTCGTTAATTACCCCTCGTTTTTGGAGCGAGCGAATCTCCGATTAACAAGTCAAACAGATCATGCGAACTCAATATATAATATGTGCGTGTTGTATTTGGGAACAAACTGAGAGCGCTTGGGGAATATTGGAGCCTCGCAGAGTTTTTACGAGGGTCCTACTACCCAAATAGCGGGCTGGGGGTCAAGTGAGCCAGCAGCCCCCTTGCGGGATGCGGGGCAGCGTCCCATTAGAATTTTTTTAACGGGAGAGGTGATAGTGTATATATATGTTAAGTGCGCACGTGGCAAGGTGTGCACCTGCCAAAACGCGCACCTAGGAAGGGACGCACATAACAAGTGCACCTGGCGAGACGCACACCTAGCAAGATGCACAGCTAGCCAGGGACGCACATGAAAAGTGCACACCTGTCGAGACGTGTCCCTAGCAAGGTGCGTATTTGGCAAGGTGCGAGGGAGTGAAAGGGACCAAAGGGTCCCGAATGGGCTCAAATGTCCAGGAAGGTGCACACCTAGGCCGGTACGCGCTTGGCTCGATGTGCACCCAACGGGGTGTGCACCTAGCCAAATGGGCACCTAGCATGGTGCAAGTAGGGTCGAAACCCAATGAAGCAACAGTCCAATACACAAACATTTTGACTTTTGAAGATTAAAAGGGCCCTTTTCCCCTTTTTCGAAGCCTCTTGACGCGCGAACTCAGGAAAAAAGGAAGGAAAAGAGACTTATGCACTAAAGATCAGTTTAAAACTCAAGATTTTTGTTTTTTGGGGAATCAAGATTAAGATTTTTTTAATCACCATGGGGGGCCTTTTATAGGCTTACATCTTTTATATTTAGCCCCATGATTCGTACAAAATTGGTTTTTGCCCATTTAATTTAAAAAACAAAAATTATATTTAAACATTTTCTTTTCTTCTCTTTTGGCCGGTCCCTCTTCATGCTTGGGCTTGGGCTCGAGCCCATTTGGCTTAGGCTTGGGCTTGGGCCCACTTTGATCTTTTGACTTTGATTTTGAGCTTGAATTTGATTTCTGATTTTGTCAACTTGGTGTAATTTTTGACCCCAACAAAGTGCCCCCATCAATAAATACACACCGTGCATATAGGTTGTGTGCATGAAATTGATGAATCTTATGCTATATAGAGATTGATTTGGTTTGGTTCCCTTTTGACGACGTGGATGTTGATGTTGCTCTTTTAGCGACGTGGACGGTCTATACTGCCATTTTTGCGAATCGGACGGTCGGTGCTGTCATTTTTACGACTTGGGCGGTCGATACTTGATTTGGTTCGCTCCGCCTTTTGCATTGTCAGGATTGAAGTTGACTTGCTCCGCTTTCTGCTGTGTCGGGGTTTATTTGACTTGCTCCGCTTCTTGCGGTGTCGGAACTTGACTTGGAGCTTGATTCCGCCGGGGAGGTCGTCGTCTTGTTTCCGAGGTGGAGCTTGATTCCACCGGGAAGGTCGTTGGTTGACTTGCTTCCGAGGTGGAGCTTGATTCCGCCGGGGAGGTCCTTGGTTGACTTGCTTCCCAGGTGGAGCTTGATTCCGCCGAGGAGGTCGTTAGTGTTGAATTGATTGATCTGATTGGTTTTGGAGTTCTTGTCCGTTCCACGAGACCTTTTGAGCTTGGAGCCACTGCCGGTAGGACTTTGATTTGATTTATTTGTCTGTCTTGTTTGGCGGGACTTTTGAATTTGAATGGGACTTGGAATTTGGATCCTCTTCCTCATCAGCATCACTACACTGGAATAGCGCCAAGAGCGACTCATCATTTGTTTTGGGAAAAATTTAGAATCTTGGTTTTGGTTTGGCATCAGTATCGCTACACTGGAATAGCGCCATGAGCGACTCATCGTTTGGCATAAGGGAATTTCCTTCGTTTTCAGTTTAACGATTTAGGGGTCATCTATTCTCAGTTTAACGACTTAGGGGTCATTTGGATTTGAAAGCTTGGAATTTTAGGGTTGGGGCCGGCATCAGCGTTGCTGACACCGAAGCACAGGTGCTAGGAGCAATTCATTATTTGTCTTGGAAAAACTTAGGATTTGAATTTTGGGTCGACATTAGCACCGCTAACACTGAAGCGTAATATCAGGAGCGTTCATCATTTTCCTTGGGAAAACTTAGGATTTGGGTTTTGGGTCGGCATTAGCACCGCTAACACTGAAGCGTAAGGGTTATCGTAGGTGTATTTTCTTCATAGAAATCGTGAGATTCCTAAGAATTGCTCCTTTTGAGTCGTAAGGACCTCACGCGGGGATATTCTCCTCACAAGGTCAAGAGAACTCCGCGAGTGTATTTTCGTCTCTTTTCACGAGTTTGCGCTTTTTCGAGTTTTCATTAACTCGTCGGCAGTCATGCTGTTTTTACTCACGGAGCCCTTTCGGGTTTTCATCCGTGTCTGTTTTGCTTGTGGGCAAACCGTTTTTTGGCAACTGCCTCGTTGGCGGAGCTTCATCATCAGTGGGACTTCAGATGTAGCCTCGCTGGTGGGACTTAGGAGATTTAACATTTCAGAAAAATAAAATATTATTTTTGGAATTTAAATAATAAAATAATATATTTCACGAAAATTATTCAAATTGCGAATAGGGGTTTTTCGTAAAATGGTATGATTATATACCAATATTTGGAAAATAATTGGAAATTAAAATGATTTAACTATTAAAAAGACATTTATCGAATTTGGGCATTTTATAATTAATTATATGCAAGTTTAAATTAAACTTAATTTGTGCACTACTAATCACGATTAAGCCAAATCCGTATTTTTAAATATCTATGACTGGTGCACCATAGCATGTTGCATTTTGTTTCATTTGTAATTGTGATTTTTGGTTTAGACGAGAAAAGAGAAAGAGAAAGAAAAGAAAAGAGAGGATAATTGAGGAGAGAGAGGGGACAAGTTATGACATGAGAGCATGGCATGTGAGAGTATGAGAGAAAGAGGGTATGGCCCCAACCTTGAATCCTTCATCGTATCTTTCACTTCATTTCTTCTTCCTTCTCCTCCTTCACCCTTCTCCTTTGCCGCCTTAGGATCACCTCGAAAACCTTACCAAAACCTCATGCCACCTTCATAAAAAATGATCCCCACCTCATCCTACATCCCATGGCAAGTTCAAGTTTGGATGAGCACTGGAAGTATTTAGGGTTTTTCTTGAGTTGCTTCCAAGATGTATCCACATCTCTTCTTGCTAATTAGTTTCCTAACCTTCTAGTTTAGTTTAGAGTTCGATTTAGTGAGTTTGTGATCTTCGAAATTTCTAGGTTGTTTGTTAGTGGGTGATTGGCCTTGTAGAGTGATATTTGAGGTTTAGTTAGTATTTACGAACCTTTATTGCTGATTTTCTGGCCAAGACCAGAGACTAGAACCCCCAAAAACACGAACTTAGAATTGCCCGACATTGGATTTTTGACAATTTGTGAGAGTTATTTAGGTTCTGCTATGACCCGAGAGACCCATAAATAAAGTTGCCATCACAGTGAGTCAAGCAGGCAATCAGGAACCTCCCCTAGAAACCTAAGCCCCTATACTTCTTTTCTGGCCGCAGATTCCTCTCTTTTGGCCGCAAATTGCGGCCACAGTGTAGTGTTTGATGCTTATTTTTGGTTCATAGCTCCCTTATCTGATATCTAGAGCAACCCTATATGCAAAATGTCCTAGTTTGACCTAGGGAAAAATCTGGGAGAGATTTCCCATGTTGCTGATTTTGTGTTTTCCGATTTTTAAATTTTGGGTTTTGGTATTTGAGTTTGGATTTCGTCGTTGGACGTTTGTATGTCAACGACGAGGGTTATTTGGCTATTTTAGCATGCGTAGGCTATAGGTTCTAACCTATGAGCATATCGTGTGCCGTATCGGTTTTCGGAGTTGGTTTTAATTGCATTTCGATGTGTTTTGATTGTAAGTACCTTCGTGTGGACTTCCGAGACGACGAAGCACATTGACTTCGGCTATGCAAGGAGTTTAGGAGGTGAGTAGATTTATATCTATGGGGAAAGTCGGGTGGATGGCGTATAGCACCCCCGCAACTATAATGACGAATGACCGATATATAAGGTATAGTTTAGAGAACCTATGAATGATCTTACGGATATGATCAAAAGAGAGTATGAAACGATATGATTAATGTAAGATGATGTGAATTGAGATGTCAATATAATGATATGAGATGATATGAGCGGATATGCTTATATAAGGATGTGATACGGTATAGATGCACAAATACATGTGCCTAGATACGGAAATGAGATTGTTAATGATATGATGTGAGAGCGATAAGGATATGGCCTGAGATATATATATATATATATATATACGTAGGTATATATATGCGAATAAAAGATGATATGTCGTACGAGACCATAGATCCGTACCCTTATCGATGAATAGGACGATAGATTCTTAATTTAGATTGATGTCACCGTACGATGAATTACCGTACGAGATAAGATACACCGGATGATCGATCCGCGCTCGTGATTTGAGGATGATGATCGAGGATATTGCCATATTGGATACTATGGGATTTCACCTGAACCATACTTATTTCCAAAAAACCGACGAATCGTATGCACTTTTAAATGGAAACCTCAAAGGATGCTACGGATTTTCAAATGGTATCTTTTCCTCAAAAATACCGTAGTCCCCCACTTTCAAAACTACGATTTGTATCTTTTAAACTGGCCGTATGGTTCATGTGTAGATGTATACTTTATTATAGTTCATGTTTATGTTTGATTATCTCTCGTGAGATACGTGTTATGTTTCCGATATTCACCGCTTTATGACATCATCTGCTAGTACACCTGCACAATTATTGATGATGCGTATGTTACATTTACACAGATTTGTCGGCTCACACATTCATCATCGGTAATTGCTATGCCACTTGCACAATAGAACTGCTATATCATGATATTAATCTTAATCGTAAAAGTACATTCTTTGTTCAGCACTATCATAGGACATGCTTGCATGATATTCTTGATATGCACACATTACTGTTTTATGTTTGCATACATCGTACTTTATGGTTATATGCATTGAGATGCTGTTTTTATGAGATTTCTGGATTTGAGAACCGCGGTTATATTTCAAAGAAAATTATAAATTGTTTTAAAAACGCGGTTTCTCGTGATGTGATTTCGAGGCGTCCACCATGAGTTTTCTCGGTTCTGAGGTTGTTTTCGAACCCGTTTCGAGAAGTTGGATGAGCCGTCTGCGGGTGCATGGTGGATCCGGTATGGTATCCCAGGGCAAGAAGCTCGAGATGTAGACGATGAGCCTGGCAGGAGGGAGCACTACCTACCGGTGATAGTTTGGCGCGGCGGATATCCGTAGGATACTGACCATGGTCGTTAGATCAGATGGATATAGGCCGATCCGGGCTGATAGAGCCCATGGGCTGATCCGAACTGACGGAGCCCGAGATATAAGGATTTACGTGTCGATGCTGGACACGGGTTTCATGATCTTTTGAGTGTCGATGTTGGACACTCAGATTCCATGATTTTGATGTGTCGTTGATGGACACACGTGGATGATATCCACATGCGTACATGCATATGATTTCAGATGTTTATTTGTATATGTCATTTGCATTGACTCTATTGTTGACATATATGCATACATGGTCACCCTAAATATCATAGTATTACCTTCATAATATAGTATGACCTAGGAATACCTGTTTATTCGATTTATACCTGCTGATGTTCTCTACTCACGAGTTGGCAACTCACACCCGTTGTGCCACAGTTTTCTTGCAGGTTTGACCGCATGGATCAGTAGCGGCATTGCTGGCACATAATTCCTTCAGGGTGTTTTGCTTTGGTAGCACATTGGATCGTGCCCACTATTGTATTTATTTATATTGTATCTAGATAAACTCCAATCAGAAACTAGACTTTGTTTATTGGTAGACCTAGACAGACTTGTTTTGCGAGACTTAGAGCGATGGGTGTATGTTCGCTTCTTTTGAGTTGATGTCTTGCTGTATTTATTATTCTTTTCGTGTTTGATCTTTGCCGTTGGACGTCGTATATTTATTGTTTATTTCGTGGTGTTTCTGCCGATTGGCGAAGAGCTAGCTCCTGCTTGGGGATGCCTATATATATTGCATGTATGTGGTTTTGGATCAAAATATACAAGTGACGTGCTGCCCAAATTATTAAAGACGAAAAAATGTTTTCAGCTATACTATAATTCACTTGCATTTTCATATATCATTATCTATGCATTTAAAGAAAAACTTGATTTCATTATACCTTTATTTCAAGACCGCATCTCTACTATTTTCCTTAAAAAAGTTTAGATTTCTGAGCTTTTGCTTACTTGAATTAGGTGGGGTCCTATAGAATTCACATGATTCAAGTGTCAGTCACGTGCCTTTTCCGGGTGGTGACAAAGTAGGTATCAGAACGTTAGGTTTAACCTTGGTTTAAGTTTAGGCATGACCTTACGGAATTTAAACTTGACTGGGGGTATTAGACCCGAACTTTCGTCGGTTGACCTTGTTTGATGGAGTAGGTAGCTTGAGTAGAGTGACGTACCGTGTGTATGTTCCGTAGCATACTTACGACACAGTGCTCCGCTTAAGTGACCTTAGGATGTACATTCTTGAGATCTATGCTTCCATCCGTTGCTATGATCATACTTACATTGATTTCATTTCTTCCTATGATCATATATCCATTTTGGACATGTCGATTCGTTTCGTTTCTTTGATCTATCCTCATCGATACCTGCTTGAGGTTCCTATCACCAGTGTGTTGAGCGCAGATAGAGCTGCCGCTAGAGATGCGGTCAGAGCAAGCTCGTCATGGCCGATGGCTGACCATGACGTTTTCTGGTGACATAGGAACGTATCGGTACAGTGTTTGTGTTGAGATCCCTCGTTGAGGTGAGCGTTCGGATTTGCACCGGATGATCGGGCCATTGATAGATGCTGCCAGATTGAGAGGACTGTTGATGTACAGCTTATCCCAGAGGTCGCGATATTGTCTACCGTGCAGACGACCCAGCTATTGCTGAGATTGACGGGATGTCGCTGCCAGAGTTTATAAGCTGGAACCACAGAAGCTTTCAGACAGAGATGCGACAGAAGACCGCTAGTTCGTCTTGAATAGAGTGACGGAGATGATTCGTCTAATTGGATGCGCCGACGCAGGCTCAGTAGAGTTGAAGAATTCCAGTTTGAAGGATCTTACTCAGATTTAGAGTAAATCGATCAAGAAAGGACATTGCTCGTTGGATGCTCCGATGTAAGATCGGTAAGTTCACCAGCTTCGGATAGAAAGACCTTACCCAGATGCGTTGTTAGTTGATCGAGAACGGATGAATGAAACGTATTCCTCTGATGTTTTGGACGAGTTCCCGAGGACGTGATCGACTAGATATCTTCGACAGAGTGGTTAAGATACCCGAGTACGGATTTCGAGTCCATGTGAGTGACTCCAGATTGACTGTCGCCGAGAACAGATTGCAACACTTAGCCCGCAAGTTATAGCATCGAAGTGGACGATAATGAAGACAATTGGATAACATGTTCGTGCGAGATGTTGACGAGCTGTTAATCCTCGATGATGCCAGAGGAGTGATATGTATGCAGAGGCGTTGGATACGACCAATTTCCAGAGGAAAAGCCGTGCTGAGAATGCAGCTGTCCGGTTATGAGAAAAGGATTAAGTAAAGAGTGCCAACCTCCATATAGTTCGGCTTGGTGAGATCGGAAGAGACCTAAGCGGGTTCTTCCAGGATACCATAGCGATAAAGACTTGCACCCAGGATCAGTTGTATCGCGCGTATTCAGAGGGTCAGATGCCGCCATCATTAACGTGCCGTTTGCGAGTGGTCATGTTAATTGGCCAAGAGATGATCAGAGGAGTACCAGAGCGGAACTGTTCCGTTATTATACCCAACCGAGCCGATGGGCAGAAAGATTGTGGGATTGGTAATCCACAGAGAAAAACAAGAACCAGAGATAAATGACGTCAAACCGTGAGCAGGGGCAAGTGGATGTTCTTGCTTTGCCAGCTTTGGACGCCACCCTCTTTCCAACATTGAAGGTGTACTTCAATATCATTTACTGCGATTTGCGTTTGTGATCCGAGTATCACACTTTTATCACTTGGATTTCGGTTTCGATGATTGAGATTCATGATATTATTTTCGTTCACCATGGCTGCACCTACTGGATATTTCCATTTGTGCACAGTTATTGCATTTGATTTTGATTTATGCACTCGGTATAGCTCACATGTGCTTATAGTGCATCGGTCAGTCTTTTGAGGACACCATCAATTCATGTTTCTTGAAAGCATGGAGACGAGTCATCTTGTCATAGGCTTATGACATTTGGGCCCGGTACATCTCCAGATTTTACTGTACTTCGAGTCTCTTTTCTTCGAGGGCGTCGAGCTTTTCGAGCCGAAGGAGGGCATTTTCTTTCCCTTGTTATTCTGGGCAAGGAGCGCACCGAGTGATCCATCTAGCGCGGCAGTGTAGAGAATCAACGGTTTATATGGAATGAGAGCAACACAACCTGGAGGGTGCAGCAGATCCTGTTTGATGTTTTCAAACGTTTCTTGACATTAGTCATCCCAGACGAAAGGAGCCCCTTTCTTCATAAGCCTTGAGAAGGGCCTACTTCTCCCCGATAAATTCAAGATAAACCTTTATATATAAGCAAGCTTGTTTTGAAAGGATCTTAACCGCGTCAGATTCTTCGAAGGAGGCATCTCCATGATGGCCTTTATCTTTCGATCCCCCGATGTCGGACTATAAAGCCCAAGAATTTTTCCGATGACACGCCAAAAATGCACTTCAGAGGAATCATCTTTAAATCGTATTCCCTCAGTCCGGTGAAAACGGTCCCGAGGTCTTTAGATGTGATCAGGCTTGGCTGTAGTCTTGACGACCAAATTATTAACATAACATTCGACGACTTTATGGATTAAGTCTTCAAATATCTTGGTCATTGCCCTTTGATGTGGTATCTGCGTTCTTCAGCCCAAACATCACTTTGTAATAGTATTTGCCGATCGAGGTTCGAAATGCTGTATGCTTCTCATCCTCAGGCGATATTTTTATCTGATTGTACCCAGACAAACCTTCCATGAAAGTGAACAGCTCGTAATTTAAGGTGTCGTCGACCATCATTTCCATGACCGGAAGCGGGAAATCATGTTTAGGGCATGCCTTGTTAAGATCTCTGAAATCGACGCTTACTCGGATACACCCATTTTTCTTTGTTACCGGGATGATGCATGTGATCCAGTCCGTATATTTGTCTTCTTTGATGAATCCAACATCGGTGAGATTCTTGGTTTCCTCGATGATCCTTTCTTCCAACCCCTCTCTCATTTTTCGAAGAGCTTGTTTGACTGGCTTAGCACAGGAAAAATGACCAGCTTATGCATGGCCAATTTAGGAGAGGCCGAGCATTTCTTGGTATGTCTAGGCGAAGTAGTCGACGGACTTGCGCAGCCGGGCGATTATTTGCTCCTTCATTTCCCCTGACAAGAGTGAGCTGATGTAGGCCGGCCTTAGATTATCGGGCGTTCCCAAATCGATCTCGGTTAGCTCGTCAAAGGTTGTTTGCCCGCCATCTTCGAGCTCTTTAGGGGCTTCTTCTGGCTTGGTTAGCTCGTCGTTATTATTTGACTTTTCGTTGGCTTCACCAATATGGATCATGTAGCATGATTTGGTATCAGGTTGCATAAAACCTATGCGTCTATCCGGGACCCGTCCGTCGATGAGCGGTCGGACCCGATGCGGATGCTATACCCCCTCGTAAAACTTCGTTTCGGAGTCCGTTTGTTATAATCGACACCCACACTTTTTAAAATATTCCTGCATCCCGGGTGTGTGGTATATAGGTTTTAGGACGGCTTTTATACCTCTCTCTCATAGGGAAGGCACGTCATTGACAAATCATCCGGGTGCATGACAGGGCTTGACCTATAAAGTAGGATGCCTTTCTGTCCGCTGTTTCTTCCGGGAACGTAGAAAGTTTTTAGTTGGTCCACGGTAGAGACTGATAATGCATCTGGTTCCTTGCACATTTGCCCTGACACTCTTATGATGGCTAGGGATCTTTCTATAACTTTGAAAGTTTCTTCTAGCTTCGCTTTTTGTAGGAGAGCCCAATCTGCACATCTGTTGCAAGACGAGTCTTCTTTTGATTCTTCAATGTTGCTGCCGAAATTAGGGCAAATTTTGCTGGCGGAAAGGTCTTTGATGTCAGACTGCCGAAATGAGGGTGTTTTACGGAAGGAAGGGCTTCCAATGTCGGACTCATCAGTGTCACTGTCGAAACACGGACGAACTTGGGGGTTTTTATTTTTGAAAGTGACAACCGGCTCAGATTTCCTTTTGAGTTTCGGGACCGTTATGTTCTTGGTCAATTGTGGCTCAGCATTTTGGGGTTCACAAAGTACCGGGAATCCTATATCGGACTTCATGCACACCGAACGTCTGGATGTCTCCGTCAATGCGTCTTTTTTCGCCGTTTTTACTATACTTCATGCATTGATGGAGAGTTGACGGAACGATGCCGTAATCGTTAAGCCATGGCCTTCCCAGGAGAATCTTATAGGACGTGTCAGTATAGATCATCTATATCTTAGCTTCGGTTTGTAGATTCCTAAATTTGATTGGCAGAGCTATGGACTCTAGAATTTGTTGGCAGTTTTGATTGAATCCATGGATGACTATCCTTTCTCTTGACAGGCGTCGGACGTCCATTGACAAACTCTTCAGAGTTCGCAAGTTCATAATGTTCACGAAAAACCCCGAATCAATCAATATGCGATTAATCCGGTCTCCGTCACTGTATCTTGTCACGTAAAGCGGTCGGTTGTGCTCAGTTGTTTCCAGTAACAGGTCTTCATCCTTAAATGTCACCGCGGCTGCATGCAGAGTGTATTGAGCCTCTTTCATATTAATTTCCGCGGAACGAGCCTGATACCGTTCCGGGTTTTGCAGGGCATGAATGAGAACATCTCTGAGCTCTTTGGATAGGACCAGAGCATCATAGATGCTTAAGAAAGACGGAAGTTTCCGGAAGTGAGCCAAGACGTAATCTACCGGAGGAGAACTCGAATCTTCATGAGTCGGCTTTACGCCGTTTTCTTCATTAGCGATCTGTTTTTCCTTCACTTTCGGGACGTTGTCTTGCTTCGGCGGTAGAGCCTTGCCGCTTCTGAGCTAGATTTGGTTGGCTTTTGTGGCGAGCTTCTTGTCCTCTCCAGAAAAACAGAGCCCTTCCTCAGAATCGCTACCAAGGTGGAAGACGTAGCAGGTTACCATAGGGATCTTGTCATCGGAGTCTTCTTCTAGCTCCTCCAGAATCTCAACCGCTTTTGCGGGGAAGAACTCCTTCAATTAAATAGAGTTCTTTCTTTTTGTTCATAGTTTTCGAGAGAATCGATATATTTTTGTGTGGTCGATCTTCCTGCAAACTCTTTTTCGCATCGAGCCGCACTTTTCTTCTAATTGAGCATTTTGGATTTTGATCCTGATCGAACCAAATTGGTAGCTGGAACAGTGGGCTCCTTCTACTCCTCCCACTCTATTCTGGGCTCTTTCTGAAGTAGCTTTAGCATCTTCTTCGTCTTATTAGATATGTGCATACTCCACGGAGGCTGCGGCGTGTCAGATTCATTTCTCAGGGCAGCGGATTCAGCTGTCTGCTCTCAAAAGTCTTCAGCTTCTGTCTGTATAAAGTTGGTGGTCGCATCTTGATTGTTCACCAACACGCTTTTGGATAGCTCGATCTCTCCGGTCTTGTATTGCTTTTCGACCTAGTCTTTGAAAATGTAGCAATTCTCTATCACATGGCTCACTACTCTGTGGTACGGGTAATTCAGGAGATTGTCGGTCATTTTTGCTTCGTGAGATCTCTTCGACTCCGGCAATTGTAGACCGTTGTTCAAGGCATCTTAGAATATCTTGCGGATCTTTCCCCTTTTGAAAGAGTAGACCTTGTTCCTTTTCTCTTCTAGGGAAGCCCCTTCTCCTCCTTGCACTGGCTTTCGAGACCGATCCGTTTTCGATCCGCTCGCCTTTCGCTTGTCTTCATTGTCAGACGTATTGAAGACATTGGTATTGCTGGAGTTCTCGCTTCTACGGTTGTCGTCTCTCTTGCTCTTCCAAGGCTTGTCACTCTGAAAGTCTGGGGTAGACTCTTCGAGCGTTCCAACATTTGGACTTTCTTGGTCAGCTCCTGAAACGTTTTGAGGCCCACAGTACATAGGTATGGGACCATCCAATTGCCGAGGTTCCCGATGAGAAAGCTAACGGATTGGTTCTGCTCCAACCGCGGCTCGCGCTTCACAGGGAGATAGCGCTATTGGGCAATAAAGTATGTACTGCTTTCGTTCTTTCCCGGCTTGGTTCTCACAAGGTCAACAATGGAAATTTTGTCGCTGGCATTCATATATCTTTGCAGAAACAGAGACTCCATCCGGGCGAAAGTAGTGACAAAATCGTTTGGTATGCTCGCGTATCAGTCGAAAGCGACACCAGTTAGGCTGTTGACGAACTGACAGAGGAGCGCATCATTGCCCCTCGTATCTCTGCACGACGCTTTAAAATGAGCAATATGCCGATGCGCGTTTCCCGTCCCGTCGAATCTTCCGAACTTAGGGATGATATAACCACTGGGGAACTCGATCAGGTCGTACTGTGCGGGATACGGTCGTCCACTACTGTTAATATCCTTTTGCGTCTCGGTTTCGGCAACCAATGTTGTAACTTTTGCCAGTGACCAAGTCCATTATCTGATCTTGTGTTAACGGAATGGTGCCATCTTGGGGCCAAGGCATCCCCGGAAGTGGAATGTGACCGGCTTTCGCGTGGCTCGCCTATACTCGGACCTAAAAGGACATGCATTGGGTGTTTCGGGCCATTATCACTCAGCTCATGAGTGGAAACTTGCGCTTGATTGGAGGGCGTCCGGGCAATTTGAGCCGTTAGCTGCATCACGATATTCGTCAAGTTGTCGATTTTAGAGTAATGTTTGGTCATCCCTTTATCTTTGCTCCTGAGCTGTTTTCGGAGCTCTTGAAGCAGCTTTTGCTCTGCGGTCCTGGGACAGAAAGTCGGCTCGTCTTCGCTGTTCGAGCTTGACTCCACATGGACTGAGGGGTTTTTCCGCCTATCGGCCAGAGGGTTTTCATTGCCCTGTGGAGGTGGCTGTTCTTGGGAAGTGATAACTACATTTAAGCCAGATCGGGCTTGGGATATAGCGGCCCCATCCTTGCTTTTGCTGCGAAGGTTGTCGCTGGGACGCGTGCCTGCCATGTAGACCGTGCGGATAACATAATCGGCCATCTTTTTATCACTGGTAGCTGATTTCGTGGACCGCTGTCTTGGCCCTTCTGCTTCGGGAAAGGACAATTGATTGAAGATGACTGGCCTAACCGGGTTCTTGAGTGGCACCGACGCTTCTTTTCTGGATTTGCCCCGCTGCGTTCGCGTAGCACAGCCCGATGGACTTTTGAAGAGACGGCGTTATGTTTTCTATGTTGGGGTTTAGACACGTCTCTTTATAGCATCGTTCGGATTGCTATTTTCATGATCTCGGCGGTCATGGCATTTTTCTGAACCCATTTCAGAGGTTCGAAGGAATTGTTGACTTTCACGGCCAACTGGGCTGTCGTCGTGGGATAACCCTACATTTGGAACCTCACAAAATTCAACTTGGCTGGAGCCCTGGCCATCTTGTTGGCTTTATATCTGAGCCGCTTTTGTCGCTACTTTTTTGCTTTGAGAGCTTGGCGGGCATCGGCTTTCCTGGAAGCCGTTGACCGAGTGACGGAGAGTTCAGAGAAAACGCCCGACCGTGCAATTGTCAAGGGCAACATCTGAGCTTGCTGGAGACGCTTTGTAGCTTCATTGGTGTTGACGGTCTTGCCCCCAGTCGAAACAGTGGAGAGCCGTTCGAATGCCGATTTGCGCTTAGGGTGGGATGTTTTGGCGATCACTACGTTCGGTCTCCTACCCCTTGAGGTTGGTTTAGCCGCTTGGTTTGGCGGGACCTTCGCCAGATGAGCGCTTCCGACATGGTAGATGATGACGGAACCAAATAGACGGTGCGATTCCTCACATTGCCGGTTGAGACTTGGGAGAATCACGCGAGCACCTGATCTTGACTACGTACGGGATCAGGGTTGCCTCGGAAGCTGAATTCATCTTGGAAAACATCGTCCTTAATTGTTAAAAGTTGATTGCTGCATGAAAAATCATTATTTCAGTACAAACATTTGTATATATGTTAAATGAGTTCGTATGAACGCTTGACCCGATATATGGGAGGAAAGAAAGGTCCCACCGGACGTATCAGAATCTATAGTGTTTTTTTGTCATCCTATTAAGATAGGAATACACTACGCTTGTCAGGTATATTACGGATTCCTCCTTCCTGGGGCTGGCTGGGGTTTAATGATTGTGGGGAACCGAATCTTCGGCGGTCGCGGGCTAAGCTGCCATTAATCAGCCCCGCTTTTGGAGCGAGAGAATCTCTGATTAACAAGTCAAACAGATCATGCGAACTCAATATGCAATATGTGCGTGTTGTGTTTGGGGACAAGCTGAGAGCGTTTCGGGAATATCGGTAGCCTCGCAGAGTTTTTTACGGAGGTCCTGCTAACCGGATAGCGGGCTGGGGATCAAGTGAGTTAGCATCCCTCTTGTGGGGTGCGTGGCAGCGTCCCGTTAGAATTTTTTTTCTAACGGGAAAGGTGATGAGTGTGTATATGTCAAGTGCGTACCTACCAAAACGCGCACCTAGCAAGCCGCAGCCAGCAAGTGCGCACTTGCCGAGACGCACACCTAGCAAGGTGCGCACTTGGCAAGGTGTGCACTTGGCAAGGTGCGAGGGAGTGAAGAGGGCCAAAGGGTCCCGAATGGGCCAAAATGTCCAGTAAGGTGCGCACTTAGGGAAGTGCGAACCTAGCAAGGGACGCATCTCAGTCGGTGCACACTTAGCGAGGTGCACACCTGGGTCGGTGCGCACTTGGCTTGATGTGCACCTAACGGGGTGCGTACCTAGCCAAATGGGCACTTAGCGCGGTGGACACCTAGCATGGTGCAAGTAGGGTCGAAACCCAATGAAGCAACAGTCCAAAAACACAAAATTTGACTTTTGAAGATCAAAATGTGCTCTTTCTCCCTTTTTCGAAACCTCGCGACGTGCACACTTAGAAAAAAAAGAAAGGAAGAGAGAGAGAGACTTGCGCACTAAAGAGCGGCTCAAAACTCAAGATTTTTGTTTTTTGGTAATCAAGATTAAGATTTTTTTTATTCACCATGGGAGGCCTTTTATAAGCTTACATCTTTTACATTTAGCCCCATGACTTGTACAAAATTGGCTTTTGCCTATTTAATTTAAAAAACAAAAATTGCATTTAATCTTTTCCTTTTCTTCTCTTTTGGCTTGCCCCTCGTCATGCTCGGGCTCGGGCCCATCTGGCTTGGTCTTGGGCCTATTTAGACATTTTGACTTTGATTTTGAACTTGAATTTGATTTCTGATTTTGACAATTGGGTGTAATTTTTGACCCCAATATGTATATTAGGAAAAATAATTGTGGGGTGTGTCAACTTGTTTAAATTATTTCTCATAAATATGTTAATTAATTTTTTTGAAAAAATAATTGGGCCATTTTGACTAACCACGGTTGCATTTGAATGGTGAATGGGTAAAAATGTAAATTCATGAGCTTGAGGGTATGAGCTGGCAACTTGGCATGCTTTGGAGTTAGAGTTCCATGGGGGAATTTTCTCATTTTTTGCAATATCTAATTGGAAAAAAGGAAATAGTTATGTGTTCTAGGTATAATAGTAAAGATAAATATGTTTAACTATTATTGTTTTTTTTGAAAAAATTAGTTCGGCCACTTTGACTAACCATTATTGCATTTGAATGATGAAAGGGTAAAAATGTAAATTCATGAGCTTGAGGGTATGAGTTGGCATGCTTTGGGGTTAGAGTTCCATGAGGGAATTTTTATCATTTTTTGCAATATCTAATTGGAAAAAAGGAGAATTTTTTTTGGATACCCCCATGTGTTCTAGTTATAGTAGTAAAGATATACGGTCCTTTGCTGCTATAGAGACTTGATGCATGATTCCACCCTGCTTTACCTGTTTCCTGGTCAAAGCGAGTCAAACACTGCAATATTTTATCCAAATCAACTTGGATAAAGACCAACGTTGAGGGGTCATGCTACTTTGCCATACCCCTTTGTCATGTTACTATGGTGCCAATAGTAGTTGAAAACTGCGTTTATTTGTCTTGTTTTCTTTTGCATTGATGTGCCTATATATGTGTGTGTGCGCAAAAATATTTTTCATCATTCTATATTAGTATTCATTGTTATTGTATTATAAACTGGAAATTATGGTATGGAAGATGGAATGATCTAATCTTCTTATGATTTATAGTTGTCATTAATGTATAAAATAATCTCCTTGGATCTTATATTGATAACATATCAACTATTTTTATCTTTAAGATAATAATAATATTCTTAGCATTGCATGTAAACTTAATGACTTATACGGAATATCAAAAGCATCTTTCTAATTTTTAGATCTGTTTGGGTTTCTATGAGATTTACCATTATCTAATTTTTTGGTTAGTACTGGTTTTTTGTTTTATCCATAAAGCCAGCTTGGCTCTTTCCTCCACTAAACCCTCATGAAGCCTAAGCACTGCCTTTCCGCTTTGCTATGCTTTTCGCTTTCTAGAAATTGTGTAGCTAAATTTCAATTGCATATGTAATCAATGTTGATACGTATTGAGTCTTAAGTTCTAATGAGGGAATCTATCTGACTCTTGTAGGCTCGTCCCTTTTCTGCCTATTAACTCCCCTTCCTCTCTTCTCTGATGTTTTACATTGTCCCCCTCTTTCACTTGAGATACCCTATCCATTTTCACGATTAATAACTGTCCCGTCATGGAAGATATATGATAGCAAAACACTATGAAATACAAAATTGTGTTTCCAATGACATTAAAGTCAATTTCTTGTTGCCCCAAAATGTGCCAAACAATGATAAATTGGTTTCACCTCCCACACGGAAACAGTAGATCTTACCATAATTGTGTATTTCTTCTGATTTTCTTCCCTCTGCCCCCATCGTTAATCCATGCAACCCACCTTTCATTTAAGCTTCCGTGAATACATCTTTCATTGTCGAGATACTTAGATAAACTCACTTTTTGTCTACCACCTTCACTTTGTGGAATACGATTTATTGTTGTGATTAATGTATAAATAGTCCCCTTGGATCTTATATTGATGACATACCAACTATATTATC
Source organism: Agapanthus africanus (assembly GCA_030015575.1). Taxonomy (NCBI): domain Eukaryota; kingdom Viridiplantae; phylum Streptophyta; class Magnoliopsida; order Asparagales; family Amaryllidaceae; genus Agapanthus; species Agapanthus africanus. The sequence goes on from JASDDO010000022.1 coordinate 773,751,747, forward strand.
TTTAAGATGCTCATAATAATTTTAGCATTGCATGTAAACTAAACGATTTGTACGGATATCAAAAGCATCTGTTTAAGTTCTAGATTTGTTTGGGTTTCAATGAAAATTATCATCATTTAATTTTTTTCTGTCAGATTTGTTTATTCTTTATCCATAAAACTAGCTTGTCTCTTGTCGCCGCTAAAGCCTCATGAAGCCTAAGCACTGCCTTTCTGCTTTGCTTCTGTATCCGCTTTCTAGAAATTTTCTGTACCTTAATTTCACACACATATCTAATCAATGCTGACACCAATTAAGTCTAAAATTTGAATGAGCGAATCTGACTTTTGTATATTTGTCCTTTTCCTGCGTATTAACCCCCCCCTCCTGTAATGTCATCTAAATTGTCCCCCTCATTGCTTCTGATATGGATGTATCAGTTTTCACATTTGATAACTGTCCTGCCATGGGAGATATGATAGCAAAATACTTTATGAAATACAAAATTTTGTTTCCAGTGACATTATAGTCTCTTTCTTGTTACTCCAAAATCCCCCAAACAATGATTAATTGGTTTCACCTCCCACATGGAAACTGTAGATCTTACCATGAATGCTTATTACATCTGACTTTGTATCCTCTGCACCTATTGCTGATCCATGCAAGCCACCTTCCATTTAAGCTTCTTGGAATACACCTAGCAAATATCGAGATTCTTAGATATACTCACTTTTTGTCTACCCCTTCACTTTGTGGAATGCGAACCATTGGTACAGTAGCATCAAGTTTCCACTAGACCCCATTAGGATTTTGAACAGGTTCACCTGAAAATAAGTCTCTTTGGCATCTCTAGTTGGTTACTTCAATTCTAATCACATTCCATGCAAGGATCGCAAAGTTCGGTATATATTAATATTTTATGATTTCTGAATTAGATTATGTAACAAAGGTCTACTCCAGTGGCTATCTTCTACCAATTTACCGATTTGGTGAGTCGCTATAAAAGACGATCACCGAAAACATTATATCATTAGCTTGGGTTCCATGTGTTGTAACGGGGTTTTCTTTCCCATGGACCCAAGGGACAAAATGTTAGTAATTTCTTGAGTTGAACCTATTTTAGGTGGGTAGCCATTTGGGACCAAAATATTTGATGTGTTTCAGTTGGATTTGGATGAGAAGTGCAAATTGTTTGAGATTAGGTGGGGATGTCGTGTAGTTTGATATTTATTGATGATCACAGGGATATATTTTTTTTCCAATGATCAGTGTCTTATTTGATGATTAGTTTAATTTAGTGGATAGTTGATTGGTTTATTGATGATTAATAATCTTTTATACCATGGGATATATTTGTGTGAGCTGTATAGAGTAGATTGGGGGATTGTTGCAGGACAATTATTACATGATGGGAGAGAACACATTTAAGCAGAGGGAGGGAGACGACGGTTTCCATGGTGGGAGAGAAGTATAGGCAAAGATGCAAAGAGAAAGTGGAGAGTCGAGAGTGGATCACATTAATGGAGTGAAAGAGTCTGAGGATGGTAAAATATAGGTTGGCAAAGTGATTATTGCTTGGACATGATGAATGAAAACATTTTTGGATTGCTTTAATGGTTGAGGCTACCTGCCAGCAGGGGCAATAGCTGTATCTGTGTGTGTGAGGGTGGGTGGGTAGGGGGGAGGGTTAAAGTTCTTGTATCAAGGAGAGTAGAAGGATTACGATAATTTTTGTATGTGCATCCAATCTTAAGTTTTGCAATATTTTGATTTTATATATATATATATATATATATATATATATATATATGGATGGATGGATGTATGGAAATCTTTGCGGAGTAATACATTTAGAAAGCTATGAATGTAAAATTTTAAACTAAAAAGCATTTCATAGTGTTATTAAATGATACCATTATGAAGAAGGTCTCTTGCCTTTGTGGTAAGCCAAGGCTTTGTTTGGATAAGCACTTTTTGCCATATTAAAAGCCAAGATTTCATTTTTACTCCGGATTGGACCAATCCGGCGGAATGGTTTGTTTGGATGCATTTTTGTGAGTCAATCCATAGGAAAAATAACTCCCAAAGAGGCCTATTCCTCCGGATTAGAAAAAATACTTCAAAGCTAATTTTTAACCTAAACTTGCATGCTTGCTTTTTCTTGGAATTTAAACCTTGTAGTATTTTTCTTTTTATTTCTCTCATATTTTTTACCATCCAAACAATCTATTTTATATTTTCAATTCCTAATATCTCTAATTCTGGCCCAAACTATCCAAACATATGTTTGGTATGGAAATCCCTATGATTGTAAACTAAGGGAACATAGGTGCATTCCGGGATATTCTTATCCTAAATTACATATCCGATGGATTTTAATACGAAATACGCAAACATGCGCTACTACAGTCGATGCTTAGAAGGCTTCAATAAAGCAAAGAACAAAAGAAGAATGGTGCCTCATGAGAATTGTCAACCTTCCTTCGTATGTTGGATACACATAATCCAATGAAGTGTCGGGATATTTGTTTTTGTATCAGTATTTAATTGTGAATGTCTGTGTTTCTTTGCATATGATGTACCTGGAATATGTGATGTGGTCTCACAGACATGCAACACATACCTTTATATCACCTTGACATGTTTAAATAATTCATTTTCTAATGATGCCAAAAAGAATTTTATGCAGCGAGAGCATAATTTTCCTTTTACCAGTAGGTGCAGCGAAGAACATTTGTAAATACCATAATCTATCAGGAACCTTGGAATGAACGACTCAAAAAACAAGCTTTAATTTCATTAATGAACCAAAAATATTGAGTGCATGTAGCTTATTACGTCTATGGCATTTTTATATTTATTAGAAAATGGAAAGACTCTCGACCAAGAACCTAGACTTCTAACAAAAACAAAATTAATTTATAAACCTGTTAAAAGATGATCTTTGTCAACTTTGTGTTCCATCTCATCAATAAAGAAACCTGACTTTCAAACCCGTCCATGTACAATCTTCGTTATCAGTTATCTTTACCCATAAATCTTTTGCCTTTTAAAGGACATAATCAGGACAGCTTGTGCGATTCTTACTATCCAACTACAACCATGATAGGCCTCTTTACTGCGATTACCTTTTGGCGTCTCTTCGAAAGTTAGCCATCAGACCAAGATTCTGAACAAGGTAATAACATAAAGACGCTACACCATATCACCTTTCTCATCCAGATCAAAGAACAACTTTTGAGCATAAAACAACTGCAATCACAAATTCCTATTGTAGTAAACTAACCTGGTCTACCGTAGAATTGACTAGAAAGCTTCACAAGGTAAACAAAACCCTACATTTTATTAACAAGAATGATGACTTTTACCGTAGTATTATACTTTCGTCCATCTCTTTGTCTAGGCATTAAATTGATATGGATATATCACAGCCAATTCAAGATCCTTGTATTTATATACCATTGCCTATGTTGATCTCCGTAGAACTGCCCCCACAGATTAAAATGATACTTCCTATTCAGTAACCCCCTAAAGAATGTTAAGCAAAGATTTATATACTTGTTTCTATATGCAGACATGAAAATACAAGTACTCTTACACACATCCATTATATGAGATATATTTATGTGTCATATTTTGCAGTGTGCCCTGTCATGTGTGCTATATACACTCATTTCGATGTAACCCCTTATAATATATTTTCATCTCTTAAAATGTCTTATCTTTCATATCCATATAAAATGTTAACCATTATATTATGTTCTATATTAAATGATTAAGGATATTGGGATGACCATTTGTACTTTCATCGTATGTCATAATACAAATTACCTTACACTTCAATCATTCTATGTCATGCATATTATCTATCTGAATCGTGTTTAATTGTAATTGTGTCTCCTGTGTATTTATTTATAAATATGATGCCGCGCATTACTCCACTCCTTATCACAGAGCTAATAAGTTAATCAATAAGATGTGGCATGAGTCTTCACTTCTGCATATAAGCTGTATCCAACTGCAGGGCAAAGATCTAGGTTTCACTTACACACACCATGGATTTTGCATGCTGGTAGATTCCATTGGGATCATGGTTTTGAGCTGTGGAGAATGGGTTTGCATAGAGGCATCAATGATTGAATTAGTACATTTAAAAACATTTGCACAGATATACATATGCATATGTATACATTTGCTTGTGCACGTGTGTGAACACGTCAACTAATGTTGCCGAGAAAATTTGATTGTTTTTAATTGTTCAATCATGCCAATATGGCAATATGCACAAACGTACACTCACATGTGCATATGCATTCATATTCAAATATATGTCGATATGCATCAATATCTACATACATTTAGATCTATAACCCATACATCCATTTAAATGTATTAACGCATATACAAAATTGCATGTATGTGGAGGTGTGCTTTCTTGTGTGCAGTATGCATCACACATACATACCTTGGAAGTCTTGGTTTTCAGTTCATAATTTTTTTTGCCGAAGCGTTTGTTTGGGAGTTCTGATGTCCAGGAAATCTATATAAGATGCGTTTATTTGAATTTCGGCCATAGTTTGGAGTATTATGTGTAAATTACATTGTAAATACAGGGAACTGCTACCAATTGGAAATTCTCTTGATAAAGAAAACCAAGGCTTACATTTTTTGTCTATACTTTTTTAATCTAGTAGCTCATGCATATTTACACCTTGAATGATCCGGAGGAAGGTCAATTAGGATCTTTAGCTCATTGATCATAACTCAATAGATTCATCGGAGCTGTATAGGATTGATGTTGGAAACCATAGCATGTTGTCCCTCATACACGTTCTCTTTAAGGGTTTTAGCATATCCAGGGAAGAATTAAGAACCTTTGCTTTGTAGTTTGAAGGCTGGCTGGCTGGCTGGGGTAACCAGTCCTTATACCTGTGGAATTCTCTGTTTGACATTGTTAGTTTGAATGTGCAAATAATACCATGACGTGCAGAGACATGCTAATGCTCATCTTGAAGCTTTCTATTATACCCTTCTAAAATTTTGTAATTTATTTGTTCAAAATCTTCTACTTATGCATGGTCATTTTATTCTACAGATTATATTTAGTATTTGCAACATTTCTGAATACTCTAATTGCATCCTTAGGTTGGGAAGATTAAGCAAAAACGAGGGTACAAGGACCAATGGCCATGGAACATAAAGATATATACTGATGATAGCGGAAAGAATAAAGGAGATGCCTGTCTTGCTTATGAAGATCCTTCTGCCGCACATTCTGCAGGGGGATTTTACAACAGTCGGTTTTACCACATAATTTGTTTATTCACACTTTTTCCAGAAATATTATTCACGCTTTTTCCAGAAATATTATTTTGATCTTCGCTTGGTGCTTGTGCAGATTATGACATGAGGGGACACCACATCAGTGTTACAATGGCGGAGAAATCTGTGCCAAGAGCTCCACCTGCATATGGTCATGGGTACCCACTGAATTATCTTGCCACATCTGTGATGTTTACTTTGCACTTGTTTCATATGGTCTTCATGCCCAATCTGTTACCAAAATCTGGTTTTATAATTCACAATTTATTTCTCTTATTCCTGAGGATTTATTTCCTTCAAATTCTCCATTTGCGGAAGTGGATGATGTTTAAGCTGTATAAATAAATGGAAGATTATCAACAGTTCTATAGAATTATGATCCCGTTAAACGTGTGATGCACTGAAAAGACCCACTATACATTGAGGGTGGGGCATTTTGGTTCCATCTTCTATATGCGCATTATCGATATTCATGTGATGCTTGATTGCTTATACGTTGAGGGTTGGTGTTATCGATATTCATGTGATACCTATACCTTTTTCCATGAAGCTTTTCTTCCTTTTTAACTTATTTCCTATCTTCCTAATATTTTTACTCTTGAAATTTGGTTCTGAAATTATTGGAGTTAAAATTCCAAATTGAGTAGAGAATGGAGGATTTTCAGTGTCTCAGACCTTGTAGTTTATGTGGAGGATAAGATTTTGATGAGTCTATAATAACAGGCTGCCTAAATGTGTGATGGGTCATAATTGACTTGTTTTACACAGGAGAGCTTGGTGCAGAACACATGGGGAGAGAAAATGGGATTGCAAATTATTGAAGTCAGAGATAGTTTCCAAATCAAAATTTTGGGCAATTCCACCAATCAAAAGTCTGTCATAATGTTGGGTTATGTCAGATGAATCTATAGACATAAACCAGAAAATAGTTTTGAGTTTTAGAAAAAGGGTCATGAAGGTGAAAAAATAGTGTGAAACATGTAGGTCTCTATTATATTGGCTTCTGTTCAACGCATAAATGGACTACATACCGCATAGTTGGATTACGCGGTATTACACGATATTGGTTTATGATATGTATATATGTGTATAAAAATAACTATAAACTTTTCGACCTTTCCTAACTAATTAATGATGCCAAATAACCAGCCACCTTTCCTAACTAATTAATGATGCCAAATAACCAGGCCTTTAATAAACTCATTAATTTATTTAAATTTAATACTAAAACCTCACCATGCACCAGTCAATCTGTAACCTTGCTACCAAGGTTTAACACTCTTGGTATCATAGGCAATCATCTAAGTGTCACAAGGAGCAAAATTTCGAATGTTTATATTTGGTGGCATGCAATGATTTATACATCTATTATGTATATAAGAACTCATCATATGAATGTCATGACAAATTATATAACTCATCATATAACTTATGATAAAATAGATAGTTAAAGTAATTTCAACAACTTACAGGTTTATACAGCAGATAACCAAAATAAGCAACTGAAACTCAACACACTTTGCATGCTGTTGAAAATGTTTGCAACTAAGATTGCATATTTTGTTAAAATGATCACAGGGTCATGTCTTAATCTTAATGAGAAAGGCTGGAAAATTAAAATATATTGATCTCTAGATTACCAGATGCAAGAAAGGTTGGCAATGGTTCCATTGTTGTAAAACAAGGTCTAAAACGTAGATTAATTGTTCGCTTACTCAGTTAGCAATCATATCAAATAGAATTAAACAGGTAAATGGCTCATATAATTGGCCTAGTGCGAAATATGATATAATTCATGATGCGCATAACAAATCCGATATGTAAAGCCTGATACCCAACTCCAAAAAAGCCCATCATCCAACTTCCTTTTATTGTTGTGCACCTACGAGTCTGACAAATAGTGATTGTTATTATTTTTAAAAATGTGATTTCAATAATTATTTTATTGGAATTTTATCATTTTAAAGGGCTTCTATGCAAAAAAGAAGACATTGGAAGCATTTTCTTAAAAATATTCACATTGGTTTTACAAAAGTTCGGAAGAGTTTAGGAAACATGAAATAATTTCATTTTCTTTTATCGATAGAATGAGTTTATAAATAATACCACATGGCATCTAAAATGGATGGTAACATGACATTTAAAGACATGCATGTGAAGATTGGAATTCCAAGGGTTGAATTGCGAAAATTCTCTTTCCTACCCACATCTTTGGCTGAGAGACAAGGAGGTGGTGCATCACCTGATTACCCCTTGGATTGCAGATGGGCTATATTATGGAAAATTACTTTTTATCATTTTCATTTATTATTTTTTTTGATGTGCAAGTTATGTTTTCTTCCTTCTCAGGTTTCTTATGTTCTTTTCATTTCTCTGATATATTTATGTTGTGTAGGGGGGGCAGAGGCGGCGGCGGCAGAGGCGGCGGCGGTTACGGTGGTGGTGGTGGTGGTGGGGACAGGCGCAGAGACAATTATCGAGATGGTGGGGGTTCAGGCCCTGACAGGCATGGCCATGGTGGCCAGCGTTCACGGCCATATTGAAGAAAATGCTGAAGTAGCGTGTACTATTGAATTGGAGAAAACTCCTTTAAATCACCTTGCTTGTATTACTCGAAAACAGGAGCATAAAGGTAGGTTTCACCTATCTTGTTAGGGACAAAAAATCACTTTTATTTTTGGTTTGTTTTTGGACTTAGTGGATGCTTATAACTTTATGATCTTGAAATTGATTTGAGTTTGTGTTAATGTGTTTTTTTTATAGAGGCAGATGGATGTAAACTCCAACTTGCTGGTAGGTTTTTGAGTTTATTTTGTCAGGTGAGTTGTGCTTTTTTCCCTTCTAGAAAAAAGGCAGGAGCAAAATTATATATTGACGTTCCCTTGCATCATTTGCAGGGGATCTATTCGGTATTTCGATATGTGTGGATTCGTGTTACCTTATGAGTGGTTTGCCGCTCCTAGAATGTGTACTTACTGTTTGGATGTGTGCGTTATCTACAAATTTCTGTTTTATGAACTTATTTTCTTATGCAGCTCCGTTACAACAACCAAACATGGTTTCTCTTGAAGGCCATTTTCTTTTATTAAATCAATTGCCCACCCTGTTTATTGAGGTCTCTGCTAATTGCTGCTTTGTTAACTGTTATTTTTTCATTCTTAACTTGCACGGTCGTCGGTCTTCATTGCATGTTGAACAGCCGTTTCATTTCATTAATTTTTTATTTAACGGGGGAAGTTCTATAAATGCGTCTCTCTTATTCCCATAAGACTACGTCAATGTGATCATTTTGTTACTTGGTCGCTCCTTTTGTGCCATGTTATTATGGCACATGCTGTGTTTCTATACCATTATAAATTCAGCACATGCAAATACCTTTGTTTATGTTATACCCACTATTGAATGCATTCATCATTTATTGATGGATTTTATTCAAAGATACTGGAATTAAAGGCATGATGTTGTAAAAGTTTATATGATTGTATCAAGAGTTTTCTGAAATCTATTTATGTTTTTGTTTGGGATATTAATTCATTCAAACGTGCATTTTGCAGTTTACTGGTTCCATTTTAAGTGAAGGAAGGCCGTTGAATCCCACTTTCCAGCCATTGTTCGTGTCTGTCACATATTTTCAACTTTGGACATCTATAATTAACCACTGATACATGGCCTGTATGAAGCATTCTAGGACGTATGGATAAATTAAGTAGATATTACAGTCATCTTATGGAATTCAATAACCATTTATTATATAATCCATTTATGTCATAGGAAATCTAGAGCTGTTAGAATTAATTGCATATGTTACCTTTTGATATAAAAATGTGCAATGATTTTATTAAAAAGAGTACTCTCTCCGTTTTAATTCATTTGTCCATTTTTGAACTTTTAAGAAAATTTTAGACTCACACAGGCATGGATGCAAAAACTCCATTTTAACCCTATTTAATGTTCGTGCATGAGGGATAGAGGGATAGCATGAGTAATGACGGTTAGTTTAGGCATGAATCAATTAAAAAGCGCATTCATATTAGATAATGCAGAATTTTTTCTTGATAATTTAAATATACAAATATTTTGAAACAAAAAATTTTCAGAAGTGGACAAATAAATTGAAACAGAGAGAGAGTAATAATTTAACTCATTAAAAGGCTAGAATAAACAAAAGAAGAAAAGGAGGGTGGGAGGAAGGGGATGTTGATCTTCACATTCGCAAGAGGGATGCCGCATCCAATTGTCGTCTTTTATTAGGTGTTGGATTGTTTGTGATTGGAGAACAACCGTCCCTTCTACCATGAATTTTTTGCCATCTGGACTTTTGAGCTTTATCTCTTTACCTGAGGAAGAAGCCAAGTACTTCGGTGACTATTAATGATGAAAGTATTGAAACTTTTTTTACTCCCGATGTAAATCCCCAGCTCCATCTATATATTTTCTGTAACTTTTCGGAATTTTCCTATTATTTTTGCATACTTTTTATATTTTTTTATATATTTTTTATTTATTACAATTTCCTAGTCTAAACCCAAACCCATTCCCAAACCCCTACCCGACCCGTCCCGTTTTCCCCATTCTTTTTCTTCCTCCTCTTCTTTTCCTCCGAAATTTTCCCCGATGTTCCTCCTTCCTCGCCCACGACGTCGTCTACTTCCCCGGAATCCCCTCAACGTTCCCCACGATGCTTCCCCACTCCCTCAAACAACCGTGCTCTCCTCATCTTCCTCTTTTTCTTCTCTTGCGACTTCTTCCTCCTTCCACAAGAACCGCGCCCCAACGTCACCAAGATTTCGCCCACGTCGTCGAGATCCCCAACGGTTCCGAGATATCAGCGCCTGCTTTCCCTCACCTCAACAATTGACTCCCTTCGCCTTTAACTCCCTCTTCTCAAAAATCACATCCGATCGCTCTCCAACTTCCAGCTTCTTCACAAACCGCCGCCGCACCTCACCATCGCCGGTGAACTCGAGCCCACTCCATCATCGTCATTGACCCACCACCTTCCTCTCACCAACTCCACCATCATCTCCTCTCTGAACACCATCACGAGCTCCAACACCCATCGCCATCTCTACAACCATCACCGCCGACTTATTCACGTCGCCGGCCTCGTCACCTCTAAGGACCAACATCGCTACCGCCATGAGCCGCTCCTTTTCCTCCTCTGCAACCCCCGCCGACCACCACCAGAGCTTGAGCCAAGCTACCCCTCAAGCTCTCTCTAACCCTCTCAAGCTTCTCACCTCACTACAACCCACAACCCTCGCCCGCCACCGCAACCGCCGTGTCCTTCCCTACGATCCAGTGCACGCACCGTGCCTACTCCTGCACCAGCATCGCATCCGGTATCGTGTCGCGCCGTGTTACTCCCGCACCACGCACCGAGCTAAGACCCCGCCCACTACTGTGTCACGCCCGCATCGTTTCTGAGCCAAGTACCGGATCTCCACGCATCACGCTCACGCTACGCACCGTGTCCAGCATAGTATCGTCTCGTGTGTCGAGACGAAGTCCGCAAGTGGTGTCGCTTCTATATCAGCGACCGAAGGCAAGTGAAGCTCTTACTTGCTTTAACATGCTATGAACATAGATTTATGATTTCATGTTAGAATTATATTACATAGATTATTACGAACATGTGTTAAGTAGTATACTATCACATATATATTGTAAGCCACCAACGCATTTTCATGGAAAACCATAGAAATCCTAAGATGTTAGTTTTGAGAGTAATTGGATCTAAAATATCATGTTAATATCTTATGGAATTGTAAGTATTATATACCGTTTTCGCGAGTTGGGCAAAACCGACTTTAATTCGATGGCTCTTGATATTGTACGCTAAGAGTTCAATATCGTGAACTGAACCAAAACCCCGTCAAACATGCTCAAAGCTTTACTAATAATTTCTTTTGCTACTTACGAATATTATGAAGAAAAATGAACTCAAATAACAAAGTATCGCGCAAGAAAATGACGTCCTAAAGACGCGACGTCAAATCTGGTTTTACTTTACACATAGTAGTGTTAAATTGATATTAAATTAGTTACATGTTGGAATGTAATGTTTTATGGCTCATATCGAAACCGACTCGATAAGCTAGAACTCTCTATAGTTTATCTTTCGATACTGATAGACCACAACAATGAGAACTGACTGGAAATGCAGCTCTGGACTATAGTCCGGGACAGCATTCCACGAGGATACCTGAACTTAAGCATCTGCACGTCCCTATATAAAACTGAAAATACGCGTAGTCCTATATAGTCGCGTGGATAATTTATTTAGCTAACATATGGATCTGGTCTCGTTCAGTTTTACCGTCGTTTGATATTTTGTTTATATTTTAGACCGTCGACGTGTTCTGCAGTTTCTGCAGTGACATTTCTTTCATCTTCACACTAAACATGACATATCTTCTTGTACAGAAAGGCTATCATAGATCCGTTTGATGCGTCGGAAACCTAACAGATAGAACTAGGTTTTATTCAACTGGGGCAACATCTGAATCTAAACACAATCCCTTGTAAACCACGCGCGAAGTTGGACTTCCACTTCTGAAACTGGAATTCCAGCAATCGATCACTAATCTAAAATAATGATAAGTCCCTAACCTGAATTTCTATTGACATGAAACTAATTTTACTGCTTAGATAATCAAGTATACTTGTACGCATTTTATATTGTTTTGGTCGATTCTATACGTGTGTTTTATGGTGAATTTTGCAAGTCACATGACGTTGGCTGTCATAATTTAGTGAATATCTATTCAGTGCATTTCTACCTTATTTTTTGTTTGCTTTATACCTTTTGCATAGTGAACGTTTACATTGAGACCTAGTGACTAATTTGCATTGTCGATACATAAGTGTTAGTGATTGGGTTGTGGCAAATACGATAGTGAACCAGCGATTGAAAGTGATATTGATAAGTGGAAGCGTGATTGAAAGTGAAAGCGATACGTATTTGTTCACAACCTATCTAATACTTGAACACATACTACAACCTGGGGAATGGGGAAATCAAGGTGGAATTGAACTCATATTTAGCGAGGTACAGTGACTTAAAGGATGATCATTCGATATTACACACACACACACATACACACACATTAGGTCATGGGCCTAGCGGCACGGCTGCAAGGTTATTTTCCGGGCAACAGTGGACCGTAGTCTCGGACATACACGGGACCCTTGTTAAACACGAGCATCCTTTCCACCAATTGATTTTATTGACTGATAAGTTGTGACATACATATTGCCTGGTTTACTGACATGATACATATATCGCGCTGTGCATATTCAAATGATATTCATTATTCTCATGTTTCTATATTCTGTCGCACATTTCGTATTTGATAATATTGTACACACATTATATATTTATTGCTATATGTGTCGCCCTGACGACCTGAGTGTGCATGCTCAGAGGGCGAAGTAGACCCAGCTAAAGAGCAGGACCTGCCATTTGAGATCGCGGTCGTTTAGATCGCGACATCAGCGCCGCCCTTTGTGCTATAAGCACATTGTTATTTCGTTGGTTAGTTATTTCTTTATGCAAATAAATGTATCTTGAACTCTTTTATTTTGATATAATAAAGTTGTGAACTGTGATTTCCTTTACTCTAGTACGGTTTACTGACTACCATGTAATGCAAGAAGCCGAAGTATGATTACGGCGGGATTATTCCCTGACCGTAGGAGCATGGCTGGCCTAGTCACCCCTCGTATTCCGTATTTTGGGAAGCAGGACGTGACATGCTTTTGTTGGTATCAAAGCCAGTTTTGGATGAAATTACAGTTTCGTTGAGAGATTCCTAGATTGAGTTACACCCTTGATGTGTGATGTTCTCCTCCGAAACACGCGACCGGGACGTTGGGATCGTCCGGCCTGAATTTCGAGGGCAGATGCTATTTGGTGCCATCCGTCCACCTCTCCGAAGATGCCAAGTTGATTTATGACACCATGTATCGAAAGTTTAAATGGATGCGGCCGATGTAGCAGACTTCGTCAGATTCCCCCTCGTTGAGGGGTTTTTGATTGTGGGTACCCTCTTCTCTGCAGGCGCAAGCCCCTGCAGTTAATTACGTTACCACATCGCGGTAACCACTTTCTCCTTCTCCTGGTGGTCACTTCGTGTCGTGTGTATTTGTTTTATTTTTGGTTGCACGTGGATTGTATACGGAGACTAATTTATGTGATCGCCCGTAGGGCGTGGATTAGTCTAAATCCGTATCTTCTTAGATTTGGGTTTGGGGTTGGGTTTAAGGATACGTTAGTCTCATTTGAGACTAAGATCAACTTAAACATTTGTTAAGAATACGTTAGTCTAATTTTAGACTAAGATCAACTTAACGGGATCGTTTAGATCCAACAAAAAAAGCATTTGGGCTCTATTGTTTAGTTTAGGGACATTGCGGTCCCTTAGTTTAGGGACATTACGGTCCAAGGTTAAGGACATCATAGTCCATGGGCTTGAGGACCCCACAGTCCGAGGTTAAGAACATCATAGTCCATGGGTTTAAAGGGACCCCACAGTCCGAGGTTAAGGACATCATAGTCCGTGGGCTTAAGGACCCTACAGTCCAGTTTAAAGACGTCATAGTCTATGAAATATATGGTTGTCGGGACCCGTCACCTCTCCGAAGACGTTGAAGGATTACAACGACGTATATCAGAGGGGTTCAGAGATGTACCCTTGAACCAGTTTTGGTTGAGAGATCTGTTGTCCAATTTGAGACTAAGATCAAAAGATTTGTGAGCATATGGGTTCAATTAATCTGAATTAAGGACTTATGGCTAATCTTGGGCTAAGTCCAGTCAAGTTAAAATGTTTAACATTTATTTTGGGCTGTTGAACATTCATTTGGGCTCGGCTCTTTTAACAATGCCGAGCATTGGTTTGGGTTCTGACAATATTTTTGTCTTTTACTGAATGCTGAGCATTCATCATAGCTCTGGGCTTTATTAAAGAACAATTTATGTTCTATCAGCGCAGTACATGGTGCGCTTGGCGCTTTGCGCCAATCAAAAGAGCGCAGTGTGCTTCTGCTGGGTAGCGCACACGTGACGGACACGTGGCGTGCTTGGCGTTAGCGCCAGTTAATGAGCGCGTTGTGCTGATTTATGAGTGCATAGCGCTATTTGTTCAAATGCGTACACGTGAGGAGCACGTGGTGCGCTTGGCACTGAGCGCCAGTCCATAAGCGCAAAGCGCTAGTTCAAGAGCGCAAAGCGCTAACTGTTGAGTGGCGCACATGTGAGTGACACGTGGTGCGCTTGGCGCTGAGCGCCAGTTAAAAAGCGCAGAAACGCATTTGATCAATTTTATGATCTGGGAAATAAATTCTCCCTTAGAAGAGACTTCGTCTCAAGATCCTAAGAACAAAAGTTCTTATTTTGTAGGAGATATTTCAATCTCTTATATTGATGAAAGGCTTTGCCTTTATGGATCTGTGATCCTTAAGAGAATTGAATTATTCTCCCCCCTTTTTTAATGAGATGTTCATGATCTCTTTGAGAAAGACTTTAGTCTTATAGATTCATGATCTGTGAGAAGAATTATGTTCTTCTTCTTTTATGATGAGATCTTTTGATCTCTTTGTGAAAGACTTTTGTCTTATAGATTTATGATCTTTTAAAGAAGTGAATTCTTCTTTTGAAATTAATTCTGAGATGATTTCATCTCTCTGTTCATCATCATTTTTTTTACCTTGAAGAAAAATCTTCTTCTCTGAAAGCTTGGCTCTTCTCTCTCAATTTTCTCAAAGTTTTATGGGGAGGTTCCTCTGTATTTTTCTCTTTGGAGACTTGAAGTCTGGGAGCCTTTTTATAGGGCAAGCTGATTTGTTCAATCAGTTAAGGAGATCTTTTCAACAATTGATTTGGGAATTTCCCTACCGTTGGATTTTTGATCCAAGAGCTTCTGATTTACAGAAGGCAATTTTCTTGTTTTTAACAAGATTGGGAAATCTTTTCCATACAGAATTTATTCTGTATTTTGGTGATTTTTAATCACCATTGGATCATTGATCCAACGGTGCTCTGATTTACAGAGCATAATCTTGTTGTTTGGAAAGATTTTGAGGAATCTTTCCTTAACAGAATTTAATTCTGATTAATTAATGATTTATCATTGTTCTTGGATCTCTGATCTGACGGTGGGAAGCTTTTAGTTGCAGCGCTAGCGCACCCATGCTTTGCACGTGGTGCGCTGCTTAGAGTGCAACGCACTCAGCGCTAGCGCAGCCGTGCTTTGCACATGGCGCGCTGTATAGAGCGCAGCGCGCATTAGCGCTAGCGCACTCGTGCTTTGCACGCGGTGCTTGTAAGGCCACGGTAGCGCCCCGGCCGTCATCCCGAGGCCAAAATGCGGAAACCAAAAATTTTCTTGACTTTAAACCGGCGCCACCGCATACTAAAAACCCGGATCGGGCCATTAACCTAATGCTAGCAAACAAGAGATGGGGTAGAATACTATACCGAGCGATCCGTGTCCTTCGGTCTTCGCCTCCACTCCGATCTCCTCGCGAAATCTCCGGTCTCCTCGCGAAATCTCCGGTCTTCATCTCCTCGTCGGAACGAGCACCACATCGCCGGATTCTTTTACGGGCTCCCACCTCTAGACCGAGGCAACTCGAGCACGAAGTTGGCGAGTCGACGTGCCTAAGGATACTGTAGGCAAAGTGTAGAATCCATTTGTCTCAAGGGGTTGAAGTTGCCATTGAAGATGATGGAGGATGAGAAGAACTTTTGGAGAAGGATGGTGTATTATTTTGCAAGCCAAAAATGAGAGATGAATAATTCCCACCAACAAAAATGAACCCCTCTCCCTCTCATAATGTGGCCGGCCAATATCTTGGCAAGGGAAATATGAAGGGGGGTGAGCACAAGCTAGGTGAGGGGTGACCATAAAGAAATGGGTGATAACAAGAAAAAGGATCACATCAAAGTCTTTCTAAGGTCTTTCACAAATCCCTTCATAATTAAAGCAAACCATAATGAGCAAAAATGGAATCAAAAGATGCTTGTATTATCATATAAACCAAATGCCACAAAGAACCCTCCACAATTGCTAATTTGCAAATATGCAAATTAGCCCCTCCATCAGAAAAATCCGGCCGAGAAGGAACAAAGGAAAACTGGCTGAAACGGAATATAAACATGCAACTTCAAAAAACTGATCCCGTAATAAATTACAGGAAAACCCCGCGACTGTATATACATACTCGCATTTGTATTCCGACCGAATACAAATGCAAAGAGACAAAATCTACACTGTACAATACTAGGATCCGGCTTAAACCAAAGCCCGCTAATATTATCCGTCCGATCATGATCCGTGCAATACCGCACGTATACGATCGAACCCTGCCATATCTCCATACGGCCTCTACAGCGTTTCGCCCGAAACTTGAGAAAACGGTCTGTGGGGGACTCTAAAGACTCGTCAATACTTTGGTTGTGGATTTAACCACTAGCACGTCAGAGGTATTAGCCATACGTAACGGGTTATCAGGTATTGACCAAAAGGGACGTCGATGAGCGAACTCATCCTGACACCCTACTGAGCCTGTCAGTGACAATATCCGTACAGTCCGGTCCGTTCGTCTATGAGTATCGCATGGCGGGCCTAAGTGGTTGGTAAAAGTCAGACCCCCAAAAGCGGTACAAGTCGTGTCGGAGTGTAGCCCAGAACACCCTGAGATACTACTGGAATACCTACCAGTAAATCTCCTGCCTCGGCCGAGGGCTTTGTGTAATGGCTCTTCTAGACACAGCGAGACCTCACCCCCAATACCGGGAGAGACGAACCCCTGCAGATCCGCTCACTGCCTCCATGTGGCTCGGGACTGTACCCAGCTAAAACTTATTTGCACGACTCCTTTGAGCCGTGGTAGGGTAGTAATCAAAGTACAGTAGGAACTCACACGAGACAAATGACGATCCCAGGTCGATGAACTAACCTGTACACATGTCACCAGGGAACTGCTATCTGACGTCAGGTATAAGACCAACTAGCATGTTCCCGACGAGTCCTGTCCGGTGTACTCATAACCCAATGAGCACCTGTATACATCTTAGGTGAACCAACTGACACCAGTGGCTTGTGAGACCGGCCACCGCCCCTCGTCGGAGTTTCGACTGTATACACTAGTTTACTCTGGAGTGTCGATGCCCTGTCTCGAAACTCCCACGACTAGGGACCTTTTAAGGATGTGCTTATAGACCCCAGCTCCCACGTATATGATCGCCATCATACTGCTGGCCGTCAAGCAAGAATCCTAAGGGCTCTATCAACGCGCAATAGTGACCTGTAAGGTCACCTAAATCGGTACACGATGATAAAGATAAACCGGATAGCATACTATCATCTTGAGTAAGACTGTTCTAACGGTATAGGTCCTTTCTCAATCATTGCAATCACGTGCCTGTGATCCAATAATTGACTCTGAGGGCACTATTTCCAACAATCTCCCACTTGCACTCAAGGCTAATTATTGCGATGCTGCATACTCACAGCCCGTGTGATACCGAACACCTAACTCCTCTACTAATCAGTCTCACAAAACCCGTTTGCGAAACTAATGCGTCCGAGGAATAGCCTCAGTGAGTGGATCCGCTTTGATGTTTTTTCTATGCCTCTCTTTATCTCAAGTTCGCGGAGAAAACCATCTCCTGAAATGAGCAATACCTGTCTTAGAATATGTCTGGATATCTGATGGGATCTAGCTCATAAATGAACTCCAAATCCAAACTTCTTAGACTGTATCGTCAACTGAAAATAATCAGTATCCTACGCCATGCCTCCCTCAGTATCCGTTTAGACCACCTGTCCAAACTACTGTCCCTTGTCAGAGGGAAAACTATAACTCTGACAGTCACTCTGTCATGCAGGTCACCTTGGAAGCCTGGAATGATAACTGTCTCCCGAAGGAGGATGCCGTTATCATATCCCTAGAACATCCACTTATGTTCTAAAACAGCTTCCGATCGTTTCTCCAGGACTGGATTAATATGAGAAACCACTGTGTGACAACCAAAATATAACCGACCGTAGTATAGGAATTTCACTTCCTACTCTGTGTATGTCATCCCAATAGCAGGACATAACACCCTACTACCTTCTTAACAGATCCATCCCCTATTCTGATGAAGTCAAACCTATGACTGTTACATCAGAAATAGATGATCTATCTCCGCTATATCTGCTTTAGTCTATAAATAGACATAACCCACTTGTCCACTATGCTTCCGCTGCTCCCACTGATTATGACAACCCTCTGGCAGAGTCATATAGACGTACACTTCTAAAGCTAGTTTAGAACGACGCTATACTCATCTTCCTGCCGGGTCTCATAGTCTGGAACAACAACAATGACAAGTCTGGGTAAACAAGAACCTCCCTGTCACCGTCCTTGAGGCTACCGAAGTACCTCTCGGGTGCTTGAGGTTACCCACCATATCTGCGGAGTGGCCAATGGAATGTCAAACCAAATTGAATCTTTAGGTTCATATCAAATTTTCAGTAATCGTTTGCGGTTCTGGAATCACTTCCAGTTCTACCATACTCCCACTACTGTTTTCTGAAAAAATCCATTTTTATTAAAACTGTGGCGAGTCAAGAACAATATCACTATTGATCTTCCAGATGGTAGAAAGTCAACCCTTGTCATAGCCCGAGTCAACCCACAAACAGCCATTACAGAAACGTGTCTTGAGTTATCCAGAGTCTGGTTTTAAGCATAAGCCGGACAACTCCCCGTACCTTAACATAGTTAAGATATGAACTATTCTATATCCAATATAGAAATAGAGGCACTGATTTAATTGGAACCAGATTCAAATCATGCAACTGTCTCCAGTGCATGTCAACTAATTGGAAGGAGGCCGATCAGCGTTACTCAACTTAGGAGTGCTTCCAATTATGAGTAACCTGAAAGAGAAGCAAGTTCTCTTAATCATTACTATTAACTGAATATCATACACAAGTATCTACATCTTCGATCACCTTGAAGAATCCCGATACTTGCAACACCTGGTTCTCTACTTTATTCTTATACCTATAACTTCTCAAAACTCAGACCTTGTGTTTCTACGAAACACATGTCTAAGAACTAGAGAAGTCACAAGTAAACCGAATATAGTACGAGGACCATCCCCTTTGTCCTAATGGACATTGGACAATATACAATACTTTGTATAAGTTCCATGAGTCTAATAACTCATTTCCTGTGTGTCGTAGGTTGAAAACTGTACTATGGTTATGAAGAATTACACCGCTGTTTAATGCTCCTTACCTAACCATCCACTGATATAGGTAAATGTCATAGACATAATTCCAAAAAGTTATATCTCACTCTATAAAAATAGACATACAGATATATCAATTTGAAATTGGTGCATAACGACGGATATTCAAAACCAAATGCCTGCCGTCCGGCAAACAACCCAGGCGATTTCCTCTAATATCACCAATTACAACGAATTCCGATATAATGAGGATGATCACCTAATTCCCAAAAACTTACTCCCACTCATCATCTGTAAAACCAAACAGATGTGAGAATCATACCTGGTAAATACATACCCTGGAGCAAGTGTCTAATTAGGAAATCAGTTTTCTTTTAACAGTACACAGTGAAACTGAAACATTGAAATGTTTCGTAGGGGTATCTGGGTATTTCTAGTAATGCCTCTTCCATTATCAGATTCACAACTATAACCGTATATTTCTTTGCCATCTCTCCAAATCCCTTTATATGTCTTTAGTCATTACTTTCTGTACACCCCTTTAGGCTAAATGGTTTTCTTCCTTCCCTACCGTTCGGCACCAGCCTATGGTTTGGAAGAAAACTATCCAATAAGAATAATGGGTGTACTGTCTTAATCCTAGGAGCACTCGCAACGCGAGAGAAGGTGAGGATAAAATGTAAGTCCATGCTACCTCTCCCGGTACTTTCGGAAATGCGGAATTTGGTAAAAAACGATTTTCTTAAAGATGGTAACATGGACCTAAAACCCGGATCTTGGTTAAACATCTATCTAACATCCTAACTATGAGTTTTAGCTACTCGGTTAGGGGGTTATACCTTGCTTGTCTTGAACTCCTTCGTCTTCAAAGCTCCGATGGTGGTCCGATGGCTTCTTCTCGTCGTCTCCGTGCGCCGAAGATAGATCCACCTGAAAGCTCCAACCTTTAGCTCCTTCTTCGTTCTTTGAAGAAACTAGTTCACTTGGTTTGCTAAACCTAGTGAACTAGAATGAGTAGAGAAGAAATAGAATGGGATTTTATCTATGGTTCTTGATTCTCAACTCATGAGACAAGAGAACCATAGATCAAGAGAGGGAGTAAGAGGTTGAGGGTGAGAGCAAAAGGAGAGCTCAAGAACAAGAGAGAGAATGAGCAAGTAAGAATGAGGCTCTCTTTTGTCTTTCACCCTCTCATAATCCAAAGTGATCATAACTCATCATATCAAAAAAAAGTCTTATGTGATGGTTTGAAGCAACCACAACCATATCATTTCATGCACTCATTTTACACAAATGAGCAAGTAAACAAAAGTCTTTGCCATGAAATGATGGCTATGGTTATCATGATGGTCAACTAGTCAAGCCTAGTCAACCGGTCAACAAGTCAACAAAAGTCAACAAGTCAACAAAGTCAACAAGTCAACAAAAGTCAACAAGTCAACAACCATATCACCATAATACTTAATTAATATAATAGTTAATTACATATCATATTCTCATTAGGGTTGAGCATAAAGTCAAATAGTCAACGGTCAACTGTCAACAACCCTAATGAGAATCCGCTGCCTCTGCCTCCCTGTCAACTGTGCATACACACCCGCATCCGCGTTCCGAGGAACACGAATGCAAACTGGATAAATCCAAT
This sequence comes from Agapanthus africanus, assembly GCA_030015575.1. Taxonomy (NCBI): domain Eukaryota; kingdom Viridiplantae; phylum Streptophyta; class Magnoliopsida; order Asparagales; family Amaryllidaceae; genus Agapanthus; species Agapanthus africanus. Next base: position 773,772,944 of record JASDDO010000022.1, read on the forward strand.
CCCATAAGGTACACTAGGATCTGGCTTAAACCAAAGCCCGCTAGTATAAACTGTCCGGATACTGTACGTGCACAAGTGCACGGATGTGACCGAACCCTGTCGCAAAACCATGCGACCTGTCGCAATACCATGCGACCTCTACTCTTTTGCCTAAAGGCGAAAAGCTTTCTGTGTGGGACTCTAAAGACTCGACACTACGCTGGCAGTGGGTTTAACCACAGACCGCAAGCGGCACTAGCTGTGCGTAACGGTCCCCAGGTAATGCCGACAAGAAGACCGACGAGGCGAAACCCATCTGAACTCCTACTGAGCCTGAGTGTGACATTCTCCGTACAGTCCGGTCTGTTCGTCTGATACATCGCATGGCGGGCCTAGGGGGCGGTAAACGTCAGTCCCCCAATAGCGGTACAAGTCGTGCCGGAGCGAAGCCCAAAACACCCTGAGATAACACTGGAAACCTACCAGTATATCTCGTTTGCCCTGGCCAGGGACTACTCGTGTAATGGCTCTCCTAGACACAGCGCGATGTCAACCCCCAATACCGGGAGAGACGAATCCTGTCTAACCGTCACTGCCTCCAAGTGCTTCGGGACTGCACCCAACCACTACCTGTTTGCACGACTCCTTTGAGCCGTGGTAGGGTAGTGATCAAAGTACAGTGGGAACACACTCGAGGCGGAATGACAGTGTCAAGTCAGCGGACTAAGCTGTACTCATGTCACCTGGGAACTGATAACTGACGATAGGTATAATACCAACTAGTCAGTTCCCGACGAGTCCTGTCCAGTGTACCCGTAACCTAACGAGCACCCGCATACTATCTCAAGTACGACGTACTGACGGCTGTGGGACAGACCGTCTCCCACACTGGGATGAGAAGCGCATGCGCTGGTCTACTCCGGAGTATCGATGCCCTGTCTCGATAGTCCTGCGACCAGGGACCTGCATAAGGATGTGCTTATAGATTACCCAGCCCCACTAGTGTGACGGCCATCACATCGCTGGTAATCAAGCAAAGATCCTAAGGGCTCTACTAATGTGTATAGGCGATATACAAAAATAAACACATGTACACATTGAAGTAGAAACAAACCAAGTAGCATACTACTATTTTGAGCAAGATTGTATATACAAGGTGAATATCCCAAGCATCCATTAAGTAATATACAAACCAGTATGATACAGTAATGGCCTCTAGGGCATATACACTAACAATCTCCCACTTGCACTAAGGCCATGTACTGGCGTATCGAAGACTTATCATCTCGATCAGCCGCTCGAACTGAGTCTGGGGCAGGGCCTTGGTGAATGGATCAGCAGTGTTATCTTCTGAAGCGACTCTCCGAACCTCGATCTCCTGGCGATCTACGATCTCCCTGATCAGGTGATACCGCCTTAAGATGTGCCTGGATTTCTGATGGGACCTGGGTTCCTTCGCTAAAGCTATAGCCCCGTTGTTGTCGCAATACAGAGGTATTGGATCAACAATGGACGGAACCACCTGAAGTTCTTTCAAGAACTTCCTCATCCAGACAGCATCTTTTGCGGCATCAGATGCAGCGATGTATTCCGCTTCCATCGTCGAGTCTGCAACGGTTTCTTGTTTGGAACTCTTCCAACACACCGCCCCTCCATTGAGGGTAAAGACAAAACCCGACATGGACTTGGAATCATCCTTGTCACTCTGGAAGCTGGAGTCAGCAAAGGCCTCGATCTGGAGGTCTTTTCCGCCATACACCAAGAACATCTCCTTAGTCCTTCTTAGGTACTTGAGAATGTTCTTTACCGCTATCCAGTGTTTCTCCCCAGGGTTTGACTGATACCGGCTTACCACACTCAGTGCATAAGCTACATCCGGTCTGGTACACAACATCGCATACATTATAGAGCCTACTGCAGAAGCGTAGGGTATAATAGACATGCGATCCCTCTCCAAATCATTCTTGGGAGACATCTCTTTAGAGAGGGTGATCCCGTGACAAGCCGGTAGGTTACCGCGCTTGGAATCTTCCATACTGAATCTCTTTAGTATGGTGTCGATGTACCTGGACTGTGAAAGTCCTAATATCCTCTTGGATCTGTCACGGTAGATCCGGATACCCAGAATGTACGAGGCATCACCCAGGTCTTTCATGGAGAACCTGTGTGACAAGAACCCCTTGACAGATTGTAGCATAGGAATGTCATTTCCTATTAAGAGAATGTCATCCACGTATAAAACGAGGAATACTACAGTTCTCGCTACAAATCTACTATAGATGCATGGTTCATCTGGATTTTTGATAAAGCCAAATTCTTTGACCGTCTCATCAAAGCAGATGTTCCAACTCCGCGATGCCTGCTTTAGTCCATAGATGGACTTAAGCAACTTGCACACCTTTCCGCTGCTCCCACTCTGAATGAAACCCTCTGGTTGGTCCATATAGACACACTCCTCTAAATTTCCATTTAGAAAAGCTGTCTTTACGTCCATTTGCCAGATCTCATAATCGTGGAAGGCAGCAATGGCAAGAAGGATCCGAATGGATTTCAGCATGGCTAATGGAGAAAAGGTTTCGTCATAGTCCAAGCCAGGTCTTTGACGAAAACCCTTTGCTACCAGCCTAGCTTTATAGGTCTCAACCTTTCCATCTACACCAATCTTCCTTTTGAAGATCCACTTGCATCCTACGGGTTTTACCCCGTCTGGAGCAATGTCCAACGTCCATACCTTGTTGGTGTACATGGACTCCATTTCGGTCCGCATTGCATCCAGCCATTTCACTGAGTCAACGCTCTGAACGGCCTGCTGGAAGCTAGTAGGCTCATCATAATCTATGATGCAATCCTCTCTATCCCCGTCTATGAGAAAACCGCAGTATCTCTCGGATGGATGAGTCTGCCTACTACTCCTGCGGAGCGGCGTAGGAATGTCCTGTTCTGTTGAACCCTCTGGTTCCACTAACCTTTCAGTAATAGTCTGTGGTTCTGGAATTTCTTCTAGTTCCACTGCGCTCCCACTATTTTCCTTTTCCAAGAACTGGTGTTCTAGAAAGTGGGCATTACGAGAAACAAGGACTTTTTGTTCCTCTGCGTAGTAGAAAAGATACCCCCTGGTGTTCTTTGGGTATCCCACAAACTTGCACAGTACTGAGCGTGCCTCGAGTTTGTCCGCATGCTGCTTTTTGACAAAAGCTGGACATCCCCAGATCTTCAGATATTGAAGATAGGGTTTCTTCCCACTCCACATTTCATATGGGGTGGTAGGCACAGTTTTAGTCGGAACTCGGTTCAAAAGGTATGCAGCTGATTCTAGCGCATACCCCCAGAATGATCGCGGTAACTCAGCGTTACTCATCATGGACCGCACCATATCCAATAGGGTGCGGTTCCGTCTCTCCGATACACCGTTATGTTGCGGGGTGTATGGAGGAGTAAGCTGAGAGAGAATTCCGTTCTCTTTTAAAAAGTCCAGGAACTCGGCACTTAAGTATTCTCCACCTCGATCCGATCTTAGAATCTTAATACTTTTGCCGGTCTGTTTCTCTACTTCATTCTTATACTCCTGGAATTTTCCAAAGGCCTCGGACTTATGTTTCATTAAGAAGACATAACCGTACCTTGAGAAGTCATCCGTAAAAGTAATGAAGTAAGAATGTCCGCTTCGGGCATGTGTAGACATTGGACCACACACGTCACTGTGTACGAGTCCCAAGAGCTCGCTCGCTCTTACTCCATGTCCAGTAAACGGAGTCTTTGTCATCTTTCCTTTGAGACAGGATTGACAAGTGGCATACGACTGATATTCGAACGCATTCAAATACCCTTCTGTATGTAACTTCGTCAACCTTCTCTCATTGATGTGACTCAATCTACAATGCCACAAGAAAGTCTGATTTATTTCTGGAGACTTTCTTTTGTGTGTATTCTGAACATTGAAAATCTGTGGTTGGTTCAATACGTATATACCATTACTCAATGTACCTGACCCAATCAAAACTTGATTAAGGTGAATGTTTACAACATTACTTACAAACGCAAATTCATAACCTTCTTTAGAAACTAAAGATACAGAAATGATATTACAAGTTGCGTTGGGTACAAAAAAGCAATTACGCAAAACCAAAACATGTCCATCTGACATTCCCAGGTGATAGTCCCCCACGGCTTTAGCATCCATGCTAGCTCCGTTCGCAACTCTGAGGGTCATGTCACCTGCCTTCAAAACCCTACGGTTTCTCAACGCCTGCAAAGAATTACAGATATGAGATCCTGATCCGGTATCCAATACCCAGGAAGTAGAGTTTATTGAAAGACAGTTTTCAATAACATACACACCTGAAGCTGAAGCTGCAACCTGCTTCAATTCCTGTGTTCTGGCCTTCCAGGCCCTGCAATCATTCTTCCAGTGTCCTTTCTTATGACAATAGAAGCATTCTTCCTTATCCACAAGCTTCCCCGCTATCTTTGTTGCTTTACCTTTTCCCTTCGTATCCACTTTACTAACACCGCCCCTTGGTTTGGCGGGGGCCTTCTTCTTCTTTCCCTTGGCTTTCGCCTTGGACCTAAAAGAAGATGATTCTCCTACAAACAAAGTGGATGTATCCCTACCTTTCTGTAGGGTGCCCTCTGCGCTCCTCAGCATGTTGAGGAGCTCTGAAAGTTCAACCTCTTTTTCTTGTAAGTTGAAGTTCAGTATAAACTGGGCGTAAGTGGAAGGAAGGGACTGGAGAAATATATCCGTATATAGCTCACTCTCCAATGTGATCCCTAGGTCAGCGAGCTCCTCAATGTAGCCGATCATCTTTAGCACGTGCTCGGCTACTGGTGATCCGACGGCCATTCTTGTCGAAAATAACTTTTTCGACGCTTCGTATCTTGCGATACGAGATTGCTCTCCATACAGTTCTTTTGTATGAAGCAATATGGATTCCATGTCCATATTCTCATGCCTCCTCTGATGTTCGTTGTCCATCGAGGCAAGCAGGAGGCATTTGGCCTTCGCGCTATCAATCTCCCAAGTCTTGCGGATTTCCTTATCCGCGACGCTGGAAGTTGGACCAGGGACAGGGGGAGCTTTGGTGGTAAGAAGATACCCCAGCTTGTCGTAAGTGATTGCTATCTTGACATTCCTGAGCCAATCTTTGTAGTTTGGCCCTGTCAGTTTGTTTTTATCTAGGAGTAACTTAAGTCCAGTCATGTTGATTGGTCGCTGCAATTAGGAGAGAGAAGAAGAAACACTCAGCATGATGCTCTTGCAAGTTTAGAGTGGTTTTTAGTTTGTCTAAACAGGATGGCTCCCACTGTTTCTCGAATCCCTCCTCAAACCATAAAGGAAGAATTAGTCAGGATCAATCCCACCGTACAATACTTGCTTAACCGTTCAGCCAGGCCGGTGTCGGTACTTCGAGGGAGGTTTTCCAACGCTTTCGCGAAGTTCCTTAATTAAAGAACCTCTTTTCCCTGGGGGCGTAGCCCCGCTAACACCTTTCTAGGCACCTACTAGGTTTATAGCATTGATCGTTAAGTGAGAAATTTCCCGAGGAGTAGCATATACTCACAGTAGGATCGGGATCCAAATATCATCGCGTGACGAAACTGAAGGAATCCTACCAGAATCATCACACTCCAAATGGTATGCAAATCTAGCAAGTTTCAGTACTTATGAAACTCCCGATGTGGATTTTTGCCCCATGCTCTTATGACCTTGGCGTGAGGTCAAAATGTCATAAGTCACATGTCAAGTTCGTCCCATCATTATCCAGGTTAATTTGAACCCACCCGTACATACCCTTGACGTAGGCCAAAATGGCAGTACGACTGTCTCAAACCAACGCATTCTATCTATGCAACAGATAAATATCTGGCAGCTACCAATCACTATGCCTTGGCGTGAGGTCAAAATACATAGCTTGAATACTACCGAATATTTAACTGAAATGATGGAGGGCTACGGATGGTTTTGGCAAAACCGTGAACGTAGTGAACTTGATTTGGTCGATGGAACGAGATAGCTTTTAAATGGAGTGGCTCAAACTCCGTATTTTAAAAGTTTGTTTTGAAAAGAACCGAGTGGTTTTTCGAAAGTGTTCCAACGACTTTAACTTGGTTTATTATCTTGCATTAGTTCTTTTAATGCGTCCCATCATTTAATCCTACCATTGCAGAAAACAACCAAAATATGACGTACGCTTATGCCATTCGCATTCGCCACGGGGCCCCGTCATTACCCGTTAGGTTACTTAACTAACGACAGAGCGGGGGCTGGGCTAGCGCGTCTGTAAAACATAAGCAACGCCTAAATAATATCATATATAGATATACTGCAATGATAAACATTTCAGATCACAGATGAATACATTGGATATACTAGGAATCTGTAATTTGCATGAGCCTGTAACAAAAACAGATTACACGGTCGCGGTGAATAGCCAAAACCCCACCCAAGACCCCTACGGGTGCGGCAAACTACCCGCCAAATACCCGAAGCGTAGCAACCTCCCTCATCTCCATGAGTAGGCCACTCGACACTTCGGCATACCCGGTAGTTTGTGCACCCCCTCCATGGGTCTATCCTAGGAGCAAAAACAGTAAAAAGAAATTATACAATGACGGCTACAACCCCGACCCGGTTGTGCGGCCATACAAATAATTATTACATCAATTTACAAATTTACATGAATTGAAAGAAAAGAAAACTCTCGTCTCACAACCCCCGGCTATTCACCCGCGACAATCCAACATATTCATATCCACATTCCAGCAACATTACAGATCACAGATTTGTATAACCCCCACTAATCGACATATAGCGATTAGTAGACGTTCAATACAAATATCACATTACAGAAAAACCCGTTAGCTCAAGTCTTTTAGAAGTTCGATAAAAAATACGGATTTTCGGGACCCCAAAATAAAATTTTCGTTCTGGAAAATCTGGGTTGAAAATATATATACCAAAAATTCCAAAATACCCCCACTAGTAAACTGCAAAAAAGAAAACCCCTGACCGAGTCAACTCGGCCGCGTTTCCGCGCGGAAACGCGGCTCTTTGATCGAGTCAGGGGCCCAAAATTTTGCAGTTTCTTTAAAAAAGCCTGAGTCGATTTTTGGTGTATTTCAAAAAAGTTTTCCAGCACTTTTAAAATCGACAGAAAGTTTAAAATTCCGGGGTTCGTTTCGGGACTTTTGCGTTGATCGATCTTCTAGATACTTGCTAACATGTTAGATAGAGTTTAACTAGGCTCTGATACCACTGTAAGTCCATGCTACCTCTCCCGGTACTTTCGGGAATACGGAATTTGGTAAAAAACGATTTTCTTAAAGATGGTAACATGGACCTAAAACCCGGATCTTGGTTAAACATCTATCTAACATCCTAACTATGAGTTTTAGCTACTCGGTTAGGGGGTTATACCTTGCTTGTCTTGAACTCCTTCGTCTTCAAAGCTCCGATGGTGGTCCGATGGCTTCTTCTCGTCGTCTCCGTGCGCCGAAGATAGATCCACCTGAAAGCTCCAACCTTTAGCTCCTTCTTCGTTCTTTGAAGAAACTAGTTCACTTGGTTTGCTAAACCTAGTGAACTAGAATGAGTAGAGAAGAAATAGAATGGGATTTTATCTATGGTTCTTGATTCTCAACTCATGAGACAAGAGAACCATAGATCAAGAGAGGGAGCAAGAGGTTGAGGGTGAGAGCAAAAGGAGAGCTTAAGAACAAGAGAGAGAATGAGCAAGTAAGAATGAGGCTCTCTTTTGTCTTTCACCCTCTCATAATCCAAAGTGATCATAACTCATCATATCAAAAAAAAGTCTTATGTGATGGTTTGAAGCAACCACAACCATATCATTTCATGCACTCATTTTACACAAATGAGCAAGTAAACAAAAGTCTTTGCCATGAAATGATGGCTATGGTTATCATGATGGTCAACTAGTTAAGCCTAGTCAACCGGTCAACAAGTCAACAAAAGTCAACAAGTCAACAAAGTCAACAAGTCAACAAAAGTCAACAAGTCAACAACCATATCACCATAATACTTAATTAATATAATAGTTAATTACATATCATATTCTCATTAGGGTTGAGCATAAAGTCAAATAGTCAACGGTCAACTGTCAACAACCCTAATGAGAATCCGCTGCCTCTGCCTCCCTGTCAACTGTGCATACACACCCGCATCCGCGTTCCGAGGAACACGAATGCAAACTGGATAAATCCAATCCCATAAGGTACACTAGGATCTGGCTTAAACCAAAGCCCGCTAGTATAAACTGTCCGGATACTGTACGTGCACAAGTGCACGGATGTGACCGAACCCTGTCGCAAAACCATCCGACCTGTCGCAATACCATGCGACCTCTACTCTTTTGCCTAAAGGCGAAAAGCTTTCTGTGTGGGACTCTAAAGACTCGACACTACGCTGGCAGTGGGTTTAACCACAGACCGCAAGCGGCACTAGCTGTGCGTAACGGTCCCCAGGTAATGCCGACAAGAAGACCGACGAGGCGAAACCCATCTGAACTCCTACTGAGCCTGAGTGTGACATTCTCCGTACAGTCCGGTCTGTTCGTCTGATACATCGCATGGCGGGCCTAGGGGGCGGTAAACGTCAGTCCCCCAATAGCGGTACAAGTCGTGCCGGAGCGAAGCCCAAAACACCCTGAGATAACACTGGAAACCTACCAGTATATCTCGTTTGCCCTGGCCAGGGACTACTCGTGTAATGGCTCTCCTAGACACAGCGCGATGTCAACCCCCAATACCGGGAGAGACGAATCCTGTCTAACCGTCACTGCCTCCAAGTGCTTCGGGACTGCACCCAACCACTACCTGTTTGCACGACTCCTTTGAGCCGTGGTAGGGTAGTGATCAAAGTACAGTGGGAACACACTCGAGGCGGAATGACAGTGTCAAGTCAGCGGACTAAGCTGTACTCATGTCACCTGGGAACTGATAACTGACGATAGGTATAATACCAACTAGTCAGTTCCCGACGAGTCCTGTCCAGTGTACCCGTAACCTAACGAGCACCCGCATACTATCTCAAGTACGACGTACTGACGGCTGTGGGACAGACCGTCTCCCACACTGGGATGAGAAGCGCATGCGCTGGTCTACTCCGGAGTATCGATGCCCTGTCTCGATAGTCCTGCGACCAGGGACCTGCATAAGGATGTGCTTATAGATTACCCAGCCCCACTAGTGTGACGGCCATCACATCGCTGGTAATCAAGCAAAGATCCTAAGGGCTCTACTAATGTGTATAGGCGATATACAAAAATAAACACATGTACACATTGAAGTAGAAACAAACCAAGTAGCATACTACTATTTTGAGCAAGATTGTATATACAAGGTGAATATCCCAAGCATCCATTAAGTAATATACAAACCAGTATGATACAGTAATGGCCTCTAGGTCAACAAACCATAAACCGCCAGTCAAGTTCAACCCGTCATTATTCTGATTGCATTAAACCCACCCGTACGTGCCCTTGACTAGGTCAACAGGCTGCACGACTGTCCTAACCAATCCCATTTATGCAACAAACAAGCACCACTTAGCTACCGAACACCACGTCTTGACTAGGTCAACAAACGCAGCACGAATACTAAATAATACCCGTAAGAAATGATGGAGGGCTACGGCTGGTTTTTGGCAAAAAACCTTTAACGTAATGAACTTGATATCGTTGAAGGAACTGCATAGCTTTTTATAAAAATATAGTGATGAAAACCTTTGCTAAAGAGGTCACTCCCGGTGAAAGGTTCTCGGCTCTTTCCCCGTAGAATGAGGTGCAGGATATTCCAACTGAATACCACGATGCAAAGCAAAAGTAATCGGCTATAGTGAAGTTATTACCCTGATGTAAACTTCTGTCCAAGGGGTCACTCCCGGTGAAGGGATCTCGGCCCTTGCCTCATCGACTGAGGTGCTGGATATTCATAACCGAATACCACTGTGCAAAACAAAAGAGAACGTCCTTGCAATAACAGCTTTTTGAAAAATTGTTCCAACAACATCAGAATAGGTTTGTTTAGCTTGCATTGATCCGAATCAATGCAGTCCCATCAATTGATCACACCAAGAAAGAACGAAAATAATGATGTACATATATGCCATCCGCATTCGCCACTGGGTCCCGTCATCACCCGTTAGGTTACTTAACTAACGACAGAGTGCGGATTGGACTAGCGCGGATGCAAAACATATACAACATCTACTAGTATATATATCAATATATAATATTCGCTCAAGGCGTGATAAAATGCAACATCACAGAAATGTAATAAGTATCACAGAACAATACAGATATCTGGGATCCCCGGGTTTCATAGAGCCGCTACTGAAACCCGACGTTCCCCTGGTCGTGTGGATAGCTTGTGCAATGAAAACCTAGACCCCTACGGGCGCGGCAAGTTACCCGCCAAAATCTGAAGCGAGGTAGCCCCCTTCAGCAACGTGAATGGACCACCCAGCACTTCACGGAATCCGGTAACTTGGGCACCCCTCCTGGGTTAACCTATACCCCCTACGAGTGCGGCGAATAGCCCGCCAATTCTAGAGTAAAGCCCCCTCTGTCTCAAAGCCATGAGATGTGGGCTCGTTTCCCTCTAGAACCCGGCTATCCGTGCACCCCACCTTGGGGTAATCCTAGTACAGAAAGTAAAATATACATACAACGGGTACATCGACCTCAGCCCGGTCGTGCCCCAAAAGAATAATATACAAACAGGCAGTAACGACAGTCCACATGTCGGACGCTCGCCCCGCAATATCAAATGTACATATACAACCAAACTGTACTACCATTGCATCCAGGTTATCCACCACGACAAATCCGCAACATCACAACACAACACAGAATATCAACGTGAATGTCACGTTCGCAAATCCGTCTAAAAGGGCTATAGCAGTTAGACAGAATTTACCGATCAAATGACATTCACGGTCGCAGATATAATGTAAATACTGTGAACTAACATGTTTAAAATTTTCGATCGACTAAAATTCCCGAAGTGGGCCCCAAGAACAACTGTAGCACTCAAAGAAAATCTGGGCCCAAACAGAACATACCAAAAACCCTATTTCTATGTCAGAGAGCCACTGTAGAAATCTGGTGCATTGATGACACTGTTCCGCGGCGGAACCGCGGCCAAAGTGGGGTTCAGGCCATGGTTCCACGGCGCTACAGTAAGATCATGTTGCCAAATTTTTGCAGTGTTCTCTAAAAAGCCTGCACATATTTCTGCAATACACCAAATATTTTTTTGAGCACAAAACAAAATCGACAGAAACTGTGTTTTTGAAATCGGGTTTTCGGAATTTTTGTTCGATCGAAGTTCTAAACACGTTAGAGCAAGCTAGACTAGGTTCATGGCGTGTCTCTGATACCATGTAAGGCCACGGCAGCGCCCCGGCCGTCATTCTGAGGCTAAAATGCGGAAATCAAAAATTTTCTTGACTTTAAACCGGCGCTACCGCGGACTAAAAACCCGGATCAGGCCATTAACCTAATGCTAGCAAACAAGAGATGGGGTAGAATGCTATACCGAGCGATCCGTGTCCTTCGGTCTTCGCCTCCACTCCGATCTCCTCGCGGAATCTCCGGTCTTCATCTCCTCGTCGGAACGAGCACCACATCGCCGGGTTCTTTTACGGGCTCCCACCTCTAGACCGAGGCAACTCGAGCACGAAGTTGGCGAGTCGACGTGCCTAAGGATGCTGTAGGCAAAGTGTAGAATCCATTTGTCTCAAGGGGTTGAAGTTGCCATTGAAGATGATGGAGGATGAGAAGAACTTTTGGAAAAGGATGGTGTATTATTTTGCAAGCCAAAAATGAGAGATGAATAATTCCAACCAACAAAAATGAACCCCTCTCCCTCTCATAATGTGGCCGGCCAATATCTTGGCAAGGGAAATATGAAGGGGGAGGGGGTGAGCACAAGCTAGGTGAGGGTGACCATAAAGTAATGGGTGATAACAAGAAAAAGGATCACATCAAAGTCTTTCTAAGGTCTTTCACAAATCCTTTCATAATTAAAGCAAACCATAATGAGCAAAAATGGAATCAAAAGATGCTTGTATTATCATATAAACCAAATGCCACAAAGAACCCTCCACAATTGCTAATTTGCAAATATGCGAATTAGCCCCTGCATCAGAAAAATCCGGCCGAGAAGGAACAAAGGAAAACTGGCCGAAACGGAATACAAACAGGCAAATTCAAAAAACTGATCCCGTAATAAATTACAGGAAAACTCCGCGACTGTATATACATACCCGCATTTGTATTCCGACCGAATACAAATGCAAAGAGACAAAATCTACAATGTACAATACTAGGATCCGGCTTAAACCAAAGCCCGCTAGTATTATCCGTCCGATCATGATCCGTGCAATACTGCACGTATACGATCGAACCCTGCCATATCTCCATACGGCCTCTACAGCGTTTCGCCCGAAACTTGAGAAAACGGTCTGTGGGGGACTCTAAAGACTCGTCAATACTTTTGTTGTGGATTTAACCACTAGCACGTCAGAGGTATTAGCCATACGTAATGGGCTACCAGGTATTGACCAAAAGGGACGTCGATGAGCGAACTCATCCTGACACCCTACTGAGCCTGTCAGTGACAATATCCGTACAGTCCGGTCCGTTCGTCTATGAGTATCGCATGGCGGGCCTAGGGGGTTGGTAAAAGTCAGACCCCCAAAAGCGGTACAAGTCATGTCGGAGTGTAGCCCAGAACACCCTGAGATACTACTGGAATACCTACTAGTAAATCTCCTGCCTCGGCCGAGGGCTTTGTGTAATGGCTCTCCTAGATACAGCGCGACCTCACCCCCAATACCGGGAGAGACGAACCCCTGCAGATCCGCTCACTGCCTCCATGTGGCTCGGGACTGTACCCAACTAAAACCTGTTTGCACGACTCCTTTAAGCCGTGGTAGGGTAGTAATCAAAGTACAGTGTGAACTCACACGAGAAAAATGACGATCCCAGGTCGATGAACTAACCTGTACACATGTCACCAGGGAACTGCTATCTGACGTCAGGTATAAGACCAACTAGCATGTTCCCGACGAGTCCTGTCCGGTGTACTCATAACCCAATGAGCACCTGTATACATCTTAGGTGAACCAACTGACACCAGTGGCTTGTGAGACCGGCCACCGCCCCTCGTCGGGGTCTCGACTGTATACACTAGTCTACTCTGGAGTATCGATGCCCTGTCTCGAAACTCCCAGGACTAGGGACCTTTTAAGGATGTGCTTATAGACCCCAGCTCCCACGTATATGATCGCCATCATACTGCTGGCCGTCAAGCAAGAATCCTAAGGGCTCTATCAACGCGTAATAGTGACCTGTAAGGTCACCTAAAGCAGTACACGATGATAAAGATAAACCAGATAGCATACTATCATCTTGAGTAAGACTGTTCTAACGGTATAGGTCCTTTCTCAATCATTGCAATCACGTGCCTGTGATCCAATAATTGACTCTGAGGGCACTATCTCCAACAATGCTCTGCTTGGAGCGCAGCGCGTATTAGCGCTAGCGCACTCGTGCTTTGCACGTGGTGCTTTGCTTGGAGCGCAGCGCACTTGGCACTGCATCTGAAGCGTTGCTTCATTTCAAAATTTGAATTTTGAACAGAGCTTTGCTCTGATTGGGGGAAACAAATGCCCCCCACCGTTGCGCTCACGTGACCCACACGTGAGTGCAGCGGTGGCAGCATCTGCGCCCTTGGATCAACTCAGAAGTTGAAACGGCATCTCAGTGCCTATAAATAGGACCCTTGGCCTTTAGGATGATTTCTGTTCATCTTCCTTCTTGTTTTCTGAGAATTTTTATTCTCCCACAGAGCATAGCTCTTTGTCTTAAGAACTTCTTTTAAGGACAGAACTCTGTCAAAACTTAGGTAAAGATTAAATCTTTTAAAGGATTATTTAAGAATTTAGGATTTCACCCATTAACAGAGCTTTGCATCTTTGATCTAAAAGAAACCCTTTTAGGGTTTCATTGACAGAGCTTTGCTCTCTTGAACCCATAGATCTAAAGAGATCTTCCTTAGGGTTCCTTAACCCATTAACAGAGCTTTGCTCATGAAGAACTCTTAGAGTTTGTTCATAAATCTTGAAGATCTCAGAATTTTAATTCATTAAAAATTTTATTTTAAGTTTTCTGATGGTTATTCCATCATTTTCACAGAGCAAGGCTCTTAGAATTCCCAGAGACTTTTCAATTCCCCTCATAATTGACTTTGACAGGTGGCATTCCCGTCTGCAGAGCATTGTTCTCGAGGAGTTTAACTCTTTGGCCCGAGGAACCTTTTTATTAAATATGAAATCCTTTTTAGGTTTCCTTTCTTAATTGCACAGAATTTAAATTCATTGGGTGATTTAATTAGCACTTATTTCCTCCTTGGTGATATCAAGAGTTGTTTAAATCCCGTGTCTGTTTCAGTGAGCTTTTCTTAATCAGTCTGTCCACCAACTCCCACTGATTTTCCTTTTCAGACGTTATGGACGCTCATATGTATGATCTCGATGAGATTATTTCTTATGGAGACATTCGTGCACTAGGCCGTTCTCAGAACCAGGAATTCACAAACGCCCAGTGTGCTGAAATTATGGGTCGCTTTGATGCATACAATGGCCGACTGCTTCCTCGTCGTTCTTCTCTCTTGAAGCTTATTGTGTGAGCGATCTGGGGAGCACTTCCTCTATTCTATGCCGGCATGCCGCTTAAAGCATTGGACGACGCCGAAAATAAGGTGCACTCGGTGTATCTGATGAGCTTAATTTCAAAGAAAAGGCGAGACAACCTTGTTGATATCCTGCATCAAGCTTTTCAGCAGGTGGCGATATTCGCTGCCTATTGAAGGGTGGAGGACATCAATGGGGATCCTGACGCTTGTGATAGTGAAAGGATGCACACGAAGATGGTCCGAGAGGCCCGAAAATTTTTGGACGGCCTCACTTTTGAATTTCTCAATCCATGTCCTGGATTTGATGTCGTGCCTTTGTAAACATTTTAATTGTGTTTTTGTTTACTGTTTTCCTCAATGTATGAATTTTCTGAAGTATAATAGCATGCTTTTCCATTTCCATGTGTTTATTTTATGCATTAGACCTTTTCGCACATACATGAATGGGTACGCTTTGAACGTTTAACCGAATGTGAATCAAATGTTCTCCTTACTGTCGCTTTCTTCTCTTTTCTTTGTTGCCGGCATGTTACTTTAGTAAGCGTAGCCTGTAAATGATAGAGATCATTCCGTCTTGAACTCTTCGAGAGGTAGTGATGGCTTAGGAAGCAGGTTAAGATCTATTGCCTAAGGCTTTTCAACTTTATGAGCCGTGAGGGTCTCACAAAGGCTTTTCTCCCTACGAGTCGTGAGGATCTCGTAGGTGTCTTTTCTCCTTAGGAGTCGTGAGGACTCCTAAGTGCATTTTCTCCTGAGAGTCATAAGGATCTCACAAGAGAATTTTCCCGCCTACAAGTCGAGAGGACTCGTAAGTGGTTGTTTCCCTCTTCGTAGATGTTTGATTTCGGAGGGTGTGACCCGTGAATAGTATGCAAGAGTCCATCTTGGACCGACTTGTAGGGCCCCGGTGCTTAGGAAACAGGTCCTTATCCCCATTGCCTAAGGCTTTTTCTTACGAGTCGAGACGAATCGAGAAGTTCTCGTAAAGACACTAATTTCCTCATGAGACGAGACGAATCGAGAAGTTCTCGCAAGAATGTCCTAACGTCATAATTAACTTCTGCTCTTTACGACAGAGGTCCGTTAGGGTTTGTGGTACTAGGGTTTTGCCCGTCGTACCGTCACGTTGGCTGATGTATTCCTCGATAGGAAATCTTGCTGTTCGAGTAGCCTTGTGACTGTCGTGTCTCTGATCCCTTAGGGGCTGGACAAGACGTCTTCAAGCAATCTTCCTAGGCAGTTTGACCGTTGGAAGAGCAAGCGTTAGGAATTTTGCCATGTCGCTTTTTACTTGAGGTTAGGCTCAGTTTGGAGAGCCCCGATGAGTCATAACCACTCCGCGCTAATGTGGGATGATCTCTGATAGTCTTTCAGGTTTTATATGAGTTGCCGTCAAGACCCTGAAGTTAGGAATTTGGCCTTTGCTTCGTTTACTGGCATCGCGTCTGCTGTAATGAGACGAATGTCGCGGTTGTTTCTAGGTTGCGGGTGAACCGTCGAGGTTTGGAACTAAGGATTTTGCCATGGCTCCGTTGTTAGATTGTCGCTTCTGAATCCTGCTGGAGGAAGAACGCTGTGGTGACATCTCGTCTGCTGTATCGAGACGAATGTCTAGGTGATGACCACTCCGCGCTGGTGTGGGATGATTTCCAATGGTCTTTCAGGTTTTATATGAGTTGCCGTCAAGACCTTAAAGCTAGGAATATTGCCTTCGCTTCGTTTGGTTTGGCGTGTCCGAATCTTGTTGGAGGAAGAACGTGTTCTCCCAATCAGAGCAAAACTCTGTTTTAAAATTCAAAATTTAAAAATTGAAGCAACGTTTCAGATTCAGCGCTAGGCACGCTGCGCGCCACGTGTCAAACACAGATGTGCTAACGCCAGGTGCGCTGCGCCCTAGACAGCGCACCCCCAATCAGAGCAAAGCTCTGTTTTAAAATTCAAAATTCAAAAATTGAAGCAACGCTTCAAATTCAGCGCTAGGCGCGTTGTGCGCTACGTGTCAAACATGGGTGCGCTAGCGCAGGCTGCGCTGCGCTCTGTGCTGCGCGCCACGTGTCAAACGTAGGTGCGCTAGTGCAAAGTGCGCTGCGCTCTGAGCAGCGCACTACGTACAAAGCACGGATGCGCCAGCGCTGGAATTAAAAATTCCCTACCGTTAGATCAAAAGATCTAATAATGATAAATCACTAATTAATCAGAATCAAAATTCTGTTATGGAAAGATTTTTCCAATCTTGTTAAGAACAAGAAGATTGTCTTCTGTAAAACAGAAACCCTAGGATCAAACATCCAACAGTGGGGAAATATCCCCAAATCAATCAGAGAAAGATCCCTTCAACTGATTTAACAAATCAATTTGCCCTATATAAAGGCCCCAAGACTTCAAGTCTGCTATGGAGAAAACCCCCTACAAACTTTGAGAAAACTCAAAAGAAAGAGAGCGAGCTCTTGAAAGAAGATCATTTCTTCAAGGTAAAAAGAATGATTCTTGAACAAAGAGATGGAATAATCTCATTAAAACAGAAGAATTATCTTCTTAAAAGATCATAGATCTACAAAAGACCAAGGTCTTTTATAAAAAGAGATCAAAAGATCTCATCATAAAAATAAAAGAAGTATTTACTTCATTCACAGATCATTGATCTACAAAGGCAAAGTCCTTTCAAAAATAAGAACTATTGTTCTTGAAACTTGAGGCAAAGCCTCCTCTAAAAGGAACATAAATTTGTTCCCTGATCATAAATTTGATCAAATACGCTTTGCGCTAATGAAAAGTGCCTTGCACTTTTGAACTGCGCTTCTGCGCTCTTTGGACCGGCGCTCAGCGCCAAAACGTGCCACGTGTCAACCATGTATGCACTTGCGCTTTGCGCTTCTGAAACAGCGCACTGGGCTCATAGGCTGGCTCTCAGCGCCAAGCGCGCCACGTGTCACTCACTGGTGCGCCACTAAACTAGCTCAACACGCTCATAAATTGAAAGCGCAATGCGCTCATAAATTGGCGCTTAGAGCCAAGCGCGACACGTGTCCTTTTCGTTTGCGCTACTTGGCAGAAGCGCAATGCGCTCTTTAATTGGCACAAAGCGCCTGGCGCGCCACATAGCGCGCTGTCAGAATACAGATTGTTCTGATGAATGCTATACATTCAATACAAGACAAAAAATGTCAGGATCTAATGCTCAGCATTATTAAAAGGGCTAAGTCCAAGTAACGGCTCAACAGCCCAGAACAATAAAATGTTAAACATTTTAATCTTGTTGGACTTAGCCCAATTCTGGCCATAAGTCCTCAACTTATATTTAATTGAGCCCATCTGCTCACGAATATTCAACAGATCTTAGTCCCAAACTGGACTACAGATGTTTCAACCAACTCACACCGGTTCGAGGGTACATTCTTTACTCCTCTGATATCTGTCGTTGTAATCCTTCAACGTCTTCAGAAAGGTGACGGGTCCCGACAACCACACATTTCTACGGACTGTGGGGTTCTTAAACTCATGGACTATGATATCCTTAAACTTTATAGACTACGATGTTTTTAAACTACGGACTGTGGGGTCCCTTTAAACCCACGGACTATGATGTGCTTAACCTTGGACTGTGGGGTCCCTTTAAACCCACGGACTATGACGTCCTTAACCTTGGACCACCATGTCCTTAAACTGGTAATGGACCACCACGTCTTTAAACTGGTAATCGACCGCAATGTCCCTAAACTAAACAATAGAGTTCAAATGCTCTTTTGTTGGATCTAAACGATCCCGTTAAGTTGATTTTAGTCTAAAATTAGACTAACGTGTCCTTAACAAGCGTTGAGTCGATCTTAGTCTAAAATTAGACTAACGTGTTCGATCTTAATCTCAAATGAGACTAACGTATCCTTAAACCCAAACCAAAACCCAAATCTAAGAAAATACGGATTTGGACTAATCCACGCCCTACGGGCGAAAACATAAATTAGTCTCCGTATACAATCCACGGGCAACCACAAATAAAACAAACACCCACGATACGAAGTGACCATCTGCAGAAAGAGAAAGTTGTTACCGCGATGCGGTAGCGTAATTAATTGCAGGGGCTTGCGCCTGCAGGGAAGAGCGTCCCCACAATCAAAAACCCCTCAAACAAGGGGGAATCTGACGAAGTCTGCTACATCGGCCGCATCCGTTTAAACCTTCGATACATGGTGCCATAAATCAACTTGGCATCTTCGGAGAAGTGGACGGATAGTATCAAATAGCATCTGCCCCCAGATTCAGGCAAGACGTTTATCTTCTCGGTTTTCGGCGTTAAACAGATTTTGGCACGCCCAGTGGGACCTTTTCCTCTTTCCACTCCACACTTCATGTGTCGTGTTTGCGAACGAATCGCGGTTTGATATGGTTGCCCTTGGGTTCGAGGTACTAAGATTTGGTTTCTTACTTGGCGCAGAAAACGAAACATCAATGGCGTCTACTTGCGCGAAGTGTTCCAACTGCAATTGCAACTCACGCTCCGCTTCATCTGGAAGCATAGCTTACGGGCCCCAAGCGGCCTCCCTGTTCACAATGCCGGTGGACCAGGTGACTCAGGCCACCACTGGGTTGTTTTTCGGGACCATGATCCCACCGATGAGCTTCAGCGCCCCTATACCATCGCTAGAAGCTCCCAAGAAGTCGGTCTTCGATCGGCTTGCAACTACAGCGGCCCCCCTCAACGGGTCGTCCAGCTCCAGCGCCTCAGTCTTCGCCAGATTGGGCCAAAGTTCATGCGGGCCCATGATGAAGCCTGCAGTTCCAGAAAAGGTTATTCCGAAAAAGATAGCCATCCCTGCTCGCGAAGTCGTCAAGACGGCTTCTCCTACCAAAGGGTCGGTATTTTCAAGACTGACTGTTCCGGCTCCTACTCCGGCTCCCGTCCCTGCTCCAAAGTCTGTCTTTGACAGATTAGATACTGCTACTCAACGGACATCAGTCTTCAAGAGGATGACGCCGGCAACGGCCCTTCTCCAAAACAGGGGGCACGATGAAGCCATCCCCATCGCTGAATCAATCCCAGCAGCTCGGCACGCTCGACGTCGTCACTGGCGCCGAGTAAGGAAAGCTGGGGGAAACTCCCCCTTTGGGCTAACTCCACCAGCTCCAACGGTGGAAGTCAATGCTGCTGTTCCAACCCGGAACAGCTTTGAATTGCTGAACAAGGTGTGCAGGAACTCTCCTACCGCCGTACTGAAAAGATCTCCTCCACCCGTGGAGAATGTTACAGTAACAAAGCCGGAGCAGCCCCCTCAGCGGCTATCCTCCAAAATCTACAAAGTCTGGCGACAGGTCCAGGAGTTGGTGATTGATCAAGATCACTCTCGCCGACAGAAAAAGGGGAAGGTTCAGCAGGAAGAGAACCGTTCTGTCAAGCCACAAAGGACGACAACCACCTGGATGCCCGCTGCAACGGCCCCCTCAACGTCAATTGCTCAAAAGAGAAGGAGGCCAAAGAAAGCCCCTGTAACTATGGCAGACCACAGAGACGCTGAGCCCAAACGCCCCAAGTCTGGGGGCATAAAGGTGCATACTGTTTACATGGCTTCCGGAAAAGAGGAAAGCCGCGCTTCGACGGGTCACCGACCGCTCACCCGATCCGTGACAAAAGCCCAGGAGCAGCAGAAGCTTCAGGAAATGCTGACGCAAATGGCCGCACTCACCGGGCCAAAAGAAAGCCCGGAGGCGTCATCAGAGCAGCGTCACGAACAAGAAACCGATGCTGACTTTCTACACAGAGTCCTCGAAAAGAAGGACAGAGAAGCAGCAGAACAAGTTGCCAACATAAAACGAATGGCACTTCTCTTCCAAGACATGGTCGGGATAATGTTACAGCCGGATCCTCCAGCTGAAGACCCTCCAATCATTATTGAAGACGACAGAGGGGAGACATCGAACCCTCCTCCGGCTCTTTCAGCAGCTAAAGAGGAAACTATTTCCAAGGCCGCTCTGGATGACTATATTGCTCAGCAAATACGAGCTCACCAGGCGAATGAAGCGGCCGGCCAAGTCGTTAAAACTGGGCGACCATATCCAGGCTGGTATGACCAGATAAAGTATCCACCGAGATATACGATCCCTAAATTTCATGTATACAAAGGGACGGGCAATCCCTACCAGCATGTCGCCCAGTTCAGGGCTCTTTGCGGCAACACCGGGGGTGATGATAAACTTTTGCTCCGTCAGTTTGTTGGCAGCCTGTCGGAAACAGCGTTCGAATGGTACTCCGAACTTCCGAACGATTCTGTCAAGACATTTGCGGAAATGGAGTTGTTATTTACGCAAAGATTTGCAAGTGCTAGTGAACGCACCCCGATTACAGCATTGATCAATGCCGGGGTGAAGCCAGGCGAGACGTGGGTTCAATACGCAATACGATGGCCGAATCTATGGTCAAAATACGAACAACGCATCGAAGAAGCGCCGGCGGTGGGCATGTTCGTGGGCACTCTGGACCCTCATGCAACCATTTCCCAATTCATGATGTTCTTCAAGCCGACCACGTTCCAAGCCTTGATCGACAAACTGGCTCAAATGTACCAGATGGGTTATAGAACGTCTCCTCCAAAGCCGGAGCCTCGGAACGAGAAGGGAAAGGGGAAAGCGATCGTCGTTGCTAATGCCCAACAGCAGCCTAGTGGTCTAAGACCAGTTGATCGCCAAAATAATAGAACTTGATCTCTCAAAGATAAAGTGAGACGCCCTTACTCGTTCCCTCGAGACAAGACGAAGAGGTTATTCGAGCTTGCACAGCGCAATAGGCTCATCACTCTGCCGGAGCCAAGACGCCCAGCGCAACCAGGCGACATTAGCAATCCTAACTATTGCCCTTATC
Source organism: Agapanthus africanus (assembly GCA_030015575.1). Lineage (NCBI taxonomy): Eukaryota > Viridiplantae > Streptophyta > Magnoliopsida > Asparagales > Amaryllidaceae > Agapanthus > Agapanthus africanus. Next base: position 773,794,491 of record JASDDO010000022.1, read on the forward strand.
ACCGAATGTTGGGCCATCCGATCGAGGATTGTTACATCTTCAAAAGCTGGATAGAAGATCAGTACCAGCAGGGCAAATTCGTATTATCTGAGAATTGGAAGGTGAACCCGCCCCGGCCACACACTTCCAAGAAGACGGATACACCGGGGGCATCATGCTCTTTCATAGAAGAAACTCCATGGGAGGTCGCTCTTTCAGCCAAGATGAGAAGAACGCTGAAGGATCTCCACACATGTCCGGCAACTAGGTGGAAGAATCCACTGGAACCTGAGATCATTGTGGGGATGCTGAAGCCACGCCCAACTCCAAAGATTGGTGGTGATATCCAAAGCGCTCACATCCAGCCGTCAAAGCCTTCGAAAAAGAAGAAGAAGACCAAAAAGCCCGTGAAGCCTGGCGACAAGCGCACGGACCTGCAAAAACAGATTGACGTGCTGGGAGAGTATAACCAGAAGGTGCGGAATCCAATCACGCTCCAAGAGTTCCTCATCCACGTCCTCGAGGATGGAAATGATGGAGAAGACTCGTCGGATGAATCTGAAGATTACGTGGCGAGTTGCCATGTGATCTCTTACTCGTCTATAGACGATGAAGAAGCTCCTTACACCGAGAAGCTGGGGGCAGATCCTGAGCCAGAAATTCCGGGGCCATCAGACGAAATGATCGACGCATTCCTCAACGAATCTCTTTCAAAGAGTAAAGCTGATCGAGAGTATGAGATGGTCATATTTGAAAAGGCCAAACGCCGGCGACTGGACGAAAGGATTGAAACACTCCCGCCAGATCAAAGTGCCTCCGTTGCAAATAAGAACAGCTTCAAGACGAGGAAGAGGTTCGCCAAAGCCATATCAATGGGAATGAAGCTGCCACCCTCCGAAGGAAATGTTCTTGGTGAAGCGAAAATGCATCCTAGCTACTACTTATATCATCGAAAGATCGCGCACCCTACCGAAGAGTGCAACGCTTTTAAAAGATGGTGGCAGGGACATGTTGCTCACCGGCATCATTTCAAGCGGATGAAACACAAAACTCGTCGGGAGCAAAGAAGTACGACCGAGGAGCGTAAAAGAACCACCGGCAACTGTCACATGGTCAATGCCAGAGGATCGCAAATTCTCACCTTCGGGAGCGACTCCGACGAAGAAATGACTCTTGGCCCTCTCTTTAAGGAGTCCACCTCGAGGAAAGAGGAGAAGCCAACGACCTGTGAAAATATTCAGCTGCGCAATCGTACGTTGCCCGAAAAGAATCTTGGGCCCTCGAACAGTGGGTCAAATAGAAAAGATAAGGGAAAAGAAAAAGTCCCTTAGGATATCATCCTTGATGACCAAGCCGTCGAAAAGCTGACAGCCAAGGATCCGCCAAAGAAAAGTAAGGTGGACTACAACGTTCTGGCACACTTGAGGAAGATACCCTCGCAGCTCAGTATTCTCGACGCCTTTCTGCTATCCAAAGAGGGGAGAGATTCTTTAATCAAGGCACTGCAAGAGCCCGAGCAATTCCAAGCTTTCCTCTCCGAAGAAAAGATGAAGGACGAGCTGGAAGAAGTGAACACAGTCGATATCACCTTCGGCGATGAGATCTCCTTCTTGGAACATGCGAGCACAACCGCCCCCTATATGTCTCCGGATACTGTCATGATATCAAGATAGGAAAAATCCTAGTCGACAATGGGTCTTCCGTCAATCTCCTTAACGCAAGGGTGTTAAAGGAAATCTGCATGAGCGTTCAACACCTCGCTCGCGATAAAATCACCATCTCCGGGTTCGACTCTCAGTCATCACGGACGCTTGGGTCCGTGATATTGACGTTACGCTTTGGGCTGCTAGTCACTGATATCAAGTTCCACGTCATTGACGCCAAGACATGCTATAACGCTTTGCTCGACCGGCCTTGGTTACACGAGTACAATATCATCCTCTCTACACAACATCAGTGTATGAAATATTTCAAAGATGGTCTCGAGTATACTGTGACAGGAGAGCTAAACCCATTCTTCTTGAACGAAGTCCGAAAGTACGGAGATGCAAAATACTTCCTGCCAGATTTCGAAGACACAGAAAGATGTTGCAAATCGGAGGACAAGAACAAAGCTATCACCACTATTCCGGTCTTCGGGAGTGATACCGAGAAGGAGGAAGAAATAGTTTATTCAGGTCCTCCCCAGTGCAACAAGCCGGGACCGTCCACTCCTATGTTGATCTTCGGCAGTGACTCGGAAGATGAGGTCAATGCCATATTCTCTGCTCGGCCATTCATACAAACCTTCGCTGATAAAGAGAAAAGTTTGCAAGTTGCCATGGTTTCGCCCAAGCATCATAAAGAGCTAGACGCGCTTGATACCTACAATGTGGAAGAACTGCAGACATTCTACGTCCCTCCCAAGCGAAAAGATGAGAAGACGATCCTATTCTACCGATCCGGGGAAACCAAAGAGGAGAAAGAAATCTGGCATGGTGCGGATTCTACACTTGACAGGCTCCAGCCCATCCGTTTGCCCAGATATTACACAGACGGACTAAAAAGACTCTTGAGATACCAAGGTGTACCCCTTAAGCAAACTGCGCGACAAGCATGGTTCTATAACAGGATCTGGAATGTTTTCGGAACTCAACGAAAGTTGCCCAATGGGAGAATGGAAACGATCAGGCTTGGATATGTTCGATCCAAGAAACGGGAGCTACTCCGCGACTGCTACGTCATACATGACTTTGATGAAGAAGGAGATGCTCTGTGGGAAGATGCTAACCCTGAACCAGAAAGAGCTCCTGCCGTGAAAATGCCCAGTCCGTCGTTCGAAAAACAAATGGACAAGCTTAGAAGGGAAGCAGGTCAAAAGGTTCGAGACGACCATAATCGCGAGATGGCTATCTACGAGAAAGCCAGGACGCAACGCCTCCTTCAACAGGCTACGAAAAATGAAAATGCTCCTCCTTGTCGACCCGTTGTACAAAAGGCCCGACACAGAGGCAGAAACAAACCAAAGAACGAGAAAGGCGTTCGACAGCGACAAAGCGGGTCCAAGAAGCCACACGATCAGGAATCGAGCAGTCCGGATTCGTTTCTTATAAAAAAAGATGGGTCGAGCATATTTTTTTCCCCAAGAAAAGACAAAGAAGATATTCGATCTTGTCATAAAACATCAGATGATGACACTCCCGGAGTCCAAGCACCCCGAGCAAGTAGGCGAAATCTCTCACCCGGACTATTGCTCCTATCACAGGGCAATAGGACATCCTCTCGAAGACTGTTTCATATTTAAAGACTGGGTAGAAGACCAGTATCAGCAAGACAGGTTCACTCTATCCAGCAGCTGGAGGGTAGCCTCGCCGCAGAAGCATGAACCCAAAGCCACGAGAGTAGAACCGGATCAACATCGGTCTTGGAAGCGATCTCGTACTTGTTATTTGATAATGTTGTCAGAAGAAGAGCCCGAGAATATGGATGACCTCCCCTGGTGCTTCGAAAACGCTGATGACGAGGTGATCTCAGAGTTTCCACCGGCGCCGAAAGAGCTGGAAGATGGAATACATACTACTGCAGATAACCTCAAGAAAATTGATTTGGGGACAGCAAGTGACCCGCGACCGACATTCGTCAGCGAGCTGCTATCTGAAGAAAGGGTGGCTACACTAAAGGACGTACTTATGCAACATAAAGATTGCTTCGCATGGAACTATTCCGAGATGCCAGGACTAGATCCAAAGATTGCTGTCCACACACTAGCGATATCCCCGGACGTTAAGCCGATCAAACAAGTACCGAGAAGAATGCGGCTCGAGCTTGAGATGAGCATCAACGCCGAATTCAAGAAGTTAATCGACTCCGGCTTCATCCAAGAGGTTCAATATCCTGACTGGATCGCCAACATCGTCCCAGTGATGAAGAAAAATGGGACGGTGCGCATCTGCGTGGACTTTCGGGACCTCAATAAAGCTTGCCCGAAGGATGATTTTCCCGTACCAGTCACTGAGCTGATGATAGATAACACGTCCATTCACGAAGTTTTCTCCTTCATGGATGGCTCATCAGGATACAATCAGATAAAGATGCACCCTGAGGACCAGAAACATACCACTTTCCGGACCCCTTTGGGCATATTCTGCTACAAGGTGATGCCTTTCGGTCTAAAGAACGCCGGCGCCACCTATCAGAGGGCCATGACGAAGATTTTCGATGACCTCATATATGAAATCATCGAATGCTATATCGATGACCTCGTAGTAAAAAGCAAATCATACGAGGAACATTTAGAACATCTGAAGATCGTGTTTCAGCGCCTTTGAAAATACAACTTGAAGATGAATCCTCTCAAATGTGCGTTCGGAGTTTCCTCGGGAAAATTCCTAGGATTCATCGTCCGACACCGAGGCATCGAGATAGATCCATCAAAGATCAAGGCGATTATAGAAATGCCTCCGCCAATGACTCTCAAGCAATTGCGGTCTTTCCAAGGGAAGCTCGCGTATATCCGGCGATTTATAGCCAACCTCTCTGGCAAGTGTCGTCCTTACAGTCACCTGATGAAGAAGGGAACCCCTTTCGTCTGGGATCGCAAATGCCAAAACGCACTGGACGAAATCAAGCAATACCTGCAGAATCCACCAGTACTGGCCGCTCCCGTTAAAGGAAAACCTCTCGTTCTATATACAACAGCCCTCGAAGGTTCTTTAGGCACGCTGTGGGCATAAAAGAACGACCAAGGGAAGGAGAGAGCCCTCTATTATCTGAGTCAAGTTCTCCTGGGGGCAGAAAGCAATTACTCTCCCATTGAAAAATACTGCCTGGCGTTGATCTTCGCAATAACGAAGCTCAGACACTATGCATTGGCACATGAGGTCCATCTCATATCAATGGTGGATCCCCTCAAATATTTGATGTCAAAGGCCATATTAACAGGACGGCTTGCTAAATGGGCCCTCCTCTTGATGGAGTACTCGATAACTTATCGGCCTCTTAAGGCAGTGAAAGGCCAGGCCATCACCGATTTCCTCGTTGAGCATCCGATAGCCGCCGATTCTCCTTTGAACTGCGAATTGTCAGACGAACATGCGTTTGACACGATCGACAGGGAGAGAAGAGAGAATGATACCCGGTGGGAAATTTATTTTGATGGAGCATCTTCCATGAAGAAGCGCAAACAAAGCACCCCTATAATCAAATCAGGGGTGGGCCTCATCTTCGTGACTCCATAAGGAGGGATAATGTGCTTTGCCTTCTCCTTAACAGAGCCAAGGACGAATAATGAAGCTGAGTACGAAGGTTTGATAGCAGGTCTCGAGATCGCTATCGATATGGGAATTGAAAACCTCCTCATATACGGAAACTCCCAACTGGTTGTTTGTCAAGTAAACGACGACTATCAAACGTGCAAACCGGAGCTGGTAAAGTACGGTGAGAGAGTACAATGACTGCTGACTCAAATTCCTTCCTACTCCTTAGAAAGCATACCGCATGTGGAAAATGGCAAGGCGGATGCATTAGCCAAGCTCGCTAAAGAATTGGCCGACGAGAACCTCGATGACGTGAGGATCGTTGTGCAAAGCCATCGGGTTCTTGCTCCGGTAGAAGTATCTCCGGAGTCGTCCGAAGAAAAAAGAGCGACCGAGCGAATGACTCTGCAAATAAAAGACCAGGAAAAGGTTACGGATTGAAGAGAAGTCTTTATAGACTATTTCAAATCCCGTCGAACACCTGAAGATGCGTCCTCGAAACATCAGCTTATGAAACGAGCTCTGTCTTTTGCTTTCGTCAATAATACTCTGTATAAAAGGTCATTTGATTCTCTGTGGCTAAGATGCCTGGGACGTGAAGAGGCAAGCAGAGTCGTCCAAGAAACTCACGACGGACTCTGCGGTTCTCACCAAGTCGGCCCAAAGATGAAGCTAAAGATCAAAAGGATGGGTTATTATTGGCCCACGATGATCCAAGACTGCCTCGAATACGCGAAGCAGTGCCACTCATGCCAGATTCACGGGGACTTTATCCATCAGCATCCAAATCCACTACATCCGACAGTGGCTAGCTGGTCGTTCGAAATGTGGGGGACTGACATAATTGGCCCCATCGAACCACCATCGTCCAGAGGACATCGATTCATTTTGGTGACAACTGATTACTTCTCTAAATGGGCAGAAGCAATACCGCTAAGGGAAGTGAAAACGGAAAATATCCTCCATTTCTTCAAAACACACGTCATTTATCGGTTTGGAACTCCACGACGGATTATCTCCGATAACGGGCCAGCCTACAGAAGCCACAAGATCAGCCGCTTCGCACAACAGCATAACATAGACTGGAGATACTCCTCAGTCTATAATCCCCGGGCTAACGGTCTAGTTGAGGCTTTTAACAAAACCTTGACGAAGATCGTGAAAAAGACGGTGTCTCGAAATAAGGACTGGCACGGGAGACTGCATGAAGCTCTCTGGGTGTATCAAACTACGTTCAAAACGGCCACGAACACAATGCGGTACACGTTGGTATTCGGTACAGAAGCGGTACTCCCCATCGAGATAGAGCTATTCTCTTTACGAATGGTGGTTCATTACGAGCTAACGGACGAAGAGAATGCTCACCTTCGACTTGTGGAGCTCGATACCCTTGATGAAACCCGGCTCATAGCGCAATAAAATCTGGAGGCTTATAAAGCAAAGATGACGCGCTCATATGAAAAATTGACTAGGCCGAGAACATTTCGTCAAGGCAAACTCGTGCTAGTGTTCAAAAGACCTATGATCTCTAATCGTGCCAAACGGGAAAAATTCGAGCTGAACTATGAAGGTCCATATATCATAGACAAGGTCTACCAGGATGGGGCCTATCTACTCATGGACATGCATGGTGAAAGACCTTTCAGGCCAATAAATGGTCGCTTCCTGAAAAAGTACTACGCCTGTCACGGCCTAGGTCAACGATAGATGACGACGACTATGTCCGCTCGCTATCTTCCTAAGCCCAAACTCTATAAGTAGTAGCCGGCTAACGGACCGAAACGTCTTAAAACTAACAACGGACCGAAACGTCCTTAAACTAACAGCGGACCGAAACGTCTTAAAACTAACAACGGACAGAAACGTCCTTAAACTAACAGCGGACCGAAACGTCCTTAAACTAATGATAGATCACTATATCCTAAAATTAGCTGTTGACCGAGATGTCGATAAACTACGGTGGATTACAACATCCTAAGGCTGATACAAAAAAAAGAAGAATAAAAAAAAAGAAAAAAGAAAAAACGGTATGTCCATAAGCAAAATGGGCACGGATGAAAACCTGAAAGGGCTCCGTGAGTAAAAACAGCTGGGCTACCGGCGAGTTTTATGAAAACCCGAAAGGATGTAATCTTGTTAAAAGACACTTGTAAGGCCCTTTCGACTTTGTAAGGAGAAACCACCTGCGTGAGATCCTTACGACTCACAAGAGAGCAACACACTTAGGGATCCCCACGATCCCTAGGGAGAAATTACACTTGCGAGATCATCACGACTCGTAAGGAGAACCCTCTTATGAGACCCTCACGGCTCATAAGATTTGAAAGTCTTAAGCTACAGGGATCTGAACCTGTTCTTAAGCAGTCACCACAACCTCCAATACTGCCCTACAAGCGGCTCAATGCCGACCCTTGTATACAATCCACGGGCGCGAATAAATATTTCCCTAATAAAGTCCCATCCGTGACTAGGGATATGTCTACACGGTGAACAGCCCTTGTAAGTCCTTTCGACTTATAAGGAGAAAGCACTCTTGTAATATCCTTACGACTTATAAGAGATCATACACTTAGGGATCCTCACGATTCCTAAGGAGAAAACGCGCCTACGAGATCCTCACGACTCGCAGGGAGAAATACCTTTATGAGACCCTTACGGCTCATGAAGTCAAAAGCCTTAGTCGACAGGATCCTAACCCTGTTCGCTAAGCCACCTTTGTTCGACATCGACATAGGCAAATGATGATTCGCTCCTGCCAATATTCTAGTTGTAACGATGATGATACCGAAATCAGTGTCTAATTCCACGCTTGCAGCAAAAAGCCAGCGAGCCACAAATGCATACGAAATAGCCGAAATGATAGGGCAACTTGCAACAAAATCAGCAAGTAAAAAAAATGTATGCATGCAAAATGGCCGAAATGATCGGGCAATCGCGACCTTCGCGATATAAAAGCTGAAATGATAGAGCATCGGGAAAGAAATAAAATTTTTTGAAAGAATAAAATTTTTGTCCTACAGGTGATATCACATTGGTGTAAACAAAGAAGGAATCACACCTTCTCTCCCCAGGCTCCATTAGAAAACGAAGCCAAATCTCGATGGTTCCCGGACAACCTGGGGACCATTTCGATATTCGTCTCATTACAACAGACACAACGTCATCCATATGACCCCGTCGTGGAAATACGTCATCCATATGACCCCGTTTCGGAAATACGTCATCCATATGACCCCGTCGCGGAAATACGTCATCCATATGACCCCGTTTCGGAAATACGTCATCCATATGACCCCGTCTCGGAAATACGTCATCCATATGACCCCGTCTCGGAAATACGTCATCCATATGACCCCGTTTCGGGAATACGTCATCCATATGACCCCGTCTCGGAAATACGTCATCCATATGACCCCGTCTCGGAAATACGTCATCCATATGACCCCGTTTTGGGAATACGTCATCCATATGACCCCGTTTTGGGAATACGTCATCCATATGACCCCGTCTCGGAAATACGTCATCCACATGACCCCGTCTCGGAAATACGTCATCCATATAACCCCGTCTCGGAAATACGTCATCTATATGACCCCGTCGCGGAAATACGTCATCCATATGACCTCGTCGCGGAAATACGTCATCCATATGACCCCGTTTCGGAAATACGTCATCCATATGACCCCGTTTCGGAAATACGTCATCTATATGACCCCGTCTCGGAAATACGTCATCCACATGACCCCGTCGCGGAAATACGTCATCCACATGACCCTGTCGTGGAAATACATCATCCATATGACCCCGTCTCGGAAATACGTCATCCACATGACCCCGTCGCAGAAATGGATGACCCCGTTTCGGAAATACGTTATCCATGTGACCCCGTTGCGGAAATACGTCATCCACATGACCCCATCTCGAAAATACGTCATCCAAATGACCCCGTCGTGGAAATACGTCATCCACATAACCCCGTCTCGGAAATACGTCATCTACATGACTCCGTTGCGGAAATACGTCATCCAAATGACCACGTCGCAGAAATACGTCATCCACATGACCCCGTTGTGGAAATACGTCATCTACATGTCAATCTCATTAAACACTTACGGGTCCTCTCGATTCGTAAGGAAGAAAACTCTCTTATAAGATCCTTACGACTTAAAAGGGAGAACGCACTTAGGAATCTTCACGACTCCTAAGGAGAAAAGACACGTACGAGATCCTCACGACTCGTAGGGAGAAAAGTCTTTATGAGACCTTCACGGCTCATAAAGTTGAAAAGTCTTAGGCAGCAGACCTGAACCTGCTTCCTAAGCCATCACTACCTCTCGAAGAAGCCAAAACAAGATGCTCACCCTATCATCTGCCGGCTATGTTTACTAAGGTGACATGCTGATAACAAAAGAAAGAAGAAAACAGAAAGATGACACAAGACATTGCGAAGGAAATGTATCTTTTATTCATGAATTCAATTGGGTACAAAATACATCATATGAAAGAATAAAAGAATGAATACATTTTATTTAAAATTACAAATGGTACAAAAAAAATTATTGAGAGGGAAGCGTTTTCAATAAGTCGATTAGCCGCTCACGTACTTCCCTCAGCCTCTCTTCTTGATCAGCTGTCGCGGCCAACTCTGCTTCGACCTGGGCTCACTGCTGTAAGTAAGACGAAAGTTGTTCCTCGACGGCCCGCTGAGCTGCTTCACGATTTTGTGCATTCCGCTCGACGAAGTCGAGCTTCTGCCTCAGTGTTAACCCATCAGAAATGCATCGCAGAAGGCCTTCGAAGATAACTTTCAACTGGGCAGCATTCGCATCGACCTGAGCATGCAGTCGAGCAGATTCGCTTGAAGTTTCTTTACATTCCTTCTGCTTTAAAGCCACTTCTTGTTCAAGATGGCGGAAGTAAGAAGTACTCTGCTCGATCCACGCAGCCCGTTGAGTGCCCACAGCCAGAATCTCAGGAGCAGGACGCCTAAGCTCAAGCTCATGCAGGCAAGCCTCAATTTCCCTGCAGTGATTGACCCAAGACCCAATGACGCCCTCACCATGAAAGTTCACGAGCATCGCCAACATAGGGTTAACCTCCGCAGCAAAATCCGCAGCAGATGTGGGAGTCTCCACGTCGAGCTCCTCAATATAGTCGCTCAGCATACGCAGACTATTCGCGGTGCCTTTCGAGGATGGACGTCTGGAAAAGGGCCCTGCCAGCATCATAATGCGAGACTTGAACGGGGCTGGAGTCGATGTGATTGCTGTAAAATAAATCATAGTCTGATGTCGGCTCAAGAAATAAATAAAATACACGAAAAATAGAGTCTACTATACCGGCTGCAACAGGGGGCAGAGCTGGGAGTACTGGTGGCGCAACGATATCCTCATCCCCGCCTTCGATTTGTAAGGCTACAAGCAATACAAAGAAAGATTAGCAATAATGTGATTTCCCGTTAAAGAAAGGACGTCGTTTAGAAAAGATACTCACCGACACCAGCAGGCGGACTAATCTCTGACAAGAAGGAGAAGTGTGGGTGCAGCACCTGATACAGGTGGTCAAAAAGGACTCCTGCAAGGACGCAGTAATACAACGTCAGTACATAAGTTATACAGCTTAAAAATAAGACAGATGGGTCACGAATCCGCACCTTCTAACATTTGAGATGGTACGAGAGAGGGCAGGGGAATGGTCGCCGTCAAAGCGGTGACTGATGGCGCTGCCTCAGGTAGCGCAACCTCAACACTCACCACACCTGCATTAGAAACGAGATAAATACTGTCAGGAAAGATTGAAAAGGATTGTAGAATAAAAAGAAAAGCAATGACCCAAAATCTACCTGATGGGTCGCCAGTCGGAGCCGCAACGAGGGCGTCACTTGATACAACAACTGCTTCATCCTCTTCCATTGGGATGGTCTCGCCTCCCGTCGCCTCATCCCCTGACTCTATGAGAGCCGTCGTAATGCTTGCGACGCCAGGAGATGGCAAAGAGCCGCAGGCGGAAAAAGCGACGATCGGGGCAGTGCCCGACTCTTGCGATTGAGTGACTACCTCGGGCTCGGCAGCTGTACCCGTCTCACCCATCGTCACCTCAGGCTCGGTGGCTGTAGCCATCTCACCCATCGCCATCTCGGGCTCGGTAATGGTAGTCATCTCACCTACCCCCATCTCAGGCTCAGCGATCGTGACTGTCTCACCCGCCGCTACCTCGATCTTGGCAATCACAGCCATCTCGCCTACCGCCGTCTCGGGTTCGGCAATCACGACTACCTCCTCTATCGCTACCCCAGGCTCAGCGGTCGCCGCCACTTCTTCGGTAAGACTTGGCTCTGCAAGGTAAGATATATGAGAATTGATATTTAAAACTTTGACAACGGAACCCCGTGTCACATTACCTAGAGTTGGTCTTCCGACTGCTTCCCGAGCCGCACGTGCTGCCCGTCTATAGGCAGTGGACAAGGCAGCTGGGGATTCCTCTGAAGGAGTAGGGGTAGGGGTAGCGGTGCTCGAACCCGCACTCGTGGCCGAGGCAGCACTACGCTCCCTTGCCGCGTGCATTCGGCGCTTCCTTTCCGCTCGGGCCATCAAAGTGGATCTTCTGGACGCCTCCATCAATAGGACGCCGTCATCCATGCCAAGGGCTACCTCTGGAGCCGTTATAGCTTCCGTCATCGGTCGTTTGAGTAAGGCCTCTTTTGGCAGTGCCGAGGAGGCCGGGACTTCGATGACTGGCCCGGGAAGAATCTTCGCATCACCTTTCGGGATTGGCATTGTGGTCCCTGTGATAAGATAAAGAAGGGGTTAGATTGTCCATAAGAAAGGAGAATGAAGATGCAATGAGCCGAGACATACCAATGCCCAACAAGGCGCGATTCCTCTCCTCATCCTCGAAGGTCCTGAGGGAAGCCGCCAGAGCCTCTCCAGTGGTAAAGCCTGTTACAGAAGGAAAAATGTCAGTCAAGACATTACAATAAAAATAAGAATGCAATGCAATAACAAAAGTTACGGCTTATACTCACTTGATTGTGCGGGGGTGGCCATTTTCTCCTAGTGGCTCGCGGATCGCACAGACGCTGCAATAACAGCCTCGAGATCAGTATCTTCCGGCGCTATGAAGAGACCTTCGTTGGTCTCATATTCGCTCAGGCCCTCGTTATAAGGAACCTGAGGCTCCAGGCCGAGTACAGCATCTAGAGAGAGGACCGACTTCTTCTTCCTCTTCTGCGTGCGAGCTCCAGTCGCAGCAAGCACAAGCTTACGCTTGGTGGGCACTTTAGGGCGACGAGTCCCGATATCTAATCCCACGCCAGATTCGGGGGAAGATACATTTACCATCTCCGCGGGAGCACGGGGCACCGGTGGTACATCCACCGTCTCCACGGGAGCACGGGGCACCGGTAGTTCAGGCCTGTCCTCGGGGACTTCAATCACAACAGCTCCTCTTAGTGGAGGAATGACAATGGTCCGTCGCTTCAAGGGGAGGTTTCGGTCACTAGCAGGGGGTGCACCCTTGCGGTCGAGTAGCAGCCGCTTCTCCTCCCTGATAACAGCACCCATTGCATGTTGATACCAGGCCACGTGTACGTTAAGGGCCCTCAGGACGCAACTCGGTTCACTGATAAAGAAGTGAGAGCTCGTATTCAAGCGCATGAAGTGATGCAGCGCACCCCGCATTCCCTCTCTAGTGGCAACGGGTTCTACTAAGAAAGCCTCCAGCGGGACTCCTTGATTATAACTCAGCTGCTGGACAAAATGATGGGGGTTGTATCTCATGAATAGCGCCGCATCATTTTGCCTGAATACAAGAAATCCCGGCTTGATGGAGTACAAATGGAGAATCTCCCGGGCTTTCAACACGGAGGCCCCGTCCTTAAAAATGTCTCGCAGAGCACCGCCTTGGAAGTTTCCTGGCCGATGGTCAAGACTTTGTCCGTGAAAGACATACCATCTCCGACCGTGCACGGATGAAGGAGAAAGCCCCTAGCTTCCCGCTGTGATGAACTCACGATGGAGGCGTCAACCGGCTGCATAATCCGAGGGAACTTGCATCTCTCGTAAAACGAAGGTCTCTTGTGAATGCCGAAGACCCCGAGCACGTGCATCTCTATCCATGAAGTGAAGTAATGCATCGGGAAGTTGGCAGGATGCACCCCTTGTTCAGTGGTATCCGCCGCTATGCTAAGACCATGGTATAAGTGGGCTAACCCGGCCATCCCGATGGCCACTTATATTCCGGCAACCATGCGATGCGTAGGGTAGAAGACGGAAGGCCTCATGTAACGAGGATGCATAGGGAGTGCGAACCAACTCAACTATAGCCCAAGAAACCTAAGAAAGAACGTATCCTTATCAATGCCCGGGGCGACGATTTCTGACAGAGGGATGATCGCAGCGTCAGGAAGAAAGAAGCCCTTCTGATCAGCTTCCGGTACCGGCTGACGGTCCAAGCCAAAGCCGAAGGGATCATTGAGCTTAGCAAACTTTTCGCCTCGTCGTGAAAAAATCTCCGGGCGAAGAAACCGGGCAATGAAGTCCGCAAAACTGACCCCCCGGCCTCCGGATTCAAGGAAGAGGCTCTCGTACAGGTTCAACACCTTTATCAGGCTGGGGAACTGGTGCTGAATGGCGTTCTCTGGCGTGAGGCCCATCACCACTGGCTTGGTGGCAAAAACGTATTCATCCGGAGAAAGCAGCTCCTCGTAGTGCTCCCCCCTGACCGGTAGACCAGAAACCTCGGCAAATTCTTCCAAGTAAATTGAGACCTCTCTGTCCAGTAAAAGGAAGGTATGGGTCGGGATGTTCCACTGCTCCAAGAACGCCTTAATCCACCATGTGGGAGGTGCAGAATACTGGAACAACGAAGCGTAGACCGCAGGGTATAGCCCAAGCCTCAACAGCTGCGATTTCTTCGCCGACAAGATGTACCGGGCCCATTGCAAGTACCCGGCTGGATGGCGGGGAGTTAGCCCGATATTGTAGGGTTGTCCCCAAGGGCGCGACTCGCCCTGGCATATGCGCCGCCCCAGGGTATCCAAAGCCGCCAGCGGCTGTATGGGTACTGCGGCGATCGAAAGCTGAAGAAGACCCTCCGAAGTCCAGTTAACCACCTCCACGGCATAGTTCACCGGGGGTGCATCCGCATACGGGATCGCCGAGATAGGCTCCGACGGCGTCGCACAAGAGAAGCTTTGACGACCTCTGATAATCTGGTTGTACCATCTACCCCACAAGTGAAGATTTTTTTTGTTCCGGGTCATGGTCTTTGATGAGCGCGAGAACCTCCAGGTCTACAGGTGCCTCAGGGAATCCTCCCTCTGAACGAACAAACGGGAAAGAGAGATCGAAAGACATGTCGCCTGCAAAAAAAGGGGACAGAAGTCAACTGTCAGCGCTATAATTTAATTTTAAATTCTGACACTCGGCACTTTAAAATTTGTACCACACTGCAATGCAGTGGAAAGGGGACCAAAGGGGGACCCACAAAATCTAGATGACAATGCATCAATTAATAAAACAGCCTCATCATTGGATGGGACTGTTAATTAATGAGGAAATCCTCAAGAAAATTCTCATTAAATGAGAAGATCCCTCGGGAAAAGGAGAAAATCTCCCTTTGAGAGCAATACTCTATGACAGAGTGACACTTGTCAAACTCTGATCATGAAGGAATAAAATTCCTTAAAGAGCCTGGCTCTGTAATGATGATGGAAAAACCCATCAGAAAAGAAAATTAAAATCAATTAATTTTTATGAATTAAAAATTCTGGGATCTTCAAGATCCATGAAAAAAACTCTTAAGAGTTCTTCATCAAAGATTAAGAAATCTACAGAGCAGAGCTCTGATTCATGGGCTAAGAAACCCAAGAAAAGATCTCTCTAGATCTATGGGTTCATAAGAGCAAAGCTCTGCTAATGAAACCCTAAGTGGTTTTCTTTAGATCAAAGATCTATGAATAGCAAGGCTCTGTTAATGGGTAAAACCCTAATTTATTAAAAAAAATTTAAAAAATCTTTACCTAAGTTTGGAAAGAGTTTTTACTCTTGAAAAGTTCTTAAACAGAAGAGTTATGCTCTAAACAAAAATTCTTAAAGAAAGAAGATGATAATCATCTAAGAGACCAAAGGTCCTATTTATAGGTATTGAACCGCCTCTTCAACTTCTGAGTTGATCCAAGGGCTCAGATACTGCAACTGCTGCACTCACGTGTGCGCCACGTGAGTGCAACGGAGGGGGGGCATTTGTTTCCCCCAATCAAAGCAAAGCTCTGTTTTAAAATTCAAAATTTAAAAATTGAAGCAACGCTTCAGATTCAGCCCTAGGCGCGCTGCGCGCCACGTGTCAAATACAGATGCGCTAGCGCCAGGTGCGCTGCGCCCTAGACAGCGCACCCCCAATCAGAGCAAAGCTCTGTTTTAAAATTCAAAATTCAAAAATTGAAGCAACGCTTCAGATTCAGCGCTAGGCGCGCTGCGCGCCACGTGTCAAATACGGGTGTGCTAGCGCGGGCTGCGCTGCGCGCCACGTGTCAAACGTAGATGCGCTAGCGCAAAGTGTGCTGCGCTCTGAGCAGCGCACCACGTGCAAAGTACGGGTGCGGCAGCGCTGGAATTAAAAATTCCCCACCGTTAGATCAAAAGATCTAATAATGATAAATCACTAATTAATCAGAATCAAAATTCTGTTATGGAAGAATTTTTCCAATCTTGTTAAAAACAAGAAGATTGCCTTCTGTAAAACAGAAACCCTAGGATCAAACATCCAACGGTGGGGAAATATTCCCAAATCAATCAGAGAAAGATCCCTTCAACTGATTTAACAAATCAATTTGTCCTATATAAAGGCCCCAAGACTTCAAGTCTGATATGGAGAAACCCCCCTACAAACTTTGAGAAAACTCAAAAGAAAGAGAGTGAGCTCTTGAAAGAAGATCATTTCTTCAAGGTAAAAAGAATGATTCTTGAACAAAGAGATGAAATCATCTCATTAAAACAGAAGAATTATCTTGTTAAAAGATCATAGATCTACAAAAGACCAAGGTCTTTTATAAAAAGAGATCAAAAGATCTCATCATAAAAACAAAAGAAGTATTTACTTCACTCACAGATCATTGATCTACAAAGGCAAAGCCCTTTCAAAAATAAGAACTATTGTTCTTGAAACTTGAGGCAAAGCCTCCTCTAAAAGGAACATAAATTTGTTCTCTGATCATAAATTTGATCAAATGTGCTTTGTGCTATTGAAAAGTGCCTTGCACTCTTGAACTGCGCTTCTGTGCTCCTTGGACCGGCGCTCAGTGCCAAAACGTGCCATGTGTCAACCACGTATGCACTTGCGCTTTGCGCTTCTGAAACAGCGCACCGCGCTCATGGGCTGGCACTCAGCGCCAAGCGCGCCATGTGTCACCCACTGGTGCGCCACTAAACCAGTGCAACGCGCTCATAAATTGAAAGCGCAATGCGCTCATAAATTGAAAGCGCAATGCGCTCATAAACTAGCGCCAAGCGCGACACGTGTCCTTTTCGTGTGCGCTACTTGGCAGAAGCGCAATGCGCTCTTTAATTGGCACAAAGCGCCTGGCGCGCCACGTGGCGCGCTATCAGAACACACATTGTTCTGATGAATGCTATGCATTCAATACAAGACAAAAATTGTCAGGATCTAATGCTCAGCATTATTAAAAAGGCTAAGCCCAAGTAACGGCTCAACAGCCCAGAACAATAAAATGTTAAACATTTTAATCTTATTGGACTTAGCCCAATTCTGGCCATAAGTCCTTAACTTATATTTAATTGAGCCTATCTGCTCACGAATATTCAACAGATCTTAGTCCCAAACTGGACTACAGATCTTTCAACCAACTCACACCGGTTCGAGGGTACATCTCTTTACTCCTCTGATATCTGTCGTTGTAATCCTTCAACGTCTTCAGAGAGGTGACGGGTCCCGACAACCACCCATTTTTACGGACTGTGGGGCCCTTAAACTTATGGACAATGATGTCCTTAAACTTCATAGACTACGATGTCTTTAAACTACGGACCGTGGGGTCCCTTTAAACCCACGGACTATGATGTCCTTAAACTTGGACTGTGGGGTCCCTTTAAGCCCACGGACTATGATGTCCTTAACCTTGGACCACCATGTCCTTAAACTGGTAACGGACCACCACGTCCTTAAACTGGTAATCGACCGCAATGTCCCTAAACTAAACAATAGAGTTCAAATGCTCTTTTGTTGGATCTAAACAATCCCGTTAAGTTGATCTTAGTCTAAAATTAGACTAACGTGTCCTTAATAAGCGTTGAGTCAATCTTAGTCTAAAATTAGACTAACGTATCCTTAACAAACGTTTAAGTTGATCTTAGTCTCAAATGAGACTAACGCATCCTTAAACCCAAACCAAAACCCAAATCTAAGAAAATACGGATTTAGACTAATCTACGCCCTACAGGCGACAACATAAATTAGTCTCCGTATACAATCCACGGACAACAACAAACAAAACAAACACCCACGACACGAAATGACCATCTGGAGAAGGAGAAAGTTGTTACCGCGATGCGGTAGCGTAATTAACTACAGGGGCTTGCGCCTGCAGGGAAGAGCGTCCCCACAATCAAAATCCCCTCAAACGAGGGGGAATCTGACGAAGTCTGCTACATCGGCCGCATCCATTTAAACCTTCAATATATGGTGCCATAAATCAACTTGGCATCTTCGGAGAAGTGGACGGATAGCACCAAATAGCATCTGCCCCCAGATTCAGGCAAGACGTTTGTCTTCCCGGTTTTCGGCGGTAAACAGAACGCTGTGGTGACATCTCGTCTGCTGTATCGAGACGAACGTCGAGGTGGTCTCTAGGTTATTGGTGAACCATTGAGATTTGGAACTAGGGACTTTGCCATGGCTCCGTTGTTTTGACCCTGGGGTGACATTGCGTCTGCTGTAACGAGACGAATGCTAAGGTGGAGCTGAGATTTTGCCATCACTCCGCTTTGTTTCGACCGTGAGGTCTTTCATTGACGTTGCATCTGCATCCTGCTGGACTGCGAAAGAACGCCGTTGTTGACATTGCGTCTGGTGTAACGAGACGAATGCTGAGGTGGAGTTGGGATTTTGCCATCACTCTGCTTTGTTTCGACCGTGAGGTCTTTCGTTGACGTTGCATCTGCATCCCGCCAGACTGCGAAGGAACGCCGTTGTTGACATTGCGTCTGGTGTAACGAGACGAATGCTGAGGTGGTGTTAGAATTTTGCCGTCACTCCGCTTTACTGACGTTGTGTCTGCTGTAACGAGACGAATATTGAGGTGGTCTGTAGGTTGTCTGTGAACCGTCGAGATTTAGAACTAGGGAGTATGTCGTGGCTCCGTTTGGTGATGTTGCGTCCGAGTCCTGTTGGAACAAGGAGGATCACCATTGTGGGTCTCCAGGCTGTAGATGTGGCCGTCGAGACTTGGCTCTCTTTTTGATGGAGCTTGGTTGGATGATATGGTTCCCTCTTTGTTTTCGCTCCTGGATTGTATACAGGGATCGATGTGATCTTACCTGTAGGGCAAAATTTTCATTTCATATGTATACATTTTTTTTCTTTCCGCGATGCTCTATCATTTCAGCTTTTATATCGCGAAGGTCGCGATTGCCCAATTATTTCGGCTATGTTTTGCGGTGCCCAATCATTTCTGCTATTTTTTTTTCTTTTTACTCGCTGTTTTTTATTGCGAGTTGCCCAACCATTTCGGCTGTTCTGTATGCATATATTTTACTTGCTGATTTTGTTGCAAGTTGCCCTATCATTTCGGCTATTTCCTATGCATTTTTGGCTCGCTGATTTTTATCGCGAGTATGGGATTTGGGATCTGGTGCCAATCTCAGCATCAGTATCGCTACGATTGGAATATTGTCAGGAGCGAATCATCATTTGCCTTGAAAGGACTTGGAATTTGATTCCGATTCAGGCATCAGCATCGCTACCACTGGGACATTGCCAGGAGCGAATCATCATTGCCTTTGTCGGTTCGAACAAAGGTGGATTAGCAAACAGGGTTAAGATCCTGTCGACTAAGGCTTTTGACTTTATGAGCCGTAAGGGTCTCATAAAGGTGTTTCTCCCTCCGAGTCGTGAGGATCCCGTAGGTGCGTTTTCTCCTTAAAAATCGTGAGGATTCTTAAGTGTATGTTCTCTTATAAGTCGTATGGATCTTACAAGAGTGTTTTCTCCTTATAAGTCGAGAGGACTTACAAGGGTTTGTTCACCGTGCGAGCATATCCCTAGTCATTAGTGGGACTCTGTTAGGGAAATGTTTATTCGCGCCCGTGGATTGTATACAAGGGTCGAATCAAGATGCTTGTAGGGCAAGATTGGAGATTGTGATGGCTTAAGAACAGGTTCAGATCCCTGTAGCTTAAGGCTTTTGAATCCTATGAGCCGTGAGGGTCTCAAAGGGGAATTCTTCTTACGAGTCATGAGGATCTCGTAAGTGTGTTTTTTCCTTAGGCATCGTGGGGATCTTAAGTGTGTTGTTCCTTTGTGAGTCGTAAGGATCTCACGCAGGTATTTTCTCCTCACAAGGTCGAGAGGACCTTGCGAGTGTCTTTTAACGAGATTGCGCCTCTTCGGGTTTTCACAAAACTCACCGGCAGCCTTGTTGTTTTTACTCACGGAGCCCTCTCGGGTTTTCATCCGTGCCCATCTCGCTTATGGACAAACCGTTTTTTTTGTCCTCCTTGGGATGTCGCAGGTTCGTAGTAGTTTAAAGACGTTTCGGTCAACAGCCAGTTTTAGGACATAGTGGTCCATTGTTAGTTTAACGACGTTCCGGTCTGTCGTTGCCGTATTCGAGGCAAATTTCTAGTTTACGGACTTTTCAGTCCATGGGGCTTTCTCTATGAATGAGCACGATGCCCCCGGTATGTCCATCTTTTTCGGCTCATGTGGTTGTGGCGGGTTCATCTTCCAGTTTTCAGACAGCGTGAATTTGCCCAGTTGGTATTGGTCCTCAACCCAGCCTTTGAAGACGAAGCAATCTTCGATTGGATGGCTTACTGCTTGGTGGTCAGGGCAGTAATTAGGATTGTTGACATCGCCTGGCTGCAACGGACGTTTTGGATCCGGCAGATTGATGAGTCTGTTGCATACTGCCAGCTCGAACAGTCTCCTCGTTTTATCCCGGGGAAACGAGTAAGGACGTCCCAGTCTCTCCTCGAGGGATAGGCGTGCGCGCGTTGTTTTGGCGAACAACCGGCTTTAAGTTGCTTGGCTGATGTTGAGTATTGGCGATGAAGGTTGCTTTCCCTTTCCCTTTTTTCATTCCTAGATTCCAGCTTCGAGTGAGATGGTCTATGACCCATCTGGTCCATTTGGGCCAGTTTGTCAATCAAGGCCTGGAAGGTGGTCGGCTTGAAAAACATCATGAATTGGGAAATGATCGCCTGAGGGTCAAGAGTACCCACGAACATAACTACCGCAGGCGCTTCTTCGATGCGCTGCTCGCATTTCGACCATAGATTCCGCCACCGTATTGCATACTGAACCCATGTCTCTCCAGGCTTTATCCTGGCATTGATCAATGCCGTGATTGGGGTATGTTCACTAGCGCTTGCAAAATGTTGGGTGAACAGTAATTCCATCTCTGTAAAAGTTTTGACGGAGTCGTTGGGCAGCTCCGAATACCATTCAAAGGCCGTTTCCGCTAAGCTGCCGACGAACTGACGAAGTAACAATTTGTCGTCACCTCCGGTATTGCCGCAAAGAGCCCTGAACTGAGCGACATGTTGATGGGGATTGCATGTCCCCTTGTATACGGGAAACTTAGGAATCGTGTATCCTGGCGGATACTTGATCTGATCGTACCATCCTGGATATGGTCGCCCAGTTCTGACGACTTGGCCAGTTGCTTCATTTGCTTGATGGGCTCGTATTTGCTGAGCCATATAATCATCCAGGACAGCTTTTGAGATGGTCTCCTCTTTGGCTACTGAACAAGCCGGAAGGGGATTTGACGTCTACGCTCGGTCATCTTCGAGGATAATCGGAGGATCTTCAGCTGGAGGGTCTGGCTGGATTATCATGCCCACCATGTCTTGGAATAGAAGGGCCATTTGTTTTATGTTGGCCGCTTGTTCCGCGGCCTCTTTGTCCTTCTTCTCAAGCATTCTCCGAAGGAATTCAGCATCAGTTTCCTGCTTACGGCGCTGCTCCGAGGATGCCTCCGGGCTTGCTTTCGGTCCCGTAAGTGCGGCTATAGCTATTAGCATCTGTTGGAGCTTTTGTTGTTGTTGCTCCTGAGCCTTAGTCACTAATCGCGTAAGCGGTCGATGACCTGTGGAGATACGGCTATCCTCTTTTCCGGATGCCGTCTATAGACGGTATGCACCACCATGCCCCTAGCCTTGGGGCGTTTAGGCCTAGTGGTCTTGCGATTCATCGCAGACGCAGGGATTTTCTCCGGCCTTCTCCTCTTGTGGGCGGTCGAAGTTGAGGGGGCCATTGCAGTGGGCACCCAAGTAGCTGTCTCCTTCTGTGGCTTGACAGGATGGTCGTCTTCTCGCTGAACTTTCATCTTTTTCTGTCGGCGAGAGTAATCTTGATCAATCACCGAGTCTTGGACTTGACGCCAGACCTTGTAAATTTTAGAGGATAGCCGTTGAGGGGGCTGCTCCAGCTTCACCTTAGTAGCGTTCTCCACGGGTGGAGGAGATCTTTTTAGCACGGCAATCGGAGAGTTTTTGCGCACCCTCCTTAGCGATTCAAAGCTGTTCCCAGTTGGAACAGCAGCATCGATTTCCACCGTTGGAGCCGGTGGAGTCAGTCCAAAAGGAGAGTTGCCCCCAGCCTTCCTTACTCGGCGCCAGTGGCGACGTCGAGCGTGTCGAGCTGTTGGGATTATCTCAGCTGTAGGAGTGACTTCCTAATACCCCTTGTGTTGGTCAGAAGTTGTCGTTGTCAGCCTATTGAAGACTGATGTCCGCTGAGTGGGGATAGCCAACCTCTCGAAGGCAGACTTCCAAGCAAGGAAAGCAGCCTTGACGATTTCGCTTGAAACGGGAGCTGAAACAGTCAGTCTTATAAAGACCGACCCTTTGGCAGGAGAAGTCGCTTTGACGACTTCGAGAGCAGGAATGGCTATCCTTTTTTGGATAACCCTTTCTAGTATCGCGGGCTTCTTCATAGGCCCAAATTAGCTTCGGCCCAGTCTGTTGAAAACTGAGGCAGTGGAATTGGGCGACCCGTTGAGAGGGGCCGCAGTAGAGGTAAGCCGATCAAAGACTGACTTCTTTTGAGCTTCTTGCGATGGTACAGGGGCATTGAAGCTCATCGGTGGGAGCATGGTCCCGAAGAATAGCCCAGTGGTGGCCTGAGTTACCTACTCCACTGGCATTGTGAAAAGAGAGGCCGTTTGGGGCCCGTAAGTTACTCCTCCGGACGGGGTGGAGCGAGAGTTGCAGTTGCAGTTAATGCAGTTTGAAGCCATTGATTTTCTGTTTTCTGCACGGAGCAAGACACCAAATCTTAGTACCTCGAACCCAAGGGCAACCATATTAAACCGCGATTCGTTCGCGAACACGACACACGAAGTGTGTAGTGAAAAGAGGAAGAGGTCCCACCGGGTGTGCCAGAATCTATTCTCCTCCGAAACACGCGACTGGGACGTTGGGATCGTTCGGCCTAAATTTCGAGGGTAGATGCTATTTGGTGCTATCCGTCCACCTCTCCGAAGATGCCAAGTTGATTTATGACACCATGTATCGAAGGTTTAAACGGATGCGGCCGATGTAGCAGATTTCGTCATATTCCACCTCGTTGAGGGGTTTTTGATTGTGGGTAAGCTCTTCTCTGCAGGCGCAAGCCTCTGCAGTTAATTACGCTACCGCATCGCGGTAACCACTTTCTCTTTCTCCTGGTGGTCACTTCGTGTCGTGTGTGTTTGTTTTATTTTTGGTTGCCCGTGGATTGTATACGGAGACTAATTTATGTGGTCTCCCGTAGGGTGTGGATTAGTCCAAATCCGTATCTTCTTAGATTTGGGTTTGTGGTTGAGTTTAAGGATACGTTAGTCTCATTTGAGACTAAGATCAACATAAACGTTTGTTAAGGATACGTTAGTCTAATTTTAGACTAAGATCAACTTAACGGGATCGTTTAGATCCAACAAAAGAGCATTTGGGCTCTATTGTTTAGTTTAGGGACATTGCGGTCACTTAGTTTAGGGACATTACGGTCCAAGGTTAAGGACATCATAATCCATGGGCTTAAGGACCCCACAGTTCGAGGTTAAGGACATCATAGTCCGTGGGTTTAAAGGGACCCCACAGTCCGAGGTTAAGGACATTATAGTCCGTGGGCTTAAGGACCCCACAGTCCAGTTTAAAGACGTCATAGTCTATGAAATGTATGGTTGTCGGGACCCGTCACCTTTCCGAAGACGTTGAAGGATTACAACGACATATATCAGAGGGGTTTAGAGATGTACCCTTGAACCAGTTTTGGTTGAGAGATCTGTAGTCCAATTTGAGACTAAGATCAAAAGATTTGTGAGCATATGGGCTCAATTAATCTGAATTGAGAACTTATGGCCAATCTTAGGCTAAGTCCAGTCAAGTTAAAATATTTAACATTTATTTTGGACTGTTGAACATTCATTTGGGCTTGGCCCTTTTAACAATGCCGAGCATTGGTTTGGGTTCTGACAATGTTTTTGTCTTTTACTGAATGCTGAGCATTGTTCCCCTCCGAAAGACGGCGCGACGCAGGGACGTCTTGCCTGAGATTCGGGGCAGATGCTATTTGGTTTTATCCGTCCACCTCTCCGAAGATGCTAAGTTGATTTATGGCACCGTGTATCGGAGGTTTAGACGGATGCGGCCGATGTAGCAGACTTCGTCAGATTCCCCCTCGCTTGAGGGTTTTTTGATTGTGGGGACGCTCTTCCCTGCAGGCGCAAGCCCCTGCAGTTAATTACGCTACCGCATCGCGGTAACAACTTTCTCCTTCTCCAGAATTTCACTTCGTTTCGTGGGTGTTTGTTTTGTTTGTGGTTGCCCGTAGATTGTATACGGAGACTGATTTATGTCGTCGTCCGTAGAACGTGGATTAGTCCAAATCCGTATTTTCTTAGATTTGGGTTTGGGGTTTTCGTTTAATGATACGTTAGCCATATTTGAGGCTAAGATCAACTTAAACGTTTGTTAAGGATACGTTAGTCTAGTTTGAGACTAAGATCAACTTAACGGGATCGTTTAGATCCGACAAAAGAGCATTTGAGCTCTATTGTTCCAGTTTAGGGACATAGTGGTCCATTTAATGTATGGCCGTCGGGACCCATCACCTCTCTGACGATGTTGAAGGATTACAACGACAGATGTCAGAGGAGTTCAGGGATGTACCCTTGAACCAAAGTTGATTGGGGGATTTATAGTCCAATTTGGGATTAAAGTCCGTTTGAAGGTTTAAGGATACGTTAGCCATATTTGAGGCTAAGATCAACTTAAACGGGATCATTTAGATCCGACAAAAGAGCATTTGGACTCTATTATTCCAGTTTAGGGACATGGTGGTCCATTGCAATCTGTGGAATATATGGCTGTCGGGACCCGTCACCTCTTTGAAGACGTTGAAGGATTACAACGACAAATATTAGAGGAGCTCAGAGATGTACCCTTGAACCAATATGGATTAAGTAATCTGTAGCCCAATCTGGAAACTAAGATCAATTAATTAGGTTATGAGCACATTGGCTCAGTTGAGTCTAAATTGAGGACTTATGGCCAATTTGGGCTAAGTCCAATTAAGTTAGAAATATTGGCTCTTGTTGGACCATTAAATATTTGTCTAGGTTCAAGCCCACATTATTTAGCAATGCTAAATAGAGGTTTGGGGGCTCTGACAACATTTTATCTTTGATTTCCTCAATTTTGAGATTCATTTGGAGGAGGGACTTTTGCCTCTGGAGAACTAGCCAATTTGGCTAAAAGTAGTGTTGAACACTAAAGAACAACAGTGTTTAACACTGGAGGTAGAACTCTCAAATTAGTGTTAAACACTAAAAGACAATCAGTGTTAAACACTGGAAATATAATCTTCAATTTAGTGTTAAACACTAGAAACAATCAGTGTTAAACACTGAAAATATAATCCCCAAATTAGTGTTAAACACTAAAGAAAGAGGGGTCACGTGTGGACACGTGAGAGCGCCCAAAGGTGGAACCAGATCCCTTTTCTTCGTTCTGCAATTAAGTGTTAAACACTTTTCATTTCCTGGCCATCATGTGTGGGCACGTGATAGGCATCCATCTATTGGATATTAAAGGGATTTGTTAGGGGTCACGTGGGGACACGTGAAAGCGCCCTAAATGTGGAGCCAGATCTCCTTTGTTTTATCCTCAAATCTTCGAATAAGTGTTAAACACTTTTCATTTCCTGGCCATCACGTGTGGGCACGTGATAGGCATCCATCCATTGGATATTAAAGGAATTTGTTAGGGTTCACGTGGGGACACGTGAGAGCGCCCTAAATGTGGAGCCAGATCTCCTTTGTTTTATCCTCAAATCTGCGAATAGGTGTTAAACACTTTTCATTTTTATTTTGAGCATCACGTGTTGACACGTGATGGGGATTCATGCGCTGACTGTTAAAATGTTTGCTAAGGGGTCATGTGGTAACACGTGAGAGCGCCCAAAGCTTAGATTTCCCTTGCTTTTATTCCCTTTGTCTTGGAGGTCACGTGAGAGCACGTGAGGATTGCCTCAAAGCCTTTTCCTTCTTGTTTTTTGGGGATCTTTTCAGGGGTCATGTGGGGACAGGTGACCTTGGTTCTTTTGCATGCATGGAGATCTTTCGAGTCTCTTTTTTAAGAATTAAATTCTCTGTAGGGTTAGACCCTAATTTTGTTTTGGAGGAATTAAATTTCTATTGTGAAAGAATTAAATTCTTAAGTAGGGTTAAACCCCAATTATGATTCTGAAGGAATTAAATTCCAATTAGTTTGGGAGAATTAAATTCTCAAAACTCAATTCCCCTTCTAAGTTTAGGATCTGCATGGCAGGATCTCGACCCGATGAGAATTAAATTCTCAACTTATGGGGAGATGTGCTCTGTGCAGATCTTCAACCAGAAGAAGAACTAAGTTCTTTTTTGTATAAGAGTTAAACTCTTGGATTGAGAATTAAATTCTCTTTTTAAAGTTTTGATTCCCTTTCTTTTCTCATCTAGGGTTTTCTTTATTGAGAATTAAATTCTCCTTTCTTTTCTTCCCTCTTTAGAATTAAATTCTCATCTCTCTGTTTTTCTCTCCAAAAAGGTCCATCTCTCTTTTCTTCTTGGCTCCTATTTATTGGAGAAAGAAAAGAATCAAATTGTTTTGTGAATCTTTCATTGAAAGATTTGATTTGTTTTCATATTTAATATGAGCATTTAGACCATTCAGTGAATTTTATTCACCGTTGGATTTTAAATCCAAAAGATATTCTGTTTGTTATTTTCGGTGTGATTTTAGGGGAAATCTTTTCTTGTCTAAGATTTTTCCATAAATTGGCGATATTTAATCACCCTTGGATCTTTAATCCAGCGGTCCCCATAATCTTTTTCCATTTGGAAAGATTTAGAAGCTTTTAGAATTTTAATTCTATTTCGAAAGATTTTAGAAAAATTTAGAATTTTAATTCTATTAAACTGTAAGGCTTTCAAAGCCTGTCACGTGCTGGCACGTGACCCTTGGTCACGTGTGAGCACGTGACCCCCAAATTGGTTCCTTTAACAGCCGTTGGTTTATGTTGTATTTTTATTTTTGTTTTAACTATCACGTGTCAACACGTGACCATTGGTCATGTGTGAGCACGTGACACCTCATTGAGGTAATTCCTGATTTTTAATCAGGGAACAGTGCATAGCATATTTGCTCATAACTTTTGATCCCGGATGAATTATGAAGCTCATAATATATCAAATCGAAGGGATTTTTAAGATACTTCCAATACCATCAGAATTTAATAGTTTCTCTTTCGGGAGTTTATCAAAATACAGGCCGGAAGATACTGGTTCGCATTTCCTTAAGCGTATCACTGCCATTTGATATCTTGGACTCTTCTGCGCAGAATTTTTTGGCGGGAACAAATGCCCCCACTACTATGCCCACGTAAGTATGTACGTGGGTGAAGTAGTGCAGAGTTATGCATGGCGTATGACCAGTTTCGGGTTGGTATATAACTTTCAGAATCTTAATCTGAGAAGATAACGAGCGGACACAAGCGTCGTCATTTATCATTGACTCAAATCTCAACTCTTAAGGGATATAGTTCCAAACCCTCATCCCCATGAGCCGCACCCTTCCATTTCTTTATGTCTTACTCTGGCATGAAGTAGTTTATACGCTCATGAGTAAGTTCTCCATTTCAATGGCATGTAGCTTTGGCAAGTGTGGCTCATAGATCGTCCATCTTGACCTCTTTGCAGGGCAGTGATGGCTTAGGAGACAGGGGTAGGATCTTCCACCTAAGACTTTTCAACTTTATGAGCCGTGAGGGTCTCATAAAGACTTTTCTCCCTACGAGTCGAGAGGATCTCGTAGGTGTATTTTCTCCTTAGGGGTCGTGAGGACTCCTAAGTGTGTTTTCTCTTATAAGTGGTAAGGATATTATAAGAGAATTTTCTCTCTTACGAGTCGAGAGGACCCGTAAGCGGTTGTTTCCCTCCTTGTCGAGATTCGACTTTGGAGAGTGAGACCCGTGGATAGTATGCAAGAGACCGTTTTGGGCCGACTTGCAGGGTCCCAGTGCTTAGGAAACAGGTTTCTTAATCCCTACTGCCTAAGGCTTTTCCTCACGAGTCTAGACGAATTAAGCAATTCTCGCGAAGACATCAATTTCCTCACGAGTCGAGACGAATCGAGCATTTCTCGCAATAATATCCTAACGTCACAGTTAACCTCTGCTCTTTACGACAGAAGTCCGTTAGGGTCTGTGGTACTTAGGGTTTTGGCCGTCGTACCGTCGCATCATTTGATATATTCCTCGATAGGCAATCATGCTGTTCGAGTAGCCCTGCGACTGCCGTGTCTCTGATCTCTTCTTGGGCTGGACAAGACGTCTTCAAGCAATCCTCCTTGGCAGTTTGACCGTCGGAAGAGCAAGCGTTAGGAATTTTCCATGCTGCTTTTTACTTGAGGTTAGGCTCATTTTGGAGAGCCCCGATGAGTCATAACCACTCCGCGCTGGTGTGGGATGATCTCCGATAGTCTTTCAGGCATTATATGACTTGCCGTTAAGACCCTGAAGCTAGGAATTTGGTCTTTGCTTCGTTTGCTGGCATCGCGTCTGCTGTATCGAGACGAATGTCGCGGTTGTCTCTAGGTTGCATGTAAACCGTCGAGGTTTGGAACTAGGGATTTTGCCATGGCTCCGTTTGTTTGAGTGTCGCGTCTGAACCCTGCTGGAGGAAGAACACTGGGGTGACATCACGTCTGCTGTATCGAGACGAACGTCAAGATGGTGACCACTCCGCACTGGTGCAAGATGATCTCCGATCGTCTTTCAGGCTTTATATGACTTGCCGTTAAGACCCTGAAACTAGGAATTTGACCTTTGCTTCGTTTGCTTTGTCACGTCCGAATCCTGTTGGAGGAAGAACGCTTGGGTGACATCACGTCTGCTGTATCAAGACGAACGTCAAGATGGTGACCACTCGGCACTGGTGTGAGACGATCTTCGGTTGTCCTTCAGGCTTTATATGACTTGCCGTTAAGACCTTGAAGCTAGGAATTTGGCCTTTGCTTCGTTTGCTGGCATCGCGTTTGCTGTATCGAGACGAATGTCGCGGTTGTCTCTAGGTTGTTGGTGAACCGTAGAGGTTTGGAACTAGGGGATTTGCCGTGGCTCTGCTGTTTGATGATGTTGCGTCTGCTGTGTCGAGACGAATGTCGAGGTGGTGACCATTCCGCACTGGTGTGAGATGATCTCCGGTTGTCTTTCAGGATTTATATGACTTGCCGTTAAGATCTTGAAGCTAGGAATTTGGCCTTTGCTTCATTTGCTTTGGCGTGTCCGGATCCTGTTGGAGGAAGGATACCATAGTGACATCTCGTCTGCTGTATCGAAACGAACGTCGAGGTGGTGACCACTTCGTGCTGGTGCGAGATGATCTCCGATTGTCTTTCAGGCCTTATATGAGTTGCCATCAAGACCCTGAAGCTAGGAATTTGGCCTTTTGCTTCATTTGCTTTACCGCATCCGAATCCTGCTGGGGGAAGAACGCCGGGGTGACATTTCATCTGCCGTATCGAGACGATCGTCGAGGTGGTGACCACTCCGCACTGGTGCGAGATAATCTCCGATTGTCTTTCAGGCTTTATATGACTTGCCGTTAAGACTCTGAAGCTAGGAATTTGGCCTTTGCTTCATTTGCGTTGGCGCGTCCGAATCCTGCTGGGAGAAGAACGCTGGAGTGACATTTCATCTGCTGTATCGAGACGAATGTCGTTGTGGTGACCGCTCCGTACTGGTGCGAGATAATCTCCGATTGTCTTTCAGGCTTTATATGACTTGCCGTTAAGACCCTGAAGGTAGGAATTTGGCCTTTGCTTCATTTGCGTTGGCGCGTCCGAATCCTGCTGGAGGAAGGATGCCATAGTGACATCTCGTCTGCTGTATCGAGACGAACGTCGGGGTGGTGACCACTCCGTGCTGGTGCGAGATGATCTCCGATTGTCTTTCAGGCCTTATATGAGTTGCCGTCAAGACCCTGAAGCTAGGAATTTGTCCTTTTGCTTCATTTTCTTTGGCGCGTCCGAATCCTGCTGGGGGAAGAACGCTGGGGTGACATTTCATCTGCTGTATCGAGACGATCGTCGAGGTGGTGACCACTCCGCACTGGTGCGAGATAATCTCCGATTGTCTTTCAGGCTTTATATGACTTGCCGTTAAGACCCTGAAGCTAGGAGTTTGGCCTTTGCTTAATTTGCGTTGGCGCGTCCGAATCCTGCTGGGGGAAGAACGCTAGAGTGACATTTCATCTGCTGTATCGAGACGAATGTCGTTGTGGTGACCACTCCGCACTGGTGCGAGATAATCTTCGATTGTCTTTCAGGCTTTATATGACTTGCCGTTAAGACCCTGAAGCTAGGAATTTGGCCTTTGCTTCATTTGCGTTGGCGTGTCCGAATCCTGCTGGGGGAAGAACGCTAGAGTGACATTTCATCTGCTGTATCGAGATGAATGTCGTTGTGGTGACCACTCCGCGCTGGTGTGGGATGACCTCCGATTGTCTTTCAGGCTTTATATGACTTGTCGTCAAGACCCTGAAGCTAGGAATTTGGCCTTCGCTTCATTTGCTCGCACTGCGTCTGCTGTATCGAGACGAATGCTGAGGTGGAGCTGGGATTTTGCCGTCACTCCACTTTGTTTCGACCATGGGGTCTTTTGTTAACTTTGCATGTACATCCTGCTGGACTGCGAAGGAACGCCGTTGTTGACATCGCGTCTGCTGTAACGAGACGAATGCGAAGGTGGAGTTGGGATTTTGCCATTACTCCTCTTTGTTTCGACCGTGAGGTCTTTTGTTGACGTTGCATCTGCATCCAGCTAGACTGCGGAGGAACACTGTTGTTGACATTGCGTCAACTGTATCGAGACGAATGCTGAGGTGAAGCTGGGATTTTTCCATCGCTCCGCTTGATGGTGTAACATCTGTGTCCTGCTGGAATGAGGAGGCACACCGTTGTTGGTCTCCAGGCTACAGATGTGGCCATTGAGATTTGGAACTAGGGACTTTGCCATGGTTCCGTTTCGTTGCGATTCTGAGGTTGGTTGTTGACGTCATGTCTGCATCTAGTTGGAGTGAGGAGAAACACCGTTGGTGATCTCTAAGTTGTCAATGTTGACGTCGAGACCCTGAAGCTAGGGATCTTCCTTTACTTCATTTGTTGGCATTGTGTCTGCAATATTGCGACAAATGTCGAGGTTGTCTATGAACCGTCGAGATTTGGCTTCGCTTTCTGTTGGAGCCTGTCGGGAAGGTATGGTTCCCTCTTTGTTTGTGCCTCTGGATTGTATACAGGGATCGATGTGATCTCACATGTAGGGCAAAAGGTTTCATTCTTTCATCATTTTTTTTATTCCTTCCGCGATGCTCTATCATTTCAGCTTTTTATATCGCGAAAATCGCGATTGCCCAATCATTTCGGCTATTTTTCGCGGTGCCCAATCATTTCGGCTATTTTTCTTTTTACTCGCTGCTTTTTATTGCGAGTTGCCCAATCATTTCGGCTGTTTTTGTATGCATACATTTTTACTTGCTGATTTTGTTGCAAGTTGCCCCATCATTTCGGCTATTTCATATGCATTTTTGGCTCACTGATTTTTATTGCGAGTGTAGAACTTGGAATCTGGTGCCAATCTCAGCATCAGCATCACTACAACTGGAACATTACCAGGAGCGAATCATCATTTGCCATGAAAGGACTTGGAATTTGATACCGGTTTAGGCATCAGCATCGCTATAACTGGAATATTGCCAGGAGCGAATCATCATTTGCCTCTGTCGATGTCGAACAAAGGTGGCTTAGTAAACAGGGTTAGGATTCTGTCGACTAAGGCTTTTGACTTCATGAGCCGTAAGGGTTTCACAAAGGTATTTCTCCCTACAAGTCGTGAGGATCTCGTAGGTGTGTTTTCTCCTTAGGGATCGTGAGGATTTCTAAGTGTATATTCCCCTGTAAGTCGTTAGGATCTTACAAAAGGGTTTTCTCCTTATAAGTCGAGAGGACTTACAAGGGTTGTTCACCGTATGGACATATCCCTAGTCACGGGTGGGACTTGGTTAGGGAAATGTTTATTCGCGCTCGTGGATTGTATACAAGGGTCAGTATTGAGCCGCTTGTAGGGCACTATCGAAGGTTGTGGGGGTTGCTTAAGAACAGCTTTAGGTCTCTATAACTTAAGACTTTGAAATCTTATGAGCCGTGAGGGTCCCATAAGAGAGTTCTCCTTACGAGTCGTGAGCATCTCGCAAGTGTAATTTTTCCTTAGGAATCGTGAGGATTCCTAAGTGTGTTGCTTCCCTGTGAGTCGTAAGGATCTCACGCGGGTGGTTTCTCCTTACAAGGTCGAGATGACCTTGTAAGTGTCTTTTAACGAGATCGCGCCCTTTCGGGTTTTCACAAACACTCGCCGGTAGCCCTGCTATTTTTACTCACGGAGCCCTTTCGGGTTTTCATCCGTGCCCATTTTGCTTATGGACATACCGTCTTTTTTTATTCTTTTCATTCTTTTTTTTAACGAGGTTGCGGCCTCTCGGGTTTTCATAAGACTCGCCGGTAGCCCTGCTGTTTTTACTCACGGAGCCCTTTCAGGTTTTCATCCGTGCCCATTTTGCTTATGGACATACCGTCTTTTTTTTATTCTTTTTATTCTTTTTTTTCTAACGAGGTTGCGCCTTCTCGGGTTTTCACAAGACTCGCCGGTAGCCCTGCTGTTTTTACTCACGGAGCCCTTTCGGGTTTTCATCCGTGCCCATCTTGCTTATGGACATACCGTCTTTTTTTTATTCTTTTTATTATTCTTTTTTTTTTCTAACGAGGTTGCGCCCTCTCGGGTTTTCACAAGACTCGCCGGTAGCCCTGCTGTTTTTACTCACGGAGCCCTTTCGGGTTTTCATCCGTGTCTATTTTGCTTATGGACATACCATTTATATATATATATATATATATATATATATATATATATATATATATATATATTCACCACGCCAGCCTGAGGATGCTGTGGTAGTAGTTTAAAGACGTCTCGGTCATTTGCAAGTTTTAGGATATTGCGGTCCGTTGTTAGTTTAACGACATTTCGGTCTTCAGTCAGTTTTAGGACATAGTGGTCCATCGTTAGTTTAACGACGTTTCAGTCTAACGCCAGTTTTAGGACATAGTGGTCCAACGTCGCCGTATTTGAGGCGAATCTCTAGTTTACCGACTTTTCGGTCTATGGGGCTTTCTCTATGAAAGAGCATGATGCCCCCGGCATGTCCATCTTTTTCGGAGCATGTGGTTGTGGTGGGTTCACCTTCCATTTTTCGGACAACACGAATTTGCCCTGTTGGTACTGGTCTTCAACCCAGTTTTTGAAGACGTAGCAGTTATCGATCGGATGGCCCAATACTTGGTGGTAAGGGCAGTAATTAGAATTGTTGACATTATTCAGTAGTATCTGATGTTTCGACTCCGGTAGAGTGATAAGCCTGCTGCGCACTGCTAGTTCGAACAGCCTCCTTGTTTCATCCCGAGGAAATGAGTAAGGACGTTTCAACTTTTCATTGAGGTATCGCGGCTTGTTGTTTTGACGACAAAACGGTCTCGGGTTACTCGGCTGTTGTTGAGCGTTGGCGACGAAGGTCGTTTTTCCATTCCTTTTATCCTTTTGTTCGATCCCTTGTTTACGGGTCCGAGATTCTTTCCGGGTAGTGTGCGATTGCACGGCTGAATGTTCTCGCAACTCCTCAACTCTTTCGTTTTAGAGATGGACTCCTTGAAAAGAGGGCAGAGGGCTACTTTTTCGTCGGAATTGCTCCCGAATGTGAGAACTCGCGGTCCCTCAGGATCAACCCTATGACAATTGCCGGCAACTCTTTTATGCTCATCTGTCGTATTTTTTCGCTATCTACGAGCTTCCCGCTTTATTCTATTGACATGTTGTCTATGAGCGACATATCCTTACCACCAACACTTAAAGGAGTTGCAGTCTTCAGTAGGATGTGCGATCCTCTGATGATATAAGCAGAAGTTAGGGTGTACGTCCGTTTCATCAAAATGTATACCACTGGGAGAATTTTCTCTGAAAGAGGGCAGTCTCATCCCCATCGATATGGCTTTGGCGAATCGTTTCCTTATCTTGATCCTGCTTTCATTTGCGGCGGATGTACTTTGATCTGGTGTGAGTGTTTCGACTCTTTTATCCAGTCGCCGGCGTTTGGCTTTCTCGAATATGGCCATCTCGCGCTCTCGATCAGCTTTGCTTTTAAGATGGGCTTCGTTCAGGAATGCATCAATCATTTCGTCTGATGGTCCTAGAAGTTCTGGCTCAGGATCTGCCCCCAGCTTCTCTGTGTAAGGAGCTTCTTGGTTATTTATCGACGAGTGAGAGATCACATGGCAGCTTACCACATAATCTTCAGATTCATCCGACGAGTCTTCTCCATTGTCATCATCTCCGTCCTCAAGGACATGGCTGAGAAATTCTTGGAGTGTGACCGGGGTCCGCGCCTTCTGATTATATTCTTCCAACGCGTCAATCTGTTTTTGCAGGTCCGTGCGCTTGTCACTAAGCTGCACGGGCTTTTTGGTCTTCTTCTTCTTCTTCTTCGAAGACTTTGACGGCTGGGTGTGAGCGCTCTGACCATCACCACCCGTTTTTGGAGTTGGGCGCGGTTTCAGCATTCCCTCGATGATCTCGGGTTCCAGTGGATTTTTCCACCTGATCGCCGGGCATGTGTGAAGATCTTTTAGCATCCTTTTGGTCTTGGTCGAAAGAGCCACCTCCAATGGAGCTTTCTCAACAAAAAAGCACGTTTCCCCCGGTGTGTCCACCTTTTTAGGAGGGTGCGGCTGTGGCGGGTTTACCTTCCACTTCTCGGACAGCGCAAACTTGCCTTGTTGGTATTGGTCCTCAATCCAGCCTTTGAAAACGAAACAATCTTCGATTGGATGGCTTACTGCTTGGTGGTAAGGGCAGTAATTAGGATCATTGACGTCGTTTGGCTGTAGCGGATGTTTCGGACTCGGCAGGTTGATGAATCCGTTGCGCACTGCCAACTCAAACAGTTTCCTCGTTTTATCCTGGGGAAACGAGTAAGGACGTTCCAGTCTTTCCTCGAGGGATGGGCGTGGACGCATATTGTTTTGGCGAACAATCGGCTTTGAGTTGCTCGGCTGTTGTTGAGTATTGGCGACGACGATCGCTTTCCCTTTTTCATTTCGAGGATCCGTCTTTGAAGGAGATGGTCTATGACCCATCTGATCCATTTGGGCTAACTTGTCAATCAAGGCCTGGAAAGTAGTTGGCTTAAAAAATATCATGAATTGCGAGATGGTCGCTTGAGGGTCAAGAGTGCCCACGAACATGCCCACTGCCGGCGCTTCTTCGATGCGCTGTTCGCATTTCGACCATAGGTTCCGCCACCGGATTGCATAATGCACCCACGTCTCTCCTGGTTTTACTTTGGCGTTGATCAATGTCGTGATCGGGGTGCGTTCACTAGCACTCACGAATCTTTGTGTAAACAACAACTCCATTTCAGCGAAAGTTTTGACGGAGTCATTTGGAAGTTCGGAATACCACTCAAATGCCATCTGCGATAAACTGCCGACGAATTGGCGAAGCAGGAGCTTATCATCGCCGCCGGTGTTGCCACAAAGAGCCCTGAACTGGGCGACATGTTGATGGGGATTGCCTGTCCCCTTGTAGACATGGAATTTCGGGATCGTATAGCCCGGTGGGTAACTGATTTGGTCATACCAGCTCGGGTACGGTCGCCCAGTTTTGACCACTTGCCCAGCCGCTTCACTCGCCTGATGAGCTCGTATTTGCTGAGCTATATAGTCATCCAGTGCGGCCTTGGAAATGGTTACTTCCTTGGCTGCTGAAAGAGCCGGAGGAGGATTCGACGTTTCTCCTCTGTCATCTTCAAGGACGATCGGAGGATCTTCAGCAGGGGGATCTTGTTGGATCATCATACCTACCATATCCTGAAACAGAAGGGCTGTTCGTTGTATATTGGCTGCTTGTTTCGCAGCCTCTTGATCCTTCTTTTCCAGTATCCTGCGAAGAAATTCAGCGTCAGTTTCATGCTCCTGGTGTTGATCCGAGGACGCTTCGGGGCTTTCTTTTGGCCCAGTGAGTGCGGCCATCGCATTCATCATTTCTTGGAGATTTTGCTGCTGTTCCTGAGCTTTAGTCACCGATCGCGTAAGCGGTCTATGACCCGTAGATGTACGGCTGTCCTCTTTCCCGGACGCTATGTAGACGGTATGGACTACAATGCCCCTGGACTTAGGGCGTTTGGATTCATCGTCTTTGCAATTTGCCAAAGACACAGGGATCTTTCCCGACCTTCTTTTTTTTTGAGTGGTCGAAGTTGAGGGCGCCGTTGTAGTGGACACCCAAGTAGCTGTTGGTTTTTGTGGCTTGACAAAGTAGTCCTTCTCTTGCCGAGCCTTCATCTTTTTCTGTCGGCGGAGATAGCCTTGATCCATCACGGAGTCTTGGACTTGACGCCAGACCTTGTAAATTTTAGAGGACAGCCATTGAGGGGGCTGCTCCGGCTTCTTCTCTGTAGCATTCTTCATAGGTGAAGGGATTCTCTCCAGCACTGCAGTAGGAGAGTTTCTGCGCACCTTGTTGAGAAGTTCGAAGCTGTTCTCGGTTGGAACAGCAGCACTGTCACGCCCCGCTTCCCAAAGTACGCTAAAGTGGGCACGTGACATAGCCAACCATGCTACCCGTGGATAGGAAAGATCCTTCCACAGTCACATTACGGCTGTGGAGATATCAAGAACAGGAAAAGTAAACTAACTATCTAGTACATGTCTATAAGCCAGAGCAAAAGAGTCAAGAGATAACAATATGCGGAAGCCAAAAGATACAATAAATGAAACACCTGGAGTGAAACTACGTACCGACAGGAACCTCACCGCTCGTCTAACAGCGGCAAAACTCCTAATCAGTCTGCAGCAAGGTAGAAGAATCTGGGCCATGCAAAACCCAGACGTCAGCGCGTCAAGTCATCAAGTAATAAAATAATAAACAGGGTAACAGGCAATGAAAATATACACATGAATGGGAAACAGGGGTAACAGTAATATAAATCAGAGCAATGCAGGGTAGTGTGCAGTGGGTAAACTAAACTGTTCTATCAGGCTCTAAAGTCTTTGAAACCAAATAATGTAATCCTCATCGTAACTCGTCGGTAGTTATTCCGTAACGCTCGGAAAGACGGCAAACAATAGGTATTCCGTAACGCCCGGAAAAATGGCAAACAATGGGTATTCCGTAACGCCCGGAAAAACGACAAACAATGGGTATTCCGTAACGCCCGGAAAAATGGCAAACAATGGGTATTCCGTAACGCCCGGAAAAACGGCAAACAATAGGATGGCCCTTAGAGTTACGTTCGGTTACAATACTGATTTCCCCATACCCTCAAGTTATATGTGTAAGTCAAGTCAGGTATCCCGTAATCAAGAAACTAATGCCAACACAGGATCAGGTAAACAGGTTTGTCTGGATAGACAACAGGAACGGTCCATGAGGACTACATGTCAGGTTTGTTGGCATTAGACACAAGATCAGGTAACGGGTCAGGTCATGGTACATCAGGTCAAGTCAAGCAGTATACGGTACCATGTTGGGTCAAGCACTATGTATTTAGCAAGTCAGGTCAAGAAGTAAGCGATATCATATGTGTATTCACAATCAGTTATATAATCAAGCATGGTTATCAACAACATGATATAAGCAATGAATTAAGCAATAGGCAGATGCACTCAGTTTGCAGTACAGTTATTAGTTGTGTCATAGAGAGGATTTCACATTATAAGAATGCAGTAATACAATTATAGCCATTTAATCATGTTAACAAGTTTAAGACTTCATGGATGCAATGTTATATGTATATATAGGTTCCACGGATGAAATCACAATTTAAGCAGGTTAAATGTATACAAGTGTCTGAAGGAAGTAAAACGGTAGATAAGGTGCCATAGGTTACGTTATTAGTGAAGGTAAAATTAAAATCTGTAAATATGGTTATTAGGTTTACTACGGCAATTGCAACAGGTAGGTTCCAAGTTTGAAAGATAAATGATATATAATAATATTGACATAAAAAAATG
Source organism: Agapanthus africanus (assembly GCA_030015575.1). Classification (NCBI taxonomy): domain Eukaryota; kingdom Viridiplantae; phylum Streptophyta; class Magnoliopsida; order Asparagales; family Amaryllidaceae; genus Agapanthus; species Agapanthus africanus. The sequence goes on from JASDDO010000022.1 coordinate 773,832,577, forward strand.
GGAATTATAATACTACAGTTAAATAGCAGGTTTAGGGTGTCATTAATGAATATGTAAATATTATTTAGCATGTAGCAAGGAGCACTTGCCTCGACGGGTCGCGAACCGGGAAAAACGGAACGTAAAACGTCGGCGGGGAAACTTGCGACGGACGCACGGTTCACGGAATGAACCCGAACGACGAACAGTGGAACCACACGGGTCGGGGTACCTCGCTGGAACGTCGGGACACGTCGCGGGCACGGTCGGATTCTGGCGAACCTAGACACGATTACAGAAACGATATGGCTCGGAGACCTGAGGCAACGAATGATCAAAGCTTTGTTCTAGGTTTGCACTTGGGCAGGCTAGGGATCTCGGTTGTTGAAGGTGCTTGGGTTGATGGGTTCAGTGTTGCTGCTCGGGTGAAGGAGGCCACGGCGATGCAGGTGGCTGCCGCGATGGGGAGGAGTTACGGAAAAATAAGTCAACAACGGCGGAGTTGGTGGATTAGGAGTCGGGTGAAGGTTGTCGGAGGGATGAGGGGTTAAGGGAAGATGGCGGTGGTGGTGTTCAAGGGGGTGCCGGCGGCTACGTGCTAGGAGGCTAGGGCTGCTAGGGTTTCGTGGGTGAAGGAGATGGTGATGGCATGGGTTCCAGCGTCGGCGAGGGCCACGGTGATGTAAGGGGTGGCGACGGTCGCGACTAAGGTTGCTACGAGGAAGGGTGCTCGGTCCAGTGACAACAGAGGTGTCGGGGGTTCACTTGAGTGTTGATGGGAGGTGGTCGGCTAAGTAGTGGTGGCCGGAGTTGGCTAGGGATAGTTCAGAGGAGGAAGCGGCGAGGGATAGCGGCTGGGGATAAGCGCGATGGTGGGTTCTGCCATAGCTAAAGAAAAGGAGGAAGGAGTTGAGGAGAGAGGGAGGTACGTGGGAAAGAGAATGAGAGATATAGAGGAGAGAGAGATATGGGGAGAGAGAAAGTGGAGAGAGGTAGAGAGAGAGAGAGACGGGAGAGAGAGAGTAAGGAGGTGGGGCCCACGGAAAATTGGAGAAAGCTGATTGGCTGAGATGGAATTTAGAGGTTAGGAGAAATTTTAAAGGTAAAGATTTATAAGATTTACGTGAACAGTAATATCATAAGGTTTAAAAATATATGACAGTTTAAATATTAAAAAAAATTGGGATTTTGGCGCAAAGTAAAACATTTCCAAATCGCGCCCGGGTCGGGTCCAAAAATTTGAAATTGAAATATTAGAATTTTAAGCGGGATCCAAAAGTGAAAATGAAGTGTTTTATGATAAAAAAGCATACCCCCAAAACGGACACACGTACGTGCACGTAGCCGTCCAAACTCGCCCGTTTCACTGAACGGGACGAGAACACGACGCACGGACGCTAATACAGGGTTAGGGGTGTCAAGCAGGCCAAGATGAATATTTTTAATTTTATTTTAGATGCCAAAAATTGTTATATGCAGAAATGAATTTGCCGGGTAAAATTTACAGTAAATAACAAACAAGCAAGATAAGTGAAATGAGTACCACATTACACTCAAACAGTAACTGAAATTGGTAGCATTGGGCTCGGGTGTTACATTATACCCAACTACAAAGAGAATTTCGTCCTCGAAATTCCAAGAATACAAAGACAAATAACTACAAGAAAAGGTGAGGAAACTTCTGCCGGATTTCATTTTCTCGTTCCCAAGTGGACTCTCCATGCGAGCGATTACCCCAAGAAATAAGCACAAGAGGGATCACCTTGTTCTTAAGAACCTTTTCCCTTCGATCCACGATTTCAATCGGTCGTTCCTCAAAAGTCAAGTCTTCTCGTACTGTTAACTCCGAATGATCCAATGCGTGCGTTTCATCTCGAACCTACCTTCGTAGTTGAGATACATGAAACACATCGTGCACATTTGCCAAGGACCGCAGTAACGCCAAACGATACGCTACCTCACCAACACACTCCAAGATCTCAAAGGGTCCAACGAAACGAGGACTAAGCTTTCCTCGACTTCCAAAACGAATCACCCCTCTAGTCGGTGATAACTTCAAGAATACCAAATCACCCACGGCGAACTCTAGAGGTCTTCTTGACGTGTCTGCCTAACTCTTCTATCGGTCTTGTGCTGTCTTCATATGATTTCTGATAGTGTTAACCTTCTTAACTGTCTGCACCACCAAATCTGGTCCCAATAACCTTCGTTCACCGACATCGTCCCAACAAACAGGTGAACGGCATTAACGACCATACAATGCTTGAAATGGAGCCATCTGGATAGTTGCCTGAAAACTGTTGTTGTAAGAAAACTCCACCAAATGTAGATGATTCTCCCAAGAACCCTTGAAGTCCAACCTGCATGCTCTCAACGTATCCTTAAGAGTTTGGATCGTTCTCTCTGACTGATCATCAGTTTGAGGATGATAAACTGTGCTAAACTTCAATCAAGTCCCCAAACTTTCCTGTAAACTCCGCCAAAAGTGTGACAAGAACCGAGTGTCCCGATCGGACACGATGCTCACTGGTACTCCATGCAATCTTACAATCTCTTGCATGTACCGCTCTGCCAAAGTCTCTGTTGATTGACCATCCCGAAAAAGAATAAAGTGAGTTACCTTGGTTAATCGGTCAACAATCACCCATACAACATTGTTACCTTTTGGACTCCGCGGTAAGCCGTCACGAAATCCATGGTTATATATTCCCACTTCCACTGAGGAATCAGAAGTGGTTGCAATAAACCAGCAACCCTTTGATGTTCAGCCTTAACTTGCTGACACACCAAGCACTTTGCCACAAAGCGAGCAATTTCCCGTTTCATGCCTTCCCACCAGAAATGCTGTCGAACATCTCGGTACATCTTCGTGCCTCCTGGATGTACAGAATAAGCTGAACTGTGTGCCTCCTTCATAAGCTCTTCACGAATATCCCCCTTTGGCACACACAAACGGCTACCCTACCTCAACGAACCATCTTCGTGGATCAATAAATCTGTTCGTAGTCCGGCTTCAACCTGTCCTCGAAACTTTTGCAGTCTAGGATCCTGCGATTGTGCTGCTTTTATATCCTTGATCAACGATGAATGTACTTGCAGCTGCATCAACTGTCCCGTAGAATGCGGTAGCACATCTTCCAAGTCAAATCTTCGAAAATCTGCAACGATCTCCTTTTGCATAGATAACACCTGAATTGCTGGTAACCGACTAAGCGCATCCGGCACGACATTAACCTTCCCCGGATGGTACTTAAGATCAAGATCGTAGTCAGCCATCAGCTCCAACCATCTACGCTGCCTCATATTAAGCTCCTTCTGCGTGAACACGCACTTCAAGCTCTTATGATCAGTAAAAACTTCGACCCTTTCGCCTAAAAGGTAGTGTCTCCAAATCTCCAAAGTGAAAATCACAGCCGCAAGCTCCAAGTCATGAGTTGGATAATTCTTCTCATGGGTCTTTAACTGTCTTGATGCGTACACTATAACCTTCCCATGCTGCATCAAAACACATCCCAATCCTTTCTCAGATGCGTCGCTGTGAATCACCAATCCTCCGGAATTGTCTGGCACGGTCAGAATAGGAGCGGTTATCAATCTCTGCTTCAACGCCTCAAAAGCTAACGCACACTTATCCGTCCATACGAACGGTACTTCCTTGCGCGTAAGCTTGGTTAACGGCTCCGCCGGACGAGCAAAGTTCTCCACAAACCTCCTGTAATATCCGGCGAGTCCAAGAAAGCTTCATATCTCTGCAACATTCTTTGGCATCGGCCAATCTCGAACTGCTGCAATCTTTCCTGGATCGACGGCAATTCCATTGCCCAACACAACATGCCCCAAAAACTTTACTTCCTCCAGCCCAAACTCGCACTTACTCATCTTTGCGTATAACTTCTCTTGTCTCAATGTTTGCAGTGTGACCATCAAATGCTCAGCATGCTCTTCAAAACTCTTCGAGTAAACCACAATAAACTGGTCCAAGAATGGTGAAAAGATTCGGTTCATCAAGTCCATGAATACTGCCAGCGCATTCGTTACTCCGAAGGGCATCACTAAGTACCCGTAATGTCCATACCGAGTTCGGAACGCCGTCTTGCAAATATCTTCTGCTTTCACTCGGACCTGATGATATCCGGATCGCAAATCCAGCTTCGAGAATACCCTCGCGCCACAAAGCTGCTCAAAAGTTCTCCAATGCGAGGGATAGGGTACTTGTTCTTAATAGTCACCCGGTTTAATTCTCGATAGTCGATGCACATCCTCCTTGTGCCATCCTTCTTCTTTACTAGAAGAACTGGAGCTCCCCAAGGCGAGTTACTGCTTCGAATCCAACCCTTCTCAAGCAATTCAGCAACCTGTTTCTTGACTTCTTCCAACTCTACTGGTGCCATAGGATAATACGCTTTGGATACTGGCGCTGCACCAGGAATAAGATCAATTGCGACCTCCACGTCTCGCTTCGGCGGTAAACCCGATTTATCTTCAAACGCGTCCATAAAATCGTGAACAACAGCCGGCTCTTCACTTAAATCAACTTTCAAGAATGTTGTTTGTCGGCCTAGCCCTAACTCGACTGGCCCGACAGAACTACTTCCTTACCGCAACTGCTGTCTGCTGCAAATTCCCCTTCATCTCTGGTAACTCTGCTGCCCTCGGGCTGCCGCAAGTACTTGTGAGAAAGTGGTCAAACCCAGGGAGACGATCTGCCCCTGGATGTCCATGTCCAGGCTGCGCATGAACCTCCGTGCCCTGTCTGCATCGTTGGCAACCAAAGGTCCAGCGAAACTGCTGAGTCTTGTCCATTCTGCTGCATGTACATCTATGGGTGCTCCATTCTGCCTTAGCCCGATGAATTTCTCTTCCATTTCCTCCCGTGCAGTCCGCGGGAAGAACTTCTCCAGGAAACTCTTTGAAAAATCGTCCACTTGATCGGCTTGGGCAAACGGTTCTCCTCCACAAGCCACCATTCTCGGGCGTAGTCCACTAACTGAATGCGTACCACATCAACTCTTTTCTCATCTGGAATCTGTGCCGCAAAAAGCAAGTTCTCTGTGTCAATTAGCCACTGCTCTGTTGGCAACGGCTCCTCCAATCCAGTAAATGTAGACGGACCCAAACGTCTGAAATCTGCTTCCGTCCCTACTCAGTCAACTGGCTTAGCTCCAACATTGTTCACAGACTGCTGAACGATTTGCAAACCTTCCTGAAACGAGTCCGCTTGCTGCGGAATCAGCTCGGTCTGTCTCTTTTGATTCTCTGGCATTCCTCTTATCACTCCAAGCATGGCGGCTTCGTCCACACGCCTTGGTACGTCTTCAAATTCTTACCGGCCAAAACAAACACCCAACATTTGCATGATGATAGATTCGAAATATAGATCAAGGCTAGAACTCCAAGATACTTAAAAAGAGTGCCGCATTGTAACTATGCCGCGGTATCATAGCCACAATTACATAACTCCACCCAAGTCGCCTAAGTCCTAGAGATAACAAGGAATCAGGTTTCAAGTCTATATGCAAAGGAAGTTTGCACATCGTAGAAGATATAATCAGGAAGAATGTGATTCAAGAATGGTAAAACGGCAAGGTGGCAGGACATATTTCCTAAACACGGGTATTCTGATTCGCGTATTGGGTACAATACCCAACTACAAAAGAATCAACCCGACTATCCCATGGCTCTGATACCAAAAGAACCATGTCACGCCCCGCTTCCCAAAGTACGCTAAAGTGGGCACGTGACATAGCCAACCATGCTACCTGTGGATAGGAAAGATCCTTCCACAGTCACATTACGGCTGTGGAGATATCAAGAACAGGAAAAGTAAACTAACTATCTAGTACATGTCCATAAGCCAGAGCAAAAGAATCAAGAGATAACAATATGCAGAAGCCAAAAGATACAATAAATGAAACACCTGGAGTGAAACTACGTACCGACAGGAACCTCACCGCTCGTCTAACAGCGGCAAAACTCCTAATCAGTCTGCAGCAAGGTAGAAGAATCTGGGCCATGCAAAACCCAGACGTCAGCGCGTCAAATCATCAAGTAATAAAATAATAAACAGGGTAACAGGCAATGCAAATATACACATGAATGGGAAACAGGGGTAACAGTAATATAAATCAGAGCAATGCAGGGTAGTGTGCAGTGGGTAAACTAAACTGTTCTATCAGGCTCTAAAGTCTTTGAAACCAAATAATGTAATCCTCATCGTAACTCGTCGGTAGTTATTCCGTAACGCCCGGAAAGACGGCAAACAATAGGTATTCCGTAACGCCCGAAAAGACGGCAAACAATAGGTATTCCGTAACGCCCGGAAAAACGGCAAACAATGGGTATTCCGTAACGCTCGGAAAAACGACAAACAATGGGTATTCCGTAACGCCCGGAAAAATGGCAAACAATGGGTATTCCGTAAAGCCCGGAAAAACGGCAAACAATAGGATGGCCCTTAGAGTTACGTTCGGTTACAATACTGATTTCCCCATACCCTCAAGTTATATGTGTAAGTCAAGTCAGGTATCCCGTAATCAAGAAACTAATGCCAACACAGGATCAGGTAAACAGGTTTGTCTGGATAGACAACAGGAACGGTCCATGAGGACTACATGTCAGGTTTGTTGGCATTAGACACAAGATCAGGTAACGGGTCAGGTCATGGTACATCAGGTCAAGTCAAGCAGTATACGATACCATGTTGGGTCAAGCACTATGTATGTAGCAAGTCAGGTCAAGAAGTAAGCGATATCATATGTGTATTCACAATCAGTTATATAATCAAGTATGGTTATCAACAATATGATATAAGCAATGAATTAAGCAATAGGCAGATGCACTCAGTTTGCAGTACAGTTATTAGTTGTGTCATAGAGAGGATTTCACATTATAAGAATGCAGTAAGACAATTATAGCCATTTAATCATGTTAACAAGTTTAAGACTTCATGGATGCAATGTTATATGTATATATAGGTTCCACGGATGAAATCACAATTTAAGCAGGTTAAATGTATACAAGTGTCTGAAGGAAGTAAAACGGTAGATAAGGTGCCATAGGTTACGTTATTAGTGAAGGTGAAATTAAAATCTGTAAATATGATTATTAGGTTTACTACGGCAATTGCAACAGGTAGGTTCCAAGTTTGAAAGATAAATGATATATAACAACATTGACATAAAAAAATGGGAATTATAATACTACAGTTAAATAGCAGGTTTAGGGTGTCATTAATGAATATGTAAATATTATTTAGCATGTAGCAAGGGGTACTTGCCTCGACGGGCCGCGAACCGGGAAAAACGGAACGTAAAACGTCGGCGGGGAAACTCGCGACGGGCGCACGGTTCACGGAATGAACCCGAACGACGAACAGTGGAACCACACGGGTCGGGGTACCTCGCTGGAACGTCGGGATACGTCGCGGGCACGGTCGGATTCCGGCGAACCTAGACACGATTACGGAAACGATATGGCTCGGAGACCTGAGGCAACGAATGATCAAAGCTTTGTTATAGGTTTGCACTTGGGCAGGCTAGGGATCTCGGTTGTTAAAGGTGCTTGGGTTGATAGGTTCAGTGTTGCTGCTCGGGTGAAGGAGGCCACGACGATGCAGGTGGCTGCCGCGATGGGGAGGAGTTACGGAAAAATAAGTCAACAACGGCGGAGTTGGTGGATTAGGAGTCGGGTGAAGGTTGTCGGAGGGATGAGGGGTTAAGGGAAGATGGCGGTGGTGGTGTTCAAGGGGGTGCTGACGGCTACGTGCTAGGAGGCTAGGGCTGCTAGGGTTTCGTGGGCGAAGGAGATGGTGATGGCATGGGTTCCAGCGTCGTCGAGGGCCACGGTGATGGAGGGGGTGGCGACGGTCGCGACTAAGGTTGCTACGAGGAAGGGTGCTCGGTCCAGTGACAACAGAGGTGTCGGGGGTTCACTTGAGTGTTGATGGGAGGTGGTCAGCTAAGTAGTGGTGGCCGGAGTTGGCTATGGATGGTTCAGAGGAGGAAGCGGCGAGGGATAGCGGCTGGGGATAAGCGCGATGGTGGGTTCTGCCATAGCTAAAGAAAAGGAGGAAGGAGTTGAGGAGAGAGGGAGGTACATGGGAAAGAGAACGAGAGATATAGGGGAGAGAGAGATATGGGGAGAGAGAAAGTGGAGAGAGGTAGAGAGAGAGAGAGACGGGAGAGAGAGAGTAAGGAGGTGGGGCCCACGGAAAATTGGAGAAAGCTAATTGGCTGAGATGGAATTTAGAGGTTAGGAGAAATTTTAAAGGTAAAGATTTATAAGATTTACGTGAACAGTAATATCATAAGGTTTAAAAATATATGACAGTTTAAATATTAAAAAAAATTGGGATTTTGGCGCAAAGTAAAACATTTCCAAATCGCGCCCGGGTCGGGTCCAAAAATTTGAAATTGAAATAATAGAATTTTAAGTGGGATCCAAAAGTGAAAATGAAGTGTTTTATGATCAAAAAGTATACCCCCAAAACGGACACACGTACGTGCACGTAGCCGTCCAAACTCGCCCGTTTCACTGAACGGGACGAGAACACGACGCACGGACGCTACAACGGGGTTAGGGGTGTCAAGCAGGCCAAGATGAATATTTTTAATTTTATTTTAGATGCCAAAAATTGTTATATGCAGAAATGAATTTGCCGGGTAAAATTTACAGTAAATAACAATCAAGCAAGATAAGTGAAATGAGTACCACATTACACTCAAACAGTAACTGAAATTGGTAGCATTGGGCTCGGGTGTTACAAGCACCGATCCCCACCGTTGGAGCCGGTGGAGTTATCCCAGAGGGGAGTTGCCCCCAGCCTTTCTCACTCTGCGCCAGTGATGACGTCGAGCGTGTTATGCGGATGGAGTTGTTTCGGCTATAGGGGTGACCTCCTCATGCCCCCTACTTTGAGGAGAGACCGTTATTGGTGCTAGCCTGTTGAAGACTGACACCCGTTGAGAAGCAATGTGTAATCTGTCAAAGACAGACCTCTGGGCAGAGGAAGCAGCTTTGAGGACCTCGCCTGGAGCAGAAGCCGGAATGGACATCCTTGTAAAAACTGACTTTTTGGAAGGAGAAGCCTTTCCAATGATTTCGTCCGCTTGAGCCGGGATGGCTATCCGCTTTGGGATGGCAACTGCGGGTATCGCGGGCTTGTAGACGCTCCAGCCCAGTCTGTTGAAAACTGAGGTATTGGAATTGGGCGACCCGTTGAGAGGGGCCGCGGCAGTGGTAAGTCGATCAAAAACTGACTTCTTTGGGGCTTCTTGCAACGTCATCGGGGCATTAAAGCTCATCGGTGGGAGCATGGTCCCGAAGAATAGTCCAGTGGTGGCTTGAGTTACTTGCTCCACTGGCATCTTGAAAAGGGAGGCCGCTTGGGGCCCATAAGTCACTCCTCCAGCAAGGACGGAGCGAGAGTTGCAGTTGCAGGCAGTGCGGTTTGAAGCCATTGATCTTCTGTTTTCTGTACAGAGCAAGACACCAAATCTAAGTACCTCGAATCCACAAGCAACCACAGCAAACCGCGATTTGTTCGCGAACACGACACACGAAGTATGGAGTGGAAAGAGAAAAAGGTCCCACCGGGCGTGCCAGAATCTTTCTCCTCCGAAAGACGGCGCGACGCAGGGACGTCTTGCCTGAGATTCGGGGCAGATGCTATTTTGTTTTATCCGTCCACCTCTCCGAAGATGCCAAGTTGATTTATGGCACCGTGTATCGGAGGTTTAGACGGATACGGCCGATGTAGCAGACTTCGTCAGATTCCCCCTCGCTTGAGGGGTTTTTGATTGTGGGGACACTCTTCCCTGCAGGAGCAAGCCCCTGCAGTTAATTACGCTACCGCATCGCGGTAACAACTTTCTCCTTCTCCAGAATTTCACTTCGTGTCGTGGGTGTTTGTTTTGTTTGTGGTTGCCCGTGGATTGTATACGGAGACTGATTTATGTCGTCGCCCGTAGGACGTGGATTAGTCCAAATCCGTATTTTCTTAGATATGGGTTTGGGGTTTTGGTTTAAGGATACGTTAGCCATATTTGAGGCTAAGATCAACTTAAGCGTTTGTTAAGGATACGCTAGTCTAGTTTGAGACACTAAGATCAACTTAACGGGATCGTTTAGATCCGACAAAAGAGCATTTGGGCTCTATTGTTCCAGTTTAGGGACATAGTGGTCCATTTAATGTATGGCCGTCGGGACCCATCACCTCTCTGACGACGTTGAAGGATTACAACGACAGATGTCAGAGGAGTTCAGGGATGTACCCTTGAACCAAAGTTGATTGGGGGATTTATAGTCCAATTTGGGATTAAAGTCCGTTTGAAGGTTTAAGGATACGTTAGCCATATTTGAGGCTAAGATCAACTTAAACGGGATCGTTTAGATCCGACAAAAGAGCATTTGGACTCTATTGTTCCGGTTTAGGGACATGGTGGTCCATTGCAATCTGTGGAATATATGGCTGTCGGGACCCGTCACCTCTCTGAAGACGTTGAAGGATTACAACGACAAATATCAGAGGAGCTCAGAGACGTACTCTTGAACCAATATGGATTAAGTAATCTGTAGCCCAATCTGGAAACTAAGATCAATTAATTAGGTTATGAGCACATTGGCTGAGTTGAGTCTGAATTGAGGACTTATGGCCAATTTGGGCTAAGTCCAATTAAGTTAGAAATATTGGCTCTTGTTGGACCATTAAATATTTGTCTGGGTTCAAGCTCACATTATTTAGCAATGCTAAACAGAGGTTTGGAGGCTCTGACAACATTTTGTCTTTGATTTCCTCAATTTTGAGATTCATTTGGAGGAGGGACTTTTGCCTCTGGAGAACTAGCCAATTTGGTTAAAAGTAGTGTTGAACACTAAAGAACAACAGTGTTTAACACTGGAGATAGAACTCTCAAATTAGTGTTAAACACTAAAAGACAATCATTGTTAAACACTGAAAATATAATCTTCAATTTAGTGTTAAACACTGGAAACAATCAGTGTTAAACACTGGAAATATAATCCCCAAATTAGTGTTAAACACTAAAGAAAGAGGGGTCACGTGTGGAGCCGGATCTCCTTTGTTTTATCCTCAAATCTGCGAATAAGTGTTAAACACTTTTCATTTCCTGGCCATCACGTGTAGGCACGTGATAGGCATCCATCCATTGGATATTAAAGGAATTTGTTAGGGGTCATGTGGGGACACGTGAGAGCGCCCTAAATGTGGAGCCAGATCTCCTTTGTTTTATCCTCAAATCTGCGAATAGGTGTTAAACACTTTTCATTTTTATTTTGAGCATCACGTGTTGACACGTGATGGGGATTCATGCGCTGACTGTTAAAATGTTTGCTAAGGGGTCACGTGGTAACACGTGAGAGCGCCCAAAGCTTAGATTTCCCTTGCTTTTATTCCCTTTGTCTTGGAGGTCACGTGAGAGCACGTGAGGCATTGCCTCAAAGCCTTTTCCTTCTTGTTTTTTGGGGATCTTTTCAGAGGTCACGTGGGGACACGTGACCTTGGTTCTTTTGCATGCATGGAGATCTTTCGAGTCTCTTTTTTAAGAATTAAATTCTCCGTAGGGTTAAACCCTAATTTTGTTTTGGAGGAATTAAATTCCTATTGTGAAAGAATTAAATTTTTAAGTAGGGTTAAACCCCGATTATGATTATGTAGGAATTAAATTCCAATTAGTTTGGGAGAATTAAATTCTCAAAACTCAATTCCCCTTCTAACTTTAGGATCTGCATGGCAGGATCTCGACCCGATGAGAATTAAATTCTCAACTTATGGGGAGATGTGCTCTGTGCAGATCTTCAACCAGAAGAAGAACTAAGTTCTTTTTTGTATAAGAGTTAAACTCTTGGATTGAGAATTAAATTCTCTTTTTAAAGTTTTGATTCCCTTTCTTTTCTCACATAGGGTTTTCTTTATTGAGAATTAAATTCTCCTTTCTTTTCTTCCCTCTTGAGAATTAAATTCTCCTCTCTCTATTTTTCTCTCCAAAAAGGTCCATCTCTCTTTTCTTCTTGGCTCCTATTTATAGGAGAAAGAAAAGAATCAAATTGTTTTGTGAATCTTTCATTGAAAGATTTGATTTGTTTTCATATTTAATATGAGCATTTAGATCATTCAGTGAATTTTATTCACCGTTGGATTTTAAATCCAAAAGATATTATGTTTGTTATTTTCGGTGAGATTTTAGGGGAAATCTTTCCTTGTCTAAGATTTTTCCGTAAATTGGTGATATTTAATCACCCTTGGATCTTTAATCCAGCGGTCCCCATAATCTTTTTCCATTTGGAAAGATTTAGAAGCTTTTAGAATTTTAATTCTATTTCGAAAGATTTTACAGAAATTTAGAATTTTAATTCTATTAAACTGTAAGGCTTTCAAAGCCTGTAACGTGCTAGCACGCGACCCTTGGTCACGCGTGAGCACGTGACCCCCAAATTGGTTCCTTTAACAGCCGCTGGTTTATGTTGTTTTTTTTATTTTTGTTTTAACTATCACGTGTCAACACGTGACCATTGGTCATGTGTGAGCACGTGACACCTCATTGAGGTAATTCCTGATTTTTAATCAGGGAACAGTGCATAGCATATTTGCTCATAACTTTTGATCCCGGATGAATTATGAAGCCCATAATATATCAAATCGAAGGGTTTTTCAAGATGCTTCCAATACCATCAGAATTTAATAGTTCCTCCTTCAGGAGTTTATCAAAATACAGGCCGGAAGATACTGGTTCGCATTTCCTTAAGCGTATCGCTGCCATTTGATACCTTGGACTCTTCTGCGCAGAATTTTTTGGCGGGAACAAGCATTCATCATAGCTCTGGCCTATATTAAAGAACAATTTATGTTCTATCAGCGTAGCACATGGCGCGCTTGGCGCTTTGCGCCAATCAAAAGAGCGCGGTGTGCTTCTGCTGGGTAGCGAACACGTGAGGGACACGTGGCGTGCTTGGCGTTAGCGCCAGTTAATGATTGCGTTGCGCTGATTTATGAGCGCATAGCGCTATTTGTTCAAAGGCGCACACGTGAGGAGCACGTGGTGCGCTTGGTGCTGAGCGCCAGTCCATGAGCGCAAAGCGCTAGTTCAAGAGCGCAAAGCGCTAACTGTTGAGTGGCGCACACGTGAGTGACACGTGGTGCGCTTGGCGCTGAGCGCCAGTCCAAGTGCGCAGAAGCGCATTTGATTAATTTTATGATCTGGGAAATAAATTCTCCCTTAAAAGAGACTTTGTCTCAAGATCCTAAGAACAAAAGTTCTTATTTTGTAGGAGATGTTTCAATCTCTTATATTGATGGAAGGCTTTGCCTTTATGGATCTGTGATCCTTAAGAGAATTGAATTATTCTTCCCCTTTTTTTAATGAGATGTTCATGATCTCTTTGAGAAAGACTTTAGTGTTATAGATCCATGATCTGTGAGAAGAATTATGTTCTTCTTTTATGATGAGATCCTTTGATCTCTTTGTGAAAGACTTTTGTCTTGTAGATTTATGATCTTTTAAAGAAGTGAATTCTTCTTTTGAAATTAATTCTGAGATGATTTCATCTCTCTGTTCATCATCATTTTTTTTACCATGAAGAAAAATCTTCTTCTCCGAAAGCTTGGCTCTTCTCTCTCAATTTTCTTAAAGTTTTATGGGAAGGTTCCTCTGTATTTTTCTCTCTGGAGACTTGAAGTCTGGGAGCCTTTTTATAGGGCAAGCTGATTTGTTCAATCAGTTAAAGAGATCTTTTCTCCAATTGATTTGGGAATTTCCCTACAGTTGGATCTTTGATCCAAGGGCTTCTGATTTACAGAAGGCAATCTTCTTGTTTTGAACAAGATTGGGAAATTTTTTCCATACAGAATTTATTCTGTATTTTGGTGATTTTTAATCACCATTGGATCATTGACCCAACGATGCTCTGATTTATAAAGCACAATCTTGTTGTTTGTAAAGATTTTGAGGAATTTTTCCTTAACAAAATTTAATTATGATTAATTAATGATTTATCATTGTTCTTGGATCTCTGATCTGACGGTGGGGAGCTTTTAGTTCCAGCGCTAGCGCACCCGGCGCACTTGGCACTGCATCTGAAGCGTTGCTTCATTTCAAAATTTGAATTTTGAACAGAGCTTTGCTCTGATTGGGGGAAACATGTGCTTTATTACATTTCTTTTTCACTTTCTAATCCTCGTTGAATCATCGTGTAGCCCTTATTTGAATCTGATTTCTTTTGATCATCTTTCAGAAATATGGACTCCTTGGACAACTCCTCAGGTGCCGGTTCCCACGATTGTACCGAGAAGATCCTCGGCACACTAACGACCCTTGTCCAGGCTCAAGAGAGGAAGACTGATCTCCTGGCTGATGGATTGAAGGCGGTATAGGAGACCGCAATTACCACTCTGGAGAAATCTACGGCTATCCCCGCCACCCCCGAGGGCGCCCTCGTACTGACTACACAGGCTAGGGTAGGTACCGTTTCGGAGCGGTTTTCACGGGATCAGCAAATCCACTCGAGGCCGAGCAATGACTCATTAATATGGAGAACCTTTTAACGGCCGCTCGGGTTCCTGACGATGACAGACTGAACGTGGTGAAGATCCGGCTAGAAGACGAGGCTCGCACGTGGTGATCCGTAGTGAAAAGCCGGCTAGAGAAACTTATCAGATAGGACACGTTCTCCGCGTGCTTTCTAGATCACTATTTTTCGGCTACTGCCGAGGCTGAGATGGAGGAGAAATTCATCACGTTGAAGAAAAATGGACGCTCAGTGGATGTCTACGCCGCAGAGTTTAACCGGCTGAGTCGCTTTGCACCGTACATGGTAGCCACCAAAACCGCCAGGGTCAGATGGTTTCAGCAAGGGCTTGATATTGAACTGCAGCAATTTATCGTGTCTCTCGACCTACAGACCTTCTCTTAGGTGTTGAACGCTGCCCGAGTACAGGAAAGATTGGTGGAGAAGGCCAAGGGCCAACTGTAACACTTTAGTTCATTTATACCAGTTCTAGTCAAGTATTTCTTTATTTATGGTATTTTCTTGATTTACTGTGTTTTGGGTGTGAATAGTATTTTGACATCTGTATTTGCATCCGACCCGACCCACATGCTTAAAACCTGTCTTGATTCATATTTATGATTTATCCTGACTTGATATGTGGACTCGTGCACTTTCATTTGCATACTAGTATTTTACCTGGCATCTGCATTTTAATATAACATTTAAGTCACATAAAATATTTTAAAAATATATTGCATGGCCTGCATGATACTCCTAACCCTGTGGTAGCATCCGCGCATCTTGTTCTCGTCCCGTTCAGTGAAACGGACTTGTTTGGATGGCTACGCGCACTTATGTGTATCCGTTCTTGGGGGTATGCATTTTTGTTACCCGGATATCCTTTTTTAGTTTTGGTCGACACATATATTTTTCGTATTTTGAAACTGAATTTTAGACCCGACCCGGGCGTGTTTTGGACTATTTTTGTATTAACCAGAGTATTAAATATTTTACTGATATTATATTTTTAATATTATTAACCGTTTAAAATTTTGTTAACTAAAAAGATTTTTTTTAAAATTAATTCTTTTTCTCTCTTTCCCTCTCTCTCCCATGATTCTTTTTCTCTCTGCCTCTCTCTATCTCTCTCTATCTATCTCTCTCTTTCCCCACTCACACTCTCTCTCCCCCCTTTCTTTCTCCTCTCGATCCCTCTCTCACTCATCTCGTGAACACTGTTCGCTCCTCGAGTCGCGTCACCGCCCCCGCGCTCTGGTCACCTCCCTTTTATTCTTTTCTTCTTCTCTATTTAAACCGAGCCCCCTCGCCATGAGAACCTACTGCAAAACGAAACCCTAACCATAAACCTTAGCTCCCCTGCCTCCTCAACCTCGTCAACACCTCCACCCTCATCATCTCCTCCTCCTCCTCGTCATCATTTTCTTCCTCCCCACTTTTTTCTCACCCGAGAACCCTGCACACCCAAGAACCTCAACCCAACCGCCGACGACCTCCTCTCCTCGTCACCTCACCCCATTTCTTCTCTCCTCCTCTTCCTCTCCTCTTCTTCCGACAACCGAGCCCTCATCCAACAAGCCCTGCACCAACAGAACCCTAAGATCCCTGCACACCCAAACCCTAGCACCCCACTGCCTTTTGTCAAAACTCCATCGCCTGCACCTCACCGCCGGTGACCCGACACCACCACCTCGTCTCCCTGACCCCAGTGCACCAAACCCCAGTGAGCACTTCCCTTTCTTCTTCTTCCTCTTCTTTTTCCTTGTCTTTCTCTTTTCTTGAAATCTTGTTTTTCCAGCGATCGTCGGAATCGCGTCGCCGCTGCCGATCCAGACGATCCAGTGAACGTACCTTGCCTGCGTGATCACCCTCTTGCCTTGCCTGGACCCATCCTACGTGCCATGTGCGCATTGCGACGATTTACCGATGTCGGACGTGCCGTACGTATCCGTTGTGTGATCCGATCATGGCAAGTTCATCTTGCTACATGCTATGTATATTATTTTACATCCATATTAATAATAATATTACATGTTTAGTGCATTTGTGCATCCTCTGTTACCATTTTATTGTTTTACGACTTCCGTATGCATCCATATCGTTATTTACATATCTAGTCGCATACAAGTTTATCTTACTACATGCTATGTTATTATAATTGCATCCATATTAATTATAATATTACATTTTTATTTCATGGTGCGTCCATATTACAATTTTACAGTTTTCGGATACCCGTATGCATCCATATCATTTAAAATATATATAGCTGCATCTATAGATCATATTAATTCATGTTATTGTTGTAGTAACACCCATGCTTAATAATATGCATCACACTTAGTCTTGGAGCTGTAGATATAACCCCAATCGGTATTTGTGCATCCATACCATTAATTATATATCTACTTGCATGCCATGTCACGTTATTTCATATTACTGCTACATTAACACCTCATACTAGATAATGTGCATCCTACATAGTAATGGAACTGTAGTTGTAACCCCTGATAGTTATTTGAGCATCCATATCTTATTGTGTATCCATACTATTAATTCTGCATACCTAGTTGCTTGCCATATTACATTAACTCATATTGTTATTACATTAGTACCCTATGCTTGATATTGTGCATCCTACTTAGTCATGATGTAACCCCTAATAAATATTCGTGCATCCATGCTTTTACTGTACATCCGTACTTTTACCCTGATTCAATACTTGCTACATTTACTGTTGGGCACCCATGTGATACACTGTGCACTACTTGACATGACCTGATACACCATTACTTGACATGTTACCTGATCCTATTTCTAATGCCGACAATCTTGACCTATTGTCCCGACGAACATATCATGTTGTCTATTCAGACAAAACCTGTACCTGCTTGATCCTATGTTGGCATTAGCTCCAGATTTATCAATACCTGACTTGAACACATAACGTTGGGGGTATGGGGAAATCAATGATGAAACCTGACTTGTAACTCGACAGTTCGATGCTTATACTGATCAGTTTTATGGGCTAGGCCAGCCCGGGGATGCTGCTGCTGACATCATTCATCTGTACATGTTTCCTGTTTAGTGCCTAGTGGCATGTCTCGGTTTAAGCCCGAGAATCTGGACCATGGTCCCGGGCATGCACGGGATACTATTGAGTTACATCGACGATTCATTAAATTGATTTCACAAACTTGAGAGTAGTTAACCCAGTAGCACAGTTTAGTTTTATCGCTGCACTTCACATATATTGTTACACTTCACTGTTCTATATCCTTGCTCACTTATTACATTCATGTTACTATTTTATAATTCATGCCTGCATATCCTGTTACCCCTCCCGATTATATTATTGTTGATATTGTGACGCGCTGACGTCTGGGTTTTGCATGGCCCAAATCCGCTACCCTTGTCGTAGGCCGAGCAGGAGTACCTTAGCCGACAGGCCGAGCAGTGAGGATCTGTTAGTATTTTAGTTTAGTTTAGTTTTCTTCCAACATTTTCATTTCCTGATGTGAGCCCGTTTTTGGGACGTACTTTCCAGATATTTATTGTTTATTGGATTTATTGCTTCCACATATTATTTCTTGACTCGTTTATTCTGGCATATGGACATGTACTAGATAGTTTATTTTATTTTCCTGTTCTTGATATCTCTAGACAACCGTAATGTGACTGTGGAGGGATGTTTTCTAGCCACAGGTAGCATGGTTGGCTCTGTCACGTGCTGAACTTAGCACACTCTGGGAAGCGAGGCGTGACACCAACGATTGGTGGACAGGAAATCCCACGTAGTTCCATCACGAACTACCATTTCCTCTCGTGGAGTAATCCCAATTCACAGGTCGAATGTTACGCAGATGAAACGTACTTTCTCACCTCAGTAGCTGCAGCGGAGGGCACTAATTTGTGACTATTGCCAGAGGCCAGGGCACATGCAGAGAGATTGTCGCAGAACCAAGGGGCTATGTCTGATTTGCAGATCCAGCGAGCACAGGTTAACAGGTGTCCCTAAAGATCCAAGCTACAGGGAGGGTTCGAACAGCAACAGCCGTCGTATGACACTTCAGCTCAGAGGGGTCCACCTCTGGTCTCCCAGCGACGATTATTCGACCAGAGGCAGACCGGTACGGGTCAGAATCGGGGGTGCGCTTTCACCCTGTCCGCCGAGCAGGCAGAGACTTCTGGAGAAGTGGTTGCAGGTACTCTCCTTATTTATTCTATACCAGCTAGAGTTCTTTTTTATTCGGGTGCTTCGTATTGCTTTATTTCTGCATGGTTTGTTGACACACACTCTATACCTCACGAGCTGTTGACCTAGGGTTAGGAGATACATACGGGTAATGAAATTATTGTGTCCAGCTAAGAGTGTAGGTTATGTCCTGTGGTGGTTTGTGGCAGAGAATTTTATGCAAACTTTCTTTTGATTGGGACTGGTAGCTACGACGCATTTCTGGGGATGGATTGGTTGAGCACGTTTCATGCTGTTATCAACTGCCGGGCTAGGAGTGTGACTTTTCGCATTCCTAATCACTTGGAGTTTGTGTTCATGGGCGGCAGCGAGTCTTTGGAACCAGCTAAGTTCCGAGTAAAGCCGAAGACCTTAATAGCTATAGAGATAGACGAGGAGCCGGCACCGGAGGTAGTTCGAGAGTTTCTTGATGTGTTCCCTAAAGATCTACCTGGTTTACCCCCGCCTCGCGTATTGGGCTTCTCGATTGACCTGATTCCAGGGTCGGCACCAGTTTCTAAGGCTCCATACAGGATGGCACCAGTTGAGTTGGCAGAATTAAAGAAGAAGATAGAAGATCTTCTGGACAAGGGATTTATCTGTCCAAGTGCTTCTCTATAGGGTGCTCCTGTGTTACTGGTTAAGAAGAAAGACGGTTCCTTGCGTATGTGCATCGACTACTGGGAGTTGAACCGAGTGACCGTGAAGAACAAGTTTCCCATCCCCTGCATCGACGACTTGTTTGATCAGCTTGATGTTGCTCGGGTATTTTCTAAACTAGATCTTCAGTCAGGGTATCACCTAATCAGGGTCAAGGCAGAGGATGTATGTAAGACGACTTTCCGAACCCGATATGGCCACTATGAGTTTTTTGTGATGCCGTTCGGTGTTACCAATGCACTGGCCATATTTATGGACTTGATGAACATGGTTTTCTCTAAGTACTTGGATCAGTCTGTTGTCGTTTTCATCGATGACATTCTAGTCTATTCCAGAAATCGAGAGGAGTGCTGAGCACCTACGAATTGTATTGCAGGTTCTATGGGAGGAGAAGCTCTATGCTAAGATAAGAAAGTGCGAGTTTAGCTCGACAAGGTGCAATTTCTAGGGCATGTCGTTTTGAGTGACGACATTTCAGTGGATCCGACGAAAATCGAATCTATTAAAGACTGGTCGACACCGAAATCAGTTGCTGAGATAAGAAGCTTCTTAGGATTGGCTGGGTATTATCAACGGTTTGTCCAAGATTTCGCCAGAGTAGCGGAACCCTTGACAAAGCTCACACGGAAGGAGATGCCGTATGTTTGGTCGGAGGAATGCACCCAGGCATTCGAGCTGTTGAAACTGAAGTTGACCACAGCCCCAATCCCGACTGTGCCAAATAACTCGGGTGGTTTGATTGTTCATAGTGATGCGTTGAGAAAAGGTTTAGGTTGTGTATTAATGCAGCACGGTCGAGTGGTGTCTTACGCCTCTCGTCGGCTGAAAACTCACGAGAAGAACTACCCCACGCATGACCTGGAGTTAGCGGCCGTTGTGTTTGCTTTAAAGATATGGACGCATTACTTGCTAGGCGAAAGAGTGGAGGTGTACACGGATCACAAAATTTTGAAATACGTGTTCACCCAGAAGGAGCTGAATATAAGACAACGCAGATGGTTGGAGTTGATGGCAGACTATGATATTGATCCGCAATATCATCCGGGGAAGGCGAACGCCGTTCCTGACATTCTCAGTCGCAGGCCATCAACCGCGCTGCTGACTTATCAAAAGGGGATTCTCGATGACCTTCAGAGAATCGAGTTGGAGGTAGTTACAGCGGGTGTGCCCGGACAGCTCTGGTAGTTGCAAGTTCAATAATCGCTTATAAATCGCATTAAAGCTGCACAGGCTGGAGACTCTCATTTGTAGAAGTTCAGAGGGTTAATTGAAGCTGGTTTGAGAACGGATTTGCAGATTCACGGAGATGGCTCTCTGAGATTTGGCAGTCGGCTGTGTGTTCCAAAGGGGGGTATTCGAGATGAAGTTCTAGCTGAGGCACACAGTTCCGCTTACTCGGTGCACCTAGGAGGCACCAAGAAGTACAGAGACCTGAGGAAGCACTTCTGGTGGAACGGAATGAAGAGGGAGATTGCTCGCTTTGTCTCCAAGTGTCTGGTATGCCAACAAGTGAAAGCCGAGCATCAACGAATAGCTGGGTTGTTGCAACCGCTTCCAGTTCAAGAGTGGAAATGAGAGCACATCACCATGGATTTTGTGACGGTACTACCTCGAAGTCCAAGGGACAATAATGCGCTCTGGGTTATTGTTGATCATCTCGCGAAGGCAGCGCATTTCATACCTTTCCGAGTCAGACAATCGACGGGGTCGCTTGCAGAGAAATATATACAGGAGATTGTGAGACTGCAAGGAGTACCCGTTAGTATCGTGTCTGATCGAGACTGTTATTATATCTGTGAATACCCAAGCTTCCAAAATGTAATATACAAACCAGTACTATACAATAATGGACTCTAGGGCATATATCACTAACACTATCATCCGCAGACGGACGGACAATCCGAGCGTACTATCCAGACGCTCGAGGATATGCCGAGGGCATGCATGCTTGATTTTCAGGGCTCTTGGGAGGATCACCTCCATCTGGTAGAGTTTTCGTATAACAACAGCTACCAAGCTAGCATCCAGATGGCCCCATTCAAGGCTCGGTATGGACGGAACTGTCGATCCCCTCTTTGTTGGGATGACGTGGGTGAACGAAGGTTGTTGGGCCCTGAGATTATAGTACAGACAGTGAGCAAAGTTCAGATGATCAGGCAATGAATCAAGACAGCTCAGGACCGACAGAAGAGTTGGGCAGATGCCGACAGAAGGTTATTGGAGTTTGGTGTTGGTGACCACGTGTTTCTGAAGATATCACCCACTCGGGGAGTGATCAGGTTTGGTAGTCGGGGGAAACTCGGTCTCCGATTCATCGGACCTTTTGAGGTGCTAGAACGAGTGGGAGAAGTGGCTTATCGACTTGCCTTGCCCCCATCGCTAGCAGGTATGCACAATACCTTCCATGTATCTCAGTTGAGGCGCTATGTTCGGGATAACAGCCATATCTTGGACCATTCAGGGTTAGCTTTGGGCACCGATCTATCTTACGAGGAGCAGCCCACCACCATTCTCGATCGTCAGGAAAATGTGCTAAAGAACAAAATCATTCTCTTGGTTCGAGTTTCTTGAGATGGTCGTTCTCCAAGAGAGTCTACCTGGGAGCGTGAGGAGGACATATGTCCACGTTTTTCGCACCTGTTTGAGTAGTTGTTATTGTTCCATTGACTTCATTTTTTTTTTTCGAGGATGAAATTTTTGTAAGGGGGGTATAATGTAAATCTCCAGTTCCATGTATATATTTTCCGTATTTTTCCAGAATTTTCCAATTATTTTTGCACTTTTTTTTACATTTTTTATTTTATTTTATTTATTATAATTTCCTAGTCTAAACCCAAACCCATACCTTACCCGTTTTCCCCATTGTTTTTCTTCTTCTTCTTTTTCTTCTCCTCTTCTTTCCCTCCGAAATTTTCCCCAACGTTCCTCCTCCTTCCTCTCCTATGACGTCGCCTACTCCCTCGATATCCCCTGAACGTTCCCCACGATCATCGCCTGCTTCCCCACTCCCTCAAACAACCGAGCTCTCCTTCTTCTCTTGCGACTTCTTCCTCCTCCCAAGAGAACTGTGCCCTAACATCCTAAGATTTTGCCTATGTCGTCGAGATCCCTAACGGCTCCGAGATATCAGCGCTCGCTTCCCCTCACCTCAACAACCGACTCCTTTCGCCTTTAACTCCCTCTTCTCAAAAATCTCATCCTCTCCCTCTCTCCAACTTCCAGCTTCTTCACAAACCGCCGCCGCACCTCACCATCGCCGGTGAACTCGAGCCCACTCCATCACCATCACCGACCCACTACCTTCCTCTGACCAACTCCACCACCATCTCCTCTTTGTGCACCATCACAAGCTCCAACACCCATCGCCACCTCTGCAATCATCACCGCCGACCTATTTTTGTCGCCGGCCTCGTCACCTCTAGGGACCAACTTCGCCGCCGCCACGAGCCGCTCCTTTTCCTTCTCTGCAACCCCCGCCGACCTCCACCAGAGCCCGAGCCCAGCTACCCCTCAAGCTCTCTCTAACCCTCTCAAGCTTCTCACCTCACTGCAACCCACAGCCCTCGCCCGCCACCGCGACCACCGTGCTACGCCGTGCCCATCCCCGTGCCACGATTCAGTGCATGCACCGTGCTCACTCCCGCACCAGCATCGCGTCCGGTACCGTGTTGCGCCGTGCCACTCCCGCATCACACACCGAGCCAAGACCACGCCCACTACCGTGTCACACCCACGTCATCACCGAGCCCAGTACCGGATCTCTACGCATCACGCTCACGCCATGCATAGTGTACAGTATCGCATCGTCTCGTGTGTCGAGACGAAGTCCGTAAGTGGTGTCGTTTCTATATCAGCGATCGAAGGCAAGTGAAGCCCTCACTTGCTTTAACATGCTATGAACATAGATTTATGATTTCATGTTAGAATTATATTACATAGATTATTACGAACATGTGTTAAGTAGTATACTATCACGTATATATTGTAAGCCACCACCGCATTTTCATGGAAAACTATAGAAATCCTAAGATGTTAGTTTTGAGTGTAATCAGATCTAAATATCATATTAATTTTGTATGGAATTATAAGTATTAGATACCGTTTTCACGAGTTGGGCAAAACCGACTTTAATTCAATGGCTCTTGATATTGTACGCTAAAAGTTCGATGTCGTGAACTGAACCAAAACCCTGTCAAACATGCTCAAAGTTTTACTAATAATTTCTTTTGCTACTTACGAATATTATGTAGAAAACTGAACTCAAATAACAAAGTATCGCGCAAGGAAATGACGTCCCAAAGACGCGACGTGTTTGGTTTTTTACTGTACACATAGTAGTGTTAAATTGATATTAAATTATTTACATGTCGTAATGTAATGTTCTATAGCTCATATCGAAGCCGACTCGATAATATAGAACCCTATATATTTTATCTTTTGATAATGATAGACCATAGCAACGAGAACTGACTGGGAATACGGCTCTGGACTGCAGTCCGGGGTAACATTCCACGAGGATACCTGAACTTAATCGTCTGCACTTCCCTACATAAAACTGAAAATTTGTGGAGTCCTATATAGTTGCATAGATAATTTAGTTATCTAACATATGGATCTGGTCTCACTCAGTTTCACTATCTTTTGATATTTTGTTGATATTTTAGATTGTCGACGTATTCTGCAGTTTCTGCAGTGACATTTCTTTCACCTTCACAGTAAACAGAACATATCTTCTTGTACAGAAAGGATATCATGGATCTGTTTGATGCGTCGGAAACCTAACAGATAGAACTAGGTTTTATTAAACTGGGGAAATATCAGAATCTAAACAAAATCCCTAGTAAACCACGCGCAAAGTTGGACTTCCAATTCTGAAACTGGAATTCCAGCAATTGATCGCTAATCTAAAATGATGATAAGTCCCTAACCTGAATTCCTATTGACATGAAACTAATTTTATCGCTTAGATAATCAAGTATACTTCGTACACCTTTTATATTGTTTTGGTCGATTCTATACATATGTTTTATGGTGAATTTTGCAAGTCGCTTGGCGTTGGCTGTCATAATTTAGTGAATATCTGTTTAGTGCATTTCTACCTTATTTTGTGTTTGCTTTATACCTTCTGCATAGTGAACGTTTACATTGAGACTTAGCGACCGATTTGCATTATCGATACATAAGTGTTAGTGATTAGGTTGTGGTAAGTACGATAGTGAACCGATGATTGAAAGTGATATTGATAAGTAAGAAGCGTGATTGAAAGTGGAAGCGATACGTATTTGTTCACGACCTATATAATATCTGAACACATACTATAATCTGGGAAATGGGGAAATCAAGGTGGAATTGAACTTGTATTTAGCGAGGTACAGTGACTTAGAGGATGATCATTCGATATTAGTGATATATATATATGTCGTGGGCCTAACTGTTAGGAATATGTATGCCCTAGAGGCCATTATTGTATGATATAGTGGATGCTTGGACATATATATAGAGGACTTTCTTGCTCGACATGATAGTATGTTCTCCGATTGCTCTTTATCTTAACATGTACACTGTTATTATTATTCTGTCTCTCTGATACATATTGATAAAGTCCTTAGAATGCTGGCTTGACTACCAGGACTATGATGCAGATCATACTAGTGGGACTTGTGTAGTCTGCAAGCATATTCTTTAACAGTTCCTAGTCAAGAGAATATCAATACAGGGCATCGATATTCCAGAGTAGACTAGTTTGTACGTTTCTTGATCCTGTATCGGGCGATGGTTGATCCCATAACCATTAGTGTTTGACATCAAAGATTGTACACAGGTGCTCATTAGAGAATGGGTACACCAAACAGGACTTGCCGAGAACTTGTATATGGTACCATACCTATCGTCAGATAGCAGTTCTCTGGTGACACTTGTACATGTAAGTCTGTAAACCCGAGATCGTCATAGTGTCTTGTGTGGTTCCCATCGTGCTTTGATTTCCTCCCTACCATGGCTCAAAGGAGTCGTGCAAACAAGTGGATTTTGGGTACAGTCACGAGTCACATGGAGGCAGTGAGCAATAGGAGGGGTTTCGTCTCTCCCGGTATAAGGAGTTGATGTTGCGCTATGCTCAATTGGCTATAACAGCAAGCCCCTGGCCAGGGTTGATGAGATTTACTGATAAGTGTTATTAGTAGTTTCTCGAACGGTTATAGGCCACACATCGGCATGACTTATTAAGTTACTGGGTCTGACGATTCCACCCTTAGACTCGATATGCGACATATCAGACGAAGAGACCGGACTATACAGTAAATGTTGCTTATAAGCTTCACGAGAGTTTGGAAAAACTTGCTTGTTGATCTTCTATTCGTTCAATACCTGGGTAGCCGTTACGTCCAGCTAGTACCGTTGACGGCGTGTGGGTATCTGATGTGATCATTACCTACTGCCGGCGTAATGACGAATGTTTAGAGTCCCACACAGAGGTTTCCTAGCTCAAGCAAAACGAAGTAGGGCACATATGTTGATATGTGCGGGAGCTTGATTAAATATGAGTATGTGATACCGTATTCTAATATCGCGATATTTGATATCGGTTAGGTTATATATGATATAACCGCATTATTGAATCAAGTGTTGATTCAATGATTTGTTATATATATATATATATATATATATATGATATTGGCCGGTTATATAAGATATGACCGTATTATTGAATCAAATGTTGATTTGATATTGAATATTGAATATTGTCGGTTATATGTGATATAACCAGATTATTTAATCAAGTGTTGATTTGATAATTTGATATACATATTTATATGATATTAGTCAGTCATATATGATATAACCGGATTATTGAATCAAGTGTTGATTTAATAATTTGATATATTTATATGTTAACTAATATTATAGCTCACTAAATGATTTTTCTTCTCTTGATATATAATTGTATGTGTGTGTGTGTATTTGTTTATATATAAAATGTTTTTGTATCATGGTCGATGATACATAAAACATGAGTGTATGAGACTCACACTAGGGCAAAAGATATTTGTGATGATTTAATCTAAAAAGAAAATAAAAAGGATTAGAAATGAGTCATGGCTTGGATGCTTGGAGAAGTATTGAGAAACCATGACTCATCTCTCTCCTTTTATTTTACTCTAGATATTTATTCATCACAACATTATCTTAGGCTCATGATTCATTTTCTCATGACAAGTTTATTCTTCGCCCAAGTTCTTCTTCTTCCTCAAGAGCTCTTTCTAGGGTTTTTCTTGAGTTGGAAATATAAAGAGAAATAGATTTCTAAAGGGAGCAAAATTCCTACTTTATCAATCTACGCTATCCCAGCCCTTGAGTATAGGTTGTTTGCTTCATTAATACTTTGATTAGTCAAGAGATAGCTTGAGTTAGAGAAACTTCAAGGTGGATTATCTTCGGCTTCGAAGATCACGTAACAAGCTTGATCCTTTTTTCAAGTGGAGCTATGAAGAGTTCTAGGGACTACCACTTGAAGCTATAGAAGTGAAGGACTTGGTTTACAAAAGTTGTAACTCTCTTCACTTAGTTATAGAACTATGTAGCTTGCTTAAAACCCTAATTCTTTAGTTCGACTCTAGGTTAGTGTAGCCTAGACTTCTAGAATTTTTAAAATTGCATACTTGATACATGTGGAAACCTAGTAGAGGTGCTAAAACACGCTTTTATGGTATCAGAGCCAAGCTAGAGCTTCAGGTGAAGTCTAAACGACGTTAAAGTGTTCGATCAAAGTTCAAGACCCGACATTTTTCAAGTTTCTGTCCATTTTTTCAAAAGTTGAAATTTTTCATATTAAAAATATTCAGAAAATCATGCAGGTTATTTGATGGAGCCCTAAGAAGTACGAAGCCCCAATTCCACCAAGTCGCCGCGGAACCGTGGCCTAACCCCTTGTTTAGTCGATGTTCTACCGCAAGCTTGAGGAATTGAGGGGTCTTATTTCTTGTGCTGCTCCATTGTGATATTTGGCACTTTCTGGGTATTTTTAGTGAAGCTCAAGTTGTTGAGGTCTTCGTGATTTGTGGGTGTTTGAAATATCGATCGAAATATTTAACATCGTATAGATAGTTTTGATATGTGATACAATTTTTGGAATCCACGTTAATTAGTTTTGTGAAAACTAGTTTGTGTTTTATAAATCTAGCATTTTAGTCTCATTTGATCGATTGCCACGAACTTTCGATTTGGATCAAAACTCCGTCGCAATCTTGTATCGTACGCGAATAGTCACCGGGAAACACTACTAGATAGCCATGCCCCATAGCCCGATCAGGTGACTATAGGAGAACACCGTAACCAAAAGCATCCACTCGGGTGCTCGCGGCTGCGGTGTTCCGCCTAAGTGCACTTCGTTGACGGTATCGCGGGTGCGACAATCTAGTAAAGTTCCCGACGAGCATTTGATCATTTTATCGGGAATCTTGTTGAATTGCCCGACTTGTTATTGAAAAGTGTTTTCGATTCAAGACTCAAATACAAGATTTATTGGGTTAGGCATGAAATCCGAAATATGAGATATTCCGGGTTTATGAGGTCTAAGAGATATGCGGATTCCAATTATTGTATTTTTCATATCTTTTCTGCAACCGTAAGTGTAATATGTGGTGTATCTTCGATCTCGTTGCTATATGTCAACGATATTGGGAATACGCATATTTACTTATGTTGATGACATGTGATGTTATTGTGTTGCTGTGATATATTATATTTGTAACGAATCCAATTTCATTGTAGAAAAAAAAATTCAAGTTAATGTACAGAATAGAGTTTCAAGCCTGAGCACAAGTTATAAATTAAAATTGTTTGAGAACAGCAAGAAATAACTTATAGCTCATTGGTAAAATCTTGCACTGCTGTGACATAGCCCCTGTGTTCAAATCCCTCCAGCCACATATTATTTTTAATGATTTTTCTTTTAAACTTTTGGAAGCCCAAAAGTTTACACGTGCAATACACGTAAAAATGAAAAAATCACAGAAAACAAACATATGGAAAATGTTAAATGAACAGAGTAGAACGTGTGGCAAACATCTAGAGACCCAACACCCCAAGATGGCCGGTGAGATTGTGGTTTAGGCCGGCGCCGCCGAGCCTAATCGTCGGTAATGCCCCCATTTTCTTCACCTCAGTCCCTTGGCCTACCCCACTACTCCTCTTCTATTTGATTTCTCTGTAAATTAACAGAGAGATTAAATTCATCTCTTTAATCCTATTTTAATACACTTTTAATTCCCTTTTCAATTCTCAAAACTCTAATTCTACCCTATAAATACAACCCCACACCCTAACCTTCTTCATTCTGAAATCTATTGGCAAAAATCCTCAAAATTTTCCAAGGCAAAGAAGAGTATAAGTGGAGTTAGCACTAGTTCAAGTTCCGGCGACCATTCGAGACGATTCCAGCGACCCCACGACTCCACGAAGCTCCCAATTCTTTCATCAACCTCTCCTCTAAAGCCTAAACTTGTTAGTTTCCTCTCTTCTTTCCTTTTCACATCTCAAAACTTCTTCTTTTCAATGATATCGGTAAGTGGAGTTATACCGACATTCATTTCTAAAACTTTTAAAATAACAACTTTTCTTAAGAACTAATTATATAAATCATTATACTTTGTTTGTTAAACATTAAACAACAATTATATACAGATTTCATTTCAAAACTCCAAGTAAAACAACTTTTATCACACTTTTACGCTTAAATATCATGAAGTTACATATAACATCGTTTAATCATTCTTACTTATATTACCTCTAGAAAAATATCATGAGGTAATGACTTACCTCTCACAACATGCACACCACGCATCATGACATAATACGATTTCCTTTTAACATTACTTTTGGGACAAAAACGACTTTTACATTAAAATACCATAAACTATTAAAAACCGTATTCTTTAAATTGTATTATTTAAATTCTTTGCAATTATACTTCTACAACCCATTTTAGGGAATGCGATTCAGTTGGTGCGGATTATCGCACATCTATCGGACTAATAGAGCGAGATGCAGACCTCCTCACGGAGCATATGATCTCGATGGGATTTTTAATGCAATTTTTAAGAAAAACGTGATTTCTATTTAATAAACAAATTTTATTTTTAATAATTATATATAAATATTATCAATCCATCTATTTTAAATATAATAAATTCCATGCTTTTCTAAACAAAAGAAAAGAATTACATTTTCATGAAAATACCATTAAGAATCCATACAAGTAAAATTTACATAAAAATACCATGAACTATTCAACTAGCTATTTATTCACTAGAATAACTCACTTTTAAAAGTTACACACATAAAAACCCTAAATACAATAAATAAATACTTAAGGTTTATTTTGAAAGTATACTAAAACTATTTTTCATAAAACCCCTCAAGTTATATTAATTTACATTAAGGGCCCTAGTAAATATAGGTTTAAGCGGGGCCAATTCTCTTGAGTCTCAAGGAGCCGGAGAAAGTGGGTGCGTGCCTATTTAAGGTAGAAAACTAAAACGGGGTTATCAATAGTAATAGGCTTGGAAAAAGTCACAAATCCCGCCGTCCATGTGCAGCAGTTTCCGATAACTCCTAAACCTAATTCAAGACTCAAATCCGTTTAAAGTGTCTGACTCAATCTGAGTCTCAGTCTAATCTGGATACAATCCAAACATGTTTCCAACTATAACTCTATTTCAACATGAATCCAATGTATCAAGCATGAACACTTGAACATGAACATGCAACATGACTTGACTGGACCAAACCATGGATATATTTTGAACTTGACTACATGACTATCCGTTTACATGAATAACTTATACCATGGTTTCGGCAAGTCTTATACAACAAATCATTATAATCAATACATTATGTATTACGGGGTTTTAACAGGGTGAATTTGTTAGTGCACGGCGGCGCCCCGGCCGTCAATCCGGCGGCCAAATGCGCTCGGGACTGTACCCAACTAAAACCTGTTTGCACGACTCCTTTGAGCCGTGGTAGGGTAGTAATCAAAGTACAGTGGGAACTCACACAAGACAAATGACGATCCCCAGGTCGATGAACTAACCTGTACACATGTCACCAGGGAACT
This sequence comes from Agapanthus africanus, assembly GCA_030015575.1. Taxonomy (NCBI): domain Eukaryota; kingdom Viridiplantae; phylum Streptophyta; class Magnoliopsida; order Asparagales; family Amaryllidaceae; genus Agapanthus; species Agapanthus africanus. The sequence continues at coordinate 773,863,086 of JASDDO010000022.1, forward strand.
GCCATCTGACGTCTGGTATATGACCAACTGGCATGTTCCCGGCGAGTCCTGTCCGGTGTACTCATAACCCAATGAGCACCTGTATACATCTTAGGTGATCCAACTGACACCAGTGGCTTGTGAGACCGGCCACCGCCCCTAGTCGGGGTCTCGACTGTATACACTAGTCTACTCTGGAGAAACGATGCCCTGTCTCGAATCTCCCACGACTAGGGACCTTTTAAGGATGTGCTTATAGACCCCCAGCTCCCACTTATATGATCGCCCTCATACTGCTGGTGGTCAAGCAAGAATCCTAGGGGCTCTACCAACGTGTAATAGCGACTTGTCAGGTCACTTAAAGCAGTACACGATGATAAAGGTAAACCAGATAGCATACTATCATCTCGAGTAAGACTGTCCTACCGGGATAGGTCCTCCATCAATCATTGCAATCACGTACCTGTGACCTAATAATTGACTCTGAGGGCACTATCTCCAACAGAATTAGTATAGAATGTATTAGAAGTGGCATGAGATGACCACATTAATATAGCTAACCTAAATATCCATGCTGTTGTCCCGTGGCTTGACGGGTCCTTATTCTCCGTATACCTTAGTCCACGGAATAGCTGGACTCCTCTCGTATACACCGATGCATTTTGTACCAAGATGCAAACAACTATGTTAGTATAACAAAAACAGATAAATTACCATATCTATTCCTTTTACTTGATCTATTTCTCTTTTGGGACTTACCGAGCGATTGTTCGCTGACGACATTCCAATTTCTTCTTTCTTTAGAATGTTTTCAGGAGGACCCGACTCTCAGGAGATCGAGCCCAGCCAGGAAGATTTGGAACAGTTTGCTGAGGAGCCAGAGTTCTGGATTCTACTAGTACTTACTTTACTTTCAGTTCATACGTCATTGTTTAGGCATCGCTTTCCATTATTGTACTTTACTTTCCAGTTATATGTAAAGATTGAATATAAATAAAAAGTTGTTGTTTCATTACATCTCTTGTTATTCTTGTGCTTTACTTTTATATTGCTTATTTACGCTTAACGTGTTTACTACTGAGTAAAAACGTCGCGGTCTCGCTATATCCTCTTCCCCGTATACTGGGAAGCGGGGCGTGACAGGTTTTGTTAGTGGCCTATGCATGTCAGTTCTGCGTGGAAATCTACATAACCATGCAAGCTTAGTACTCTATGGAAAACTAAGCAATATATATAACAAGAATTATAAGAATCAGCAACTAAATATTCTTTACATTTCATATTCCTTGAGTCTATCCTGATCCTATTTTTTCTTTCAAAGGTTATGGATTCTCCCAACAATACGAGCTCAAACGTCAATGGCAACTCCCTACCATCACCTCTTCCACTTACACCTACTGTAGCAGCTCCTATCAACGAGCTGACGGTATTACTCGAGGCGATCAAGAGTCTTTTGGAGGGACAGCAGTAGCAGACTGCCATCCTCCTGAATCGTCCAAAAGCTGAGGCACCCGGTGTGAAACAATTCCGGGCTCTGCATCCTAAACCATTCTCTGGGAAAGAATGCCCTTTGGAGGCAGAGGAATGGGCTCAGTCGATTGATGACGATCTGGCAGCAGCACAAGTGCCAGATAATGCTTGGGTAAGGGTTACGAAGCTGCAACTTACAGACAATGTCAGGGTATGGTGGAAGGCTGAAGAAAGCCGACTTACCCAGCCTATCGAATGGAAAACATTTCGCGATATATTTGACGCGAAATATTTTCCCGAGACTGCCCGTTTTGAAATAGAGTAGCAATTCATCCACCTGCAACAATACTCTATATGAAGCAAATCTGTGGATGAGTATGACGCTGAATTCACCATACTTAGTAGATAAAAGATGTCTCAAATATTCAAGTTTTCTAATACCACATACTACACAGCTAACACGAGACCATAACAGGTTCGTAGCACATCTAATATCGATTGCTGAGATCAGGGCTAGACAATTTCAGCAGGGGTTGGACCAGGAGATCCATGTTACTCTAGCTACAGGGGATTTTCTAACCCATGACTTAGCTCTGAAGGCTGCCCGTCGATATGAGGCAGTGGTGAAGAAGAAGGTCAGACCTCAATTTGCCGGTATGAAGCATCCTGCTACTCAGATGGTAGGAGGAGCCTCTTCTAAGCCACCGTTTGTACCAAGGAGACCGGGAGTAACTTTTAACCGGCCCAGTTCAGACTTTTTCACCTACCGCAGGAGGAATGGACACTTGGTGAAAGACTGCAGGCATGCAAACGGCCTGTGTTTAGTCTGCGGCTCATCTATTCACGACATTGGTGCATGTCCCCGTAGACTCAATCCGGATCAAGCCTCCAGACCAGCCATCACTTTTCCGCAACGGCTATCTATTCAGGCACCTACACCTCGACTTGCTCTCCCAGCTCCACCTCCTCGTGGACCTACTGCACCTCCTCTTCGTCAGTTCCATCAAGCACAAAGGGACCTACCTCAAGGACAGAGGAACGGACAGAGGAATGCTCCCCCAGCAAGGAGGAACGTACCTAGACGTCAGGCTTTCACAATGACCGTGGAAGAAGCTGAAGCCACTGGCCAAGTCATCACCGGTTACTTTCCATCTTTCAAATCTGTTCAATACTTGTTTACATCCATATATTCTTTTTCATACCTAAACATATCCCACATAACTTAGGTATAATTTTAGTAGCATCGCTTCCTGCACTACCACTCTTCGATACTGGAGTATCACATTGCTTTATGTCGCAACGGTTCGTCCGAACTCATGTGATTCCAGTAAAACCGCTCGTATCCAGCTGGAATGTCAGTTCAGGGAACGGAGTTCTAAAGGCAACTTTGGGATACGACCTGTGTCCAGTGGTCGTCTGCAGCAGAGAATTTTATGCTGACTTTAAGGTGCTGGACATACCGAACTTTGACGTAGTCTTGGATATGGACTGGTTAGGAACTTTCTATGCTACCATCGACTGTCGTCAAAGAAGGGTAGTGTTCGAGATTCCAGACCATCCGGTCTTTTATTTCAAGAGTGGAGACCGTACACTGGAGCCTAGCACTTACAAAGCTAAACCAAAAAAGGCACGATTGCAACAACACAAGCTGAAAAGGACAAGCCAGAAGTAATTCAAGAGTTCGGAGATGTATTTCCTGAAGACATTTTAGGTTTGCCTCCCGATCGAGCTCTTGAATTCAGTATTGACTTAGTACCTGGTGCACAACCGGCGATCAAAGCACCATATCGCTTAAGTCCTGAAGGATTGAAGGAGATCCGTACTCAGCTGGATGAACATCTGAGGAAAGGATGGATTCGTTCCAGTACTTCAAGTTGGGGATCTCCAGTGTTGCTTGTGAAGAAGAAGGAAGGTTCATACAGAATGTGCATTGACTACCGAGCTCTGAACGAAGTCACGATAAAGAACAAATATCCACTACCGTGAATCAACGATATGTTCGATCATCTAAGTGGGTCTTGCGTTTTCTCAAAATTAGATCTTCGTTCGGATTATCATCAGGTGAAGGTCAAGGAGTCTGATATTCCGAAGATGGCATTCAGGACTCGCTATGGTCATTATGCATTTCTCGTGATGCCATTTGGAGTGACCAATGCACCAGCCATATTCATGAATCTAATGAACCAAGTTTTCCGAGAGTACCTAGACAGATTTATTTTTATTTTCATCGACGACATCTTGGTATATTCAAATAATCGGAAAGAACACGCTGAACATTTGAGGATTGTCCTGGAGACTTTGCGACAACATCAACTCTATGCTAAGTATAGCAAGTGTGAATTTTGGCTAGATCAAGTCGGGTTTCTCGGACATATCGTTTCAGGCGAAGGAATCTCTGTGGATCCAGCTAAAGTATCAGCAGTAAGCGAATGGCCGACACCAAAGACAGTGAAGGACATTCGAAGTGTCTTGGGTTTAGCAGAATACCACCGAAGATTCATAGAAGGCTTTTCGAAGATTGCAACATTCCTGACCAAGCTCACATATAAAGATGAAGTATTCGTGTGGTCAGAAGCATATGACCAAGCTTTTGTAGAAATGTAAGTCCCCAGTTTCCATATATAATTTTTCCGTATTTTTCCAGATTTTTATTCCATTTTTTCCATTTATATATATATTTTATTATATTTATATTATAATTAAATTATTCCTAAACCTAAATTCTAAACCAAAATCCTAACCTAGCTGACCCGACTCACCCGACCCGACCCGCTCACCTCCCCGCTTCTTCTTCTCCCTCGCTCGTTCTTTTCCCGCCCATTTCCTCAATGGCTCCCTCGCGCTCACCGCGAAGACCGTGCACACGTCCAACTCCCCCCGTCCCCTGCTCGCGTCCCCCCAACGGTTCTTCCCCCCCATGGCTCCCCTCTTCTCGCGCCATCATCGTGAGACCCATTTCCCCAACGTCCCCGCTTCCCCAACGGCCACGACTCCACTCGTCTAAAACCCCCGACGATCCCTCGTTCCCTCTCTACTTCACCCCCCTCGTTCTCTATATACTTCTCTCTCGTTCACTCCACCATCCCCAACTCCAACCCCGAGCTCCACATCGCCGGCGACCATCTCAGGTGACCATCGACGCCTTCGAGCCCCCAAGCCGACCCATTCCATCCTCGGAGCTCCCCTTTTGTAGCCGACAACCCCCAGCTCCTCCTCCTTCAACTCGAGCGCGACCACCCCGGCGTCCACCATCGTCGGAGCTCCACAACTCACCATCTTTAAGGTTCGAGTATCCCCATCACCGACGACCACCAGCAGCTCTACCATTGTCGGAACCATCCCTCTCATCCACTGCAGTTAAACCCACTACCCCTGCACCCCCACTCCGTCGCTGACAAGCCTGAGCTCCCTGCAACCGCAGCACCCCGAACGCCTCACCGGAGCCACTGCAAACCCACGGCCCATGCCCGCCTCCACGCCAGTGCCGAGCCCCAAGTCCTTCCCTGAGCCAGCCGAGTCGATCGTGTGTCGTACCGTGATCGTGCCCGTGTCATGCCACGTTCGCCAAAGGCAAGAGAAAACCATCTCTTGTTATTCATGCTATTTTAATACCTAGGCTAGACAATAATGTTAGATTATTTTGTTATAGAGTAGTGTAAATATGTGTTTTTGACCGATTACTAAACACTGGCCTAGTGTTCGATGCAAACTATAAACAATAATAGATTTTATGATGGAGGAATTTGCGGTAGTTCGATTCCGTTACTGGTTGCGAATACCTAAATTCATACTATAACCTACAATATCATCCAGGGAAGGTGAATGTAGTTCCTGATGCACTTAGTCGCTAACCACTATTAATGGATCTCACCGCACAATGGAAGTTTCAACAAGAATTACACAAGATGGAGATAGAAGTGGTTATGCCAGGTATTACTTCAAAGTTGATAAACTTACAAGTTCAGTCTACTATTGTCAATCAGATCAAAGCAGCTCAAGCAAGTGATGCCAAGTTGCAAAAGATCAGAGAACAAGTAGAAAGTGGACATAGAACAGATTTCATCATCCATGAAGACGGATCTTTGAGATACGGAAGAAGATTGTGTGTACCACAAGGTCATGTTCGAGAAAAGTTGATGAAAGAAGCTCACAGCTCCCCATACTCAGTACACTCTGGTGGTACAAAGATGTACAAAGATCTACGACAACATTACTGGTGGCATGGAATAAAGCGTGAAGTAGCTAGAAGCATAACCAAATACTTGGTGTGTCAACAAGTAAAAGCTAAACATCACAGGACTGCTGGTTTACTTCAACCGTTAGCTATTCCAGAATGGAAGTGGCAACACATCACCATGGACTTCGTGACTGCACTTCCTCACAGCATGAAACGTAACGATGCGCTATGGGTTATTATGGACCGACTCATAAAGTCGGTTCACTTCATCCCATTTTGAGTTAGCCAATCTACCGAGACACTAGTAAAGAAGTACATAGAAGTAAGTCTGAATCTAAGTAAGATTTAACTCTTCATAGTGTACTATTTCTGATACCCATGAACTCATGCAGGAGATCGTAAGATTACATAGAGTACCGGCTTGCATTGTCTCCGATCGTGACACCAGATTCCGATCGCAGTTTTGGAAGAGTCTACAAGCTAACCTGGGAACAAGTCTGAACTTCAGCACAGCTTTCCATCCATAAACAGTTGGACAGTCTGAGCGAACGATTCAGATCCTTGAAGATATGTTAAGAGCATGTATGTTAGACTTCGGAGGATCGTGGGAAGATCACAAACATATTGTGGAGTTTTCATACAACAACAGCTACCGAGCGAGTATTGGTATGGCACCGTTTGCCGCTCTCTATGGAAGGAAGTGTCGATCACTATTAAGTTGGGACGACATCGGAGATAGGGAACTCCTTGGACCAGAGATGATCATGGTGACTGTGGACGTAGTTCGCACGATCAGGGAAAGAATGCCCATAGCCCAAGAAAGACAGAAGCACTGGGTCGATGCAAAGCGCCGACACCTGAAGTTCCAGCCGGGAGATATTGTGTTCTTAAAGATCTTTCCAAACCGTGGAGCAATTCGCTTTGGCAAGAGGGATAAGCTCAGTTCGAGATACATTGGACCGTTCGACATATTCGAACGAATTGGAGAAGTAGAATATCTGTCACGCCCCGCTTCCTAAAATATGGAATACGGAGAGCGACGAAGGCCAGCCGTGCTACCTACAGTAAGGAAAGATCCTTCCATAGTCACATAAGACTGTCTAGATTAACCTGTCATGTACAAAATCCAATACTAAAAGGAATAATACTGATAATCATGCTGCAATGAAACCACAAGGAATACTAAAAATGGGTCTACTAGATAATTGATGCAATTAAAGATCTGATACAATAGGTTCGAAATAAAATAAGATCCAAAAGAGATACATAAGTCCTAATGTCCCATAAGGACGCACATGCTAAAAGCTAAATAAAAAGGGTGAAAATAAACCTACGGTTACTGGTCTTCAGCAAAGTCCCGGTAACCGCTCTGATCTTGCTCGGCCTGAAAACCCGTCACTAAATCTGAGATGGCAAATCTCAGGGATGTCAGAAGATCCCAGCAAGTACTCAACGTAAAAAGTGTGTGTAGTATAATAACAAGAATATAAGAATGTAGTGAAGCCCGGTGCGCAAGAAAAACATGTATATAAATAATTAAATGCACTAACACTATGAAACATGTATGTAAGAGATCAGGTCATAACCTAACTGGTCACTAAAAGGTAAACTATCATATCGTAAGCTTGAGTGTGTGCGTCAACCTCTGCAGGAGTATTCTTAACCCAAGAGTGGTGCCCCAGGGGCTAGGAAACACGGGCCCAACTGTGGAATGAATAAGAAACCGCTATAGCCCGGTACGAGCTGTAAACATGAGACCGCTATAGCCTGGTACGAGCTGCCGGCATGCGACTCCTGAGATCCTGTTGTACAACGCACACTCAAACTACCCTAACACCCACGTATTTATAGCTACTATGGTAATGACTAGAGCACTAATTAAGAATACTGAAAAGACAGGAACTTGTGGTATGGTAATTGTATGGAAATAAAACTTGTAAACAGTATAAATTGTGTCATGTCATGTAATGTAGTTCAGCATCCTTATCAGCGATCTCGCCCAAAAAGACTAGAGTAATGAATAGTCAAGACATGTCAGTGGTAATAGTTATCAGGTAATAGTAACTGCATAAAGATGATGTACCAGCTGGTATGAGTCATAATTGTTATCTTTACCGTTAACCTTAATTTGGGTATATTAATCACAATCTGACTAGAAACATATAAATGTGAGATAGGTTATCAACTTTCGAACTTTATTTATAGTTAAATAAATCTTATTTTGAAACCACACTTGCTAATTATTCTCACTTGCTACATAAAAGTTTGCCTATATATATATTTGTATGATATAACGGAGAATAGATACTAATACATTTCCCTTTTTGTTCTAACAGTGCAGGAAATACACACACACACACACATATAACCACAAAGGAAAGCCGATGTACATCGACCAAAAGTAAGCAAGAGTACTTGCCTGGAGGATAAGGATCACGGAAGAACGATGTACGAAGATGCGAGGCACGAACTCAGCTAGGATTCACTTGGGATCAGAGTTATACGCTCATCCTTGTAGTGTAAATCCCTGAAGCAAGTGCCGTAGCACCGCCAACGACTATAACCAGCTTATTCTGATCAGTTAGTACTGCTCGGAAACCACCTCCAATATGCTCAAATGTTGTATTTATTGCTGATATCCATTTCTCTCACTCCGCGTTAGCTCGTTCTACCAGCATCCGTCTATTAACATCTTCAGCAAGTTTTGCTTCATGTGCTCTTCCTTCCGCTTCTGCCAAAGCCTTAACTCGTATTGTTTCATGTTCTATCTCTGCCCTTTCCCTCTCAGTTTGACGTTTCTGTGCTTGAATCTGTTCTTCAGTAGCACGCCGAATTTGCTCCTGCCTAATGGACGATTCTTCTTGCATCTTCACAAGCTCTTGATTTCTAACTCTTTGATTTTCATGATATGCCTGCATCCTTTTCCGAGCCAATTCATCCTTGTATCGAGCCATTTGAGCCTTTGTTTGTGCTTGTTGCTGAACCAATTTTTTTTTCTGTTCTTCATAGATCACACGCTGCCTATCTGTCTCATGCTGAGACTGAATAGCCTGATACTCCGATTTTTTTCGCAGCCAACTCTGCCTGCCTCGTCTCTTCCCGCTTCCTCATCAACTCAAACACCTTCTTTGCTTGCGACGAGTTATTGATCTCTCGGAAGGCCTTCGCCCCCTCTCTCCAGCGCTTCAGGGTCGAACCCCGCCGCCGTGGTCTTAGGGCTATCATTTCGAACCCTAGGTTCCTCTGCTGGATGCGGGGAAGGGTTACCACTGGTGCTCGCCTGAGGAGCTTGAGAAGGAGCATTAGCAGCAGCAGGGACAGCAGGCGAAAGCGAAGGAGACGACGATGAGAAATTAAGAAAGTGGAAGGGGCTGTCGGCGTGAGCATGCTCCGCCGTCATGGCCGCCGCCGCAGCTGTTCGAGCCATGGCCATGATTCCGCTGAATGAGGGGAGAAATCGATTTGGGGATTAAGGTTTTGGAAGGAAAATGTAGAGCCCCAGAGCATTGAGAGTGGGAAAGAAGGGGGTTTTGGGCGGAGGCTTGTAGGGTTTAAGAGGAGAGGGATGAGGGGAGGCCGACGACGTGATCGGTGGCGTCGGGCGAGCGCGAGGCGTGGGTTAGGGCATGGGTTCGCGAGAGGCGGCGGCACGAAGGAAGAAGGAGAAGAGAGAGAGATGGAACATGGGGTTAAGGAAAATAGGGTTTATAAAAAAATATAATATGTTATATAGGTAATATATAGAGAGAGGAGAGAGACAGACAGGTGAGGAAAGAGAGAGAGATATGTAAAAATATATTTTAGTTAAAAATATTTAGTATATATTCATATATAATATATGTGCTGAAGTTTAGTTTAGGATTTAAAAGATTTAAAAATACATTTGGTTTGATAAAATTATTTAGTTTAGTAAAATTTTAAATGGATAAAAGTATAACATAATATTAGTTTGTTTAAAATATAATTGAGGATATTAGAATATAATATTAATAAAACTTGACTTTTAGGCTAAATACAAAAATAGTTCAAAAGACGTCCGGGTCGGGTCTAAAATTACTATTTGAAAAATACGGATAATATACGTGTCAGCCAAAACACAAAAGCGAATTAAAACAGGAAATAGCCACAAGAAAATAATGAAAGAGAATATGGTATAACTGAACTAGGGTGTTACATTCTATCCACCTTACAAAAATTTCGTCCTCGAAATTTGAAGAACGAAAATACAAGGTCGCGAACTAATTACAAGGATCAATGAAAAAATAGATGGGTATGAAAAATCAAGGATCAAGGAAACAAATGGGGGTATGAAGAGTCACGGTCTTGGCTCGAGAAATCGGCGTGTTCAAGAAAATCAAATCAGTGGAAACAAATCAAATAGAACTCTAAGTTACTCAAACAGAATGACGCATTGTAACCATGCCGCGGTACATGGGTACAATATCGTAATTCTATCTCAGTCGCCCGAATTCTATAATCGGAGTCAAAGAAATATGCAGCATGACACACTGGGGACAACCTATACGTGTGATTCTAACCTAAAAGGTCGGTAGAACCAAAACTAACTTTGATGTCTGCCTGGCTCTGATACCAACAAAACCTTGTCACGCCCCGCTTCCCAAATATGGAATACGGAGAGCGATGAAGGCCAGCCGTGCTACCTACGGTAAGGAAAGATCCTTCCATAGTCACATAAGGCTGTCTAGATTAACCTATCATGTACAAAATCCAATACTAAATGGAATAATACTGATAATCATGCTGCAATGAAACCACAAGGAATACTAAAAATGGGTCTACTAGATAATTGATACAATTAAAGATCTGATACAATAGGTTCGAAATAAAATAAGATCCAAAAGAGACACATAAGTCCTAATGTCCCATAAGGACGCATATGCTAAAAGCTAAATAAAAAGGGTGGAAATAAACCTACGGTTACTGGTCTTCAGCAAAGTCCCGGTAGCCGCTCTGATCCTGCTCGGCCTGAAAACCTGTCTCTAAACCTGAGATGGCAAATCTCAGGGATGTTAGAACATCCCAGCAAGTACTCAAGGTAAAAAGTGTGTGTAGTATAATAACAAGAATATAAGAATATAGTGAAGCCCGGTGCTCAAGAAAAACATGTATATAAATAATTAAATACACTAACACTATGAAACATGTATGTAAGAGATCAGGTCATAACCTAACTGGTCACTAAAAGGTAAACTATCCTATCGTAAACTTGAGTGTACGTCAATCTCTGCAGGAGTATTCCTAACCCAAGAGTGGTGCCCCAGGGGCTAGGAAGCACGGGCCCAACCGTGGAATGAACAAGAGACCGCTATAGCCCGGTACGAGCTGTAAACATGAGACCGCTATAGCCCGGTACGAGCTGTAAACATGAGAACGCTATAGCCCGGTACGAGCTGTAAACATGAGACCGCTATAGCCCGGTACGAGCTTCCGGCATGGGACTCCTGAGATCCTGTTGTACAATGCACACTCAAACTACCCCAACACCCATGTATTTATAGCTACTATGGTAATGACTAGAGCACTAATTAAGAATGCTGAAAAGACAGGAACTTGTGGTATGGTAATTGTATGGAAATAAAACTTGTAAACAGTATAGATTGTGTCATGTTATGTAATGTAGTTCAGCATCCTTATCAGCGATCTCGCCCAAAAAGACTAAAGTAATGAATAGTCAAGACATGTCAGTGGTAATAGTTATCGGGTAATAGTAACTGCATAAAGATGATGTACCAGCTGGTATGAGTCATAATTGTTATCTTTACCGTTAACCTTAATATGGGTATATTAATCACAATCCGACTAGAAACATATAAATGTGAGATAGGTTATCAACTTTCGAACTTTATTTATAGTTAAATAAATCTCATTTTAAAACCACACTTGCTAATTATTCTCACTTGCTACATAAAAGTTTGCCTATATATATATTTGTATGATATAACGAAAAATATATACTAACACATTTCCCTTTTTGTTCTAACAGTGTAAGAAATATATATATATATATATATATATATATATATATATATACACACACACACATACATACATACATATAACCACAAAGGAAAGCCGATGTACATCGACCAAAAGTAAGCAAGAGTACTTGCCTGGAGAATAAGGATCACGGAAGAACGATGTATCAAGATGCGAGGCACGAACTCAGCTAGGATTCACTTGGGATCAGAGTTATACGCTCATCCTTGTAGTGTAAATCCCTACAGCAAGTGCCGTAGCACCGCTAACGACTACAACCAGCTTATTCTGATCAGTTAGTACTGCTCGGAAACCACCTCCAATATGCTCAAATGTTGTATTTATTGCTGATATCCATTTCTCTATCTCCGCGTTGGCTCGTTCTACCAGCATCCGTCTATTAACATCTTCAGCAAGTTTTGCTTCATGTGCTCTTCCTTCCGCTTCTGCCAAAGCCTTAACTCGTATTGTTTCACGTTCTATCTCTGCCCTTTCCCTTTCAGTTTGACGTTTCTGTGCTTGAATCTGTTCTTCAGTAGCACGCCGAATTTGCTCCTGCCTAATGGACGATTCTTCTTGCATCTTCACAAGCTCTTGATTTCTAAGTCTTTGATTTTCATGCTCTGCCTGCATCCTTTTCCGAGCCAATTCATCCTCGTATCGAGCCATTTGAGCGTTTGTTTGTGCCTATTGCTGAACCAATTTTTTTTTCTGTTCTTCATAGATCACACGCTGCCTATCTGTCTCATGCTAAGACTGAATAGCCTGATACTCCGATTTTTTCGCAGCCAACTCTGCCTGCCTCGTCTCTTCCTGCTTCCTCATCAACTCAAACACCTTCTTTGCCTGCGACGAGTTATTGATCTCTCGCAGGGCCTTCGCCCCCTCTCTCCAGCGCTTCAGGGTCGAACCCCGCCGCCGTGGTCCTAGGGTTATCATTTCGAACCCTAGGTTCCTCTGCTGGATGCGGGGAAGGGTTACCACTGGTGCTCGCCTGAGGATCTTGAGAAGGAGCATTAGCAGCAGCAGGGACAGCAGGCGAAGGCGAAGGAGACGACGATGAGAAATTAGGAAAGTGGAAGGGGCTGTCGGCGTGAGCGTGCTCCGCCGTCATGGCCGCCGCCGCAGCTGCTCGAGCCATGGCCATGATTCCACTGAATGAGGGGAGAAATAGATTTGGGGATTAAGGTTTTGGAGGGAAAATGTAGAGCCCCAGAGTATTTAGAGTGGGAGAGAAGGGGGTTTTGGGCGGAGGCTTGTAGGGTTTAAGAGGGGAGGGATGAGGGGAGGGATGAGGGGAGGCCGACGAGGTGATCGGCGGCGTCGGGCGAGCGTGAGGCGTGGGTTAGGGCATGGGTTCGCGAGAGGCGGCGGCACGAAGGAAGAAGGAGAAGAGAGAGAGGGAACATGGGGTTAAGGAAAATAGGGTTTATAAAAAAATATAATATGTTATATAGGTAATATATAGAGAGAGGAGAGAGACAGACAAGTGAGGAAAGAGAGAGAGATATGTAAAAATATATTTTAGTTAAAAATATTTAGTATATATTCGTATATAATATATATGCTGAAGTTTAGTTTAGGATTTAAAAGATTTAAAAATATATTTGGTTTGGTAAAATTATTTAGTTTGGTAAAATTTTAAATGGATAAAAGTATAACATAATATTAGTTTGTTTAAAATATGATTGAGGATATTAGAATATAATATTAATAAAACTTGACTTTTAGGATAAATACAAAAACAGTCCAAAAGACGTCCGGGTCGGGTCTAAAATTACTGTTTGAAAAATACGGATAATATACGTGTCAGCCAAAACACAAAAGCGAATTAAAACAGGAAATAGCCATAAGAAAATAATGAAAGAGAATATGGTATAACTGAACTAGGATGTTACAATATCGTTTGGCACTTCCACCCTCATTAGAAGGAGCGCACAATGTATTCCACATATCCCAGCTTCGAAGATATGTGAGCGACCCCAGCCACATCCTGGATCACTATAAATCCCCTTTTCCCATTTATATTTTTCCGTATATTTCTTCCAGATTTTTCCTTGAATTTTCTTATTTTTTATGAATTTTATATAATTTTCTTTATCTAAAATTCCTAAACCCAAACCCAAACCGTAAATCCTACCCGACCCGACCCGCTTTCCCTCTTCTTCCCCACCCGCCTTCGTTTTCCCGCCACTTCCTCGTAACGACTCTTCCCTCGACGCCCGCTTCTCGCGCCCATCACCCCATGCCTCCGCGCTCCTCGCGCCCGCGCCGCGAGACTCGCACCCACGCTCCTCCAACGGCTCTTCCCTCTTGACTCCTCCCTTCTCGCGCCGCCATCTCAAGATCCGCCCATGTCCTTGCTTCCTCCAACGGCTCTTCCTCCCCACGACGACCGAGCTCACCTTTCTTTTTCTCCTTCATTTTTCTTCCTCGTTTTCATTTTTCTCACCTCTTCCAACTCAACCCCAACGAGCCTCCCCTGCATCTTCTCGTTCCCTTACCTCAACCCAGCACCCTCGCCTGAGCGCCGCCGTGACCGAGCTCCCCAGCACACCACAACACTCCCCTTCATTGCCCCCATCGACTCCACGACCTCCAAGCACCCAACACCCTCATCCCTGCACCCACAGCCATCGACTTCTTCCTCCTCTGCTCACCATCACCCGAGCTCCAATATCCCCTCGCTATCGAGGCCGTCGCCGGGGCATCAACACCTCATCACCCGTGCCACTGCTGGCTGCGCCCCTATGCCTCGCCGACGAGCCCCGACCAACTTAAATGCCGACCACCCCATCCACGACATTGAGCCCCTGCACCCATTGCCTCCAGTCGATGCCCAAACCCACTGCGGTCGCCACGACGAGCACCTCCAGATGCCTACCTTACCGTCGACCTTCCCCAGAGCCAGAGCCCAGCACCCTCTTCTCCTAAGCCCGTGGCCGAACCAGTTGATCGCTGTCGCAGCCGTGAAATTATGTGCTTGTGGCCATGCCCCTGTCGTGATCGTGCCGTGTTCGTGTCCATGCGATCGTCGTCATTCTGCCGTCACATTAGGCAAGTGAACCTCCTTCACTTGTTCAATTCTTGCTATGTGCATACCTAGTTTAATTAACACAGTATAGTAACTTAATTGGTAGGAAAGTGTATGAGGTGTGTGGGTGTAGGCCAAGTAGATGACATACACGCACACACATGTATACATGAAGAAAAAAATTTGTAATTCAATTATTTTAGCGAACCCTCTTAGTTGATTATATTGAATGGAACACGACTTGGAATTTACTGACCCATAACAACTTCATTTACATTTTCACCGAATAACAACTAGCTTGATCCCGACACCATGTTTTAACTGATAATCGTACGTAACCTATGTGTTCGATGTGATACATGAGGGAAAACCCTATCTTAAATTACCGAAATTTATGATCGGCAAACCCCTTGTTGATTGATGATCGTAGTGTAAGGATTTACGTTAAATGTATCGTGCTTATAATTCTGTGGCATCGCCCTTAAAGACGACGCTAAAACTGAAGTTTACCCCGCAGGTTAACCCACTAAAATCTTTGTAAAATTAAATACTGGTTGGAACATAACGTTCTACGGATCATATCGAAGCCGACTCGAGAATATAGAACCATATTTAGTTTATAATTCGATATCGATAGATTACAGCAACGAGATTTGACAGGGGATGCAACTCTGGACTGCAGTCCGGGGCAGCATTCTACGGGGGAAACCTGAATTTAAGCACCTGTACATACCTTCATAAAACTGAAAATGCGCGTAGCCCTATATGATCGCTTAGATAACTTAATTAACTAACACCTGAATTTGGTCCCGTGCATTTTTACGGTCGTTTAATATTTAAATTGTATTTTAGAATGTCGCTATGTTCAGCAGTTTTTGCAGTAATATTCCTTACACCGTCACCTTAAACTGAACATAACATCTGATATTGAGGTGCAATTGATAATCCGTTTGATGCTCTGGAAACTTAACTGACAGAACTAGATTTTATTCAACTAGGGAAATACCTGAATCTGAACATAATCACTGGTAAAATGCGTATGAAGTTGGGCTTTCAGTTCTGAAACTGGAATTCCAGAAATCGATCACTGTCTTAAAATGATCGTAATTCCCAAATCTGAACCCCGATTGACATGAAATTGATTTTACTGGTTAGATAATCAGATGTACTTCGTACGCCTTTTATATTATTTTGGTCAATTCTATAAGTGTGATTTATAGTAAATTTTACAAGTTATATGGCATTGGTCGTCATTGAGATAGTGAATACCTGTTTAGTGCGTTTCTACATATTTCCGTGTTTGCTTTATACCTGCTGCTTAGTGATCATTTACATTGAAACCTAGCGACTGAATTGCATTATCGATATAGTAATATTAATGATTGAGTTGTGGCAAATACGACAGTGATATTGATAAGTGGAAAAGTGAAAGAAAGTGACAGCGATACGTATTTGTCCACAACCCATTTAATACATGAATGCATACTATAACCTGGGGAATGGGAAAATCAAGATGGAATTGAACTCGTATTTAGCGAGGTACAATGATTTAGAGGATGATCATTCGCTATCAGTGATATATATATATATACATATATATATATATATATATATATATATATATACATATATGTGTGTGTGTGTGTGTGTGTGTACATACATACATACATACATACATACATACATATATAGTTTAGGTCGTAGGCCCAGCGGCACGGCTGACAGGGTTATATCCCGGGCAAAGTGGACCGTAGTCTCGGGTATGCACGAGACCCTTGTTAAACACGAGAATCCTCTCCATCATTTGATTTCATCGACTTAGTGACCGTTAAGTGGTGACATATGTTGTCACGACCCGAAATTGGCACGTGACGACCCTTAAACTACGCAACGTCTACAGACGTAATGCAATTGAAGTAAGCCGAAAACCCAGCAATCTAAACCCTCAAAAGTAGTAAGAAATAAGAACATTGTTAAAACTTTTGAAATCTCAATCCAAATTCTTTAAAATCCCAATTTTATTTCCTTTAAAATTTTGGCAGCACCTCCTTTATAAAAACTAACCCCAAAAAATGGGTACAACATAAATATAAGTAAAGTATCCCCAACGGGAGCAAATCCATGCCCAATGGCGGAAAACAACCACCACAATAGATATACGACGCCGTAGCGAAGAAATAAAAGACGGTAGAAGTAAAACTACATAAAAGATCTCCAAGTCACAAAATAATATACAATATTGTTCTCATATCAAGTCTCTAAGTCATACAAGATAATGGTAGATGGAGAGTACATGATACAACGAATATAAAATGAACATAACGGATAACCACAAAACCCACCTAAGCAAAACTGCACACTATGAGCTGAAGCGGTATCTACAGCAAAAGATAATAAGATAGATGAATAGCCTGTCTCGACTACTCTGGGAAACAACCTGCAAAACACTGTGGCACAACGGGGGTGAGTTGCCAACTCGTGAATAGTAAATAACATATGCAGGTAATCGCAAGTATGCACGTACAGCGCGAAACTAACATATGCAAGCTAAGCGATAAATGGACATATGCATGCAACAGTCATGAAAGGCACACTAGCAGTTACAACTAATACATGAAGCAGTAATATGACAATATGTATGCAACAGTCATGTAAGGTACTCTATTAGGTACTACTAATACATGAAGTAGTGCATAAATAATAAATGTGAAGTATGGGATGAAACATGTCATTTCTACGGAATCCTGACATCGTGGTAGGACCAAAGTCCATCAAGACAATCCAAATCCTAATTTCCTCAAATCAGCCCCCAAATTGGCTCTCATATCATGTAAGTCTCACAAATCCTGAATGTACAATATCAAATAAATCTCATATATCTTGTATCCAATATCAAGTGAATCTCATATATCCTGAATCCAATATCAAGTGAATCTCATATATCCTGAATCCAATATCAAGAATCTCATATATCCTGAATGTACAGTATCAAGTAAACCTCATATATCCTAAATATAAAGTATCAAGTAAATCTCATATATCCAATATCCAGTAAGTTTCATATAAAGTGAGTGTCCAACATCGACACCCAAAAACATCATGAAACAAGTGTCTAGCATCGACACATAAATACTCATATCCATACGTTCCTCGAATCGTAAGTGCCCGGTATCGACACCCGTGATCCACGTATCGGTCTTTCTTATATTCATACGTTCCTCGAAACCCAAGTGTCTCACCTCGACACTTGTGTTCCAAGTATCGGTATATACGTCCTCCGAATCTTAAGTGCCCCAACATCGACACTCTCGATCCTGTATCGGTTTAAAACAAATCTCTGAGTGGATGCATACAAATATCAAGTAAAGAATAAGAATACTTGCATAATATCATGAAACCACCACGGTCCTCAAACCCAGAAAATATCAAGTAATGAATAAGTATAAATGCATGAATCAATACATATATATTAGCGTCCCATTCCACTAATATATATATATATATATATATAACAGCGTCCTATTCTACTGTTATATATACTAAGAAGTAAAAATATCAGAGAACATCATATGAAATCCATGAATATAATATATGCAACATGAAACAGTAATATGAGCATATAAAGGAAAAACTGCCATTTAACTGCAACAAGTTAATATATATTATGCAGTTCCTAATTTCTCCAAGTCCATACAACATCAAATAAAGGTGAATATGTAGTTATATCTAGGTATGCGTAACTATGTTGGCATAGCAAGGTATGTGTATCTACCTATCAATAAATATGTAATATACCCTCCGGGTATAAGTGAAGTATGTATGCAAGGTATACATGTAGCTATGTCATTACGTGTGAAATATACCTATCACAAATGGTAACTAGCATGTAAGCATGTCAAGGCATATGTGTAAGCATGTAGGTATATAGGTATGCTATATGTCATATGCATAAAGAAATATGAATCAATGTCTCAATATCCCTAACCAAACAATATCATATAGGTATGTGTGTTGTGCGTGTCATGGCAATTATTGATGGTGTGCGTGGCATACAATCAGTGCTCGTGCAACATGAGCCGTCAATAATAATGCAGTGTCCTGAGGGTACAAGTCCAAGCACAACAAATAACTAAGCAATAAGGTGTATGCGCAACTCTATATATGAAATAGAATATGCGACGGTTCATAACATCTCTAGCCCAGAGCATAACACCATGCGGGTGATTCCCCTGTAGATGTTAAATCTACTCACCAACCATCCTGGCTAAGTAAAACCAACTCGCTTTCCCTTCTTCGCAGCGCCCGAAATCCCCGCCTGCGCTCCTGAAAGCATATAACAATATAACAAGTCTATATTAGCAATCGACCAATACCACGTACCAACTACGTGTTAGTGATATGTATGCCCTAGAGGCCATTACTGTACATGCGATGTATATTGTAGTGGATGCTTGGACATATATATGGAGGACTTTCTTGCTCGACATGATAGTATGCTATCTGGATGCTCTTTATCTTAACATATACTCTGATAGTCTCTATGTTACATGTTGATAAAGCCCTTAGGATGATTACTTGACTACCAAGACTATGATGCAGATCATGCTAGTGGGGACAGTGTAGTCGCTAAGTACATCCTTCAAATGTTCCTAGTCGCAGGTGTATCGAGACAGGGCATCGATATACCAGAGTAGACTAGCGTATGCTTCTTGACCCATGTAGATAGGCGATGGATGATCCCATATCCATTGATGTTTGACATCAGAGATAGTATACGGGTGCTCAGTGGAGACTGGGTACACTGGACGGACTCGTCGAGAACTCCCAGATGGTATTATACCTCACGTCAGATGGCAGTTCTCTGGTGACACTGGTACATGTTAGTCTGTAGACCCGAGATCGTCATAGAGTCTTGTGTGATTCCCACTGTGCTTTGATTTCCATCATACCACGTCCAAGAGGGCGTACAAAATGGTGGCTTTTGGGTACAGTCCCGAATCACATGGAGGCAATGAGCGATTGGAGGGGTTTCATCTCTCCCAGTATAGGAAGTTGATGTTGCGCTGTGTTCGATTGGCTATAACTGGAAATCCTTGGCCAGGGTTGCTGAGATTTACTGGTAAGTGTTATCAGTAGTTTCTCGAACTGTTATAAACCTCATATTGACACAACTTATCGGTTACTGGGGTCTGACGTTTACCACCCCTAGACTGGATATGCGACATATCAGACGAAGAGACCGGACTGTACGGGAGTGTTACTGATTGGATTCGCAAGAGAATGTACATGCTTGCTTGTTGATCTTCTGATTGCTCAATACCTGGGTGGCTGTTACGTTTAGCTGACCGCTTGCAGCTTGTGGGTGTTTGATATGATCATCACCTACTGCCGGCATATTGACGATTCTTTAGAGTCCTACACAGAGGTTTCCTGGCTCAGGCAAAACGGAGTAGGAGCACATATGTGATGTGTGCGGGACCGAGAATAATACGATATGTGATACCGTATTCTATTCTCGCAATATATGATATCGACGGGGTATATGGGATATAGCCGGGTCATCGGATCAAGTGTTAATTCGATGAATTGGTATATGTTATATTAGTCGGTTATATGCAATATAGCCGGATTGTCGGATCAAGTGTTGATTCGATAATTTAATGTATAATTATATATGTGATATATTACATTACGTTAACTAATATAAGCTCGCTTTATTGATTCATTTTCTCACCGGATAATACATTGATATATATGCGATATATGTTAATTGTGTTATTTTCTTTTGTTGCAAAATATATTATATATGCGATATATAATATTGTAACAAGTTATGATTACAAATACAACATTATTTGTGGAGATTAAACATGTTAGGGTTTGATTTGGGTTAGCATTTGGGTTAGCTTTTTCTTGAAACTTCTAGAAGCTTTATTTTGTTTTAAGCTTAGATATTTTGTTATGATATTTTGTGTAGATATTTCTTAACCCAACCCAAACCCTTTACCCTAGTTAATTCTCTACAAGGGTTAAGCCTTCATTCTTAACCCATGGTTGATTTGTAACCATCACAAATAATTCATTATTCATCACAAATAGATTTCTTCTTCTTCTTTCTCCTTGAAAAAGCTTTTTAGCTTTTTGACTTGTGATGATTTAAAGTGAGAAAATGAAAATAAAAATAAAAGAGAGCAAAATTCCTACTTCATCATCCTCATCTATTCTAGCCACTTAGATTAGGGTGTTCACTTCACTAATACTTGATTAGAGAAGTAAAAGCTTGATCTTGAGATTCTTCAAGGTAGATCATCTTCGAAAAAGAATACTTCAAGCAAGAATGGATCATTCGACTTGTGGAGCCTCTCTTGAGTCCGGGAGATCATGGATCGCGGCAAAGGGACTACCACTTGGAGCTTATGAAGCGAAGGAACAGACTACAAAGGTTGTAATCTCTCTCTCTTAGATGTAAAGTTGTTTACATGAATGTTTAAACCTAATTCTCTAGTTAAGATCTTGGTTAGGGTTTGTTTAGCACCCCAAAAATTTCAATATGGCATGTGTGATGCCTTCCTAAACCTCGCTAAGGTGCTATACTAACCCTACACTATGTTTGACCAACGCACAAACTCCAATCATACTCTCAAGTGTTCATCAAGTGGCTAACGCGCGTAGCGACACTACGAAACCAACTCAAGAGCAAAAGCTACACAAAGACACGAACGACATCGGCACGACCCTAGCTAGGAACGCAAAGCGATACAACTATCAAGTCTAGACCCTGATCGTACCGATCACGCATTCACAATACAAGATATAGCATGGAATCAATATAATTAACGTCGCAACGTCAAAAGAAACCCACGCCTAAAATTTACCGAAATATAGTAAGCAACAAATATCATTTTAGCACCAAACTACAACTTTTTACCAAACTAGAATTTAAAAACATTACTAATTAGCAAGATTAAACCATTTAAATCTTTACTATAATTTTAATCTCATCTAATTAGGATTAGCAAAAGACTAGTTTGTAATTAAGCTAATTAGGTAATTAGGAAAATATCATTTAACAAATTAGCAACTTGGTTTAGTTTTCATTTATCTAAAATTATCAACTAACCATTTCACTAATTAAAACCCTAATTTAATTAACAAAACCCTTACTAGAAATTCTAAATATGAATTTAAAAACTTAATTTAAACATCTAAATAAGCTAATTAAAGTATTAACACCACATAAAGAGATTAGGGTTTGGATTTATACCTTCAAAGAAACACAACTTGAAACTAGAAAATCCAAAGATTAGCCTCCAAAAATTCTCACTTGAATGAAGAACAAAGCTTGTTTTGTGAAGAAGAAAGAAGGGTTTGATTTATTTTTGAGTTTGTATGAATTATTTAGGATTTTTCATCATTTTTTTGAAGCGTAGAAGTGAAGAAATGAGATGAGAAATCACAAGGGCAGCAAGGGAAGAGGTTTCGGCCACTTGAGGAAAAGGCTAGGGTTTTGTGGTGAAGTGTAGAAAAATTTAGAAGAAAACTTCAATTATTGCATAATAAAACAAAAAAGCTTTAATCCACCTCATTCTTTCTTTTAAAAATTCATTTTAAATCCTAAAAATCTAGATATTTTGGATGGATGGTTAAAAACTTAATCTAGTAATTAATTTAGCACAAATCCACATTTGTAGTAATTAACCCAAACCAAAAAAGTAATTACCACAAATAAAGTGCATAAATAACTTATTAAAATAATATTTTAATTAGGGAAAAATTCTATGTGAACCAAAACTTCCCATTGACCCCCAAAGCCCGCGCACTAGTTTCATTCTAGCTAAAATAGGTGCCATGAAGTTTATACAGAAATTTGATCACAATCGGGTTAAAACGGAAAACACCGACTATCTTACCTTAAAAACGAAAAATTACCTAAACGATTTCTAAAACGTTACAATCTTCCCCCCTTAAAGAAATTCGGTCCCTGAATTTAAAATTCTCACTAAGCGTATCTTTAAAGAGATGAGTACAAAACTCCAAAATCTTGCTCGCAGCCTCCTAAGTGATCACCTCACTATACGGCTACGCCAAGAACCTTCACATATAGCAAGACCCTTGACCGATGTCCCTTCACCCACCGATCCACAATAACTATCGGCTGCTGGTAAACGAAAGATCGCGTCCAAAAGAACGGTCTGATGCTGAATCATGTGCAAAAGGTCATGAAGGTATTTGCGAAGTATCGACACAAGGAAAACGGGTGAATACTCAATAATCTGGGCGGAAGTGCCATATTATAGGCAACGTAACTAACTCACTCGAGGATCTCAAAGGACCAACAATCTGGGACTAAGCTTCCCAAAACTCAACACGCCATTTCATCGAAAAAATCCGTAGGAATACATGATCTCCCACTGCGAACTCAAGTCTGCGACCACCACGGTCGGCATAAGATTTCTGTCTGCACTGGGATGCTCTCATCTTGACCTGAACCAACTGGATCATCTCCGAAGTCTCTAGACTAGCCGGGATCCAAAAATCCTACTCTCGCAGAGTCAGAAAAACAGACCGGCGATCGACACCACCTACCAAACAAAACCTAAAGGTTGCCAATTGGAGTGTCTCCTGATAACAGCTATCGAAGGAGAACCCAAACAATGGCAAATGACGATCCCAACTGCCCACAAACACTTGGTACGTACGCACAAGCATACCCTCCAGAGTCTGTATAGCCCGCTCTCACAAACCCTCGTCCTGCGGATGGAAAAGCGGAGCTAAAGCTCAACCAGTACCCAAGGCTTCCTGAAGCTTCTGCCCAAGACGGCAAGCGAACAGGGTGCCGCAATTGGATACAATGCATAAAGGAACTCCGTGCAAACGCACAAACATAACAAAGAACAACTGAGCAAACTGAGCATAACCGGACAACAAACACCCAAATGAAGTCACACCCTGTCTAGACCGGGGTAGACACCACAACGAAATTCATGGAGATCTGCTCCCATTCCCACTCCGGAACGGTTAAAGGTTGCAACTCTCCAGCCGGTCTCAGATGCTCAACCTTAGCTCACAACAAGACAGACACCTTGAAACGAAATCCGAAACCTCACTCTTTATCCCTGCCCACCCATAACTGTCTCACAAGTCACGTCACATATTGGTGGACTTGAATGAACACAGAAAGCTAACTGATGTTCCTGCTCTAGGATTTCGCGTCTCTACCCATCAGTAGTAGGTACACACAAACGCGTCCCTAAACATAGCACACCCTGGTCACAAATCAAGGACTCCGAATCTTTACCCAGCTGAGTGTGCTCAAGAATCTCTGACGAACGAGCATCGGCGGGCTGTGCCTTGCGAAAACGATTAAGGAAAAGTGGACGGGCGTGGACATGAACAAGCTGTCCCCTCAATAGAGGCGAACTTAAGCTGTACTCAACGATCGCACAAGAACTGTAAATCTGCAGAAGACCGTCTTAACAATCAAAACCCGCTGCAAGAAGATGTACATTAAGCTCTGGTGGTCCGTGAAAATCTGACACGACTCCCCGAACAAGTAGTGTCTCCAAATATCCAACGCACGACCACCGCGGCCATCTCCAGATCATGAGTGGGATATCCTACTCGTATTTCCTCTAACTATCGGGAAGCAAAAGCGATAACTCTATAATGCCGCATCAACGCAAAATCGAGCCCCACTCGTGAAACTTCACAGTTAAACTACAAAGTCGTCCGAACCAGAAAGCAAAGAAAGAACTAGTGCAGATGTCAACCGAGTCTTCAACTGCCGAAAACTCCGAACGCATGCCTCAGTCCAAAGAAAAAGAACCTCCTTTTTGGTCAGTTCAGTCAACGGTGCAGCGATACACTAGCAATCCTGCACGAAACGGCGGTAAAAACCTGCTAAGCCCAAAGATCTGCGAACCTCTATCCCGGGTATAAGTATGGGCCAAAGCTGTACGGCCTCGATCTCCCTCGGGTCCATATGAAAACCGTCTCCCGTAACCCCATGACCTAGGAAGATGACACAATCAAGCCTGAGGGTACACTCCGAGAATTTAGCAAACAGCTGGGGCTCTCCCAATGTCTGCAAAGCAAATCCTCAAGTGTTGCTCAAGTTCTTCACGACACATTGGAATAGACCAGAATGTCATCAACAACACAACAATCAACTGGTCGAGGAATGGCCTAAAGAAATCAGGTTCATCACATCCACGAATGCTGCTAGGGCATTGGTAGGTCCAACGATACCACCAAAACTCATAAAGCCTGTAGCACACACAAAAGCAGTCTTCGGAATGTCGTCACTCCGAACCCGAAACAAATGATGACCAGATCCCAAACAAACTTAGAAAAATGTCTCACACTCTTGAGCTGATCAAGAAATCGTCAATGCGAAGTAAAGGATACCTATCTGCACCGTAAGCCGGTTCAATTGAGGATCAATCAATACACAACCTCAAACTATCGTCTTCCTCCTTGACGAATAGAATAGGAGCTCCCCAAAACAAAACACTCAGACGCATAAGTCCCCCAACCAACAACTCTGCAGCTGATCCTTAAGCTCCCTAAGCTCCGCCGACTCATCTGGAATAACGTCGGAAAACTCTCGCACGAAAGAAACCCGGTCTATCAAACCCACTATGATTCTGGTATCACGAATGAACGCCAAGAATTCTCGACATCCTCTCCTCAAAAGCCGACTAGCGAAAAAGGCTGAAATTAAGCAGTGAGAGGTAGCATCACTGTCCCCCTGCACAACAAGAACTGACTCGCCGGGAAAATAAAACCTGACTGTTTCCTCGCGGCAGTCCACAGACGCCTAGCACGTAGCTAACCAGTCCGTGCCCAGGAGAACGTCAAATCCAACATCTCTAGAAGGATCAAAATGACGGACGATTCTCTATCTCCTATCCGATTGGCACACGACCGAAACACGTGTCGCGCAACAAAAGAATCGCTGACAGAAGTTAACACAACGAATGGCTGATCTAGCTAACCGACTCTCCTCGTCCTAAGCCTCTGCTACTCCCGCGACATGCACGAAACCTGTCACGGTGACTGAACCTCTGTCTCTCGGCTGGTACACTTGCACTAGCCCTCCTCTGTCCTCGAACTCCAAAGTCTCGGAAAGATGCTCCTCGTCAAAACGGGTTGCGTCCACTGGTGCTGTGTGGGTAACACGATGCGGTGCTGATCGCAAGGAATAACTGGGTAACAGGGTGGCAACCTCCTGTTGTCGCGCTCTACTGGCCTCAACCAAAGACCTCATCGTCTGCTGCAAGTTCTGCATCTCAGCCTCAAGCCTAGCGATACGATCTATCGAAAGCGGATCCATCTGCTCCTGTGCAACGAGCGTGCCATCCTGGTCAGTCCTCATCCCACACGAGTCAATTCTGACCTCGGTTCTCGTCGCACCACTCTGAGTCTTCATGGTCATCGGCGGCAAAGGCAATAAATGGAAATAGGATTCGATATGAACACGGAAATCGAATCACAAGGATATGTATCATCAAGGAAGGAATTTAAAGCAATTAGTACTTAGGTCACTTTAGGCGGAGTACCGTGATCGTGAGTATGCCGCGGACATACACACACTACGTTACTCTGCTTAAGCTACCTACTCCATCATTCTAAGATCATCCTACACTCCGGAAGGTAAAACCTAGCGCTCCGATACTAATTTTTTCACGACCCGAAATTGGCACGTGACGGCCCTTAAACTACGCAACGTCTACAGGCGTAACGCAATTTAAGTAAGCTGAAAACCTAGCAATCTAAACCCTCAAAAGTAGTAAGAAATAAGAACATTGTTAAAACTTTTAAAATCTCAACCTAAATTCTTTAAAGTCCCAATTTTATTTCCTTAAAAATTTTGGCAGCACCTCCTTTGTAAAAACTAATCCCAAAAAAATGGGTACAACATATGTAACACCCTAGTTCGTTTATATCAGTTCTAGTTCAAGTATTTCTTTATTTATGGTATTTTCCTGATTTACTGTGTTTTGAGTGCGAATAGCGTATTTGACATTTGTATTTGCATTCTACCCGACCCGCTTGCCTGAAACCTGTCTTGATTCATGTTTATGATTTATCCTGACCTGTTATATGGACTCGTGCACTTTCATTTTAATTTATATATCTTGCATACTGGCATTTTATCTGGCATTTGCATTTTTACAATATAACATTTTAAGTCATATAAAATATTTTAAAAATACAGTGCATGGCCTGCATGATACCCCTGACCCTGTGGTAGCATCCACGCATCATGTTATCGTCCCGTTCAGTGAAACGGACTTGTTTGGATGGCTACGCGCACGTGCGTGCATCCATTCTTGGGGGTATGCATTTTCTTTACCCGAATATCCAACTTTAATTTTGGTCGACATGTATATTTTTCGTATTTTAAAACTGAATTTTAGACCCGACCCGGGCATGTTTTAGATTATGTTTGTATTTACCAGAATATCAAAATTTATATATATAATATTAATTTTATAAACTGATACAAATTAAAATTTAGTTAACTAATAAAAGATTTTTTTTAAATTTAAATCTAAACTAATTTCCTAACAAACTAACAACCCCTTTCTCTTTCTCTCCTCTACATATATATATATATTTATATTTATTTTTTATTTATTTAATTTTTTCTTTCCTTATTTAATACACAGCCTCTTCTTCTTACTTCTTCTTCTTTCTTCTTTCTTCTTTCTTTTTCTTGATCTTATTTCTTGATTCCGGTGATCACCGCCGGCGCAATGCTCGTCGCTAACGATCCGAGTGATCCAGTGAACGTACCCTGTATGTGTGATCACCCTCTTGCCTTGACTGGACCCGTCCCGCGTGCTGCGTGTGCGTTGCGACTATTTACCGATGTCGGACGTACCGTGTGTATCCATCGCGTGATTCGATCGAGGCAAGTTTACCTTGCTACATGCTATGTTACTGTATTTACATCTATTTGAATAAATATAACACTTGTATTTTAAACCATGCATCCCATGTTTAGTTTTACAGTTTTACGACATCCGTATGCATCCGTACAAGTTATTTCATATCTAGTGCATGCAAACCAATCTTATTACATACTATATTTCAATATACTGCACCCAATGGAATATTTACATCTCATATTGTTTAGTTGTATATCCTGCATTTACCAGTTCATCATTTTACTGTTATATGATGTCCGTGTGCATCCGTATCATTATTTACATGTCTAGTCGCTCACTAATTCATCTTGCTACAAGCTATGTATCTTATTTTGCATCCATATGAATAAAAATACCACATGTTGATTGCACTGTACATCCATATTAAAGTTTTACCGTTTTCGAATACCCGTTTGCATCCATATCATTTAAAATATATATTGTCGTAATATTTCTTATTATTATCTTTAATTAGTTTGTAATCTTCATTTTATAATGTTATACAAAATATAGGTTGAAAATATTATAGTTTACACATGAAACGTCGTTGCAAAGCGGATACGACAAATCTGAAATTTACTGTACACCTTACCTTATAAAATTCATTATAAATCATAGAAAAATTATTAGTATACGTTCTTTAGTTCGTTACGAAGATAACTCAGAATAATGTAACTCTATGAAATATTTACTTACAAAATAAATTGTTTAAATAACGTAAAATGCAAATGAAGATATCTCTAAACTGTTGTCCAGGGAAATTCCAGCAGCAAACTTTCAATTTCGAATGTTCATAGCTTTTTGTAAAAACAACCTAAGATACTTCAACTTATAAAAATGAAAACCTTATTGAATTATCTTTGTTTTGGTATAAGGCACGTCCCTTTTGGAGAACGTTTGTTATTTTAAAGTTATTTTACGAATCAGGGTGACGCTGAATTTCTGAACGGAACTTTCTTATGCATGGTTAATCAATACCACTTTTATAGTTATTAATCGGTTTAAATATGTTATCCATGTTAATATTATTATATCAATATATATTTAATAAATAATAGTGCTTGTGTTTTAATATTCAGCAAATTTTACCGATTTACAGTTTTATAGTATCCGTCTGTATCCGTACGGTTTATTACATATCTAGTTGCATGCCGAGACCATATTATTTCATGTTACCGTTGTATTAGTGCACCATGCTTGATAATGTGCATCTTACATAGTCATGATGTAACCCCTGATAGATGTTTGTGCATCCATGCTTTCACTGTACATCCATACCTTTACCGTGATTCGATACTTGCTATATTTTCCTGTTAGGCATCCGCTTGATACCTGTGCACTACCTGACATAACCTGATATATCAATACTTGATATGTTACCTGATCCTGTTTCTGATGCCGACAATCCTGACATGTTGTCCCGATGGACATATCCTGTTGTCTGTATAGACAAACCTGTTCCTGCTTAATCCTGTGTTGGCATTAGCTTTAGATTTATCAATATCTGACTTGAACACATAACTTGGGGGTATAGGGAAATCAATGATGAAACCTGACTTGTAACTCAATAGTTCGACACTTATACTGATCAGTTTTGGGAGCTAGGCCAGTCCCGGAATGATATTGCTGACATCATTCGTCTGTACACGTTTCCTGTTTGTGCTTAGCGGCACGTCTCAGATTCAGCACCGAGAGTCTGGACCGTGGTCCCGGGTACACACGGGATATTATTGAGTTACATCGACGATTCATTAAATTGATTTCACAGACTTGAGAGTAGTTAACCCGGTAGCTTAGTTCAGATTACTCACTGCACGTAATATATGCTTTTACCCTTCACTGTTCCATATTCGTGTTACTGTTATACTTTTATTACTGTTCATACTCATGCCTGCATATCCTGTTATCTCCTGATTATATTATTGTTGATATTATGACGCACTGACGTCTGGGTTTTATATGGCCCAGATTCTCCACCTTGTCGCAGGCTAATCAGGAGTATTTCCGCCGTCAGGTCGAGCAGTGAGGATCCTGTTAGTATCCAGTTTAGTTATGTTATTTTCCAGATGTTATTGTTTATTGGATCTATTGCTTCCACATATTATTTCTTGACTCGTTTATTCTGGCTCATGGACATGTACTAGATAGTTTATTTTATTTCTACTGTTCTTGATATCTCTAGACAGCCGTAATATGACTGTGGAGGGATGTTTCCTAGCCACAGGTAGCATGGTTGGCTCTGTCACGTGCCTATCTTAGCGCACTATGGGAAGCGGGGTGTGACAGGGTTTGTTGGTATCAGAGCATATGATTTAGGTTAATAGGGTTTGATTCTTTTTGTAGTTGGGTATTGGACCCAATACACAAATCAGAAAACCCGTAATTAGAAACATGTCCTGCCACATTGTTCTCATGATTCTTGAATCTTATCTTTCTATTGACCCTCGTCTTGATGATATGCAAACAACTTTGCATCTCGAGTTGAAATTCTTTTGGTTCCTTATTGTTTCTTCCGTCCTATTCCTTTGATTCTGATACTAGGATTTGGGCGACTTGAACGGAGTTATGTGATTGTAACTATGAACTGCAGCATGGTTACAATGCGGTACTCTATTTAAGTAACTTGGAGTCCTGGTCTTGTTTCATTTCCTTGTTTTATGGTCGTTTTATTACCTTGGTTCTCTTAGTTTCATTGCTTACCAGTTCATGTTTTGCAGATTTCTTGGTGACCGATACCGGCAGTTATGAAGTTGTCTTGGGAATGGATTTTCTCGGCACTTTCTACGCTCACATTGATTGTAAGGCAAAGAAAGTGATTTTCCAGATTCCCGGACATCCGGAGTTTGTTTTTGCTAGAGGAAGCAGTTCTGTCGGGCCAGTCTAGTTTAGGGTTAGGCTGACAAACAGTGTTCTTTCGTCGATGGAAGTTGATAAGGAGGAAGCGCCAGCTGTAGTTCGAGAGTTCATGAACGCGTTCGAGGACATCTCGGGTTTACCGCCAAAACGAGATGTGGAGTTCGCGATTGATCTTGTTCCTGGTGCAGCGTCAATCTCAAAGGCGTACTATCCAATGACACCAGTGGAGTTGGAAGAAGTCAAGAAGCAGGTTGCCGAATTACTTGAGAAGGATTAGATTTGTAGCAGCATTTCATCTTGGGGAGCTCCAGTTCTTCTAGTAAAGAAGAAAGATGGCACAAGAAGGATGTACATCGATTATCAAGAATTGAACCGGGTGACTATTAAGACAAATACCTGATCCCTCGCATTGGCGAATTGTTCGAGCAGCTTAGTGGCGCGAGGGTATTCTCGAAGCTGGATTTGTGATCCGGATATCATCAGGTCTGAGTTAAATCAGAGGATATTTGCAAGACTGCGTTCCGAACTCGATATGGACGTTATGGGTATTTAGTGATGCCATTCGGAGTCACGAATACACCGGCGATATTTATGGACTTGATGAACCTAATCTTTTCACCGTTCTTGGACCAATTTATTGTGGTGTTCATCGATGATATTCTGGTCTACTCGAGGAGCATAGAAGAGCATGCAGAATACTTGAAGATCGCACTGCAGACATTGAGGCAAGAAAGATTATATGCGAAGATGAGCAAGTGCGAGTTTTGGCTTGAAGAAGTGGAGTTTTTGTGGCATGTCGTATCTGGAGATGGAATCGCCGTTGATCCTGAGAAGATTGCAGCAGTTCAAGATTGGACAATTCCGAAGAATGTAGCAGAGATCAGAAGTTTTCTGGGACTTGCTGGATATTACAGAAGGTTCTTTGACTAAGCTTACGCGAAAGAAAGTACCGTTCGTATGGACGGATAGTTGTGCGTCATCTTTTGAGGCGTTGAAGCAAAAATTGATAACCGCTCTTATTTTGACCGTACCAGACAGTTCCGAAGGATTGGTGATTCACAGCGACGCATCTGGGAAAGGTTTGGGATGTGTTCTGATGCAGCATGGGAAGGTTATAGCCTATGCATCGAGACAGTTGAAGACCCATGAGAAGAATTACCCAACTCATGATTTGGAGCTTGCAGCAGTGATTTTCGCTTTGAAGATTTGGAGACACTACTTACTGGGTGAAAGGGTCGAAGTATTCACCGATCACAAAAGCCTAAAGTATGTGTTCACACAGAAAGAGCTTAACATGAGGCAGCGTAGATGGTTGGAGCTGATGGCTGACTACGATCTTGATCTTAAGTACCATCCGGGGAAAGTTAATGTAGTGACGGATGCGCTTAGTCGGTTACCAGCAATTCAGATGTTGATTGCACAGAAGGAACTTATCGAAGATTTTCGGAGATGCGAGTTGGAGATCGTGCTACCGCATTCTTCGGGACAGTTGATGCAGCTGCAGGTACAGTTGTCGTTGAACGATAATATTAAAGCAGCACAGTCACAGGACCAAAGATTGCAGAAGTTTCGAGAACAGGTTGAAGCTGGACTTCGAACGGACTTGTTAATTCATGAAGATAGTTCGTTGCGATATGGTAGCCGTTTGTGTGTGCCAAAAGGAGATATTCGCGAAGAAATTATGAAGGAGGCACACAGTTCCGTGTATTCTGTACATCCAGGATGCACGAAGATGTACCGTGATCTACGACGGCATTTCTGGTGGGAAGGTATGGAAAAGGGAGATTGCTCGCTTTGTAGCGATGTGCTTGGTGTGTCAGCAAGTCAAGGCTGAACATCAAAGGGTAGCTGTTTTATTGCAACCACTTCCAATTCCTCAATGGAAGTGGGAACATATAACCATGGATTTCGTGACAGCTTTACCGCGGAGTCCAAAGGGCAACAATGCAGTTTGGGTGATTGTTGATTGATTGACCAAGACAGCTCACTTCATACCATTTCGAGTTGGTTAGTCAACGGAAGCGTTAGCAGAACGGTACATGCAGGAGATTGTGAGATTGCATGGAGTACCTATGAGCATCGTGTTCGACCGTGACACCCGATTCTTATCGCACTTCTGGAGGAGTTTACAGGAAAGTTTGGGGACGCGATTGAAATTTAGTACAGCTTATCATCCTCAGACAGATGGCCAGTCGGAGAGAACAATCCAAACTCTTGAAGATATTTTGAGAGCTTGCATGTTGGACTTTAAGGGTTCGTGGGAGGATCATCTACACTTGGTGGAGTTTTCGTACAACAATAGCTTTCAGGCGACTATTCAGATGGCTCCATTCGAAGCATTGTATGATCGTAAGTGTCGTTCACCCGTTTGTTGGGACGATGTTGGAGAACGAAGAGTGTTGGGACCGAATTTGATCGTGCAAACTATAGAAAATGTTAATACTATCCGAAATCACATGAAGGCAGCATAAGATCGGCAGAAGTGTTGGGCCGACACATCGAGAAGACCTCTAGAGTTTGCTGTTGGTGATCTGGTATTCTTGAAGATATCACCGACTAGAGGAGCGATTCGTTTTGGGAGTCGAGGCAAGCTTAATCCTCGATTCGTGGGGCCTTTCGAGATTTTGGAGCGTGTTGGAGAAGTGGCTTACTGATTGGCCTTACCACAATCTTTGGCGAATGTTCATGACGTGTTTCATGTATCCCAACTCCGTAAGTATGTTCGAGATGAAACACACGTGCTAGATCATTCGGAGCTGACTGTAATAGAGGATTTGACCTTTGAGGAACGACCAATGTCGATTGTTGATCGAAGAGAAAAGGTCCTAAAGAACAAGGCTATCCTTCTCGTACTTGTTTCTTGGGGGAGTCGCTCGCACGGAGAATCGACTTGGGAACGAGAAGACGAGATTCGATAGAAGTTTCCAGATCTCTTCCTGTAGTTTCATGTTTGTTTATTTTTCTTGTTTTGGGAATTTCGAGGACGAAATTCTTTTGTAGTTGGGTATAATGTAACACCCTAGTTCGTTTATACCAGTTCTAGTTCAAGTATTTCTTTATTTATGGTATTTTCCTGATTTACTGTGTTTTGGGTGCGAATAGCGTATTTGACATTTGTATTTGCATTCTACCCGACCCGCTTGCTTGAAACCTGTCTTGATTCATATTTATGATTTATCCTAACCTGTTACATGGTCTCGTGCACTTTCATTTTAATTTATACATTTTGCATACTGGCATTTTATCTGGCATTTGCATTTTTACAATATAATATTTTAAGTCACATAAAATATTTTAAAAATACATTGGACGGCTTGCATGATACCCCTGACCCTGTGGTAGCATCTGCGCATCTTGTTATCGTCCCGTTCAGTGAAACGGACTTGTTTGGATGGCTACGCGCACGTGCGTGCATCCGTTCTTGGGGGCATGCATTTTCATTGCCGGATATCCAACTTTAATTTTGTTCGACATGTATATTTTTCGTATTTTAAAACTGAATTTTAGACCCGACCCGGGCATGTTTTGGACTATGTTTGTATTTACCAAAATATCAAAATTTATTTATATAATATTAATTTTATAAACTGATACAAATTAAAATTTAGTTAACTAATAAAAGATTTTTTAAAATTTAAATCTAAACTAATTTCCTAACAAACTAATAACCCCTTTCTCTCTATCTCTCTCCTCTGCATATATATATTTATATATTTTTATTTATTTAATTTTTTTCTTTCCTTATTTAATACACAGCCTCTTCTTCTTACTTGTCACACCCCGCTTCCCAGAGTACGCTAAATTTTTTTCTTTCCTTATTTAATACATAGCCAACCATGCTACCTGTGGATAGGAAATATCCTTCCACAGTCACATTACGGCTGTAGAGATATCAAGAACAATAATAAACTATCTAACACATGTCCATAAGCCAGAATAAAACGAGTCAAGAATACAAATTGATGTGCGGAAGCAAAAGATTCAATAAATAAACACCTAAAATGGTAAACCTGGATACTAACAGGGTCCTCACCGCTCGGTCTAACAACGGCAGTACTCCTGATCGGTTTACAACAAAGGTAGAGGAATCTGGGCCATGCAAAATCCAGACGTCAGCGCGTCATAATATCAAGCAATAATATATAAACAGGATAGCAAGTCATGCAAGTATGACCATAAATGGTAAAGCAGGTGTAACAGCAATATAAATCAGGGCAGTGAAAGGTAGTATGCAGTGTGTAATCTAAACTGGTCTATTGGGATAACTACTCTCAAGTTTTTGAAATCAATTTGATGAATTATCGATGTAACTCAATAGTATCCCGTACATGCCCAGGATCACGGTGAAGATTCTCGGGCTGAAACCGAGACATGCCGCCAGGCACTAAAAGGAAAGGGTAACGATGAATGATGTCTATGGCATCATCACAAGGCTGGCCTAGCCACTAAAAAGGTAGTGGATAACGATGGATGATGTCAGCAGCATCATCCCAAGGCTGGCCTAGCCTCTAAAACTGATCGGTAAAGTATCGAACTGTCGAGTTACAAGTCAGGTTTCATCATTGATTTCCCCATACCCCCAGGTTGTGTATTCAAGTCAAGTATTTAAATAATCTGGAGCTAATGCCAACACAGGATCCGGCAGGTACAAGTTTGTCTGGATAGACAACAGGAAATGTCCATAGGGACAACAGGTCAGGTTTGTCAGCATTAGTCATAAGATCATGTAACAGGTAAAGCCATGGTACGTCAGGTCTAGTCAGGTAGTACATAGTTATCATGTCATGTCAAGAGGTGCACGGTACCATGTCGTGTCAGGTAATAGGTGTAACAAGTCATGTCAGGATGCACAAGATGTCATGTGAGTGCTCATAATCCAACTAGCATAAGCATGGGTATACAAAACAAGCATGAGTACTAATAGAACAATAAAATGGAACATTGTAGTGTGATATGCCAATAGGTACAAATTAAGATATATGGATGCACAGTTATAATTAGAGTTAGGGTTATGGTTCCAACATTAAGTAAATACGTTCTATCAAATATGGAATGTTAAAATCACACTAATATGTAATGAATGATCTAGTGATGCAATTATATAAAAAAAAGTTAAATAGATGCAAACGGGTGTCTGATAGGGTAAGGACTATTAAAAGGTACTGTGGGCTATGCAGATAATTATTAGGTAATTTAAACACGGATGTGGGTATACGATATTGTTCCCCTTGTCCTAACGAAGATAGTCGAAGATCTGATCCAAAGGCCACGACTTTATCTTTCATTCACCCTGGAAACGATAGATCTGTCAGCGGCGATGCGATTCAGAGACATGGTGGTCAATGGCCGGCCTTGAAGCAAGCGAAAAGGCGAGCGACTGCAGATCTTAACGATTTTCACGCGTTCCGTTCATCGTCGATGGGTGGTGACGAGATCTCGAAGGGACTGTTCAGATCAAACATTAGATCGTTCCTTTCGAAGCATGCGAGGCTTCCTCCGCCGCCGCCGGCGCTGATATTCTCGCCGTCGGCGATGACGACGTGGCGGGTGCATTTCGGATCGGTGAACAGGTGGCGGAGGAGCTGGTGATGGAGGGGATCGTCGAAATGGACCTCGTTGAGGAGGAGTTGATGAGATCGATGTCGGTGTATTTCCTTCAATGCCGAGTCGTAGGTTGGAGCGGGACATCCTGTTTGCAGAAAGCGATATCACTTTATTATTAGGAACAACATCGACCCCTTTTTCTGGATATCATCACATGTGTACACGCTGTGGATCCGTGCTGCATATGTTGGATTCACGATAATTCTAGTTTCTGGATTGATTTCAAGAAAAATAAAATAAAATGGCAGAACAAAGATCAAATACCCCATTAACAACCTTCACAAACAAACTCCCTGATTACAAAATTTCAGTCAAGCTCAAATATGTGAAGCTTGGGTACCACTATGTCATCACTCATGCAGTGTACCTCTTCCTTTTCCTTTCTCCTCTCATTTCCTCTCCTTCCCCGACCAACCCTCGAACAACCCAAGATCCCCGACACCCTTCCCTTGCCTGCAACCACCATCATCACCCTCTCTGTCTTCGCCTTTGTCTTAAACCCCGGAGCACCAAACCCCAGTCTCCTCTTCCTCTTCTTCTTCTTCTTCTTTTCTTGATTTCTTGGATTCGCATTTTTCCGGTGATTGCCGGAGCCGTGCTCGCCGCCGCCAATCCGGACGATCCAGTGGACGTTCCTAACCAGTGTGGTCACTCTCTTGCATTGCCTGGTTCTGTTCCGTACGCGCGAGCGTGCATCGAGACTGTTACCGATATTGGACGCTGCGTACGCCTTCCGTTTTGCGATCCGTTCAGGCAAGTGAAACTTGCTACATGCTACTATATATTATTTATACATATTTTTTCATGATTAAACCTGTAAATTAAACCTAAGGCTATTAGTTTCCATTTTGCATTTCGATGTCAGATTATATCATTGTTAGATTCGGATCTTGAATTATAACTTGTTGCATGTTAGAGAAAAAATTGAGAAAAAGCGAGGTCTAGGGTTTTTGCTGTGAGGGCGGGAAACAGAAATTGAACGAAGAAGATGAGAGGAGAGAGAGAGACTTATATGGGTTTATATAAAATAAAATATAAAAATATAAATATGTGAAGGGGAGAGAGAGAGACATATTTGATTAGGTAGGATTTTAAAATACAAATAATGCAGAGGGAGTCAGGTAGAGAGAGATTGAGACGTTAAGAGTTTAGTTATGAAAAATATTTATTTAGTTAAAGAATATAATATTATAATATTAGCCCATTTCGAGATTTTGGTAAATACAAATTTACTTCAAAACACGCCCGGGCCGGGTCTAAAAATTTAGATTTAAAATACAAAAAATATTTGCGACCTCCAAATTTCAAAATGAAAACTCAGGTAACGAAAAAGCATACCCCCAAGAACGGATGCACGTACGTGCGCGTAGCCATCCAAACACGTCCGTTTCACTGAACGGGACGAGAACAAGATGAGCGGATGCTACCACAGGGTTTGGAGTATCAAGCAGGCTATGTTAACTATTTTTAAAATATTTTACGTGATTTAAAATGTTATATGGTAAAAGGTGCCATACCAGATAAAATGCCAGTATGTGATAAAGTTGAAAATGCATAAGTCTACATAACAAGTCAGGGTGATTCATAAATATGAATCAAACAAGTTTCAAGCAAGCGGGTCGGGTCGAATGCAATGTAAAGTGTAAAATTACCACTCGCACCCAAAATACGTTAAATCAAGGAATACCACGAATAAAGAAATACGAGAACTGGAATTGGTATAAATGAACTCGAGTGTTTCATTATACCCAACTACAAAAAGAATTTCGTCCTCAAAATTTCCAAGAACAAGAAAGAATAAACAAACAAGAAATTACAAGAGTAGATGTGAAAACTTCTGTCGGATTTCATCTTCTCGTTCCCAAGTTGACTCTCCATGTGAGCGATTACCCAAGAAACAAGTACAAGAGGGATAATTTTGTTCTTAAGAACCTTTTCCCTTTGGTCCACAATCGACATCGTCGTTCCTCAAAAGTCAAATCCTCACGTACGGTTAGCTCCGATTGATTCAACACATGTGTTTCATCTTGAATATATCTACGGAGTTGAGGTACGTAAAATACGTCATGAACATTCTCCAAAGATTGCGGTAACGCCAAACGATACGCCACTTCTCCAACACGCTCCAAAATCTCGAAAGGTCCGACGAATCGGGGACTAAGCTTGCCTCGACTCCCGAAACGAAAAACTCTTCTAGTTGGTGATATCTTCAAAACACCAAATCACCAACCGCGAACTCCAGAGGTCTTCTCGATATATCTGCCTAACTCTTTTGTCGATCTTGTGCTGCTTTCATATGATTCCGGATAATGTTAACCTTCTCAACTGTTTGCATAATCAAATCCGGTCCCAACAATCTTCGTTCTCCAACATCATCCCAACAAACAGGTGAACAACATTTGCGACCATACAATGCTTCAAATGGAGCCATTTGAATAGTCGCCTGAAAACTGTTGTTGTACGAAATCTCTACCAAGTGTAGATGATCCTCCCATGAACCCTTGAAGTCTAACATGCAAGCTCTCAACATGTCTTCAAGAGTTTGGATCGTTCTCTCCGAATGGCCATCTGTCTGAAGGTGATAAGCTGTGCTAAACTTCAATCGAGTCCCCAAACTTTCCTGTAAGCTCCTCCAGAAGTGCGATAAGAATCGGGTGTCACGATCGGACACGATGCTCACAGGTACTCCATGAAATCTCACAATCTCCTGCATGTACCGTTCTGCTAACGCTTCTGTTAACTGACCAACTCGAAATGGTATGAAGTGAGCTGTCTTGGTCAATCGATCAACAATCACCCAAACTGCATTGTTGCCTTTTGGACTCCGTGGTAGAGCCGTCATGAAATCCGTGGTTATAAGTTCCCACTTCCACGGAGGAATCGGAAGTGGTTGCAATAAACCAGCAAGCCTTTGATGTTCAGCCTTAACTTGCCGATACACCAGGCACTTTGCCACAAAGCGGCAATCTCCCGTTTCATGCCTTCCCACTAGAAAAGCTGTCGTAGATCTCGGTACATCTTCATGCCTCCTGAATGTGCGGAATATACGGGACTGTGTGCCTCCTTCATAACTCCTTCGTGAATATCTCCTTTTGGCACACACAAACGGCTACCATATCGCAACGAACCATCTTCATGAATCAGTAATTCTGTTCGAAGTCAAGCCTCAACCTGTTCTCAAAACTTATGCAATCTTGGGTCTTGCAATTGCGCTGCTTTAATATTCTCGATCAACGACGACTGTACTTGCAGCTGCATCAACTGTCCTAAAGAATGTGGTAGCACAACTTTCAAATCGAATCTCCGACAGTTTTCAATAAGTTCCTTCTGTGCAGTCAACATCTGAATTGCTGGCAACCGACTAAGCGCATCCGGCACAACACTAACTTTCCCCGGATGGTATTCAAGATCAAGATCGTAGCCAGCCATCAGCTCCAACCATCTATGCTGTCTCATATTAAGCTCCTTCTGTGTGAACACATACTCCAGGCTTTTGTGATCTGTAAATACTTCGACCCTTTTGCCCAATAAGTAGTGTCTCCAAATCTTCAAAGCGAAAATCACAGCTGCTAACTCCAAATCATGAGTTGGGTAATTCTTCTCATGGATCTTCAACTGTCTCGATGCGTAAGTTATAACTTTCCCATACTGCATCAAAACACATCCCAAACCTTTCCCAGATGCGTCGCTGTGAATCACCAATCCTCCGGAACCGTCTGGTACGGTCAAAATAGAAGCGGTTATCAATTTTTGCTTCAACGCCTCAAAAGCTGACGCACACTTATCCGTCCACACAAATGGTACTTCCTTGCGCGTA
Source organism: Agapanthus africanus (assembly GCA_030015575.1). Lineage (NCBI taxonomy): Eukaryota > Viridiplantae > Streptophyta > Magnoliopsida > Asparagales > Amaryllidaceae > Agapanthus > Agapanthus africanus. The sequence goes on from JASDDO010000022.1 coordinate 773,902,955, forward strand.
AGCTTGGTCAAAGGCTCAGCCAAATGAGCAAAATTCTCCACGAATCTTCTGTAATACCCGGCAAGTCCAAGAAAGCTTCTGATCTCTGCAACGTTCTTCGGAATCGGCCAATCTCGAACTGCTGTAATCTTTTCGGGATCAACAACGATTCCATCTCCGGACACGACATGCCCCAAAAACTTCACTTCATCAAGCCAAAACTCGCACTTGCCCATCTTTGCATACAATCTTTCTTGTCTTAATGTCTGCAGTGCGATCTTCAAGTGTTCCGCATGCTCTTCAATGCTCCTCGAGTAGACCAGAATATCATCGATGAACACCACTATAAACTGGTCCACGAACAGTGAAAAGATTCGGTTCATCAAGTCCATAAATATTGCCGGCACATTCGTTACTCCGAATGGCATCACCAAATACTCGTAATGTCCATACCGAGTTCTGAACGCAGTCTTGCAAATATCCTCTGACTTAACTCGGACCTGATGATATCCGGATCGCAAATCCAACTTCGAGAATACCTTCGCGCCACTAAGCTACTCAAATAATTCACCAATGCGAGGGATCGGGTACTTGTTCTTAATAGTCACCCGGTTTAATTCTCGATAATCGATGCACATCCTCCTTGTGACATCATCTTCTTTACTAGAAGAACTGGAGTTCCCCAATGTGAGTTACTGCTGCGAATCCAACCCTTCTCAAGTAATTCAGCAACCTGCTTCTTGACTTCTTCCAACTCTACTGGTGCCATTGGATAGTACGCCTTAGATATTGGCAATGCACCAGGATTAAGATCGATCGCGAACTCCACATCTCGTCTTGCGGTAAACCTGAGATGTTTTCGAACACGTCCATGAACTCTCAAAATATTACCGGCGCTTCTTTCTTATCAACTTCCATCGACGAAAAAACATTGTTTGTCGGCCTAGCCCTAAACTCGACTGGCCCGACCGAACTGCTTACTCCAGCAAAATCAAACTCTGGATGTCCGGGAATCTGGAAAATCACTTTCTTTGCCCTATAATCAATGTGAGCATGGAAAGTGCCGAGAAAATCCATTCCCAAGACAACAACAAATAAGGGATGCACCAGAATTGAATAATTCTAATGCGGGAAAGACATGAACAAATTGGATAACTAAAACGATTTCACCTGAAGCCAAACACTGAAGAAGATAAACACGGTAAACAGGATTCAAGCTTGCGATAAAACATGAACTGGAAACTAAGAGAAACAAGGCAATATAACGACCATGGAACAAGGAAGTGAATCAAGACCAGGACTCCAAGTTACTTAAATAGAGTACCGCATTGTAACCATGCTGCAGTTCATGGGTACAATTACACAACTCCACTCAAGTCGTCCAAATCCTAGTATCAGAATCAAGGAACAGGGAGAAACAATGGTGAACCAAAAAGGTTTCAAGCCGAGATGCAAAGTTGTTTATATAATGTCAAGAAGAAGGATAAAAGAAAGATGTGATTCAAGAATCACGATAACAAGGTGGCAGGACATGTTCCTAATCACGAGTATTCTGATTCGTGTATTGGGTCCAATACCCAACTACAAAAGAATCAAACCCGATTAACCTATAACCTGGCGCTCTATGATACCAAAAGAACCATGTCACGCCCCGCTTCCCAGAGTACGCTAAGATGGGCACGTGACATAGCCAACCATGCTACCTGTGGATAGGAAATATCCTTCGAAAGTCACATTATGGCTGTAGAGATATCAAGAACAATAATAAACTATCTAACGCATGTCCATAAGACAGAATAAAACGAGTCAAGAATAAAAATTGATGTGCGGAAGCAAAAAGATTCAATAAATAAACACCTGAAATGGTAAACCTGAATACCAACAGGGTCCTCACCGCTCGGTCTAACAGCGGCAGTACTCCTGATCGGTCTGCAACAAAGGTAGAGGAATCTGGGCCATGCAAAACCCAGACGTCGGCGCGTCATAACATCAAGCAATAATATATAAACAGGGTAGCAAGGCATGCAAGTATGATCATAAATAGTAAAGCAGGTGTAACAGCAATATAAATCAGGGCAGTGAAAGGTAGTATGCAGTGTGTAATCTAAACTGGTCTATTGGGTTAACTACTCTCAAGTCTTTGAAATCAATTTGATGAATTATCGATGTAACTCAATAGTATCCCGTACGTGCCCGGGATCACGGTGAAGATTCTCGGGCTGAAACCGAGACATGCCGCCAGGCACTAAAAGGAAAGGGTAACGATGAATGATGTCCATGGCATCATCCCAAGGCTGGCCTAGCCTTTAAAAAGGTAGTGGATAACGATGGATGATGTCAGCAGCATCATCCCAAGGCTGGCCTAGCCTCTAAAACTGATCGGTAAAGTATCAAACTGTCGAGTTACAAGTCAGGTTTCATCATTGATTTCCCCATACCCTCAGGTTGTGTATTCAAGTCAAGTATTTAAATAATCTGGAGCTAATGCCAACACAGGATCAGGCAGGTACAAGTTTGTCTGGATAGACAACAGGAAATGTCCGTAGGGACAACATGTCAGGTTTGTAGGCATTAGTCACAAGATCAGGTAACAGGTAAAGCCATGGTACGTCAGGTCTAGTCAGGTAGTACATAGTTATCATGTTATGTCAAGAGGTGCACTGTACCATGTCGTGTCAGGTAATAGGTGTAACAAGTCATGTCAGGGTGCACAAGATGTCATGTGAGTGCTCATAATCCAACTAGCATAAGCATGGGTATACAAAACAAGCATGAGTACTAATAGAACAATAAAATGGAACATTGTAATGTGATATGCCAATAGGTACAGATTAAGATATATGGATGCACAGTTATGATTAGAGTTAGGGTTATGGTTCCAACATTAAGTAAATACGTTCTATCAAATATGGAATGTTAAAATCACACTAATATGTAATGAATGACCCAGTGATGCAATTATATAAAAAAAAGTTAAATAGATGCAAACGGGTGTCTGATAGGGTAAGGACTATTAAAAGGTACCGTGGGCTATGCAGATAATTATTAGGTAATTTAAACATGGATGTGGGTACACGATATTGTACTCTAACATGTAACAAGTTATAATTCAAGATCCGAATCTAACAATGATATAATCTGACATCGAAATGCAAAATGGAAACTAATAGCCTTAGGTTTAATTTACAGGTTTAATCATGAAAAAAATATGTATAAATAATATATAGTATCATGTAGCAAGTTTCACTTGCCTGAACGGATCGCAAAACGGAAGGCGTACGCAGCGTCCAATGTCGGTAACAGTCTCGATGCATGCTCGCGCGTATGGAACAGAACCAGGCAATGCAAGAGAGTGACCACGCTGGTTAGGAACGTCCACTGGATCGTCCGGATTGGCGTCGGCGAGCACGGCTCCGGTGATCACCGGAAAAATGCGAATCCAAGAAATCAAGAATAGAAGAAGAAGAAGAGGAGGAGGAAGAGGAGACTGGGGTTTGGTGCTCCTGGGTTTAAGACAGAGACGAAGACAGAGAGGGTGATGATGGTGGTTGCAGGCAAGGGAAGGGTGTCGGGGATCTTGGATTGTTCGAGGGTTGGTCGGGGAAGGAGAGGAAAGGAGAGGAGAAGGGAAAAAGAAGAGGTACACTGCATGAGTGATGACATAGTGGTACCCAAGCTTCACATATTTGAGCTTGACTGAAATTTTGTAATCAGGGAGTTTGTTTGTGGAGGTTGTTAATGGGGTATTTGATCTTTGTTCTGCCATTTTATTTTATATTTCTTGAAATCAATCCAGAAACTAGAATTATCGTGAATCCAACATATGCAGCACGGATCCACAACGTGTACACATGTGATGATATCCAGAAAAAGGGGTCGCTGTTGTTCCTAATAATAAAGTGATATCGCTTTCTGCAAACAGGATGTCCCACTCCAACCTACGACTCGGCACTGAAGGCAATACACCAGCATCGATCTCATCACCTCCTCCTCAACGAGGTCCATTTCGACGATCCCCTCCATCACCAGCTCCTCTGCCACCTGTTCACCGATCCGAAATGCACCCGCCACGTCGTCGTCGCCGACGGCGAGAATATCAGCGTCGGCGGCGGCAGAGGCAGCCTCACGTGCTTCGAAAGGAACGATCTAATGTTTGATCTGAACAGTCCCTTCGAGATATCGTCACCACCCATCGACGATGAACGGAACGCGTGAAAATCGTTCAGATCTGCAGTCGCTCGCCTCTTCGCTCGCTTCAAGGCCGGCCATTGACCACCATCTCTCTGAATCGCGTCGCCGCTGACAGATCTATCGTTTCCAGGGTGAATGAAAGATAAAGTCGTGGCCTTTGGATCAGATCTTCGACGATCTTCGTTAGGACAAGGGGGGAAAATTGAGAAAAAGCGAGGTCTAGGGTTTTTGCTGCGAGGGCGGGAAACAGAAATTGAACGAAGAAGATGAGAGGAGAGAGAGAGAGACTTATATGGGTTTATATAAAATAAAATATAAATATATAAATATGTGAAGGAGAGAGAGAGAGAGACAGATTTGATTAGGTAGGATTTTAAAATACAAATAATGCAGAGAGAGAGCGAGTCAGGTAGAGAGAGATTGAGACGTTAAGAGTTTAGTTATGAAAAATATTTATTTAGTTAAGGAATATAATATTATAATATTAGCCCGTTTCGAGATTTTGGCAAATACAAATTTACTCCAAAACACGTCCGGGCCGGGTCTAAAAATTTAGATTTAAAATACAAAAAATATATGCGACCTCCAAATTTCAAAATGAAAACTCAGGTAACGAAAAAGCATACCCCCAAGAACGGATGCACGTACGTGCGCATAGCCATCCAAACACGTTCGTTTCACTGAACGGGATGAGAACAAGATGAGAGGATGCTACCACAGGATTTGGGGTATCAAGCAAGCTATGTTAACTATTTTTATAATATTTTATGTGATTTAAAATGTTATACGGTAAAAGGTGCCATACCAGATAAAATGCCAGTATGTGATAAAGTTGAAAATGCATAAGTCTACATAACAAGTCAGGGTGATTCATAAATATGAATCAAACAAATTTCAAGCAAGCGGGTCGGGTCGAATGCAATGTAAAGTGTAAAATTACCACTCGCACCCAAAATACGTTAAATCAAGAAATACCACGAATAAAGAAATACGAGAACTGGAATTGGTATAACTGAACTCGGGTGTTACATTACTTCTTCTTCTTCTTTCTTCTTTCTTTTTCTTGATCTTATTTCTTGATTCCAGTGATCACCGCCGGAGCCGTGCTCGTCGCTGACGATCCGAGTGATCCAGTGAACGTACCCTGCCTGTATGATCACCCACTTGCCTTGCCTGGACCCATCCCGCGTGCCGCGTGTGCGTTGCGACGATTTACCGATGTCGGACGTACCGTGTGTATCCGTCACATGATTCGATCGAGACAAGTTTACCTTGCTACATGCTATGTTACTGTATTTACATCTTTTTGAATAAATATAACATTTGTATTTTAAACCGTGCATCCCATGTTTAGTTTTACAGTTTTACGACATCCGTATGCATCCGTACAAGTTATTTCACATCTAGTGTTAGTGTATATGCCCTAGGGGCCATTATTGTATCATACTAGATTGTATATTACTTAATGGAAGCTTGGGATATTCACAGTTATATATACAGTCTTGCTAAAAATGGTAGTATGCTACTTGGTTTGTGTCTACTTTAATATGTGTATATGTCTCTTGTAACGTATCACTTATACATATTAGTAGAGCCCATAGGATCTTTGCTTGATTACCAGCGTCGTGATGGCAGTCACACTAGTGGGGGCTGGGTAGTCTGTAAGCAACATCCTATACTGGTCCCTGGTCGATGGATTATCGAGATAGGGCATCGATATTCCGGAGTAGACTAAGTGTAACGCTTCTCATCCCAGTTGGGGAAATGGTCTGTCCCACAGCCATCAGTACGCCATACTGGAGATAGTATATAGGTGCTCGTTAGGTTACGGGTACACCGGACAGGACTCGCCGAGGAACTGATTGGTTGGTATTATACCCATCGTCAGTTGTCAGTTCCCAGGTGACATGAGTACAGCATAGTTCGCAGACTTGACACTGCTGCTTCGCCTCGAGTGTGTCCCACTGTTCTTAGATTGCTACCCTACCACGGCTCAAAGGAGTCGTGCAAACAGGTAGCAGTTGGGTGCAGTCCCGAGCACTTGGAGGCAGTGGCGGTTAGATAGGATTCGTCTCTCCCGGTATTGGGAGATGATATCGCGATGTGTCAGAGAGCCATTACACAAAGTCCCTGGCCAGGGCAAACGAGATATACTGGTAGGTTCCAGTAGCTTCTCACGGTGTAATGGGCTTCGCTCCAACACGACTTATACAGCTATTAGAGGACTGACGCTTGCCGCCCCCTAGGCTTGATATGCGATAGTCTTAGACGAACAGACCGGACTGTACGAAGATTGTCACATCAGGCTCAGTGGGAGTTCGGATGATTTTCCTCATCGGCCTTCTTATCGACATCTACCTGGGGACCGTTACGTACAGCTAGTGCCGCTTGCGGTCTGTGGTTAAACCCACTGCCAGCGTAGTGTCGGGTCTTTAGAGTCCCACACAGAGAGTTTCCCTGCTCCAGGCGAAACGATATAGACGTCATATGGTTTTACGACAAAGGTTCGGATGCATACGTGTGTTTACGCACGTACGACTTTTCGGACAGTTTTTACTAGCTGGCTTTGGTTTAAGCCAGATTCTAGTATTAGGTTATTGGATTTATACAGTCTAAAGTTTTTCCGTGTTTTCACGGATTGGAGGGGCGTTCTCGTAATTTGTCGAGAAGGTTCTAGAAGAGTGGTGACATGAGGGGTTGAGGTGGCTTTTTCATGATTACTTTGTGTGACTCATTTATATGATTCATCATATCATTAATGCTTCATTAATGATCTAATGACTCACATGATGAATCACTCTCCTTTATTAAATGAAACATGGTGAATAATCAATTAATTGATATTATTTGATAATTCATTATGTATCATATATTCAAGTGAGAAGGATTTTTGTTCTCACTCTCATCCTCTCCTTCTCTCTCCTCAAGCTCACTCTCTCTTGAAACCCTAATCCTAACCTCTCATGTGTTGAGATCAAGGGTTAGCTAGACTAAAACATCCATAACCTCACTCTATATCCCCTAGGTAGCTTAGATTAGCACTTTAAGCAACCTAGTTATCTCAAGTTTGAGATTAAGCTTGGCGTAGAAGCTTTCGGGTGGATCGTCTTTGATTCGAGGAGCCCGTGAAGTTGCCGATGTTCCAAGGAGCCTACGAGGAGTGGAGGACAGCGATGAAGACCCGAAGGACATGTAATGTGATGTATAACTCCGGTACCGAGTAGTTAAACCTCTAGTATATCGTTAGCAATGGTTTAGATTACGTTTCATGCGCTCAAGTCCGTGTTACGAAGCTTTGATAATCGTTTTTCATATATTCCGCCTCCCCGTGAGTTAGTGGGGTGCGTGACATGGACTTACAGTGGTATCAGAGCCAACTAAACCATTACTAGCTTGTTAGCAACTGATTAGAAGTTCGATCGACGGAAAAACACGGAAAACAAAACCCTAATCCTTGACAGTTTCTGTAAATTTTAAAAGTGTCGCAAAATTTTTTTGACATACCTTAAAATTCACAGCAGGGAATTGTAAGAAATCTGGGAAAATTCGAGGAGGCAACTCGACTAAACGACCGCGTTTCCGCGGCAATAGAGAGCTATTGCCGCGGAACCGCCGCCGAGTCAACGCCGAGTTGACTCGGAGTTTCACAGTAATTCATATTTTTGGGTTTTGTGTTTTCCTGTATATACTGTTTCTGCCCAGGTTGCCTCTGTGATGATTTGCTTTTGGGGGTAGACACGGATATAGGTAATCGATCGATGTTCTAATCAATTTGCTAATTGGATCTTTATCTGTAATGTTTAATGTGTTCGTAAACCTCCCCTAACTGCTAGTATGTCGGTTGGCAAGGGGTTGCACGTTTCTGTATTGGATTTTATCTGTTTGTGTATATAAACTGTATTGGACTGTTGTGGTGAATAGCCGGGTTTTGTGATGGGTTATTGTATTAATTCATTCGATGTAATTGTAATAAGTTGTAATATTATTTTGCGGGGCACATCCAGGTTGCGGTTGTAGCCACCGTTGTATTATTTCTTTTTACTGTTTTTGCTCCTAGGATAAACCCAAGGTGGGGTGCACAAACTACCGGGTATTTTGAAGTGTTGAGGCAGACCGCTTCACTTCTGGTACTTGGCGGGTAGTTTGCCGTACCCGTAGGGGTCTGGGGTGGGGTAATGGCTATTCATCACAACTGTGTAATCCGTCTTTCATTGCAGGCTCAAAAGAAACGCGGATTACTTGCATATCCAATAAAGTTTATCTGTGATCTGGAATACTTATTATTGCGTCTGACGAATGTACAATAGCTATATATAAATAGCTATTAGACGTCACTTATGTTTTCACCCGCGCTAGCCCAGCCCCCGCTCTGTCATTAGTTAAGTAACCTAACGGGTGATGACGGGACCCCGTGGCGAATGCGGATGGCATAAGAGGACGTTGTATTTTCGTTGTTTTCTGCAATGATAGATTAAATGATGGGACGCATTATTATAATGCAAAGAAAATAAACCAAAGTTGAATCGTTGGAACAAATTTTAAAGAAACCGATCGGTTATTTTAAAAGATCAGAATTTTTAATTGCGGAGCTTTAACCACTCCTTTTAAAAAGTATCAGGTTCCTTCGATTATATCAAGTTCACTACGTTCACGGTTTTGCCAAAACCATTCGTAACCCTCCGTCATTTCATATAGATAGTCAATAGTATTCAAGCTGTGTTTGTTGACTAAAGTCAAGGCACAGTGTTTGGTAGCTGTTGGATATTTATATGCAGCATAGATAGATGCGTTGGTTTGGGACAGTCGTATTACCTTGTTGACTAAAGTCAAGGGTATGTACGGGTGGGTTCAAATTAACCTGGACAATGACGGGTAGAACTTGACATGTGACTTATGATTTGTTGACTAAAGTCAAGGTCATAAGAGCATGGGGCAAAAATCCACATCGGGAATTTCTAAAGAAACTGAAATTTGCAGAGAGAGCATACCATTTTGGAGTTTGATGAATGTTGGTAGGATTCCTTCAACATTATTATACGATGATATTTTTGGATCCCGATCCTACTGTGAGTACATGCTACTTATCAGGAGATTCGTCACTTAACGATCAATGCTATAAACCAAGTAGGTGCCAAGAAAGGTGTCAGCGGGGTTACGCCCCCAGAGAAAAGAGGTTATTTAATTAAGGAACTTCGCGAAAGCGTTGGAAAACCTCCCTCGAAGTATAGACACTAGCCTGGCTGAACGGTTAAGCAAGTATTGTACGGTGAGAATTTTCCTGGCTAATTCTTCTTTTATGGTTTGAGGAGGGATTCGAGAAACAGTGGGAGCCATCCTGTTTAGATAAATTAAACCACTCTAAAACTTGCAAGAGCATCATGCTAATAGTATCTTCTTCTCTCTCTTAAATTGCAGCGACCCTGTGACCACACATAGGTTACATCTAGATAAAAATTTGACTGAATCTAACTTATATGACTGGCAAAAGTCTGTCCAGATGTCCATTGCCTATGACAAGCTGGACCACCCTATTGAGGGACATTCCTATTGCTATGGGATTGGGCATTGGCAGAGTGATTGCAGGGCTTTAGAAGCCAGTAGCCAGGATACGAAGCATGTTGTGGCTTCGACTTCGGGTGTGTTTATGATAGAGAACTGTATGTCAGTTAACCCTACTTCCTGGGTATTGGATACCGGATCAGGAACTCACATTTGTAATTCATTGCAGGCTCTGAGAAATCGTAGGGTTATCGGGATAGGTGACATGACCCTCACAGTTGCTAACGGAATGAGCATGGACGCTGAATCCGTAGGGGAATATCATCTTGGGATGACAACTGGGCAGATATTGATTCTGCGTAACTGTTTTTATGTACCAGGTACGACTTGTAATATCATATCTGTACCCTTACATTCTAAGGAAGGATATGATTTTGCTTTTACAAGAGATGTGGTTCACATCCACCTAAATCAAGATTTGATTGGGTCAGGTACATTAGAAAACGGAATATACGTATTAAATCAAGCTCAGATTTTCAGTGTCCAGAACACACTTAAAAGAAAGTCTCCGGAAACAAATCAGGCTTTCTTATGGCATTGTAGACTAGGTCACATCAATGAGAGAAGGTTGACTAAGTTACATAGAGAAGGATATTTAAATCCGTTCGAATATCAATCTTATGCTACTTGTGAATCTTGTCTCATAGGAAAGATGACAAAGACTCCGTTTACTGGACACGGAGTAAGAGCAAGCGAGCTCTTAGGGCTCATACACAGTGATGTGTGCGGTCCAATGTCTATACATGCGCGAGGTGGTTATTCATACTTCATTACTTTTACAGATGATTTCTCTAGGTATGGATATATCTTCTTAATGAAGCATAAATCCGAGGCCTCTGAGAAATTTCGAGAATACAAGAATGAAGTAGAAAAACAAACCGGCAAAAGTATCAAGACACTGAGATCTGATCGAGGTGGTGAATACTTAAGTGCCGAGTTCCTAGGTTACTTAAAAGAGAATGGAATTCTCTCTCAGCTTACTCCTCCATACACACCACAACATAACGGTGTATCAGAGAGACGGAACCGAACCCTATTGGATATGGTACGTTCCATGATGAGTAACGCTGAGTTGCCACGATCATTCTGGGGATATGCACTAGAATCAGCTGCATATCTTTTAAACCGAGTTCCAACCAAGACTGTGCCTACCACACCATATCAGATGTGGAGTGGGAAGAAACCCTGTCTTAAGTATCTTAAGACATGGGGATGTCCAGCTTTTGTAAAGAAGCAGCATGCGGACAAGCTCGAGGCACGCTCAGTACAGTGTAAGTTTGTGGGATATCCAAAGAACTCCATGGGATATTGTTTCTATTACGCAGATGAACAAAAGGTCTTTGTTTCTCAACATGCCCGCTTCTTAGAAACTGAGTTTTTAGAAAATCAGAAGAGTGGGAGCGCAATAGAACTGGAAGAAATTCCAGAACCACAAACTGTTACTGAAAGTATGGTAGAACCAGAGATTTCAGAAGAAAGGGACATCCCAACGCCACTCCGCAGAAGTAGTAGGCAATCTCATCCGCCCGAGAGATACTACGGTTTTCTCATTGACGGGGATAGAGAGGATTGCACTATTGACTATGATGAGCCTACTAGCTTCCAGCAAGCCATTCAGAGCGGTGACTCGGTAAAATGGCTAGATGCAATGCGGACCGAAATGGAGTCCATGTACACCAACAAAGTATGGACTTTGGACATTGCTCCAGATGGGGTAAAACCCGTAGGATGCAAATGGATCTTCAAAAAAAAGATTGGTGTAGATAGACAGGTTGAAACCTATAAAGCTAGACTTGTTGCAAAGGGTTTCCGTCAAAGACCTGGTTTGGACTATGACGAAACCTTTTCTCCAGTGGCTATGCTTAAATCTATTCGGGTCCTTCTTGCTATTGTTGCCTTCCACGATTATGAAATCTGGCAGATGGACGTAAAGACGGCCTTTCTAAATGGTAATTTGGAAGAGAGCGTCTATATGGATCAGCCAGAAGGATTCATTCAGAGTGGGAGCAGCGGTAAAGTATGCAAGTTGCTTAAGTCCATTTATGGACTAAAGCAGGCATCACGGAGTTGGAACATCTGTTTTGATGATGCTGTCAAAGAATTTGACTTTATCAAAAATCCAGATGAACCATGCATATACAGTAAGATTGTAGGGAGAGTTATAGTATTCCTCGTCTTGTACGTGGATGACATTCTCCTAATAGGAAATGATATTCCTATGCTACAGTCAGTCAAAAGATTCTTGTCACATAAATTCTCCATGAAAGACTTAGGTGATGCCACCTACATTCTGGGGATCCGGATCTATCGTGATAGATCAAAGAGGATATTGGGACTTTCACAGTCTAGATACATAGACACCATAGTAAAGAGATTCAGTATGGATGATTCTAAGCGCGGTAACCTACTGGCTTGTCACGGAATCACCCTCTCCAAAGAGATGTCTCCCAAGACTGATTTGGAAAGGGATCGCATGTCAATTATACCCTACGCTTCTGCGGTGGGCTCTATAATGTATGCGATGTTATGTACCAGACCAGATGTAGCATACGCATTGAGCGTAGTAAGCCGGTATCAAGCAAACCCAGGGGAGAAGCACTGGATAGCAGTAAAGAACATTCTCAAGTACCTGAGAAGGACTAAGGAAATGTTCTTAGTATATGGCGGAAAAGACCTCCAGATAGAGGCCTTTGCCGACTCCGGCTTCCAGAGCGACAAAGATGACTCCAAATCCATGTCGGGTTATGTCTTTACCCTCTATGGAGGGGCGGTCTGTTGGAAGAGTTCCAAACAGGAGACCGTTGCTGACTCAACGATGGAAGCAGAGTACATAGCTGCTTGCGATGCCGCAAAAGAAGCAGTCTGGATGAAGAAGTTCCTCACAGAACTTCAGGTGGTTCCTACCAGTGTTGATCCAATACCTCTGTATTGTGACAACAACGGCGCTATAGCTTTAGCGAAGGAACCCAGGTCCTATCAGAAGTCCAGACACATCTTAAGGCGGTATCACCTGATCAGGGAGATCATAGATCGCCGGGAGATCGAGGTGAAGAGAGTAAAGACGGAGGATAACATTGCTGATCCATTCACAAAGGCCATTCCTCAGACGCAGTTCGAGAGGCTATTCGAGATGATTGGTCTACGATATGCCAGCTCATGGCCCTAGTGCAAGTGGGAGATTGTTAGTGTATATGCCCTAGGGGCCATTATTGTATCATACTAGATTGTATATTACTTAATGGAAGCTTGGGATATTCACAGTTATATATACAGTCTTGCTAAAAATGGTAGTATGCTACTTGGTTTGTGTCTACTTTAATATGTGTATATGTCTCTTGTAACGTATCACTTATACATATTAGTAGAGCCCATAGGATCTTTGCTTGATTACCAGCGTCGTGATGGCAGTCACACTAGTGGGGGCCGGGTAGTCTGTAAGCAACATCCTATACTGGTCCCTGGTCGATGGATTATCGAGATAGGGCATCGATATTCCGGAGTAGACTAAGTGTATACGCTTCTCATCCCAGTTGGGGAAATGGTCTGTCCCACAGCCATCAGTACGCCGTACTGGAGATAGTATACAGGTGCTCGTTAGGTTACGGGTACACCGGACAGGACTCGCCGAGGAACTGATTGGTTGGTATTATACCCATCGTCAGTTGTCAGTTCCCAGGTGACATGAGTACAGCATAGTCCGCAGACTTGACACTGCTGCTTCGTCTCGAGTGTGTCCCACTGTTCTTAGATTGCTACCCTACCACGGCTCAAAGGAGTCGTGCAAACAGGTAGCAGTTGGGTGCAGTCCCGAGCACTTGGAGGCAGTGGCGGTTAGATAGGATTCGTCTCTCCCGGTATTGGGAGATGATATCGCGATGTGTCAGAGAGCCATTACACAAAGTCCCTAGCCAGGGCAAACGAGATATACTGGTAGGTTCCAGTAGCTTCTCAGGGTGTAATGGGCTTCGCTCCAACACGACTTATACAGCTATTAGGGGACTGACGCTTGCCGCCCCCTAGGCTTGATATGCGATAGTCTTAGACGAACAGACCGGACTGTACGAAGATTGTCACGTCAGGCTCAGTAGGAGTTCGGATGATTTTCCTCATCGGCCTTCTTATCGACATCTACCTGGGGACCGTTACGTACAGCTACTGCCGCTTGCGGTCTGTGGTTAAACCCACTGCCAGCGTAGTGTCGGGTCTTTAGAGTCCCACACAGAGAGTTTCCCTGCTCCAGGCGAAACGATATAGACGTCGTATGGTTTTACGACAAAGGTTCGGATGCATACGTGTGTTTACGCACGTACGACTTTCCGGACATTTTTTACTAGCTGGCTTTGGTTTAAGCCAGATTCTAGTATCAGGTTATTGATTTATACAGTCTAAAGTTTTTCCGTGTTTTCACGGATTGGAGGGGCGTTCTCGTAATTTGTCGAGAAGGTTCTAGAAGAGTGGTGACATGAGGGGTTGAGGTGGCTTTTTCATGATTACTTTGTGTGACTCATTTATATGATTCATCATATCATTAATGCTTCATTAATGATCTAATGACTCACATGATGAATCACTCTCCTTGATTAAATGAAATATGGTGAATAATCAATTAATTGATATTATTTGATAATTCATTATGTATCATATATTCAAGTGAGAAGGATTTTTGTTCTCACTCTCATCCTCTCCTTCTCTCTCCTCAAGCTCACTCTCTCTTGAAACCCTAACCCTAACCTCTCATGTGTTGAGATCAAGGGTTAGCTAGACTAAAACATCCATAACCTCACTCTATATCCCCTAGGTAGCTTAGATTAGCACTTTAAGCAACCTAGTTATCTCAAGTTTGAGATTAAGCTTGGCGTAGAAGCTTTCGGGTGGATCGTCTTTGATTCGAGGAGGCCGTGAAGTTGCCGATGTTTCAAGGAGCCTACGAGGAGTGGAGGACAGCGATGAAGACCCGAAGGACATGTAACGTGAGGTATAACTCCGGTACCGAGTAGTTAAACCTCTAGTATATCGTTAGCAATGGTTTAGATTACGTTTCATGCGCTCAAGTCCGTGTTACGAAGCTTTGATAATCGTTTTTCATATATTCCGCCTCCCCGCGAGTTAGTGGGGTGCGTGACATGGACTTACATCTAGTGCATGCAAACCTATCTTGTTACATACTATATTTCAATATACTGCACCCAATGAAATAATTACATCTCATATTGTTTAGTCGTACATCCTGCATTTACCAGTTCATCATTTTACTGTTATATGACGTCCGTGTGCATCCGTATCATTATTTACATGTCTAGTCGCATGCTAATTTATATTGCTACGTGCTATGTATCTTATTTTGCATCCATATGAATAAAAATACCACATGTTGATTGCACTGTACATCCATATTAAAGTTTTACCGTTTTCGGATACCCGTTTGCATTCATATCATTTAAAATATATATCGTCGTAATATTTCTTGTTATTATCTTTAATTAGTTTATAATCTGCATTTTATAATGTTATACAAATTATAGGTTGAAAATATTATAGTTTACACATGAAACGTCGTTGCAAAGCGGATAGGACAAATCTGAAATTTACTGTACACCTTACCTTATAAAATTCATTATAAATCATAGAAAAAATTTTAGTATACTTTCTTTAGTTCGTTACGAAGCTAACTCAGAATAATATAACTCTATGAAATATTTACTTACAAAATAAATTGTTTAAATAACGTAAAATGCAAATGAAGATATCTCTAAACTGTTGTCCAGGGAAATTCCAGCAGCAAACTTTCAATTTCGAATGTTCATAACTTTTTGTAGGAACAACCTTAGATATTTCAACTTATAAAAATGAAAACCTTATTAAATTATCTTTGTTTTGGTATAAGACACGTCCCTTTTGGAGAATGTTTATTATTTTTAAGCTATTTTACGAATCAGGGTGACGCTGAATTTCTGAACGGAACTTTCTTGTGTATGGTTAATCAATACCACTTTTATAGTTATTAATTAGTTTGAATATGTTGTCCATGTTAATATTATTATATCAATATCTATTTAATAAATAATATTTCTTGTGTTTTAATATTCAGCAAATTTTACCGATTTACAGTTTTTAGTATCCGTCTGTATCCGTACGGTTTATTACATATCTAGTTGCACGCCGAGACCATATTATTTCATGTTACCGTTGTATTAGTGCACCATGCTTGATAATGTGCATCATACATAGTCATGATGTAACCCCTGATAGATGTTTGTGCATCCATGCTTTCACCGTACATCTATACCTTTACCGTGATTCGATACTTGCTACATTTTACTGTTAGGCATCCGCTTGATACCTGTGCACTACCTGACATGACCTGATATATCACTACTTAACATATTACCTGATTTTATTTCTGATGCCGACAATCTTGATATGTTGTCCCGATGGATATATCCTATTGTCTGTATAGACAAACATGTTCCTGCTTGATCCTGTGTTGGCATTAGCTTCAGATTTATCAATACCTGACTTGAACACATAACTTGGGGGTATGGGGAAATCAATGATGAAACCTAACTTGTAACTCAACAGTTCGACGCTTATACTGATCAGTTTTGGGGGGTAGGCCAGTCCCGGAATGATGTTGCTGACATCATTCGTCTGTACACGTTTCCTGTTTGTGCTTAGCGGCACGTCTCGGATTCAGCCCCGAGAGTCTGGACCGTGGTCCCGGGTACGCATGGGATACTATTGAGTTACATCGACGATTCATTAAATTGATTTCACAGACTTGAGAGTAGTTAACCCAGTAGCTTAGTTCAGATTACTCACTGCACGTCATATATGCTTTTACCCTTCACTGTTCCATATTCGTGTTACTGTTATACTTTTATTATTGTTCATACTCATGCCTGCATATCCTGTTATCTCCTGATTATATTATTGCTGATATTATGACGCACTGACGTCTGGGTTTTGCATGGCCCGGATTCTCTACCTTGTCGCAGGCTAATCAGGAGTATTTCCGTCGTCAGGCCGAGCAGTGAGTATCCTGTTACTATCCAGTTTAGTTATGTTACTTTCCAGATGTTATTGTTTATTGGATCTATTGCTTCCGCATATTGTTTCTTGACTCGTTTATTCTGGCTCATGGACATGTACTAGATAGTTTATTTTATTTCTACTGTTCTTGATATCTCTAGACAGCCGTAGCGGACCTCGTCGCGTCCACTTCGCCGTACACTGGGAAGCGGGGCGTGACAGGTTTTGTTGGTGGCCCATGCAGGTCAGAGCTGTATGGAACACTACCATGCAGTTCTGTTCTGCGTGAACAACCTAAGCAATATAACACAAGAAACAGCAACTGAAAACATTCTTTATATTATATATTCCTTGAATCCATCTTGAACTCCACCTTCGGTTTCCTTGAAGTCCATCTCTCCACTTTTGAATCTTTAATTCTTATTCATCCTTTCTATTTGTATCTTGTAGACTTATTAGTTCAATTGGTTAGAATATCAATCGACGGAGCTCGAAGAAGTCATCATCCTAATCCTGTTTCCTTACTCTGTTACATCATCTTTCTTAAGTAATTTCGAGGACGAAATTATTTTTAAGGAGGGTAGAATGTAATGACCCTAAAATCTTTATACATTTGTATTATCTCTCTTCAATAATAAACCGTATTTATTTGTACTTGGTATTTTCCTTTTTCTATTAAATTTATTATTATTTTATTCCTCAATCTATTATGTATTTTTTTCTAGGTACAATTTCTTTTTCTTATATTTATGTTTTTAACTTCTCATTCTTATTTTTCCTTTCATAAATATTTAACCCAAATCCATTATTCTTATTCTCTACAGCCCATCTAAAAAGCCTATTTTCTTTTTAAGCAACATCATATATTTAATTCTAATTAAATATGTGCATGAACAACCTTATAGCTCATTGGTTAAGTCCTTGCATTGTTATTCCATAAGTCATATGTTCAAATCCCCATTCTTGCAATTATTTTTTATCATTTTTTATTCTTCTCATAACCTACAAATGAGACCTTTCATTTCCAAAATGAATGGTGACATTTCATTTCTCTTTTAATTCTCATGTTGAATGCATATATTATTATACATAATTCACCATTACACTATCTTTATTGTCTTTCTCTATCTTTTCCTTCCTCACATTTTTCTATCTCTCACTTCTTCCTCTTCACCTAGAGTCCAAGAAGAAGAACATGAAGAAGTCTTCAAGAAGGTCTCGCTACTAAAGCGAGGCTATCGGCGGATAGATAAGCCCGGTGACAATACCGGCTTGTGCATGTAAGTCCCTTCTCTCTTTCCTTCCCTCCATCTCTTTCTTTTTCTCTTTATATTTCTCTTATTTTATATTGCCATGAAAAATTTCCCTTAACATATCATAGATCCTAAATAATTAATTAAATGGATATATATATAAATAATGAACACACAAACATACACACATATATAGTTTGTAAAGTCTTTTTTCATTACTCTCAATTCACATGTTAACATTTCATAGTGTCCAATTAGGAGTGCATGTTTGTTGTTTTATTTTAAATCACTTTATTTAAAGTTTGAAAAAAAAAATGAAGTTACGAATAAATATCATGGTTTTCTCATTTCTCACATATGACATATCAATACCTTTAGTTTAAAAATAATTATTATAAATTAATTTTTAATTCTGAAAATTTCATGAAATTTACATATGATAGAATATATTATTTTGTACACGCTGTAAAATTTTAGATCGATCTGCATAACGGTTTAGGAATTACATCGTATTTATTCACTGATCGTAAAACAGAAAACTGCAGTTATCGGTCAACTTCTAGGACATATAACTTGGTATACCGGTATCCAAATTGAGCAAACTCAGGTGTTTTTGATATCTATATCGAATGATCTAGATTTTCTTAGTTTTATGGTTTTACTGAAAACCCATCTAAGATAAAGAAAACTGCGTTACAATATTAAGTGACGGATCTGGACAGAATCTGTTCCGATTCGCATACTGTTTTTAAATTGGACATAACTCGAACACCCGATGTCCGTTTGTGACAAAATTTAGATGTGTAGATGCACCATTGATAGAACTATAATTTTATGTATATTATATTACTTAGGAATGCATGAAACAACCTGATATAGGCTTTGCAATAGAATATATAGTTGCTGTCCAGAAATCTGAATTTCTGTTTTAAACGCTGATATTAAAATGATCATAACTAGAGCTTAAGAAATCCAAATCATGTGAATCTTGGTGTTTTCGATAAGTACATCGAAATACCTACAATTATATAATACTTTTCATAACCTGAAAACCGATAAAAATTAACTCAAACTGCGTTTTAAAAATATGTGACGGTGCCGAATAGATTCTGATCTGTTTTGCGCGACGATACGAAAACATATATATCTCTCAAACCGGTAGTCGTATTTAGGTGAAACTGAAACTCACGCATGCAAAACATTTAGAGCCATATTTCTGTTTATATTCCGCATTCGTTCAACTTGATTAATTAGTCGTACATAATATTTCCTTACGTTTATGGTAGTTACTCGAATAATATACTTGACTCATTTCATGCTATTCGAACATGTATACATATTTATCTTGATCATTAAATTGTTGTATGTACATAAAGACGATAATTAAATACTTGAGGCGTATTTTGAAAAGTATATAAAAGTATTTTTACATAAAACCCCCTCAAGTTTTATAAGTTACCTTAAGGACCCTGGCAATTGTAAGACCTCGATTCACATTTCTGATTGTCTGACTCGGGTTTGAGTCTGATTAATCTGACTTGAATATGATTCAAGTCAATCTATAAACTACAAGATTCCAATTCAATATGAACACATGAATCCATGAATACAATCATCAATTTACACAACTTGACTGAACCGAACCATGGATATATATTCCTTTTACATGATTCACAGTATTCCATTTACATGACTCTACGATTATAACCGTTTCCTGATATCATGGTTTCGGTCAGTCAGTCAATCAATCATACAATTAACACAATTTACAAGATAACAATACAAACAAGACATTGCGGGGTTTAAGGGATAGATTGGTACGGAAGGTGTTAAAGGTGGCACGAGACGGTAAGATTAAGACACCTAACATGAATCCAATTGCCGTTGTTCCGGGTTGTATAACGGAGCCTTGTACATCCATTTGCCCTGGTCTCTAGCATACTGAGACCCCTCTCGTATACACTGGCATCCTTCTGTACCAAGCTACAACAACAGCGTTAACACCATACTACAATAATATAACAATATAATACAACTGTAAAAGCCACCCTCTCCCTCTCTCTCTTACTCTCTGTCTATTCTATTTCTCCTCTTACCTTTGGGACTTACCGAGCGACCTGTTCGCTGACGACATTCTATTTCTTTCTTCTTTGAATGTCGTCAGGTGATTCGGACCCGACAGAGATCGAGCCATCTGCAGAAGACTTGGAGCAGTTTGCCGAAAATCCAGCACTTTAGTTTCATTGTACACTTTTCCTTTCTGTACTTTTCATTTCCTGTTATGCCACTGTTTATGCATCTTTTTATTTCAGTTGTATTTCCTTTCATGTATTGCACAAAGAATGTTAATAAATAAAAGTTGATGTTCTTTTTATACTCTTGTCTCTTGTGTATTTATATTGCTTAGCTACGCTTAGCGTATGTACTTCTGAGTACATACGTAGAGGATCTTCGAAGAGGTAGACGGATAAAACCAAATAGCATCTGCCCCGAATCTCAGGCAAGACGTCCCTACGCGGTCGCGTCTCTGTGTTCGGAGGGGAATAGATTCTGGCACGCCCGGTGGGATCTTTTCCTCTTTCCACTCCACACTTTGTGTGTCGTGTTCGCGAACGAATCGCGGTTTGTTAATGGTTGCCTTTGGGTTTCAAGTTACTAAGATTTGGTCTTTTGCCTGGCACAGAAATCAAGCATCAATGGCCTCCAACCGCTTGAGCTGCTCGAAATGCAAGTGCAACCGACGCTCCGCCTTACCTGGAGGTGTAGCATATGGGCCTCAAGCGGCCTCCATCCTTGCCATGCCGGTAGAACAGGTGACCCAGGCCACCACCGGTCTGTTTTTCGGGACCATGATCCCACCTGCAAGCTTCACCCTTCCAGTGCCCGCACCAGAAGCGCACAAGAAGTCGGTCTTCGATCGGCTCACTGCTACAACGGCCCCTTTCAACGGGTCGTCCAATATCAAACCAGCAGCCTCTGTTTTTACCAGGCTGAACCAGAACTCTGATGGGCCTGCCAAGAAGCCCATGAACCCTGAAATGGCCGTCCCGAGGAAGACAGCTACCTCTGCTCCTGAAGTCGTCAAGGCGGCTTCTCCTGAAGGAGTCAGTCTTTTCAAGGCTGACTATCCCGGCTCCTGCTCCTACTCGAGAGTCTGTCTTTGATAGATTAAACATCGCCACTCAAAGGACAACATCAGTCTTTAAAAGGCTGGCACCGGCAGCGCCTTAGCCGGACAGGGGGCAAAATGAGATCATCCCTATCGCCGAGCTAGTCCCAACAACTCGACATGCTCGACGTCGCCACTGGCGCCGAGTAAGGAAGGCCGGGGGTAACTCCCCCTCAGGGCTAACTCCACCGGCTCCAGTGGTGGAAGTTAATGCTGCTGTTCCAACTGGGAACAGCTTTGAACCGCTAAGGAGGGTACGCAAGAACTCTCCGACTGCCACGCTAAAAAGATCTCCTCCACCTGCGGAGAGGGTTACAGAAACAAAGCTGGAGCAGCCCCCTCAATGGCTGTCCTCCAAAATTTACAAGGTCTGGCAGAGGGTTCAAGATTCCGTAATCGACCAAGATCACTCTCGCCGGCAGAAAAGGGCGAAAGTGCAGGGAGAAAAGAACCGTCCTGACAAACAGCAAAGGACGACAACCGCCAGAGTGCCCGCTGCAACGGCCCCTTCAACTTCAATGGCCCATAAGAGAAGAAGGCCGAAGAAGGTCCCTACGCCTGTGGCAAATGCCAAAGGCGGCGAGCCCAAACGCTCTAAGTCCGGGGGCATTGCAGTCCATACTGTATACATGGCGTCAGGGAAGGAGGACAGCTGTACATCCACAGGTCATAGACCGCTTACACGGTCAGTGACCAAAGCTCAGGAGCAACAGCAGAAGCTCCAGGAAATGATGAATGTGATGGCCGCACTCACTGGGCCGAAAGAAAGCCCCGAAGCGTCCTCGGATCAACGCCAGGAGCAAGAAACTGACGCTGAATTCCTTCGTAGGGTGTCACGCCCCGCTTCCCAGAGTACGCTAAAATGGGCACGTGACATAGCCAACCATGCTACCTGTGGGAAGGAAGTATACATCCACAGTCACATTACGGCTGTAGAGATATCAAGAACAAAATAAAACTATCTAAATATGTCCATAATCCAATATAATAAAATGCGGAAGCGAAAGATCCAATACAAAATAACTGGAATGTATGTCCCATAATACGGGCTCACGTCAGGAATAAAATGCAGGAAAGAAAAACTAACTAATACTGACACCTCACAGCTCAGCCTGCTGGCTGAAGTACTCCTGCTCGGACTGCAACAGCGGTACGGAATCCGGGCCATGCAAAACCCAGACGTCAGCGCGTTATGTCATCCAGTAATATAATATGAACAGTGTAGCAGGCAATGCAATATAAACATGAATAAAACAAGAGTAACAATAATATAAGTCAGAGCAGTGCAGGGTAATGTGCAGTGGGTAAACTAAGCTGTTCTATCAGGTTTCTGTTCTAAAGTCTTTGAAACCAAATTGATGAATCGTCGATGTAACTCAATAGTATCCCGTGCATGCCCGGGACCACGGTCTAAGACTCTCGGGCTGAAACCGAGACGTGCCGCTAGGCACTACAAGGGAAAGGATAAAGACCAACGATGTCAGCAGCATCGTCACGAGGCGGGCCTGGCCTCTAAAACTGATCAGTACAGGTAGTGAACTGTTGAGTTACAAGTCAGGTTTCACCTTTGATTTCCCCATACCCCTAAGTTATATGTGTAAGTCAAGTCAGGTATCCCGAAATCAAGAAACTAATGCCAACACAGGATCAGGTAAACAGGTTTGTCTGGATAGACAACAGGGACGGTCCATGAGGACTACATGTCAGGTTTGTTGGCATTAGACACAAGATCAGGTAACGGGTCAGGTCATGGTACATCAGGTCAAGTCAAGCAGTATACGGTACCATGTCGGGTAGATCAATATATATGTAGCAAGTCAGGTCAAGATGTAAACAATATCATGGGTGTGCTCACAATCAGTTATACAAGCAAGCATAGTTATCATCAACATGATATAAGCAATGAATTAAGCAATAGGCAGATTTACTCAATTTGCAGTACAGTTATCAGTTGTGTCACAGAGATGATTTCAATGTTATGCGAATGCAGTATGACAATTATAGTCTTTTAATCATGTTAACAAGTTTAAGAACTTTAGAGGTGCAATGATTTATATAGAGGTTCAATACAGCTATTACAGGTTAAAATGCACACGAGTGTCCAAATGGAACAAAACTATAGAGATAAATGCCATAAGCTATGTCAATATTAAAAATGTGATTAAACAGGTAAATGTGGTTATTAGGTTCACTACAGTAAGTGCAACAGGGAGGTTCCAAGTTTGAAAGATAAATGATATATAACAATCTTGTACATGAAAATGAGAAATGATCGTACTAAAGTTAAATTTACAGGTTTAGGGAGGTTCTAACAAGATCCTCCTGCTGAAGATCCTCCGATCGTCCTTAAAGACGACAGGGGAGAAACGTCAAATCCTCCACCGGCTCTGTCAACAGCCAAGGAGGAGACAATCTTCAAAGCTGACTTGGACGAATATATAGCTCAGCAGATACGAGTTCATAAGGCGACTGAGGCAGCCGGCCAAGTTGTCAAGACGGGGCGACAATATCCGAGCCAGTATGATCAGATCAAGTACCCGCGCGGCTATACAATACCGAAATTCTATGTATATAAGGGGACTGGCAATCCCCACCAGCATGTTGCCCAGTTCAGGGCGCTTTGCGGCAACACCGGCGGTGATGATAAATTGTTACTTCGCCAGTTCGTCGGTAGCTTATCGGATACAGCATTCGAGTGGTACTCCGAGCTCCCAAACGACTCTATCAAGACATTTGCAGAGATGGAGCTGCTGTTTACCCAGCAATTCGCAAGCGCCAGCGAACGCACCCCGATAACCGCATTGATTAATGCCAGGGTGAAGCCAGGCGAGACATGGGTCCAATACGCGATACGGTGGCGGAACTTATGGTCAAAATGCGAACAACACATCGAAGAGGCTCCTACGGTAGGCATGTTTGTGGGAACCCTCGATCCGCAAGCGACCATCTCGCAATTCATGATGTTCTTCAAGCCGACTACCTTCCAGGCCCTGATTGACAAGCTAGCTCAGATGGATCAGATGGGCCATAGACCTCCCCCTCCAAAGCCGGACTCTCGAAATGAGAAGGGGAAGGGAAAAGCAATTGTTGTCGCTAATGCTCAACAACAGCCGAACAACTTGAAACCGGCTGTCCGTCAAAATAATATGCGTCCGCGCATACCCCTTGAGGAAAGGCTAGGACGTCCTTACTCATTTCCTCGAGATAAAACGAGAAGATTGTTCGAGCTGGCCTTGCGCAACCGACTGATAAATCTGCCAGATCCAAGACGTCCGTCGCAGCCAAACGACGTCAATGATCCCAATTACTGTCCTTATCACCGAGTACTGGGTCATCCGATCGAGGATTACTACGTCTTCAAAAATTAGATTGAAGACCAGTACCAACAGGGCAAGTTCGCGTTGTCCGAATGATGGAAGGTGAACCCGCCGCAGCCTCACACCCCTAACAGGGTGAATACGCCGGGGGCAACGTGCTCTCTCATTGAAGAAGCTCCATGAGAGGTTGTGCTATCAGCCAAAACAAAGAGGATGCTGAACGATCTTCAAACATGCCCAGCGATCAGGTGGAAAAACCCGTTGGAACCTCAGATCATTGAAGGTATGTTGAAGCCGCGTCCAACTCCAAAGACCGATGGTGGTGGCCCGAGCACTCACAACCAGCCGTCAAAATCTTCAAAGAAGAAGAAGAAGAAATCCAAGAAGCCCGTGAAGCCTGGCGACAAGCGCACAAACTTACAAAAACAAATTGACGCACTGGAGGAGTACAACTAGAAAGCACGGACTCCCATCACACTTCAAGAATTCCTAAACCACATCTTTCAAGAAGAAGATGAGGGGGAGAGCTCGTCGGATGAATCCGAGGAATACGTGGCGAGCTGTCATATGATTTCCCATTCGTTTACAAACGATGAGGAAACTCCTTGCACTGAAAAGCTGGGGGCAAATCCTGAACCGGAAATTCTGGGGCCATCGGATGAAACAATTGACGCATTCCTCAACGAAGCTCTATTGAAAAGTAAAGCTGATCGGGAACGCAAGCGGCTATATTTGAAAGGGCCAAGCGCCAACGACCTGACGAAAGAGCTGAGACACTCCCGCTGGCGCAAAATACGTCCACCACAGATAAAAGCAAATTCAAGATAAGGAAAAGGTTTGCTAAAGCCATATCAATGGGTATGAAGCTACCACCCTCTGAAGGAGACATTGCTGATGAAGCAGAAATGCACCCTTCCTACTGCTTGTATCATCGGAAGATTTCGCACCCTACCGAAGAGTGCAGAACTTTCAATAGGTGGTGGCAGGGATATGTTGCTCACCGACAACATTTTAAGCGGGAGAAGCGCAAAACTCGTCGGGAGCAGAAAGGACCTGACGAGGCGAAAAGAGTCACTCAAGAAGTTCATGACGGAATCTGTGGTTCTCACCAAGCAGGCCCAAAGATGAAGTTAAAAATAAAACGGATGGGTTACTACTGGCCTACGATGATTCAGGACTGCCTCGCATATGCGAAGCAATGCTACTCATGCCAAATCCATGGGGACTTCATCCACCAGCATCCAAATCCACTACATCCAACGGTGGCTAGCTGGCCGTTCGAAATGTGGGGAACTGACATGGTTGGCCCCATCGAACCAGCATCGTCGAGGGGACATCGATTCATCCTGGCGACGATTGACTACTTCTCCAAATGGGTAGAAGCAGTACCGCTGAGGGAAGTGAAGAAGGAGAATATCCTCCATTTCTTCAAGACGCACGTCATTTACCGGTTTGGAACTCCGCGACGGATCATCTCCGATAACGGGCCAGCCTACAGAAGCCACAAGATCAATCGCTTCGCACAGCAGCATAATATAGACTGGAGATATTCCTCAGTTTATAACCCGCGAGTTAACGGTCTAGCTGAAGCCTTCAACAAGACCTTGACAAAGATCATGAAGAAGACGGTGTCCCGAAATAACAAGGACTGGCATGAGAGACTGCAAGAAGCTCTCTGGACGTATCGAACTACGTTCAAAACGGCCACGAACACAACGCCGTACGCGTTAGTCTTCGGTACAGAAGCAGTACTCCCCCTCGAGATAGAGCTACCTTCTCTACGAGTGGCAATCCACTACGAGCTGACGGACGAAGAAAATGCTCACCTTCGGCTTGAGGAGCTTGATGCCCTTGATGAAACACGGCTCATAGCGCAACAAAATCTAGAAGCTTATAAAGCAAAGATGACGCACTTATATGAAAAATTAACTAGGCCGAGGACATTCCGACAAGGCGAACTCGTGCTAGTGGTCAAAAGGCCTATGATCCCCAATCGCGCTAAGCAGGGAAAATTCGAGCCGAACTATGAAGGCCCGTACATAATAGACAAGGTCTACCAGGGTGGAGCCTATCTACTCATGGATATGCACGGTGAAAGGCCTTTCAGGCCAATAAACGACCGCTTCCTAAAGAAATACTACGCTTAATGAGCCACAGCCTAGGTCAATGATAGATGACGACGACTATGTCTGCTCGCTATCTTCCTAAGCTCAAACTCTATAAGCGGTAGCCAGCCTTCTCCTGACCGGACGGAAACGTCCTTCTCCTAACGACGGACCGAAACGTCCTTAAACTAACGACGGACCGAAACGTCCTTAAACTACTGCCGCAGCATCCCTATGCTGACGAGATGAATAAAAAAAAAGAAAGAAAAAGAAAAAATATAAATATAATAAAAAAAATAAAAACGGCATGTTTATAAGCAAAAAGGGCACGGATGAAAACCCGAAAGGGCTCCGTGAGTAAAAACGGCAGGGCTATCGGCGAGTGTTCGTGAAAACCCGAAAGGGCGCGACCTCGTAAAAAAAATAAAAAAAATAAAGAAAAAATAAAAAGAATAAAAAAAAGGGTATGTCCATAAGCAAAAAGGGCACGGATGAAAACCCGAAAGGGCTCCGTGAGTAAAAACAGCAGGACTACCGGCGAGTGTTTGTGAAAACCCGAAAGGGCGCAACCTCGTTAAAGGACACTTACAATGTCCTCTCGACCTTGTAAGGAGAAACCACCCGCGTGAGATCCTTACGACTCACAAGGAAGCAACACACTTAGGGATCCTCACGATTCCTAAGGAGAAAATACACTTGCGAGATCCTCACGACTCGTAAGGAGAACTCTCTTATGGGACCCTCACGGCTCATAAGATTTGAAAGTCTTAAATTACAGAGACCTGAACCTGTGCTTAAGCAACCCCCATAACCTTCGATATTGCCCTACAAGTGGCTCGGTACTGACCCTTGTATACAATCCACGGGCGCGAATAAACATTTCCCTAACGAAGTCCTACCCGTGACTAGGGATATGTTTGCATGATGAACAATCCTTGTAAGTCCTCTCGACTTACAAGGAGAAAACCCTCTTGTAGGATCCTTACGACTTACAGAGGAACATGCACTTAGGAATCCTCACGATTCCTAAGGAGAAAACACACCTACAAAATCCTCACGTCTTGTGGGGAGAAATACTTTTGTGAGACCCTTACGGCTCATGAAGTTAAAAGCCTTAGCCGACAGGACCCTAA
This sequence comes from Agapanthus africanus, assembly GCA_030015575.1. Taxonomy (NCBI): domain Eukaryota; kingdom Viridiplantae; phylum Streptophyta; class Magnoliopsida; order Asparagales; family Amaryllidaceae; genus Agapanthus; species Agapanthus africanus. Next base: position 773,930,690 of record JASDDO010000022.1, read on the forward strand.
CCCTGTTCGCTAAGCCATCTTTGTTCGACATCGACAAAGGCAAATGATAATTCGCTCCTGGCGATATCCCAGTTGTAGCGGTGCTGATGCCGAAATCGGTGTCTAATTCCATGCTTACGGCGGAAAGCCAGTAGGCCGCACATGCATACGAAATAGCCGAAATGATGGGGCAACCTGCAATAAAAAGCAGCAAGTAAAAACGTATGCACACAAAATAGCCGAAATGATTGGGCAACTCGCAATAAAAAGCAGCGAGTAAAAATAAAATATAACAGCCGAAACGATTAGGCACCGCGAAAAATAGCCGAAATGATTGGGCAATCGCTACCTTCGCGATATAAAAGCTGAAATGATAGAGCATCGCGGAAATAAAACAATAATAAAAAAAATGTGAATGAAACTTCTGCCCTACAGGTGAGATCACGTCGATCCCTGTATACAATCCAAGGGCGCAAACAAAGAGGGCACCATACCTCCCCAACAGACTCCGCCAGAAAGCGAAGCCAAATCTCGACGGTTCATCAACAGCCTAGAGACAACCGTGACATTTGTCTCGATACAGCAGACGCAGTGCCAGCAAACGAAGCGAAGATCAAATTCCTAGCTTCACGGTTTTGACGGTAACTCATATGGAACCTGAAAGACCACCAGAGATCATTTCAAACCCCAGGGAAATCAGTGTCCTTGGCAAATACCTCAATTCAGGGAAACTAGCGTCCTTAATGAGAGCTTCTTGATTCGCGTCGGTCCGCAGAGAAACCAGTGTCTCCGCAGGAATACTCCGATTCGTTTCAACTTTGAGGAAACTAGCATCCTCGGCAAAATATTTCGACTCAGGGAAACCAGTGTCCTTGACGAGAACTTCTTGATTCGCGTCGACCCGCAGAGAAACTAGCGTCTTTACAGGAATACATCGATTCGTTTCAACCCCAGGGAAACCAGTGTCCTTGGCAACCTCCTCAATTCAGGGAAACTAGCGTCCTTGATGAGAGCTTCCTGATTCACGTCAGCCCGCAGAGAAACTAGCGTCTCCGCAGGAATACTCCGATTCGTTTCAACCCCGAAAAAACCAGTGTCTTCGGCAAAATCCTTCGACTCAGGGAAACTAGTGTCCTTGACGAGAGCTTCTTGATTCGCGTCGACCCGCAGAGAAACCAGTGTCTCCGCAGGAACACATCGATTCGTTTCAACCCCAGGGAAACCAGTGTCCTTGGTAAATACCTTAATTCAGGGAAACTAGCGTCCTTGATGAGAGCTTCCTGATTCGCGTCGGCCTGTAGAGAAACCAGTGTCTCCGCAGGAATACTCCGATTCGTTTCAACTTCGAGGAAACTAGCGTCCTCGGCAAAATATTTCAACTCAGGGAAACCAGTGTCCTTGACGAGAACTTCTTGATTCGCGTCGACCCGCAGAGAAACTAGCGTCTTTCCAGGAATTCATCGATTTGTTTCAACCCCAGGGAAACCAGTGTCCTTGGCAACCTCCTCAACTCAGGGAAACTAGCGTCCTTGATGAGAGCTTCTTGATTCGCGTCGGCTCGCAGAGAAACCAGTGTCTCCGCGGGAACACCCCGATTCATTTCAACCTCAAAGAAACCAGGGTCTTCGGCAAAATACTTCGACTCAGGGAAACCAGTGTCCTTGACGAGAACATCCTGATTCGCATCGGCCCGCAGAGAAACCAGCGTCTTTGCAGGAATACTTCGATTCGTTTCAACCTCGAGGAAACCAGCGTCCTCGGCAAAAGACTTCAACTCAAGAAAATTAGTGTCCCTGACGAGAGCTGCCCGATTCGTCTCGACTCGTGAGGAAATTAGTGTCTTTGCGAAGACTTCCCGATTCGTCTCAACTTGCAAAATAAAACCTTAGGCAGCAGGAATTAAAAAACTTGTTTCCTAAGCACTGGGACCCTGCAAGTCGGCCTAAAATGGTCTCTTGTATACTATCCATGGGTCTCACTCTCCAAAGTCGAATCTCGACAAGGAGGGAAACAACCGCTTACGAGTCCTCTCGACTCGTAAGAGGGAAAATTCTCTTATAGGATCTTTACGACTTGTAAGAGAAAGCACACTTAGGAATCCTCACGATTCCTAAGGAGAAAATACACCTACGAGATCCTCTCGATCCGTAGGGAGAAAAGTCTCTATGAGACCCTCACGGCTCATAGAGTTGAAAAGTCTTAGGCAGCAGATCTGAACCTGCGGCCTAAGCTATCGCTATCTCTTGAAGAAACCAAGATGCTTACTCTATTATCTGTCAACCATGGTTATCAAGACAGCATACTGATAATAAGAGAAAGGAGAAAGCAAAAGAGCATACAAGACATTGCAAAGAAAAAATGTGTATCTTTATTTATTAATTCAATCAAGTACAAGGTGAATCATACAAAAGAATAAAGAATGGGTACATTTTATTCGGAAAAAATTTTTTACAAGTATATTGATACAAGGGCAGCTACTGGGAAGGAAGCGTCTTAAATAGCCCTATCAGTTGTTGGCGCACTTCCTTCCATGCCTTCTCTTGATCGGCCACCACCGCCAGTTCCACTTCCACTTGGGCCCGCTGCTGCAAGAAGGATGCAAGCTGCTCCCCAATGGCCTGCTGAGCTGCTTCGCGACCTTAGGCATCACGCTCGGCGGCATCGAGCTTTCGCTTCAGGTTTAGCCCATTAGAGATACGCTCCAGAAGGCCCTCGAAGATAGCCTTCACCTGAGCAGCGTTCACCTCAACCTCAGCACGCAGACGAGCCGTCTCGCTTGAGGTCTCTTGGCATTCCCTTAGCCTTAAAGCCGCTTCTTGTTCCAAGTGACGGAAGTAAGAAGTGCTTTGCTCGATCCACGCTGCTCTTTGATTGCTTGCGGCTAAGGTCTCGGGAGCAGGGCGCATAAACTCCGATTGATGCAGGCGGACCTCGATTTCCCTGCAGCGATTGACCCAAAGCTCGACGACGCCTCCATCATGAAAATTCACAAGCGCCGCCAACATTGGGTTAACCTCCGCAGCAAAATCCGCAGCAGATGGGAGAGCGTCTGCGTCAAGCTCCTCGACGTATACGCTCAGCATGCCCAAGCTCATTACGGCACCCTTTGAAGACGGATGTCTCAGGAAGGGGCCTGCTGGCATTATAACGTGAGACTCAAAAGGCGCCGGGATCGGAACGACGGCTGAAAAAACAAAATACGATTAGATGACGGTTCAAGAAATACGAAAAAAGTCATCGATGCGATAGTTTACTATACCAGCTGCAGCAGGTGGCAAGGCCGGGAGGGCTGGTGGCGCGACCGATCTTTCATCCCCTCCTTCGATTTGTAGCACTGCAATCAAGACGAGGGAAAGTCAGAAATAATTCCATTACTGAAAAAAGAAAGACATCAATTGGAAACGATACTCACCGGCGCCACTGGAGGAAGAAGCGAGTTCAGATGGGAAGGAGAAGTGCGGGTGCAACACCTGATAGAGATGGTCAAAAAGCACTCCTGAAAAGACGCAATAGTACGACATTCGTACATAAGTTATGCGGCTGAAAGATAAAACTAATGGGTTGCAAATCCATACCTTCCAACATCTGCGATGGTACAAGGGAAGGCTGAGAGGTAGCCACCGCCAAGGCAGTAGCTGATGGCGCTCCCTCGAGCAATGGAGCATCGGCACTGGCCGCACCTGCGTTAAAAACAAAGATAAACTTGTCAGAAAGGATTGCAAGATAAAAAAGGGGGGGACGGTAACCCGAAATTTACCTGATGAGCCGCCAGCCGAAACGGAGGCGTCTCCCTCCTCCAACGACATGACTCCACCTCCCGTGGCCTCATCACCCGACTCAACGGGGGCTGTCGTCGTGCTCGCGCAGCCAGGAGACGGCGGAGGACCGTAGACGGGGAGAGCGATGATTGGAGCATTGCCAGACTCTTGAGAAAGAACGGCTTGCTTATCCTCGGGAGTCATGCTCGTCTCACCCGCTACTCCCTCGGGCTCGGCAGTCACTGCTGTCTCGTCCGCCGTCGCCATGGGGTCACCGGTCTCAGGCGCTCCATCCGCCGCTGCCCCAAGCTCGGTTGTAGCAGTCGTCTCATTTGCCGCTACCTCGGGCTCGGCATCGATGACGTTCTCTGGCGCAGCTCCCTCAGCCCCCAGCTCAGGTCCAGCAACCCCGGCGACGTCGCCCACCGTCGGCTCGGGTTCAGCCGGTGCCTCTTCCTCTATCCCCTTAGGTTCGACGGTTTCCGCCTCCCCTTCGGTTGGACTTGGCCCTGCAGGGCAAGATATATAAGAACCGACGGGTTTACAATTCTTACAACAAAATCTTGAAAGATACATTACCTGAGGTGGACTTATCGTTAGCCTCCCTATTTGTGCATGCCGCCTGTCTGTGAGCTGTAGACAAGGCGACCGGGGGCTCTTCCGAAGGAGTATCAGCACGAGGAATGGTGCTTGGGCCTGCTCCCATGGCCAAAGCAGCTCTGCGTGCCTTCGCCTCGCGCCTCAACCGCGTTCTCTCCTCCCGAGCCGTCAAGATGGACCTCTTCGAAGCTTCCTTCATCGAGGCGTCATCGTCTGTGTACAGAGATGCCTCCAAGTCCTTCAAGGCATCCCTCACCGACTCTTCGAGTTGAGACTCTCGCGGCAGCCCTGATGAGGCCGGAACTTCAGTAACTGGCCCAGGGAGAGTCCCCGGATCGGCTGGCGCAGCCCCTGCAAAGAGACAGAGGAAGAAGGTTAGATCGACCATAATAAAAGGAGAATAAAGACATAATGAGTCGAAATGTACCGAAGCCTAAGGATGCTCTGAGTCGTTCCTCCTCATGAAAAGTTTTGAGGGAGGCAGCGATGGCATCTTCAGAGGTGATGCCTGTTTGAAGAAAAGAGGGGAAAAGCATTAGTCAAAGACAATAATAAAAGTACGATGCAATAAAAAAATGTGACTAGTAATTACCCGATTGAGCAAGCTTAGCTAGCCACGCGTCGCGCCTCGCCAATCGCTCTGAAGCTGCGATGGCGACCGCCAGATCAGTGTCATCTGGCGGCATAACCAATCCTTTATTGGTCCCGTACTCGCCCAAGCCCTCGCTATAGGGAGCATGCGGTTCCTGACCGAACGCAACGTCAGCTGAGAGGATCGACTTCTTCTTCCTCTTCTACCCGCCCGCCTTGGGTGCACCCAAGATCAACTTACGCTTTGCAGGCACCTTAGGGCGGCGGGTCCCGATATCCGCGCCCATGCCAGACTCCGACGAAACCACATTTACCATCTCCACTGGAACACGGGGCATTGGTGGCGCATCCACAGTATCAGGAGGCGGCAATCCGCGCGGAGGGCTCAACACGCGCGGTGGCCCAGCTCCGGCATCTTTCAGCGGAGGAATGACCGGGGTCCTTGGCTTCAGGGGAGCCTTACGGTCGCCGCCGGGAGGCGCACCCTTACGGTCAACCAGCATGCGCTTCTCCATATGGATAACTGGACCCATTGCATGCGCGTACCAAGCCACGTACGCGTTGAGGACCTTGGGAACACAGCTCGGCTCGCTGATGAAGAAATAGGAGCCCGTGTTAAGCCGCATGAAATGGTGCATCGCACTCCTTATCCCCTCCCGGCTGGCCACGGGCTCTTCCAAAAACGCTTCCATCGGGATCCCCTGATGATAGCTGGATTGTTGGGCGAACCGGTGAGGGTTATACCTTATGAAAAGCGCCATATCATTCTGCCTGAACACCAGGTAGCCCGGCCGAATGGAGTAGAGGTGGAGGATCTCCCGAGCTTTCAATATGGAGGCCCCGTCCTTAAAATCATCGCGCAACGGCACTACCGACTTGGTGGTCTCTGAGCCTATGGTTATGACTTTATCCAAAAAAGAAACCTTCGCTCCGACCAGGTATGGACGAAGGAGTAGCCCCCTAGCCTCCCGCGGAGACGCAACCACGATCGAGGCGCCGACCAGCTGCATGACTCTTGGGAGTCTGCACTGTAGGGTTCCTAGGCACACCAATGAGGTCTCACAAGGCATCAACCATGCCAAATTCAAATTTTTCATGTGCCTACAAACCCTAATACGGATCGTTAACTAGAGAATAGGCGAAACAAATGCGAATAAACGACTTTACTCTAAAAGTGAACGGAAATACAACCTTTGTAGATCCGGTCCTCCACCTCCATAGCTCCGTGATGAAGTCCCCTCGCTGCGATCATCGGATCCCGGGCTCTAGCGTCGGCTTCATCGGAGAAATGGGCGGGCTAGGTCGTCGACTTCGATGCCAAAGATAATCTACGTCGAGGCAACACAAGATCAAGCTCCAACTTCACCAAGCCATGAAACTTGTGAAGAAAACACCCTATACTACTTGGCAAGTGGTAGAGGATGAAGAAATAGAAAGTGGGTTCACTTTAGAATTGGATTTCTCACTTTTTTTCTCAAGTTGCTATTGATGGAGGCAAGGTTTTCTTCATGTTGAAGAAGGAGAAGAAGAAGAAGATAATATGATAAGTATTTTCCAAATAGAAAATAAAATGAATACTTATCATATATCAACCATGGTCAAGTGTAGAGACTAAACTAGGGTTAGGTGAATTGTTAGGTTAAGGGAAGCAAACAAAAATGGTCAAGCTTTCAACACTTCATGAAGCTTCATGAAAGAAACAAAGAAAGCCACCATTTCTATTTATCTTTTCAAAAGAATAAATAAATAAATGAATAAGTAAACAAAACCCTAACCATTCATATAACCATGGTTTAATCATACATACAAACTCAAGTTAGCATGTATCATCAAACATGATACAAACAAGTGCACAAAAGTATATCACATATACGACTTGTGAACTTCAAGTGAGAAAATCCATTTAAAATGAACAAATACTAGTTAATGCAAAGTAATATATCAAATATATAATTATACATTAAATCATTAAATCAACACTTGATTTAACGATCCGGTCATATCGCATATAACCGACTAATATCCAATGTATCGGCTTATCGAATCAATCCTTGATTCGATAACTAGGTTATATCACATACAACCATTCGATACATTCAACGCGAGAATAGAACACGGTATCACATACACGCATTATTCTCGGTCCCGCACATATCTCATATGTGCTCCTATTTCGTTTCGCTTGAGCCAGGAAACCTCTGTGTAGGACTCTAAAGACTCGTCAATACGCCGGCAGCAGATAATGATCATATCAAACACCCACAAGCCGCAAGCGGTCTGCTAAACGTAACGGCCACCGGGATATTGAGCGATCAGAAGATCGACGAGCAAGCCCACTCACACTCCTGTGAATCCAACCAGTAACACTTACCGTACAGTCCAGTCTCGTCGTCTGATATGTCGCATATCTCGCCTAGGGGTGGTAAACGTCAGACCCCAATAGCTCGATAAGTCGTGTCGATATGAGGTCTATAACAATTCGAGAAACTACAGGTAATACTTACCAGTAAATCTCAGCAACCCTGGCCAGGGATTTCCGGTTATAGCCAATCGAACACAGCGCAACATCAACTCCCTATACCGGGAGAGACGAATCCCCTCCTATCGCTCATTGCCTCCATGTGATTCGGGACTGTACCCAAAAACCACCGTTTTGCATGCCCTCTTGGACGTGGTAAGGTGGAAATCAAAGCACAGTGGGAATCACACAAGACTCTATGACGATCTCGGGTCGACAGACTACTCTGTACCAGTGTCACCAGAGAACTGCCATCTGACGTAAGGTATAATACCATCTGGGAGTTCTCGGCGAGTCCGTCCAGTGTACCCAGTCTCCACTGAGCACCCGTATATCATCTCTGATGTCAAACACCAATGGATATGGGATCATCCATCGCCCATCTGTATGGGTCGAGAAGGTATACGCTAGTCTACTCTGGTATATCGATGCCCCGTCTCGATACACCCACGACTAGGGACTTTGAACGATGTACTTATGGACTACCATGTCCCCACTAGTATGATCCGCATCATAGTCCAGGTAGTCAAGTACACATCCTAAGGGCTTTACCAACATGTAACAGAGAGACAATCAGTATACACGTTAAGGTAAAGAGTAACCAGATAGCATACTATCATGTCGAGCAAGAAAGTCCTCCCTATATATGTCCCAGCATCCACTACAATATACATCCTATGTATAGCAATGGCCTCTAGGGCATACATATAACTAACAATCTCCCACTTGCACTAGGGCCATCTGATAGCAGTGGTTGTAGTATCTCATACTCAACCATCCCATAAAAGTCTCTCTCTGGGAAAAGGCCTTTGTGAGTGGATCCGCCGTGTTGTTCTTTGAGTCTACTCTCCTAACCTCGATCTCCTTGGAGATCAACCATCTCCATGATCAGGTGATGCTGCCTCAGAATATGGCTGGATCACTGATGGGATGGACGTTCCTTGGCATAAGCCACAACTCCATTATCACACAATGGGAGGAACTAAGTTCATCTCATGAACAAATATACATCCAGACTGCCTCTTTGGTAGCATCTTAAGTAGCGATGTATCCAGCCTTTATCGTCTAGTATGCCACGGTATCTAGCTTGGAACTCTTCCAACATACCGTCCCTTTACTAAGGGTAAAGACAATGCCTGTGACTGACATTCAGTCGTCCTTATCACCGTGGAACACTTCCAGTGATTCTCCCCAGGATCGATTAATACCATCTCACTACAACTAGTGAGAATCCTAACATCCAGTTATTTCTATCTCATAGATCAAAACTCAGGATTTATGAGGTATCACTTTGATCCTATACGGAGAATCCTTGTGATAAGCGGAGATTGACCGAGCGTAGCATAGGAAACTCCTTCCCTATCAAGAGTATGTCATCCAGGTACTCTACGAGGATCGTCACCATACTCCCTACTACCTTTTTGTTTATACAAGGTTCATCTACCATTTTGATGATGTCAAACTCTTTGACTACTACATCAAAACAGACGTTCCAACTCTGCGATGCCTGCTTTATCCTATAAAGCATCTTGCACACGTTTCCGTTTCTCCCACTGTCTACGAAGCCCTCTGACTGTGTACTTACAGACTCTCTTATCTGAAACCATGTATCATTTTAGAAAAGCAGTCATGACACCCAACCACCAGATATCGTAGTCATGGTATGTAGCCGTGGCAAGTAGGATCTGGATGAACTTAAGCATAGATCCTTAGAAAAGGTTTCAACATAATCCATACCTGGTCAATGATGCAAACCTTTAACAAGTCTAGCTTTGAAAGTCTCAACTTTTCCATGTACACCAAGTAATCTTCTCAAGATATACTTGCTTCTGATGGGGATTTAACCCTTCAGATAAAGCAACCAAAGTCCATACTTTGTTGGTGTATAAGGATTCCATCTCAGATCACTAAGCATCCAGCCATTCTTACAGAGTCTCACTCCTGATGGCCAGCTCGAAACTAGTTGGGTCATCATCTCATGATGCAATCCTCGCTCCCACTGTCATAGAGAAACCGAAGTAACTCTCAGGTGGGTGAGGAACCCTACTGGATCGGCGGAGAGGCTGAGGTTCGTTGGAATCTACTGAATCCTTTGGTTCTATCAAATCATCAGCTGCAGTTTGTATAGCTGGAACCTTTCCAGTTCTACATAACTGACCATGCCTCGAGCTTGTCCGGATTTTGCTTTTTAGACATAGGCTGGACAACCCCAAATCTTAACAAACTTAAGATATGGACTCTTCCCTTTCCATATCACATATGAATTGGTAGGAAATTGATTTGATTGGAACCCTATTCAATAGGTATGCAGCTTCTCAAGCGCAAAACTCCCAAAAAGGAAATAGGTAACTCAGTAGTACTCATCATAGAGCACACCATATCAGATAGGGTGTTATTGCTCCGCCCCGATATACCATCGTGCTATAGTGTATACGGAGGAGTCATTCTGAGAGAGAATCCCATTCTCCTTTAGAATAGTCCAGGAATTCCGTGCTAAAGTATTCTCCTCCCTGATCTCATCAAAGGGCATAATACTTATACCCGTATTGGTTCTCTACTTCTAACTTATATTCTGTGAATATCTCAAAAGGTTCGGACTTGTGTTTCAACAGAAACATATGTCTGAATCTAGAGAGATTATCAGAGAATGTAATGAAATACAAAATACCAGTCTTGGCATATGTAGACAGGGGACCTACATACATCAACATGTATCATCCCAAGAGGTCACTAACTCTTTCTCTGTTTCCAGTAAACAGAGCTATGGTCATCGTATCTTTGTGACATGACTGGCAAGTTTCATAAGATGTAAATTCAAACAAATTTAAATATGCATCTAAATGTAACTTCAGCTAGTCAGGTCGTATTGATATGACCTAGTCTACAATACCTCAAGAAGGATCCGTTCATTTCTGAACTCTTCCTCTTGTGTGTGTTCTGTAGACTAAGAACTGTAGTTTGATTTAGAACATCAATGCTTTTAGATAACGTGCCTGAACCGATCAACTTTTGATATAGGAGTTCAAAACATTATCCAACAATACAAAATTTTATCATTTCTTTACTAATAAAGAGACAGATATGATTTTGTATATCAGGTTCGATATCTAATAACATTCGTTCAGAATCAATGTATTGGTAATACAGGATGACAGTGACCAACAGACTTGACTGCAACACTTGCCCCGTTTTCTGCCTCATGAAACTTATCACCCGTTCTCAGTTTTTCTACCTTTTTGCGGCCCTATGTAACAGATTACATATGCGGGATCCTCATCCGGTATCTAATACCCAGGACGTAGAGAATACTGAGAAACAGTTCTTTGTAATGAACACACCCGAAGATGATGCATCAGCATGCACTCTCTTCGTTTGGACGGCAGGTAATCCTCTATTTCCTGCTCTGTCTTATAACAATTATAAGTTGGAGCGGGACCAACGTTCCCCAGCTCAGTATAACAAGCGGGTTTGGTCAATACATCCGTATTATTATCTTGATTAAGGCGTGATATGGTCGCTACCTGGAGAGAGAGAGAAGAAAACACTCAGCGTGCGCTCTTGAAAGAATAGATTGGTTATTATTTTATCTAATCAGGATGACTCCCACTGTTTTTATTAAATCTTCCTTCAAACCCTAAAAGGAAAGACTAGCCGGGATTAATTACACACTACAAGTTCGCCAATCTTTCAGCCAGGCCAGTGTCGGTATTTTGAGGGAGGTCCCCCGTGCTTTCGCACGAACCTAATTACACTAAACCTCGTTTTCCCAGAGGCGTAACCCCGTTAACACCTTTCTAGACACCTACTTGATCGGCTAATTATAATGTGTAAAACTCTCCCAGGAGTAACTCTTACTCGCAGTGGGTATCGGGATCCAACTATCTCATAGAAGGTATGCAATCTCATTGCAAATTTCAACACTTGAAATTCCCGATAATATTTTGCCCCTAGCATGCTATGACCTTGACGCATGCCAAACAACCCATAGTCCGCTAGTCAAGTTCAACCCGTACATTTCTTGATTGAATTAAACCCACCCGCACGACCCTTGACGCATGCCAAACAACGCCGTACGAATACCCTAATCCAATCGCATCGTATGCTAGCAGATAAGCACTAGTTAGATACCGTACACTACGCCTTGACGCATGCCAAACAACCGCAGCACAAATACTAACTAGTACTTATCTGAAATGACGGAGGGCTACGACAGGTTTTTCTGAAAACCTATTGCGTAATGAACTTGATATCGTTGTAGAATCAAATGATTTTGAAATGGAGTGTTTTTGATGCTTTTCTAGTTTTGCTAAAGGGGTCACTCCCGGTGAAGGGATCGTCGGCCATTTCCTCGTCGAATGAGGTGCGAGATATATCATATATATCACTGTGCAAAGCAGAAACTATAGAAGCTATCAAAAGACAAATCGAGTGTGTAGCATCTACCAGTTATTGCTAAAGGAGTCACTCCCGATGAAGGGATCTCGGTCCTTTCCTCATCGAATAAGGTGCAGGATATATCATATATACCGCTGTGCAATGCAAGAACTGTAGCTACCTGTTTTATTTTTGAAATTCGATTCTACAACATCTTAGGTTTCTTTTCTTTCATTAATCACATTAATGAAGTCCCATCATTTAAGTACCTAAACATCACAGATAAGTACGACGTACACTTATGCCATCCGCATTCGCCTCGATGTCCTCTCATGCACCGTTAGGTTAGGTAACTAACGGCAGAGCGGGGCAGGGCTAGCGCGAGTGCAAAACATAAGTAACGTCTATATAATATATCATATATACTATATACAATATCCATCACAGAACATCACATGATCACATCACAGATATCGCAGCAGAAGAAACATATGAAATATTGGATATACTAGGACGTCCGTATTTTCAATACGAGCCAGTATAAAACACGGATTCCACGGTCGCGGTGAATAGCCAAACCCATACCCCTAAACCCCTACGAGAGCGGCAAGCAACCCTACCAGTTCTAGAGTTAGGAGACCCGGACTCGACTCCTCAAGTTGGTCTCCTACTGGACTCCAGAACCCGGTTACTTGTGCCCTCCTCCTTGGGTCTATCCTAGTGCGGAAAAGTAAATAATATACAAAAGGTGACATCTTCCGCAACCTGGAAGTGCCCCAATAAAAGAATATTAAATACAAGTTTTTTACATGAATGAAAATGAAAAATACTCATCTCACATAAAAAAAACCCCGGCTATTCAAACACGACGATCCAATATAACATATCCAGCAACACATAACATCACATGTCATCAACGTAAGTAAACATGCGTATCCCAATTGTCGTTGACATATAGCAACGAAACCGGCGATATCACATATTACACTTACGGTCACAGAAAAGAAAGTGTAAAACTACAACAGTTGGAATCCGCAACCTGCATAGACATCGCATGCCTAATCAAATGAATTCCTTAGACATCGCATGCCTAACAATTATAAACCCAGCATTTTAGTCTCATTATCGAAAACACTTTTCAATATCAAGTCGGAAAATTCAACAAGATTCCCGACATCCTGATCGAATGCTCGTCGCAAACTTTAGTAGGCGGCCGCACCCCCAACGCCGTCGATGAAGTGCACCAAGGAGGAACACCGCTGCCGCGAGCACCCGAACGGATGCTTTCGGCGATGGGGTTCTCCTACAGTCACTTGGTCGGGGCTATGGGGCATGGCTGTCTATTAAGTTTACCGGCGAGTATCCGCGTACGCTACATGATTGCGACGGACTTTTGATCGCATCAAAATTCCGTGGCAACCGATCAAGTGAGACTAAAGTGCTATGTTTATAACATTCAAATCAGTTATCTCATAACTGTTTGTGGATTCCAAGTATTGTATCACATTCCAGATAAATAGAAAATGTTAAACTTTCCGATCGAACAATCAAACACTCAAGTTTTCCCGAAACAGCTCAACACATGAAATAAGTTTAAAAAAATCCAGTTCATGCCTCAGTACCAACGGTCCAGTCGTAGAAGGGTCAAGCCAACGCCTCACATGTGGCACGCCGTACTGCCCCAAACCCGAAGGTTCAAAGGGCGGTTCAAGACGGTCACATAATCGAGTTAAGGTTTGTTGTCTTCTAGAGGGACCATCGCGTTACTTGCACTACTTAGAACATGATTAAACTACGGAAATATCCAACAATTGGAAATTTCCCGGCAGGGAAAAAAATGGGTATTTATATCCGGTCGAACTTTTTAACATATTCTAAAATTATCCGGAAAAACACATAGACAAAATTTGATAATCTGATCGAATCTACGAACTCCCAATACAACCCCAGAACACCCAACTCTTGAGTCACAATAAAAATACCCAGAAAATATAGCATTCAAATATAGGAATTACTGTGGAAAATTAAATGAAAGAGGAGACCGTACGGCCGCGGAACCGCCGCACATGCCAGGCTCGTGCCGCGGTTCCGCGGCGGTTTAATCGAATTAGGCCCTCGTTTTTCCCAGTAATTCATATAAGACCCTGCTTATTTTTCTGCATATTTTTAATTCACAAAATTCCCCGATTTCAAAAAATGTACAGAGAGCGGATTTGTATTAGGGTTTCGGTTCGATCGGACTTCTAACTCCGTCTACACATCGCCTAAGGCTCTAGCTAGGCTCTGATACCACTGTAGGGTTCCTAGACACACCAATGAGGTCTCACAAGGCATCAACCATGCCAAATTCAAATTTTTCATGTGCCTACAAACCCTAATACGGATCATTAACTAGAGAATAGGCGAAACAAATGCGAATAAACGACTTTACTCTAAAAGTGAACGGAAATACAACCTTTGTAGATCCGGTCCTCCACCTCCATAGCTCCGTAATGAAGTCCCCTCGCTGCGATCATCGGATCTTGGGCTCTAGCGTCGGCTTCATCGGAGAAATGGGCGGGCTAGGTCGTCGACTTCGATGCCGAAAATGATCTACGTCGAGGCAACACAAGATCAAGCTCCAACTTCACCAAGCCATGAAACTTGTGAAGAAAACACCCTATACTACTTGGCAAGTGGTAGAGGATGAAGAAATAGGAAGTGGGTTCACTTTAGAATTGGATTTCTCACTCTTTTTCTCAAGATGCCATTGATGGAGGCAAGGTTTTCTTCATGTTGAAGAAGGAGAAGAAGAAGAAGATAATATGATAAGTATTTTCCAAATAGAAAATAAAATGAATACTTATCATATACCAACCATGGTCAAGTGTAGAGACTAAACTAGGGTTAGGTGAATGGTTAGGTTAAGGGAAGCAAACAAAAATGGTCAAGCTTTCAACACTTCATGAAGCTTCATGAAAGAAACAAAGAAAGCCACCATTTCTATTTATCTTTTCAAAAGAATAAATAAATAAATAAATAAGTAAACAAAACCCTAACCATTCATATAACCATGGTTTAATCATACACACAAACTCAAGTTAGCATGTATCATCAAACATGATACAAACAAGTGCACAAAAGTATATCACATATACGACTTGTGAACTTCAAGTGAGAAAATCCATTTAAAATGAACAAATACTAGTTAATGCAAAGTAATATATCAAATATATAATTATACATTAAATCATTAAATCAACACTTGATTTAACGATCCGGTCATATCGCATATAACCGACTAATATCCAATGTATCGGCTTATCGAATCAATCCTTGATTCGATAACTAGGTTATATCACATACAACCATTCGATACATTCAACGCGAGAATAGAACACGGTATCACATACACGCATTATTCTCGGTCCCGCACATATCTCATATGTGCTCCTATTTCATTTCGCTTGAGCCAGGAAACCTCTGTGTAGGACTCTAAAGACTCGTCAATACGCCGGCAGCAGATGATGATCATATCAAACACCCACAAGCCGCAAGCGGTCTGCTAAACGTAACGGCCACCCGGGTATTGAGCGATCAAAAGATCGACGAGCAAGCCCGCTCACACTCCTGTGAATCCAGCCAGTAACACTTACCGTACAGTCCGGTCTCGTCGTCTGATATGTCGTATATCTCGCCTAGGGGTGGTAAACGTCAGACCCCAATAGCTCGATAAGTCGTGTCGATATGAGGTCTATAACAATTCGAGAAACTACAGGTAACACTTACCAGTAAATCTCAGCAACCCTGGCCAGGGATTTCCGGTTATAGCCAATCGAACACAGCGTAACATCAACTCCCTATACCGGGAGAGACGAATCCCCTCCTATCGCTCATTGCCTCCATGTGATGTAAGGTGGAAATCAAAGCACAGTGGGAATCACACAAGACTCTATGACGATCTCGGGTCGACAGACTACTCTGTACCAGTGTCACCAGAGAACTGCCATCTGACGTAAGGTATAATACCATCTGGGAGTTCTCGGTGAGTCCGTCCAGTGTACCCAGTCTCCACTGAACACCCGTATATCATCTCTGATGTCAAACACCAATGGATATGGCATCATCTATCGCCCATCTGTATGGGTCGAGAAGGTATACGCTAGTCTACTCTGGTATATCGATGCCCCGTCTCGATACACCCACGACTAGGGACTTTGAAGGATGTACTTATGGACTACCATGTCCCCACTAGTATGATCCGCATCATAGTCCAAGTAGTCAAGTACACATCCTAAGGGCTTTACCAACATGTAACAGAGAGACAATCAGTATACACGTTAAGGTAAAGAGTAACCAGATAACATACTATCATGTCGAGCAAGAAAGTCCTCCCTATATATGTCCCAGCATCCACTACAATATACATCCTATGTATAGCAATGTCCTCTAGGGCATACATATAACTAACATGCACTTCTCAAAAAACGGAGGAATCTTATGGGCGCCGAACACCCCGTGCACATGCATTTCTATCCATGAGGTGACGTAGTGCATCGGGAAATTAGCAGGCTGCACCACAGGTTCATTAGCGTCCGCCGCCACGCTAAGTCCATTATATAGGTGAGCCAACCCGGTGATTCCTACTGTCAACTGCAAGCCAGCCACCATCCGATGCGCTGGGTAAAAGACAGACGGCCGCATGTGGCGCGGGTGCATGGGGAGCGCAAAGCTGCACAGCCACAATCCTAGGAACCCTACAAAAAAGGTCTCCTCATCTATGCCCGGGACGGCAATTTCTGACAAGGGCATGACTGCGGCGCCGGGGAGATAAAAGTCCTTTTGAGCGTCCTCCGATGTGGGTCGACGGTCCAAGCCGAAGCCAAAAAGGTCATCAAGCTGGGCGAACTTCTCGCTCCGCTCCGATAGAAACTCCGGTCGAATGAAACGGGCGATAAAATCTGCGAAACTGACTCCCCGGACGCCTGATTCCAAATAGAGCCCTTCATATATGTCCAGCACCTTCACCAAGCCCGGAAACTGGTGCTGAATAGCGTTCTCCGGTGTCAGATCAAACACCAGCGGCTTGGTGGCAAAGACGTATTCGTCAGGAGGAAGCAGCTCCTCGTAATGCTCCCCCCTTATCGGCAGACCCGAGATTTCAGCAAACTCCTCCAAGGAGATAGAGACTTCCCTGTCCGTCATCAGGAAGGTGTGGGTGGGGATATTCCATTGTTCGATAAAAGCCTTAGTCCACCACATTGGAGGAGAGGGATACTCAAAGAGCGAGACGTAAATAGCCGAATATAAACCAATCTTCATCAAATGAGTCCTCTTCGCCGATAAGATGTACCGGGCCCACTGCAAATATCCGGCGGGCGGTCGTGGGATCAATCCAATGTTATAGGCCTGTCCCCAAGGGCGTGCTTCACCCTGACAGATTCGCTCCCCAAAATGTCTATTGCCGGCGGCGGCTGCACGGGAATAGCACCAATTGCAGGCTGGAGGAGGTCATCCGAGTTCCAATTTTTGACCTCCACGGCATACTTCACCGGGGGTTCATCCGCATAGGGGATCGAAAATATGGGCTCGGACGGCGTAGCGGAACCGAAGCTTCGGCGACCCTGGATGATCTCGTTATACCACCTACCCCACAGGTGAAGGTTTTTATGCTCAGGGTCATGATCCTTGATGAGAGTGAGCACCTCTCGGTCCACTGGTGCCTGGGGAAATCCTCCCTCCGAGCGAACAAACGAGAATGATAAGTCAGCATGCATGTTTCCTGTAGAGGGACAAAAGTCAGCCGTCAGTGTTGTAATTCCAACGCTTGGCGTTTTAAAATTTTTTACCACATTGCAATGCAGTGGGTAGGAGACCAAAGGGGGACCCACAAAATCTGGATGACAGTGCATCATTTAATAAGACAGCCCCATCATTGGATGAGACTATCAATTAATGAAGAGATCCCCAAGAGAATATTCTCATTCATGGGAAATCCCTAGAGACAAGGAGAAAATCTCCTCTTTCAGAGCAAAGCTCTGTCACAGAGTGACATTTGTCAAACTCTGGTCTCAAGGGAATAAAAATTTCCTAAAAAGAGCCTAGCTCTGTAATAATGATGGAAAGATCCATCAAAAGAAAAATTTAACTCTTAGGAGTTCTTCATTTTCAGATCAAAAAAGATCTACATTTGATCCATGAGCAAAGCTCTGTTCATAGGTTAAAACCCATGAAACAAGATCTCTGTAGATCTATGGATTTTTGAGAGCAAGGCTCTGTTGATGAAACCCCAAAGGGGTTTTCTTTAGATCAGAGATCTATAAGAGTAAGGCTCTCTTAATTTAATTTAATTTAATTTAAGTTAAATTTTACCTAAGTTGTTCTAAAAATCTGAACTCTGGAGTTCTTGAAAAGAAACGAGAGCAAGACTCTAAAGTTCTCAAAAGCAAGAGAAAGGCACTGAAAATCAAAGTTCTTGAAAATAGTAAATCATTTACTGAGGACCAAGGGTCCTATTTATAGGCGCTTGCGCCCCTTCAACTTATCAGTTGATCCAATGGCTAGGATGTTGCCACCGCTGCACTCACGTGTGCGCCACGTGAGCGCAACGGTGGGGGGGCATTTGTTTCCCCCAATCAGAGCAAAGCTCTTTTTGAATTTCAAAAATTCAAAAATTGAAGCAACACTTCAAATTCCGTGTGCTGCGCGCAACGCGCCACGTGTCAAAAGCCGATACGTCAGCTCAGCGCCCAAGGCAGCGCGTCCAATCAGAGCAAGGCTCTATTTAAAACAAAATTAAAGGAAGCAACGCTTCAGTAGCGTAAGTGCTGCGCTGCGCGACACGTGTCAGCGCAGTTGCGCAAGCACAGTTGCGCTGCGCTGCGCTGTGCGCTGCGCGACACGTGTCAGCGCAGTTGCGCTAGCGCAGTTGCGCTGCGCGACACGTGTCAAGCGCTGATGCATCTGCGCCAAACAGAATTAAAATTCCAGTAAGATCTTTCTGTTCTTATTAAAACAAGAAGATTGTCTTCTGTAAAACAGAAGCCCTTGGATCAAAGATCCAACGGTGGGGAAAATTCCCAAATCACTCAGAGAAAGATCTCTTTAACAAATTTAACAAATTAATGGGCACTATATAAAGGCCCCTAGACCCCAATTCAAAAACAGATTAAGAACAACAACGAGAACACAGAGAATAGAAAAACTCTAGAAATAAAGAGAGAACTCTAAAGAACTCTGAGAAGAAATTCAGAAGGAAAAAGAAGGTAAAACCCTTTAAAAAAGAAGAATTTCTTCTGAATAGATCATTGATCTAAGAACAAGATCAATGATCTTCAATAAAAAATAAATAATGACAAAAGCATTGCTTTTTCATGAACCATTGGTTCTGGAATCTTAAAAATTCTTTTCTTGAATCCAAAATTAGATCAACAAATTAAAACAGTGCCTTACACTTGCAGATCTGCACTGTTGCGCTCCTGGGTTGGCGCAAGCCACCGGAGAGCGCCACGTGTCAGCACCAGAATAACTTGCGCTATGCGCTTTTAAGATAGAGCATTGCTCTCTGAAATTGGCGCAACTCACCAGAGCGCGCCACGTGTCAGCAGCGCAACAGCGCAGCGCACTGCGCTTGCGCTCACCAGAGCGTGACACGTGTCACCTCCACGTGCGCTTGCGCTCAATAATTGGCGCAAAGTGCCTGACAGGCCACATGGCCACTGTCAGTTTGATTAATGCACTGCATTATTTACAGAAGGGCCAAGCCCAATTAAAAAAGGCCTAACAGGCCTAATAAAATGCAATGCATTGTTTTAAACAAAGGGCAGACCCCAAACAAAAGCAGATGATGTGCATTATTTAAAAGGGACAGAGCCCAAATAAAAAAGGCCTAGCAGGTCAAAAGAAAATGCAGTGCATTATTAAACAGGGGCAAAGCCCTAGCATAGGCCTAACATGCCAAAGATAAAAACGTTGAATATTCTCAAGTGGACTTAGCCCAATCATGGCCGTAAGTTCTCAAATTAAATTGACTGAGCAAAACTGCTCTCTTAAATCAATTTACATCCGGTTCAAGGGTACATCTCCGAACTCCTCTGACACCTATCGTTGTAATCCTTCAACGACGTCAGAGAGGTGACGGGTCCCGACAACCACACACCAATACGGACTGTGGGGTCCTTAAACCCATGGACTTATGCGTCCTTAAACCAAGATACGGACTGTGGGGTCCTTAAACCCATGGACTTATGCGTCCTTAAACTCACGGACTAATGCGTCCTTAAACACATCTATGTGGACTATGGGGTCCTTAAACCCATGGACTTATGTGTCCTTAAACTAATGGACTAATGCGTCCTTAAACACACCCATACGGACTGTGGGGTCCTTAAACCCATGGACTTATGCGTCCTTAAACTAATGGACTAATGCGTCCTTAAACACACCCATACGGACTGTGGGGTCCTTAAACCCATGGACTTATGCGTCCTTAAACTAATGGACTAATGCGTCCTTAAACACACCCATACGGACTGTGGGATCCTTAAACCCATGGACTTATGCGTCCTTAAACTAATGGACTAATGCGTCCTTAAACACACCCATACGGACTGTGGGGTCCTTAAACCCATGGACTTATGCGTCCTCAAACCAAGATACGGACTGTGGGGTCCTTAAACCCATGGACTTAAGCGTCCTTAAACTCACGGACTTATGCGTCCTTAAACTAATATCCGTCCCCAAAATGGGAACGATGGACCACCATGTCCCTAAACTGGAACATGGACCACCATGTCCCTAAACTGGAATATGGACCATCATGTCCCTAAACTGGTAATGGACCGCCATGTCCTTAAACTACGTATGGACCACTACGTCCTTAAACTGGAACAATAGAGCCCCCCCTAAATGCTCTTTTGTCGAATCTAAACGATCCCGTTTAAGTTGATCTTGGCCTCAAATATGGCTAACGTATCCTTAAACATTCAAACAGACTTTAGTCCCAAATTGGACTATAAGACCCCCAATCAACTTTGGTTCAAGGGTACATCTCCGAACTCCTCTGACACCTGTCGTTGTAATCCTTCAACATCGTCAGAGAGGTGACGGGTCCCGACGGACATATATTAAATGGACCACTACGTCCCCAAACTGGAACATTAGAGCCCCTAAATACTCTTCCGTTAAGTTGATCTTAGTCTCAAATAGGACTAACGTATCCTTAACGAACGTTTAAGTTGATCTTAGCCTCAATAGGGCTAACGTATCCTTAAACTAAAACACCAAAACCAAATCTAAGTAAATACGGATTTGGACTAATCCACGTCCTACGGGCGACAACATAAATTAGTCTCCGTATACAATCCACGGGCAACCATAAACAAAACAAACACCCACGACACGAAGTGAAATTCTGGAGAAGGAGAAAGTTGTTACCGCGATGCAATAGCGTAATTAACTGCAGGGGCTTGCGCCTGCAGGGAAGAGCGTCCCCACAATCAAAAAACCCTCAAGTAAGGGGGAATCTGACGAAGTCTGCTATATCGGCCGCATCCGTCTAAACCTCCGATACACGGTGCCATAAATCAACTTGGCATCTTCGGAGAGGTAGACGGATAAAACCAAATAGCATCTGCCCCGAATCTCAGGCAAGACGTCCCTACGCGGTCGCGTCTCTGTGTTCGGAGGGGAACACCTATTTTAGCGCACTCTGGGAAGCGGGGCGCGACAACATAAATATAAGTAAAGCATCCCCAACGGGAGCAAATCCACGCCCAACGGCGGAAAACAACCACCACAACAGATATACGACGCCGTAGCGAAGAAATAAAAGACGGTAGAAGTAAAATTGCATAAAAGACCTCCAAGTCACAAAATAATATACAATATCGTTCTCACATTAAGTCTCTAAGTCATACAAGATAATGGTAGATGGAGAGTACATGATACAACAAATATACAATGAACATAACGGATAACCACAAAACCCACCTAAGCAAAACCGCACACTATGAGCTGAAGCGGTATCTGCAGCAAAAGATGATAAGATAGATGAATAGCCTGCCTCGACTACTCTGGGAAACAACCTGCAAAACACTGTGGCACAACGGGGGTGAGTTGCCAACTCATGAATAGTAAATAATATATGCAGGTAATCGCAAGTATGCACGTACAGCGCGAAACTAACATATGCAAGCTAAGCAATAAATGGTCATATGCATGCAACAGTCATGAAAGGTACACTAGCAGTTACAACTAATACATGAAGCAGTAATATGACAATATGTATGCAACAGTCATGTAAGATACTCTATCAGGTACTATTAATATATAAAGCAATGCATAAACAATAAATGTGAAGTATGGGATGAAACATGTCATTTCCACGGAATCCTGACATCGTGGTAGGACCAAAGTCCATCAAGACAATCCAAATCCCAATTTTCTCAAATCAGCCCCCAAATTGGCTCTCATGTCATGTAAGTCTCACAAATCCTAAATGTACAATATCAAATAAATCTTATATATGCTGTATCCAATATCAAGTGAATCTCATATATCCTGAATCCAACATCAAGTGAATCTCATATATCCTGAATCCAATATCAAGTGAATCTCATATATCCTGAATGTACAGTATCAAGTAAACCTCATATATCCTGAATGTACAGTATCAAGTAAATATCATATATCCAATATCCAGTAAGTTTCATATAAAGTGAGTGTCCAACATCGACACCCAAAAACATCATGAAATAAGTGTCTAGCATCGACATATAAATACTCATATCCATACGTTCCTCGAATCGTAAGTGCCCAGTTTCGACACCCGTGATCCACGTATCGGTCTTTCTCATATTCATACGTTCCTCGAAACCCAAGTGTCTCACCTCGACACTTGCGTTCCACGTATCTTTATATACGTCCTCCGAATCTTAAGTGCCCCAATATCGACACTCTCGATCCCGTATCGGTTTAAAACAAATCTCTACGTGGGTACATACAAATATCAAGTAAAGAATAAGAATACTTGCATAATATCATGAAACCACCACGGTCCTCAAACCCAGAAAACATCAAGTAATGAATAAGTATAAATGCATGAATTAATACATATATATTAGCATCTCATTCCACTATAATATATATATATATATGCATATATAACAGTGTCCCATTCAACTGTTATATATACTGAGGAGTAAAAATATCAGAGAATATCATATGAAATCCATGAATGTAATATATGCAACATGAAACAGTAATACGAGCATATAAAGGAAAAACCGCTATTTAACTGCAACAAGTTAATATATATCATGCGGTTCATAATTTCTCCAAGTCCATACAATATCAAATAAAGGTGAACATGTAGCTATAGCCAGGTATGCGTAACCATGTTGGCATAGCAAGATATGTGTATCTACCTATCAATAAAGATGTAATATACCCTCCGGGTATAAGTGAAGTATGTATGCAAGATATACATGTATCTATGTCATTACATATGAAATATACCTATCACTAATGGTAACTAGAATGTAAGCATATCAAGGCATATGTGTAAGCATGTAGGTATACAGGTATGCTATATGTCATATGCATAAAGAAATATGAATCAATGTCTCAATATCCCTAACCAAACAATATCATATAGGTATGTGTGTTGTGTGTGTCATGGCAATTATTAACGGTGTGTGTAGCATACAATCAGTGTCGTGCAACATAAGCCGTCAATAATAGTGCAGTGTCCTAAGGGTATAAGTCCAAGCACAACAAATAACCAAGCAATAAGGTGTATGCGCAACTCTATATATGAAATTGAATATGAGACAGTTCATAACATCTCTAGCCCAGACGCATAACGCCATGCGGACGATTCCCCTGTAGATGTTAAATCTACTCACCAACCATCCTGGCTAAGTAAAGCCAACAACTCGCTTTCCCTTCTTCGCAGCGCCCGAAGTCCCTGCCTGCGATCCTGAAAGCATATAACAATATAGCAAGTCTATATTAGCAATCGACCAATACCACGTACTAACTACGTTTGACCGATGCACAAACTCCAATCATACTCTCAAGTGTTCGTCAAGTGGCTAACGCGCGTAGCGACGCTACGAAACCAACTCAAGAGCAAAAGCTACACAAAGACACAATATCGGCATGACCCTAGCTAGGAACGCAAAGTGACACAACTATCAAGCCTAGACCCTGATCGTACCGATCGCGCATTCACAACACAAGATATAGCGTGGAATCAATATAATTAACGTCGCAACGTCAAAAAAAACCCACGCCTAAAATTTACCGAAATCTAATAAGCAACAAATATCATTTTAGCACCAAACTACAACTTTTTACCAAACTAGAATTTACAAACATCACTAATTAGCAAGATTAAACCATTTAAACCTTTACTATAATTTTAATCCATCTAATTAGGATTAGCAAAAGTCTAGTTTGTAATTAAGCTAATTAGGTAATTAGGAAAATTTCATTTAACAAATTAGCAAATTTGTTTAGTTTTCATTTGTCTAAAATTATCAACTAACCATTTCACTAATCAAAACCCTAATTTAATTAACAAAACCCTTACTAGAAATTCTAAATATGAATTTAAAAGCTTAATTTAAACATCTAAATAAACTAATTAAAGTATTACTACCATATAAAGAGATTAGGGTTTGGATTTATACCTTCAAAGAAACACAACTTGAAACTAGAAAATCTAAAGATTAGCCTCTAAAAATCCTCACTTGAATGAAAAACAAAGCTTGTTTTGTGAAGAAGAAAGAAGGGTTTGATTTATTTTTGAGTTTGTATGAATTATTTAGGATTTTTCATCATTTTTTTGAAGCATAGAAGTGAAGAAATGAGATGAGAAATTATAAGGGCAGCAAGAGAAGAGGTTTCGGCCACTTGAGGAAAAGGATAGGGTTTTGTGGTGAAGTGTAGAAAAATCTAGACGAAAACTTCAATTATTGCATAATAAAACAAAAAAGCTTTAATCCACCTCATTCTTTCTTTTAAAAATTCATTTTTGTCACGCCCCGCTTCCCAAAATACGGAATACGGAAGCGACGAAGGCCAGCCGTGCTACCTACGGTAAGGAAAAATCCTTCCATAGTCACATAAGGCTGTCTAGATTAACCTGTCAAAGATAAAATCTAATACCAAAAAGGAATGATACCGATAATCATGCTGCAATGAAACCACAAGGAATACTAAAAATGGGTCCACTAGATAAATGATGCAATTAAAGATCTGATACAATAGATTCGAAATAAAATAAGATCCAAAAGAGATACATAAGTCCTAATGTCCCATAAGGGCGCACATGCTAAAAACTAATTGAAAATGGTGAAAATAAACCTACGGTTACTGATCTTCTGTGAAATCCTGATAGCAGCTCCGATCCTGCTCAGCCTGTAAATCTGTCTCTAAACCTGAGATGGCAAATCTCAGGGATGTCAGAACATCCCAATAAATACTCAACGTATAAGGTGTGTGTATGGTATAATAACAAAAATATGAAAGTAGTGAAGCCCGGTGCGCAAGAAAAAACATATATATAAATAATTAGATACATTAACACTATGAAACATGTATGTAAGAGCTCAAGTCATAACCTAACTGGTCACTAAAAGGTAAACTATGCTATCGTAAGCTTGAGTGTGTGCGTCAACCTCTGCAGGAGTATTCCTAACCCAAGAGTGGTGCCCTAGGAGCTAGGAAACACGGGCCCAACTGTGGAATGAACATGAGACCGATATAACCTGGTACGAGCTATAAACATGAGACCGATATAGCCCGGTACGAGCAGCCGGCATGGGACTCCTGAGATCCTGTTGTACGAACACACACTCAAACTACCCAAACACCCGCATATTTATAGCTACTATAGTAAAGACTAAATCACTAATTAAGAATGCTGAAAAGACAGGAACTTGTGGTATGGTAATTGTATGGAAATAAAGTGGTGAATAATAGTGTGTCATGTCATGTAATTCGGCATTCAAATTAGAGAACTCATTATAATATGAGTAGTCTGGAATAATGGGTAATCATGGCATGTCAAGTACAATAGTTATAAAATGATAGTGTCCATAAACAAGAATAGCATGTTAAGCTTTCTCAAGCATGCCGACAATGATAGTCTCAAGTAAAATATTAAATATAGACGATAGGATATGATAAAGTCAAAAATGTAAACAAGACTCAACATAAATATGCAAGTATCTGTATTTAACATGCGGGTTTATTTATTGAAAAAATAATAAACTGAAATATGGTTTTAAAGGGTTAATATAGTTAAATAGGAATGACAAATTACAGATGCATAAAGCGGATAGTGGTAATAGTATAATTACGAGATAATAATAAGTAAGATAAAATAAACGACAGATTACCTAGTCATCATGTAGGTGCTAATAATAAGTTTTATAATCATGTGATAATAGAAAATATTAATACAAATTATAGTATCAAAATAATTTATATGACCAGGGCATATAGAGTGCAGCGATATTATAAGGAGTGATAGTGTAGAAAGTTTAATATATATATATATATATATATATATATATATATAACATGAAGCCCAAAGCGTTTATTGATTAACAGTAATAATGGTATATTTTTATGTTTTAGATTAGGATATAAGTGTTGACATTTTGCATGCTAGTGTATACAAATATTGTTACCACAGAAACATATAATTACTTATAAAACTTTTTATATATTAAACCACATTTACATGTTAATAGTTATTTTATTACGCTTGCACTTTTACAGTTGTTAACTTGATAAAAAGATTAATAGGTATTCTAGATCTCAGGGTTTTCATCATATGTACAAGTATTATAAGGTATATTAATAAAGTGGCAAAATATTACAATTTTATTTAAATATTGTAACTTAATAATTTATTTAGAGAATTGCCGATGTTGCATCGACTAAAAAAAATAAAAGAGTAAGAGTACTTGCCTCGGAGACAGATAAACACGACGACACGAAGAACGACTCTAAGATTTGATTGCTCGGCTAATTTTGAAGAAGAAGAAAATATTGTGATGGGAAAAAGAGAAGGTTGATTTATATGAGAAGAGGAGAGATGATAATAATTAGGCTGTTATTTATAGGAAAGAGAGATGTTGTTAAAAATTGGAGAGATTATTATAATTAGAGAGAGAAATATTCTGATGAGATGATATTTAGATTTGATTTTATAAAAGAGAGATATGATGGGTTGTTATATACTTCTATAAGATATTAGAAAAGTTGTATATATACATATTAATTTATAGTGAAAATATATGTAGATATGTATATGGTTATGAGTTAATGAAAATAAATATAATTAGTTATATATATAGGATTTTATGATATCAAACAACTAAAATATATTTTCAGTTAAACTATCATAACAAAATATCTTCAATTATATATATGTATGTATGTATATAGGTTTGTAGAAAAATAATTAAAGATAGAGTAGATTTGAGAAAGAGAATCTGCTGAGAGAGATTAGATTAGATTGGAGAGAGAGGGATTTTGTTAGGGAATATATATAGAAAAAGAGAGCGGGGGTTTGGTGAAATATAGTTAGTGATATAGAAAAATATATGTAGATAGAATAGAATATGGGGAAAAAGAAATCTATTGGAAAAAATATTTGTTTTGAGAGAGAGAATAATATTTGTTTTAAAAGAATAAAATTATCAGGCGAGACATATGGTGATTAGAGAGAGAAAATTGAGTTGTTAGATTAGAAAAATATTTATATGGTTAAGAGATTTAACAGCGGCTCTCATGACTTTTCAAAAATTAAATATTTTAACCAAATAAATATCGTAAGACAAAATATCTTATAAATAGAATTTAAAAAGGGGTAAAATCTTATATATATGTATTGTTTAAAGAAATACCAAATAAAATATGTTTTGTTTAAACTATGATACTAAAATATAAATATGGTTATAAAATAGTGTTAGACAAATAAATATTTAAATACTAATAATATGCATATTTAACAAACTTGAAAAACCATAATTATATGTATATATCTTGATTAAAAGTATTAAACTCTAAGTTATAATAATAAAAATAAAACAAAACCCAATATATCCAAAAGAAAAAGAAAAAGAAACGTATGATCGAACTAGGATGTTACATCCTACCCACCTTACAAAAATTTCGTTCTCGAAATTTGAAGAACGAAAATACAAGATCGCGAACTAATTACAAGGATCAATGAAAATAGATGGGTATGAAAAATTAAGGATCAAGGAAGCAAATAAGGGAATTAAGAGTCACGGTTTGGGCTCGAAAAATCGGCATGCGAAAGGAAATCAAATCAATGGAAACAAATCAAGTAGAACTCTAAATTACTCAAACAGAATAACGTATTGTAACCATACCGCGGTACATGGGTACAATAATGTAATTCTATCTTAGTCGCCCGAATCCTACAATCAGAGTCAACGGAATATGCAACACGACACACCGAGAGAAACCTAGACATGTGATTCTAACCTAAAAAGTCGGTAGAACCAAGACTAACTTTTGACGTTAGCCTGGCTCTGATACCAAAAAAACCTTGTCACGCCCCGCTTCCCAAAATACGGAATACGGAAGCGACGAAGGCCAGCTATGCTACCTACGGTAAGGAAAAATCCTTCCATAGTCACATAAGGCTGTCTAGATTAACCTGTCAAAGATAAAATCCAATACCAAAAAGGAATGATACTGATAATCATGCTGCAATGAAACCACAAGGAATACTAAAAATGGGTCCACTAGATAAATGATGCAATAGGTTCGAAATAAAATAAGATCCAAAAGAGATACATAAGTCCTAATGTCCCATAAGGGCGCACATGCTAAAAACTAATTGAAAAGGGTGAAAATAAACCTACGGTTACTGATCTTCTGCAAAATCCTGATAGCCGCTCTGATCCTGCTCAGCCTGTAAATCTGTCTCTAAACCTGAGATGGCAAATCTCATGAATATAAGAACATCCCAATAAGTACTCAACGTATAAGGTGTATGTATGGTATAATAACAAGAATATGAAAGTAGTGAAGCCCGGTGCGCAAGAAAAAACATATATATAAATAATTAGATGCATTAACACTATGAAACATGTATGTAAGAGGTCAAGTCATAACCTAACTGGTCACTAAAAGGTGAACTATCTTATCGTAAGCTTGAGTGTGTGCGTCAACCTCTGCAGGAGTATTTCTAACCCAAGAGTGGTGCCCCAGGAATTAGGAAATACGGGCCCAACTGTGGAATGAACATGAGACCGATATAGCCCGGTACGAGCTGTAAACATGAGACCGATATAGCCCGGTACGAGCTGTAAACATGAGACCGATATAGCTCGGTAGGAGCTGCCGGCATGGGACTCCTGAGATCCTGTTGTACGAACGCACACTCAAACTACCCCAACACCCGCGAATTTATAGCTACTATAGTAAAGACTAAATCACTAATTAAGAATGCTGAAAAGACAGGAACTTGTGGTATGGTAATTGTATGGAAATAAAACTGGTGAATAGTAGTGTGTCATGTCATGTAATTCAGCATTCAAATTAGAGAACTCGTTTTAATATGAGTAGTCTGGAACAATGGGTAATCATGGCATGTCAAGTATAATAGTTATAAAATGATAGTGTCCATAAACAAGAATAGCATGTTAAGCTTTCTCAAGCATGCCGACAATGATAGTCTCAAGTAAAATATTAAATATAGACGATAGGATATGATAAGGTCAAAAATGTAAACAAGACTCAACATAAATATGCAAGTATCTGTATTTAACATCCGGGTTTATTTATTCAAAAAAATAATAAACTGAAATATGGTTTTAAAGGGTTAATATAGTTAAATAGGAATGACAAATTACAGATATATAAAGCCGATAGTGGTAATAGTATAATTACGAGATAATAATAAGTAAAATAAAATAAATGACAGATTGACTAGTCATCATGTAGGTGCTAATAATAAGTTTTATAATCATGTGATAATAGAAAATATTGATACAAATTATAGTATCAAAATAATTTATATGACCAGGGCATATAGAGTGCAGCGATATTATAAGGAGTGATAGTGTAGAAAGTTTAATATATATATATATATATATATATATATATATATAACATTAAGCCCAAAGCGTTTATTGATTAACAGTAATAATGGTATATTTTTATATTTTAGATTAGGATATAAGTATTGACATTTTGCATGCTAGTATATACCAATATTGTTGCAACAGAAATATATAATTACTTATAAACCTTTTTATATATTAAATCACATTTACATGTTAATAGTTATTTTATTACGTTTGCACTTTTACAGTTGTTAACTTGATGAAAGAATTAATAGGTATTCTAGATCTCAGGGTTTTCATCATATATACAAATATTATAAGATATATTAATAAAGCGGTAAAATATTATAATTTTATTTAAATATTGTAACTTAATAATTTATTTAGAGAATTGCCGATATTGTATCGACTAAAAAAAATAAAAGAGTAAGTGTACTTGCCTCGGAGATAGATAAATACGACGACATGAAGAACAACTCCAATATTTGATTGCTCAGCTAATTTTGAAGAAGAAGAAAATATTGTGATGGGAAAAAGAGAAGGTTGATTTATATGAGAAGGGGAGAGATGATAATAATTAGGCTGTTATTTATAGGGAAGAGAGATGTTGTTAAAAATTGGAGAGATTATTATAATTGGAGAGAGAAATATTCTGATGGGATGAGATTTAGATTTGATTTTATAAAAGAGAGATATGATGGGTTGTTATATACTTCTATAAGATATTAGAAAAGTTGTGTGTGTGTGTGTGTGTGTGTGTGTGTATATTAGTTTATAGTGAAAATATATGTAGATATGTATATGGTTATGGGTTAATGAAAATAAATATAATTAGTTATATATATATAGGATTTTATGATATCAAACAACTAAAATATATTTTCAGTTAAACTATCATAACAAAATATCTTCAATTATATATATGTATGTATGTATATAGGTTTGTAGAAAAATAAATAAAAAGAGAGTAGATTTGAGAAAGAGAATCTGTTGAGAGAGATTAGATTGGATTGGAGAGAGAGGGATTTTGTTAGGGAATATATATAGAAAAAGAGAGCGGGGGTTTGGTGAAATATAGTTAGTGATATAGAAAAATATATGTAGATAGAATAGAATATGGGGAAAAAGAAATCTATTGGAAAAAAAATATTTGTTTTGAGAGAGTGAATAGTATTTGTTTTAAAAGAATAAAATTATCAGGCGAGACATATATGGTGATTGGAGAGAGAAAATTGAGTTGTTAGATTAGGAAAATATTTATATGGTTAAGAGATTTAACAGCGGCTCTCATGACTTTTCAAAAATTAAATATTTTAACCAAATAAATATCGTAAGACAAAATATCTTATAAATAGAATTTAAAAAGGGGTAAAATCTTATGTATATGTATTGTTTAAAGAAATACCAAATAAGATATCTTTTGTTTAAACTATAATACTAAAATATAAATATGGTTATAAAATAGTGTTAGACAAATAAATATTTAAATACTAATAATATGTATATTTAACAAACTTGAAAAACCATAATTATATGTATATATCTTGATTAAAAGTATTAAACTCTAAGTTATAATAATAAAAATAAAACAAAACCCAATATATCCAAAAGAAAAAGAAACGTATGATCGGACTAGGATGTTACAATTTTAAATTCTAAAAATCTTGATATTTTGGATGGATGGTTAAAAACTTAATCTAGTGATTAACTTAGCACAAATCCACATTTGTAGTAATTAACCCAAACCAAAAAAGTAATTACCACAAATAAAGTGCACAAACCCTGGTTTGGCCGCGGTTCCGCGGTCGAATTATGGAATTAGGGGCCCAAACCTCACAGTAATTCTTAGTTTTTCATGCTTACTTTTCTGCATATTTTTAATTCACAAAATTCAACAGTTTTGAAAAATGTACAGAGAGGCGTTTTGATTGGGGTTTCGGGGTTCGATCGGATCTCTAACTTCGTCTACCCATCGCCTAAGGCTCTAGCTAGGCTCTGATACCACTGTAGGGTTCCTAGGCACACTAATGAAGTCTCACAAGTGATCAAACATGCCAATATCAAATTTTACGGGTGCCGAGAAACCCTAATACGGATCGTTAACTAGATGTCTAGGAGAAAGATGCAACTAGTAAACTACTTTACTAAGAGAACGGAAATACAACCTTTGTAGATCCGGTCCTCCACCTCCATAGCTCCGCAATGAAGTCTTCTCGCTGTCCAAATGGAAACCCGGGCTCTAGCGTCGGCTTCACCGGAGAAATGGGCGGGCAAGGTCGTCGGCTTCGTGCCGAAGATGATCTACGTCGAGGCATCACAAGATCAAGCTCCAACTTCACCAAGCCATGAAAACTTGTGAAGGAAACACCCTATACTACTTGGCAAGAGGTAGAGGATGAAGAAATAGGAGGTGGGTTCACTTTAGAATTGGATTTCTCACTTATATGCTCAACTTGCCATTAATGAAGACAAGCTTTTTCTTCAAGTGAAGAAGAAGAAGAAGAAGCAATAATATGATGAATATTATGATAAGTGTTATATCAAGAATAATAAAAATGATTCTTATCATAATATTAACCATGGTAATGTGTAGAGAAATAACTAAGGTTAAATGAATGGTTAGGGTTTAGGAGATGAAGACAAAAGAGTCACTTAGGTCAAAGTTGCATGAAGCTTCAAGAAGCATCATGAATGAAAGCAACCCTTATGCTTTTATTTCTCATTTCTTTTAATCCAAAATAAATAGATATATGAATGAATGAATAAGAAATAAAACCCTAACCATTTACTTAACCAAGGTTTAACTCTTTGCACAAACCCTAGCAATCTTGCATCATCAAACATGATACAATCAAGTGAGAAAAGCCTTTTAAAGTGAACCGATACTAGTCAATGCAAAGTAATATATCAAATATATAATTATGCATTAAATCATTAAATCAACACTTGATTCAATGATCCGGTCATATCGTATATATAACCGACTAATATCAACAGTAACAACTTATCGAATCAACACTTGATCCGATAACCCGGCTATATCGCATATAACCGATCAATGTCACATATCGCGAGAATCGAATACAGTATCACATACTGGTATCATTCTCGGTCCCACACATATCTCATATGCGCTCCTATTTCGTTTCGCTTGAGCCAGGAAACCTCTGTGTAGGACTCTAAAGACTCGTCAATACGCCGGCAGCAGGTGATGATCATATCAAGCACCCACAAGCCGCAAGCGGTCTGCTAAACGTAAAGGCCACCCGGGTATTGAGCGATCAGAAGATCGACGAGCAAGCCCGCTCACACTCCAGTGAATCCAACCAGTAACACTACCGTACAGTCCGGTCTGATCGTCTGATATGTCGCATATCTCGCCTAGGGGTGGTAAACGTCAGACCCCAATAGCTTGATAAGTCATGCCGACGTAGGGTCCATAACATTCATGAAACTACTGATAACTCTTACCAGTATATCACTGCAACCCTGGCCAGGGATTTCCTGTTATGGCCAGTCGTGCATTGCGCAACATCAACCCCCAATACCGGGAGAGACGAATCCCCTCCTATTGCTCATTGCCTCCATGTGAATCGGGACTGTACCCAAAAACCACCTGTTTGCACGACTCAGTAGAGCCGTGGTAGGGTGGAAATCAAAACACAGTGGGAGACACACAAGACTCTATGACGATCTCGGGTCAACAGACTAAGCTGTACCAGTGTCACCAGAGAACTGCCATCTGACGTGAGGTATAATACCATCTGGGAGTTTTCGGCGAGTCCGTTCAGTGTACCCAGTCTCCACTGAGCACCCGTATACCATCTCTGATGTCAAACACCAATGGATATGGGATCATCCATCGCCCATCGCATGGGTCAAGAAGATATACGCTAGTCTACTCTGGAATATCGATGCCCCGTCTCGATATTCTCTCGACTGGGAACATTGAAGGATGTACTCATGCACTATCCAGGCCCCACTAGTATGATCTGCATCACAGTCCTGGAAGTCGAGTACATATCCTAAGGGCTTTATCAACATGTAACAGAGAGACAGAAAGTATACACGTTAAGATAAAGAGCAACCAGATAGCGTACTATCATGTCGAGCAAGAAAGTCCTACCTATATATGTCCCAGCATCCACTACAATATACATCCAATGTACAGTAATGGCCTCTAGGGCATACATATATCTAACAATCTCCCACTTGCACTAGGGCCATCTGTAGCAGTGGTTGCAGTATCACATACTCAACCATCCCCTAAAAGTCTCTCTTTGGGAAAAGGCCTTCGTGAGTGGATCCGCCGTGTTGTCCTCTGAGTCTACTCTCCTAACCTCGATCAACCTGGAGATCAACTATCTCCATGATCAGGTGATGCTGCCTCAGAATATGTCTGGATCACTGATGGGACCAGGGTTCCAGGGCCAAAACCACACTTCCATTGTCATACAATGGCAGGAACCTAGTTCATCTTATGAACCAATATACACCCAAACTGCCTCTTTGGTAGTATCTTTAATAGCGATGTTACCAGCCTTTATCGTCTAGTTTGCCACGGTATCTAGCTTGGAACTCTTCCAACATACCGTCCCTTTACTGAGGGTAAAGACAATGCCTGCGACTGACATTCAGTCGTCTTTATCATCCTGGAACCCTTACAGAGATTCTCCCCAGGATCGATTGATACCATCTCACTACATCTAGTGAGAATCCTAGCATCCAATTACATCTATCTCATAGATGAAAACTCAGGATTTTAGGAGGTATCACTTTGATCCTATTGGAGAATCTTTGTGATAATGGGAGATCGACCGATCGTAGCATAGGAAACTCTTTTCCTATCAAGAGTATGTTGTCCACGTACAATACGAGGATAACTACCTTACTCTCTACTACCGTTTTGTATATACAAGGTTCATCTACTATTTTGATGAAGTCAAATACTTTGACTACCACATCAAAACAGATGGTCCAACTCCGCGATGCCTGCTTCATCACATAAAACATCTTGCACACGTTTCCGCTGCTCCCACTGTTTACGTAGCCCTCTGGCTGTGTTCTTATAGACGTTCTCTTCTAAATCATTATTTAGAAAAGTAGTCATGGCACCCAACCACCAGATATCGTAGTCATGGTATGTAGCTGTGGTAAGTAGGATCTGGATGGACTTAAGCATTGTCCTTGGAAAAGGTTTCATCATTATTCGTGCCTGGTCGATGACGAAAACCTTTAACAAGTCTAGCTTTGAAAGTCTCAACTTGTCCATCTACACCAAGTAATCTTCTCAAGATATACTTGCTCCTGATGGGGATCTAACCCTTCAGATATCGCAACCAAAGTCCATACTTTGTTGGTGTATATGGATTCCATCTCAGATTGCTAAGCATCCAGCTATTCTTACAGAGTCCCTACTCTTGATGGCCTGCTCGAATCTAGTTGGGTCATCATCTCATGATGCAATCCTTGCTCCCACTGTCATCGAGAAACCGAAGTATCTCTCAAGCAGGTGAGGAACCCTGCTAGATCGGCGGAGAGGCTGAGGTTCGTCGGGAACTATTGAATTCTTTGGTTCTGTCAAATCATCAGCTGCAGTTTTGTATAGCTGGAACCTTTCCAGTTCTACACAACTGACTTTACCTCGATCTTGTCCGGATTTTGCTTTTGACATAGGCCAGACAACCCCAAATATTAACTAACTTAAGATATGGGCTCTTCCCTTTCCATATCACATATGAAGTGGTAGGCAACTGATTTGATTTGAACCCAATTCAATAGGTATGCAGCTTCTCAAGTGCACAACCCAAAAAGGAAATAGGTAACTCAGTAATACTCATTATAGAGCACACGATATCTAATATTGTGCGATTGCTCCGCCCCGATACACCGTTGTGCTGTGGTGTATTCAGAGGAGTAATACGGAGAGAGAATCTCATTCTCCTTTAGAATGGTCCAGGAATGCCATGCACAAGTATTCTCCTCCCTGATCTTATCATAGGACATAATACTTATACCCGTATTGGTTCTCTACTTCTAACTTATATTCTGTGAATATCTCAAAAGGTTCGGACTTGTGTTTCAACAGGAACATATGTCTGAGTCTTGAGAGATTATCAGAGAATATAATGAAGTACAAAGAACCATTCCTGGCATGTGTAGACAGGAGACCTTACATACATCATAATGTATCAGTCCCAAGAGTTTACTAACTCTTTCTCTGTTTCCAACAAACAGAGCTATGGTCATTTTATCTTTGTGACATGACTGGCAAGTTTCACAAGATGTAAATTCAAACTGATTTAAATATGCATCTAAAATGTAACTTCAGCCAGTCGGGTCGCATTGATATGACCTAGTCTACAATGCCTCAAGAATGATTCGTTCATTTCTGAACTCTTCCTCTTGTGTGTGTTCTGAATACTAAGAACTGTAGTTTGATTTAGAACGTTAATGCTTTTAGATAACGCGCCTAAACCGATCAACTTTTGATATAGGAAATGTTCAAAACATTATCCATCAATACAAAATTTTATCATTTCTTTAATAGTAAAGAGACTGATATGATTTTGTATATCAGGCTCGGTATCTAATAACATTCGTTCAGAATCAATGTATTGATAATACAGGGTGACAGTGACCAACAGACTTGGCTGCAACACTTGCCCCGTTTTCTGCCTCATGAAACTTATGACCCGTTCTCAGTTTTTCTACCTTTTTGTAGCCCTATGTAACAGATTACATATCCGGGATCCTGATCCGGTATCAGATACCCAGGATGCAGAGGATACTGAGAAACAGTTTTGTATAATGAACACACCCGAAGGAGATGCATTATATGCATTTTCTTCGTTTGGGCGGCATAGGAATTCTGGTATTCCCCATTTCCTGCTCTGTCTTATAACAATTATAAGCTGGAGCGGGACCAACTTTCCCCAGCTCAGTATAACAAGCGGGTTCAGTCAATACATCCATATTATTATCTTGATTAAGGCGTAATATGGTCGCTACCTGGAGAGAGAGAGAAGAAAACACTCAGCGTGCGCTCTTGCAAGAATAGATTGGTTATTATTTTATCTAATCAGGATGGCTCCCACTGTTTTTATCAAATCTTCCTTTAAACCCTAAAAGGAAAGACTAGCCGGGATTAATTGCACTCTACAAGTTCGCCAATCTTTCAGCCAGGCCAGTGTCGGTACTTTGAGGGAGGTTCCCCGTGCTTTCTCACGGACCTAATTACAGTAAACCTCGGTTTCCCAGAGGCGTAACCCCGTTGACACCTTTCTAGACACCTACTTGATCGGCTAATTGTAAAGTGCAAAACTCTCCCAGGAGTAACAATTACTCGCAGTGGGTATCGGGATCCAACTATCACATAGAAGGTATGCAATCTCATTGCAAATTTCAACACTTGAAACTCCCGATAATGGTTTTTACCCCTAGCACCTATGACCTTGGCTAAGGTCAACAAATCATAGGTACTAGTCAAGTTCTACCCGTCATTTCGTGATTAATTAGACCCACCCACATGACCCTTGGCTAAGGTCAACAAAGCCACATGACTGTCCTAACTAATCGCATCATATGCGGTGTAGGAAGACATCACTTAGCTACCGCACACTACGCCTCGGCTATGGTCGACAAACGTAGCACGAATACTAAGTACTCTACTTCCTAAAATGACGGAGGGTTGCGAATGGTTTTTATGAAAACCTTTAACGCTTTGAACTTGATCTCGTTGCGGAATCAAATGGTTTTTAAATATGATGTTTTTCGAAGCTTTTCTAGTTTTGCTAAAGGGGTCACTCCCGGTGAAGGGATCGTCGGCCCTTTCCTCGTCGAATGAGGTGCGGGATATATCATATATATCACTGTGCAAAGCAGAAACTATAGAAGCAATCAAAAGACAAACCGAGTGTGTAGCATCTGCCAGTTATTGCTAAAGGAGTCACTCCCGGTGAAGGGATCTCGGTCCTTTCCTCATCGAATAAGGTGCAGGATGTTCTATAATGAACACCGCGATGCAAAGCAAGAACTGTAGCTACCTGTTTTTATTTTGAAATTCGATTCCACAACATCAATTAGGTTTATTTTCTTTCATTAATCTCATTAATGAATATCCCATCATTTAAGTCCACCTAATCATCACAGATAAATATAACGTACGCTTATGCCATCCACATTTGCCTCGATGTCCTGTCTGCACCGTTAGGTTAGGTAACTAACGGCAGAGCGGGGCAGGGCTAGCACGGGTGTAAAACATAAGCAACGTTTATATAATATATAATATATACTATATACTATATCTATCAGAGAACATCACATGATCACAACACAGATAACGCAGCAGAAAAATATCATATGAAATATTGGATATACTAGGACGTCCGTGTTTTCAATACGAGCCAGTATAAAACACGGATTCCACGGTCGTGAAGAATAGCCAATCCCACACCCCTAGACCCCTACGAGAGCGGCAAGCAACCCTACCAATTCTAGGGTTAGGAGACCCGGACTCGACTCCTCGAGATGGTTTCCCACTGGACCCTAGAACCCGGTTACTTGTGCTCCCCTCCTTGGGTCTATCCTAATGCGGAAAAGTAAATAATATACAAAAGGTGACATCTTCCGCAACCTGAAAGTGCCCCAATAAAAGAATATTACATACAAGTTTTTACATGAATGAAAATGAAAAACACTCATCTCACATAAAAAAACCCGGCTATTCAAACACGACGATCCAATATAACATATCCAGCAACACATGACATCACATGTCATCAACGTAAGTAAATATGCGCATCCCAATTGTCGTTGACATATAGCAACGAAACCGGCGATATCACATATTACACTTACGGTCACAGAAAAGAAAGTGTAAAACTACAACAGTTGGAATCCGCAATCTGTTCAGACATCACATGCCTAATCAAATGAAATACTTAGACATCACATGCCTAACAATTATAAACCCCGCATTTTAGTCTCATTATCAAAAACACTTTTCAATATCAAGTCGGGCAATTCAACAAGATTCCCGAAATCCTGATCGAATGCTCGTCGCAAACTTCAGTAGACGGCCGCACCCCCGATGCCGTCGACGAAGTGCACCAAAGCGGAACAACGCTGCCGCGAGCACCCGAACGGATGCTTTCGGCGACGGGGTTCTCCTACAGTCACTTGGTCGGGGCTATGAAGCGAGGCTGTCTATTAAGTTTACCCGGCGAGTATCCGCGTACGCTATGTGATTGCGACGGACTTTTGATCACATCAAAATTCCGTGGCAACCGATCAAGTGAGACTAAAGTGCTATGTTTATAACATTCATTCAGTTATCTCATAACTTCTTGTGAATTCCAATTATTGTATCCCATTCCAGATAAATAGAAAATGTTAAACTTTCCGATCGAACAATCGAACACCCAAGTTTTCCCGAAACAGATCAACTCTTGAAATAAGTTTAAAAACATTCACTTCGTGCCTCAGTACCAACGGTCCAGCCATAGAAGGGTCAAGCCAACGCCTCATATGTGGCACGCCGTACTGCCCCAAACCCGAAGGTTCAAAGGGCAGTTCAAGACGGTCACATAATCGAGTTAAGGTTTGTTGTCTTCTAGAGGGACCATCGCTTTACTTGCACTACTTAGAACGTCTTTAAACCATGGAAAAATCCAACACTTGGAAATTTCCCGGCAGGGGAAAAAGTGGGTATTTATATCCGGTCGAACTTTTTAACAGTTTCTAAAATATCTGGAAAAACATAAACGAAGTTAAATTATCCGATCAAATTAACGAATCCCCAATAAAACCCTAGAAAACTCAACACTTGAGTGGAATTAAAAAATTCACATAAAAAATTGCCAAGAAAGGATCTAAGAATAAATATATGAAATTTGAGGGACTAAGTCCAAATTTGGGCCGCGGAACCGCGGCCAAACCCCTGGTTTGGCCGCGGAACCGCGGCCAAACCCCTGGTTTGGCCGCGGTTCCGCGGTTGAATTATGGAATTAGGGGCCCAAACCTCACAGTAATTCTTAGTTTTTCCTGTTTACTTTTCTGCATATTTTTAATTCACAAAATTCAACAGTTTTGAAAAATGTACAGAGAGGCGTTTTGATTGGGGTTTCGGGATTCGATCGGATCTCTAACTTCGTCTACCCATCGCCTAAGGCTCTAGCTAGGCTCTGATACCACTGTAGAGTTCCTAGGCACACTAATGAAGTCTCACAAGTGATCAAACATGCCAATATCAAATTTTACGGGTGCCGAGAAACCCTAATACGGATCGTTAACTAGATGTCTAGGCGAAAAATGCAACTAGTAAACTACTTTACTAAGAGAACGGAAATACAACCTTTGTAGATCCGGTCCTCCACCTCCATAGCTCCGCAATGAAGTCTCCTCGCTGTCCAAATGGAAACCCGGGCTCTAGCGTCGGCTTCATCGGAGAAATGGGCGGGCAAGGTCGTCGGCTTCGTGCCGAAGATGATCTACGTCGAGGCATCACAAGATCAAGCTCCAACTTCACCAAGCCATGAAAACTTGTGAAGGAAACACCCTATACTACTTGGCAAGAGGTAGAGGATGAAGAAATAGGAGGTGAGTTCACTTTAGAATTGGATTTCTCACTTATATGCTCAACTTGCCATTAATGAAGACAAGCTTTTTCTTCAAGTGAAGAAGAAGAAGAAGAAGCAATAATATGATGAATATTATGATAAGTGTTATATCAAGAATAATAAAAATGATTCTTATCATAATATTAACCATGGTAATGTGTAGAGAAATAACTAAGGTTAAATGAATGGTTAGGGTTTAGGAGATGAAGACAAAAGAGTCACTTTGGTCAAAGTTGCATGAAGCTTTAAGAAGCATCATGAATGAAAGCAACCCTTATGCTTTTATTTCTCATTTCTTTTAATCCAAAATAAATAGATATATGAATGAATGAATAAGAAATAAAACTCTAACCATTTAATTAACCAAGGTTTAAATCTTTGCACAAACCCTAGCAATCTTGCATCATCAAACATGATACAATCAAGTGAGAAAAGCCTTTTAAAGTGAACCGATACTAGTCAATGCAAAGTAATATATCAAATATATAATTATGCATTAAATCATTAAATCAACACTTGATTCAATGATCCGGTCATATCGTATATATAACCGACTAATATCAACAGTAACAACTTATCGAATCAACACTTGATCCGATAACCCGGCTATATCGCATATAACCGATCAATGTCACATATCGCGAGAATCGAATACAGTATCACATACTGGTATCATTCTCGGTCCCGCACATATCTCATATGCGCTCCTATTTCGTTTCGCTTGAGCCAGGAAACCTCTGTGTAGGACTCTAAAGACTCGTCAATACGCCGGCAGCAGGTGATGATCATATCAAGCACCCACAAGCCGCAAGCGGTCTGCTAAACGTAACGGCCACCCGGGTATTGAGCTATCAGAAGATCGACGAGCAAGCCCGCTCACACTCCAGTGAATCCAACCATTAACACTACCGTACAGTCCGGTCTGATTGTCTGATATGTCGCATATCTCGCCTAGGGATGGTAAACGTCAGACCCCAATTGCTTGATAAGTCATGCCGACGTAGGGTCCATAACATTCGTGAAACTACTGATAACTCTTACCAGTATATCACTGCAACCCTGGCCAGGGATTTCCTGTTATGGCCAGTCGTGCATTGCGCAACATCAACCCCCAATACCGGGAGAGACGAATCCCCTCCTATCGCTCATTGCCTCCATGTGAATCGGGACTGTACCCAAAAACCACCTGTTTGCACGACTCAGTAGAGCCGTGGTAGGATGGAAATCAAAGCACAGTGGGAGACACACAAGACTCTATGACGATCTCGGGTCAACAGACTAAGCTGTACCAGTGTCACCAGAGAACTGCCATCTGACGTGAGGTATAATACCATCTGGGAGTTTTCGGTGAGTCCGTTCAGTGTACCCAGTCTCCACTGAGCACCCGTATACCATCTCTGATGTCAAACACCAATGGATATGGGATCATCCATCGCCCATCGCATGGGTCGAGAAGATATACGCTAGTCTACTCTGGAATATCGATGCCCCGTCTCGATATTCCCTCGACTAGGAACATTGAAGGATGTACTCATGCACTATCCAGGCCCCACTAGTATGATCTGCATCACAGTCCTGGAAGTCGAGTACACATCCTAAGGGCTTTATCAACATATAACAGAGAGACAGAAAGTATACACGTTAAGATAAAGAGCAACCAGATAGCGTACTATCATGTCGAGCAAGAAAGTCCTACCTATATATGTCCCAGCATCCATTACAATATACATCCAATGTACAGTAATGGCCTCTAGGGTATACATATATCTAACAGACAGTGTTGTGGAGTATGTGTGTATTTATATATACACGCATATATACATATAGGTAAAAAGGGGGAAAGCGTCCAAAGGACGCGTGGGGGCCAACGCCTCACGTGCTTGGCATCCGGGCGCCCCAGGTGCTTGGCACACAGGCGTCAGCAGAAAAAGGGACTTTGTCCCTACTCAGGGAGTTATGCTCCCGATTTGACTTATAGAGTTAAACTCCTGACAGAGAGGACAAGTGGGCTTAGCCCCTGCAGCGGGAGTTGTACTCCCAAAAAGAAAGATTTATTATTTTATAAATATATTTTTTTTAGGAGTTAAACTCCTAAGATATTTTCGGAGCTGATGAAGGGGGACTCCTTTCTTTTCCCTTGAGCCCTGGATCTTCCCCAAAATGGGGTTTTTAGAGGCGGGTCTCCTTCTTCTTCCTCTCGGTTGGCCGGATCTTGGAGAAAGGGGGCGTGAAATTTAAAGATCTTCCCTTTTTGAGATCTGATGGAAGATCTGCGTTCCCCTTCAAGGGTTTTGTGGTGGATAACTATTTCTTTTTGGAAAAGGAAGCATAAAACTCTTGATTTAATTGAAAAGGGGAGAAGGGTTAGAACCTTGAGGAAGGAAAAGGAGGTACAAAACCCTAGAGTTTAAGAGAATGAAAATGTTTCTCTTTTATTTCATCATCATGTTGCCTTATCTAGGCTTACACATTTACATATAGCCCCTTGGGCTTTACAAAATGGCATTTTGCCCATCCCATGTCTCATGTGATCATTTCTTTTGCACATGAGCCATGAGCTTTACAAAAATTTGGCTT
Source organism: Agapanthus africanus (assembly GCA_030015575.1). Classification (NCBI taxonomy): domain Eukaryota; kingdom Viridiplantae; phylum Streptophyta; class Magnoliopsida; order Asparagales; family Amaryllidaceae; genus Agapanthus; species Agapanthus africanus. Next base: position 773,973,807 of record JASDDO010000022.1, read on the forward strand.
TATGCCAATAAAGATTACATCAAAATTATTTATTACATGATTTTTATTTTGGCATGGGGGGCTGGCTGCGGGGCTCAACTTGGGCATGGGCCCACTTGAGCCGGGCTTGGACCTGCTTAGTTTGGGGTTGACTTTGACTTTGATTTGATCAACCGGGATGTAATTTTCGACCCCAACATCGTAAAAATGGAAAGTCACAGAAAATAAACATGAGGAAAATGTTATATGAACAGAGTACAACACGTGGCAAACATCTAGAGACCCAACACCCCAAGATGGCCGGCGAGATTGTGGTTTGGGCTGGCACCGCTGGGCCCAGCCGTCGGTAATGCTCCCATTTTCTTCACCTCGGTCCTTTGGCCTATCCCCACTACTCCACTTCTGTTTGATTTCTCTGTAAATTAACAGAGAGATTAAATTCACCTCTTTAATCCTATTTTAATGCATTTTTAATTCTCTTTTCAATTCTCAAAATCCTAATTCTACCCTATAAATACAACCCTACACCCTAGCCCTCTTCATTCTGAAATCTATTGGCAAAAATTCTCAAAATTTTCCAAGACAAAGAAGAGTACAAGGGGAGTTAGCACTAGGTCAAGTTCCGGGGACGATTCGAGACGATTCCAGTAACCCCGCAACTCCACGAAGCTCCCAATTCTTTCATCAACCTCTTCTCTAAACCCTAAACCTGTAAATTTCCTCTCTTCTATCCTTTTCACATCTCAAAACTTCTTCTTTTCAGTGATGTCGGTAAGTGGAGTTATACCGATATTCATTTCTAAAACTTTTAAAATAACAACTTTTCTTAAGAACTAATTATCTAAATCATTATACTTTGTTTGTTAAACATTAAACAATAATTATATACAAGTTTCATTTCAAAACTCCAAGTAAAACAACTTTTATCACACTTTTACGCTTAAATACCATGAAATTACATATGATATCGTTTAATCATTCTTGCTTATATTACCTCTAGAAAAATATCACGAGGTAATGACCTACCTCTCACAACACGCATCATGACATAGCACGATTTCATTTTAACAATATTTTTGGGACAAATACGACTTTTACAATAAAATACCATAAACTATTAAAAATCGTATTTTTAAAATTGTATTATTTAAATTTCTTACAATTATGTCTCTATAACCCAATTTGGGGAATCCGATTCGGTTGGTGGAGGTTATCGCACATTTATCGGACTAGTAGAGCGAGATACAGACCTCCTCACAGAGTATATGATCTCGATGGGATTTTTAATGCAATTTTTAAGAAAAATGTGATTTCTATTTAATAAATAAATTTTATTTTTAATAATTATATATAAATATTAGCAATCAATCTATTTTAAATATATAATAAATTACAGGCTTTTCTAAACAAAAGAAAAGAATTACATTTCCATGAAAATACCATCAAGATTTCATACAAGTAAAATTTACACAAAAATACCATGAACTATTCAACTAGGTATTTATTCACTAGAATACCTCACTTTTAAAAGTTACATCCATGAAAACCCTAAATACAATAAATAAATACTTGAGATTTATTTTGAAAGTATACTAAAATAATTTTTCATAAAACCCCTCAAATTATATTAATTTACATTAAGGACCCTAGTAAATATAGGTTTAAGCGGGACCAATTCTCTTGAGCCTTACGGAGCCGGAGAAAATGAGTGCTTGCCTATTTAAGGTAGAAAACTAAAACGGGGTTATCAATGGTAATTGGTTTGGAAAAAGTCATAAATCCTACCGTACATGTGCAGCAGTTACCGATAACTCCTAAACCTAATTCAGGACTCAAATCTGTTTAAAGTGTCTGACTCAATCTAAGTCTCAGTCTAATCTGGATACAATCCAAACATGTTTCCAACTATAACTCCATTCCAACATGAATCAAATGTATCAAGCATGAACACTTGAACATGAACATGCAACATGACTCGACTGGACTAAACCATGGATATATTTTGAACTTGACTACATGACTATCCGTTTACATCCGATCCGTTTACATGAACAACTTATACCATGGTTTCGGCAAGTCTTATACAACAAATCATTACAATCAATACAATATGCATTACGGGGTTTTAACGGGGTAAATTGGTACAGAATGTATTAGAAATGGCACGAGACTGTCACATTAATATACCTAACCTGAATATCCGTACCGTTGTCCCGTGGCTTGATGGGTCCTTGTGCTCCGTATATCTTAGTCCACGGAATAGTTGGACTCCTCTCGTATACATTGATGCATTCTGTACCAAACTACAAATAACTACGTTAGTATAACAAAAACAGATAAATTACCAGATCTATTCCTTTTACTTGATCTATTTCTCTTTTGGGACTTACCGAGCGATTGTTCGCTGACAATATTCATATTCCTTCTTTCTTTAGAATGTTGTCAGGAGGATCTGACTCTCAGGAGATCGAGCTCAGACGGTATTACTCGAGGCGATTAAGAGTCTCTTGTAGGGACAGCAGCAGCAGACTGCCATCCTCCTAAATCACCCAGAAGCTGAGGCACCCGGTGTGAAACAATTCCGAGCGCTGCACCCTAAACCATTCTATGGGAAAGAGAGCCCTTTGGAGGCAGAGGAATGGGCTCAGTCGATTGAGGACGATCTGGTAGTAGCACAAGTGCCAGATATTTCTTGGATAAGGGTTGCGAAGCTGCAACTTACAGACAATGCCAGGGTATGGTGGAAGTTTGAAGAAAGCCGACTTACCCAGCCGATCGAATGGAAGACATTTCGCGATATGTTCGACGCGAAATATTTTCCCGAGACTGCTCGTTTTGACATGGAGCAGCAATTCATTCACCTGTAATAAGGCTCTATGTGGAGCAAATTTGTGAATGAGTATGATGCTGAATCCACCATGCTTAGCAGGTAAGAGATGTCTCAAATATTCAAGTTTTCTAATATCATATACTGCATAGCTAACACGAGACCATAACAGGTTCGTAGCACATCTAATACCGACTGCTGAGATCATGGTTAGACGATTTTAGCAGGGTTGAACCAGGAGATCCAAGCTGCTCTAGCTACAGGGGATTTCCCAACCCATGACTTAGCTCTAAAGGCTACCCGTCGATATGAGGCAGTGGTGAAGAAGAAGGGCAGACCTCAATCTGTCGGTATAAAGCGTCCTGCTTCTCAGATGGCAGGAGGAGCCTCTTCCAGGCCACCGCTTGTACCAAGGAGACCGGGAGTAACTTTTAACCGGTCCAGTCCAGACTTTTGCACCTACTGCAGGAAGAATGGACACTTGGTGAAAGACTGCAGGCGTGCAAACGGCCTGCGTTTAGTCTGCGGCTCATCCACTCACGACATTGGTGCATGTCCCCGTAGACTCAATCCGAATCAGGCCTCCAGACCCCATCACTTTTCCGTGGCAGCCGGCTATTCAGGCACCTGCACCTCGATTTGCTCTCCCAGCTCCACCTTCTTGTGGACCTACTGCACCTCCTCTTCATCAGTTCCATCAAGCACAAAGGGACCTATCTCAAGAACAGAGGAACGGACAGAGGAATGCTGTCATGACCCGCTTCCCAGAGTACGCTAAGATGGGCACGTGACATAGCCAACCATGCTACCTGTGGATAGGAAAAATCCCTCCACGGTCACATTACGGCTGTAGAGATATCAAGAACAGGAAAGTAAACCAACTATCTAGTACATGTCCATAAGCCTGAGCAAAAGAGTCAAGAAATAACAATGTGCGGAAGCCAAGAGGTATAATAATGAAACCTGGAAGTAAGACTACATACCGACAGGAACTTCACCGCTCAGTCTAACAGCGGCAATACTCCTGATCGGTCTGCAACAAGGTAGAAGAATCTGGGCCATGCAAAACCTAGACGTCAGCGCGTCATGTCATCAAGCAATAAAATATAAACAGGGTAACAAGCAATGCAAATATAATAATGAATGGAAAGCAGATGTAACAGTAATATAAATCAGAGCAGTGAAGGGTAGTGTGCAGTGAGTAAACTAAACTGTTCTATTGGGTTATCTACTCTCAAGTCTTTGAAATCAATTTGATGAATCATCGATGTAACTCAATAGTATCCCGTGCTTGCCCGGGACCACGGTCTACAGACTCTCGGGCTGAAACCGAGACGTGCCGCTAGGCACTAACAGGAAAGGAGTACAGACCAACGATGTCAGCAGCATCGTCACGAGGCGGGCCTAGCCTCTAAAACTGATCAGTATAAGCGAGCAACTGTCGAGTTACAAGTCAAGATTTCATCATTGATTTCCCCATGCCCCCAAGTTATAGGTGTTCAAGTCAGGTATTCGGTAATCAATAACTAATGCCAACACGGGATCAGGTAAGAGCAGGTTTGTCTGGATAGACAACAGGAACGGTCCGTGAGGACTACATGTCAGGTCTGTTGGCATTAGACACAAGATCAGGTAGCAGGTCAAGCCATGGTACATCAGGTCAGGTCAAGTAGTGTACGGTACCATGTCGGGTCAAGTAATATGTGTGTAACAAGTCATGTCAGGGTGTAAAAGATAACACGTGGGTGCTCATAAGGCAACTAATATAAACATGGGTAAACAAAAATAAGCATGTGTACTAATAGAATCAACAAGCCGGAACTTGTAACATGAAATGCAATCAAGTACAGATTAAGGTATGTAGATACACAGTTATCAGTTTGGGTTTTAAGGAATAGTTTCAAACATTACATGAATGTAGTTTAGCAAATATGGATATTACAACATGTACTAAATAATCTAGAGATGCAATCGAATATAAATCAGGCTAGATGTATGCAAACGGTCGTCTGTGAGGGTAAAGCTATAACGGGTACTATATACTCTGTAAATAAGCATCGTGTGATATAAAATATTGGTACGGATGCAGTTTGATGTACTCTAATATGCAATAAGATATGTTTTTCATGACTTAGATCTAAAATAGTATAAACGAATGCAACGGAACACTGAAGTGTTACAAAACGAAACATGGTACTAGATTTACATTACAGGTATAATCTATATTTAAATAGCCATAAAACAAGTTAAATAGCATGTAGCAAGATTAACTTGCCTCGACGGGTCGCGAAGCGGTATACGGAACATTACGCGTCGGCGGGAAAAGTCGCGACGTGCGCACGGTACACGGAAATGAACCCAAACCACACACAATGGGATCACAAAGGCCAAATATCCTCGCCGGGGCATCGGCATCGTCGACGTCGCGGCCAACTCCTGCGATCAAATCAAACGCAGTGAACATAAGAAGGCAAAACAGTTAAAGAAAGAAAGAAAGAAAGAAGGGAAAAGGAGGGAAAGCAAGAACAGAGAATGGATGAGAGATGAGCGTCTCATTGTGGCAGAGAGAGAGTTGAGGAATTGACGGGGTCGACGGAGCTCCGGCAAGGTGGTTTGGCCCCTAGGATTCGGTTGGGTTAACTAGGTTTCAGGTATAGGGTGTGCAGGGTTCTCTTGAAGGGAAGAAGAATAGAGGGGAGAGAGAGGAGGAGAGATAGAGTGAGATGGCGACGGCGATCGGCGTCGATGGGCAAAGGTGAGGCAGACGGGTTCCATGGTTTGCAGTGGGTGCTCGGGAGATTGAAGGAGAGGGGCTCGGAAGGCGAAGGAAGAAGAAGAAGGTGGAGAGGAGGAATGGAGGAGATGAGAAAACCGTGAGGGAGGTCGTCAGCGTGAAGAGACGACGGTGAGGCTTGGCAAGTGGTTTCCACGAGATGAGGTGAACATGGGTGATGGGTTCATGATGTGTGCAGGAGCTCGGGGGATGAAGAGGATGAAGATGGAGACGAGGAGGAGGAGAGGATGGTTGCAAGGGTGGAGACGAGGGTTAGGGATGATCGACGACGAGGGTGGAGGCGGCGGCGGAGAGGAGAGTTGATGGGTTAGGTTTCCACGTGAAGGGTTCTAAGACGAAGAAGAGAAGGCGTGAAGAAGGAAGGTGACCGGATCACATAGGCGGTGACGGGAGTCGAGGAATGAACAGTATTCGCGAGATGAGCGAGAGAGGGTGCGAGAGGAGAGAGAAAGAGAAGGGGGAGAGGGAGAGAGACTGCGTTCGGGAAGAGAGAGAAGGAGAAAGAAAGAGAGAGGAGTCTGCTTGTGGGGCCCGGGTGCGCACACAAAGGAGTTTGATTGGCTGAAAAAAGATTTGTTTGGGAAATAAATTTATTAAAGATTTCTACAAAATCTCCAAGAATTACACTCGGCTGAGGAAGGAAGAGAGATAAGAGTTGGTGGGGCCCGGTGATATGTATGGAGGGTTTTGATTGGGTGAGGGGAGAGAAAATTTTTTTAGGAAAATTTCAAAAGATTTTACTGGAATTTAAATATATGATATCGTTGGTTTTAAAAAATATTTTATAAAATATTTTTCCCGATTAAAAGATTTAGAAAAATAGGATTTGGCGGAAATACAAAATATTTCAGAATTGCGCCCGGGTCGGGTCCAAGAATTTGAATTTGAAATATGAAAAATATAGGCAGGTTCCAAAAATTGAAATGAAGGATTCTGTAATTAAAAATTATAACCCCAAGAACGGACGCACGCTCGTGCGCGTAGTCGTCCAAACACGTCCGTTTCACTGAACGGGACGAGAACACGATGCGAGGACGCTACAACAGGGTTAGGGGTATCGAGCAGGCCATGAAATGAAAATTTTGATTTATTTTACATGATTTAAATTGTTATATGTAACAGATGCGATACTAGATAAAATGCCAGTAAATCCTAAATTATGAGATGCACTAGCCCATGTAATAAGTTAAGATAATCTATAAATAAAAGTTAATCAGGTTCAAGCAAGCGGGTCGGGTCGAATGCGAAGTAATATGTAGAATACCATTCGCACCCCAAACACGCTAAATCAAGAAAGCCATAGATAGGTAAATATGGAAGTTGGAATTGGTATAAATGAACTCGGGTGTTACATTATATCCAACTACAAAAAGAATTTCGTCCTCGAAATTCCAAGAACAAGAAAGAATAAACAAACAAGAAATTTCAAGAACGGATGTGGAAACTTCTGCTGGATTTCATCTTCTCATTCCCAAGTTGGTTCTCCATACGAGCGATTTCTCCAAGAAACAAGTACAAGAGTGATAACCTCGTTCTTAAGAACTTTTTCTCTTCGATCCACAATTGACATCGGTCGCTCCTCGAAGGTTAAATCTTCTCGTACAGTCATCTCTGAAAGATCCAATACATGTATTTCATCTCGAGCTTACCTACGGGGTTGAGATACAAGAAACTCATCATGAACATTCTCCAAAGATTGCGGTACCACCAAACGATGCGCCACTTCTCCTATACGTCCCAAAATCTTAAAAGGTCCAACAAATCGAGGACTAAACTTTCCTCGACTTCTGTAACGGATCACCCCTCTAATCGGTGACATCATCAAGAATACTAAATCACCATCAGCGAACTCTAGAGATCTTCTCGATATAACTGTCCAACTCTTTTGTCGGTCTTGTGCTGCTTTCATATGATTCCGGATAGTATAAACTTTCTCAACTGTCTGCACAACCAAATCTGGTCCCAACAATCTTCGTTCATCGACATCGTCCCAACAAACAGGTGAACGACACTTGCGACCATATAAAGCCTCGAATAGAGCCATCTGAATAGTCGCCTGAAAACTGTCATTGTAAGAATACTCCACTAAGTGTAGACGATCCTCCCATGAACCCCTGAAGTCTAACATGCAAGCTCTCAACATGTCTTCAAGAGTTTGGATCGTTCTCTCCGACTGGCCATCTGTCTGAGGATGATAGGCTGTGCTAAACTTCAATCGCGTCCCCAACTTTCCTATAAGCTCCTCCAAAAGTGTGATAAGAAAAGGGTGTCACGGTCGGACACGATGCTCACCGGCACTCCATGCAATCTTACAATCTCCTGCATGTACCGTTATGCCAAAGCTTCCATTGATTAACTAACTCGAAATGATATTGAAATGAGCTGCCTTGGTCAATCGATCAACAATCACCAAAACTGCATTGTTGCCCTTTTGGACTCCGCGGTAAAGCCGTCACGAAATCCATGGTTATATGTTCCCACTTCCATTGAGGAATCAGAAGTGGTTGCAGTAAACCAGCAACTCTTTGTTGTTCAGCCTTGACTTGCTGACACACCAAGCACTTGCCACCAAGCGGGCAATCTCCCTTTTCATGCCTTCCCACCAGAAGTGCTGTCGTAGATCACGGTACATCTTCGTGCCTCCTAGATGTACGGAATACGCGGAACTGTGTGCCTCCTTCACAACTCCTTCGTGAATATTTCCCTTTGGCACACACAAACGACTACCATATCGCAACGAACCATCTTCATGGATCAGTAAGTCTGTTCGAAGTCCAGCTTCAACCTGTTCTCGAAACTTCCGTAATCTTGGGTCCTGCAATTGCGCTGCTTTAATATTCTCGATCAACGACGACTGTACTTGCAGCTGCATCAACTGTCCCGAAGAATGCGGTATCACAATCTCCAAAACGAATCTCTGAAAATCTTCAATAAGTTCCTTTAGTGCAGTCAACATTTGAATTGCTGGCAACCGACTAAACATATCCGGCACAACATTAACTTTCCCCGGATGGTACTTAAGATCAAGATCGTAGTCAGCCACCAGCTCCAACCATCTACGCTGTCTCATATTAAGCTCCTCCTGCGTGAACACATACTTCAAGCTTTTATGATCGGTGAAAACCTCGACCCTTTCGCCCAAAAGGTGGTGTCTCCAAATCTTCAAAGCAAAAATCATAGCTGCAAGCTCCAAATCATGAGTTGGGTAATTCTTCTCATGGGTCTTCAACTGTCTCGATGCGTAAGCTATAACCTTCCCATGCTGCATCAAACACATCCCGAACCTTTCCCAGATGCGTCGCTGCATCACCAATACTCCGGAACTGTCTGGCATGGTCATAATAGGAGCGGTTATCAATCTCTTCTCCAACGCCTCAGAAGCTGACGCACACCTATCCGTCCACACAAATGATACCTCCTTGCGCGTAAGCTTGGTCATCGGCTCCGCCAGACGAGCAAAGTTTTCCACGAACCTTCTGTAGTACTCGGCGAGTCCAAGAAAGCTTCTTATCTCCGCAACATTCTTCGGAGTCGACCAATCTCGAACTGCTGTAATCTTTCGGGATCAACGGCGATTCCACTTCCAGCCACAACGGGCCCCAAAACTTCACTTCTTCAAGCCAAAACTCGCACTTGCTCATCTTTGCATACGATTTTTCTTGCCTCAATGTCTGCAATGCGATCTTCAAGTGTTCTGCATGCTCTTCCATACTCTTTTGAGTGGACCAAAATATCATCAATGAATACCACTATAAATTGGTCCAAGAATGGTGAAAAGATTCGGCTCAACAAGTCCATAAATATTGACGGTGCATTCGTTACTCCGAAGGGCATCACTAATACTCGAAATGTCCATACCGAGTTCGGAACACAGTCTTGCAAATATCTTCTGGTTTAACTCGGACCTGATGATATCCGGACCGCAAATCCAGCTTCAAGAATACCCCCGCGCCACTAAGCTGCTCGAACAATTCGCCAATGCGAAGGATCGGGTACTTATTCTCAATAGTCACCTGGTTTAAATCCTCGATCATCGATGCACATCCTCCTTGTGCCATCTTTCTTCTTTACTAGAAGAACTGGAGCTCCCCAAAGTGAGTTGCTGCTGCGAATCCACTCCTTCTTTAGCAATTCGGCAACCTGCTTCTTGACTTATTCCAACTCCACTGGTGCCATCGGGTAATACACCTTTGAGATTGGTGCTGCACCAGGAACAAAATAAATCGCGAACTCCATGTCTCGCTTCGGCGGTAAACCTGATATGTCTTCAAACACGTCCATGAAATCTCGAACACCAGCTAGCGCTTCTTCCTTAATAACTTCCATCGATGGAAGAACATTATTTGTCGGCCTAGCCCTAAACTCGACTGGCCCGACAGAACTGCCTTCTCCAGCAAAACAAGTTTCGGATGTCCGGGAATCCGGAGAATCACTTTCCTTTCCTTACAATCAATATGAGCGTGGAAAGTGCCGTGAAAACCCATTCCCAAGACAACAACAAACAAAGGGATGCACCAGAATTGAATAATCCTAATGCGGGGAAAACAAGAACGAGTAAGATACCGAGATGACTTCATCCGAAGTCAAGATACTGAAGAGGATCAAGCACGGTAAACATGATTCAAGCTGGCGATAAAACAATAACTGGTAAGAAATGAAACCGAGAGAAGCAAGGTAATACAACGATCATGGAACATGGAAGTGAATCAAGACCAGGACTCCAAGTTACTTAAATAGAGTACCGCATTATAACCATGCTGCAGTTCATGGGTACAATTACATAACTCCACTCAAGTCGCCCAAATCCTAGTATCAGAATCAAAGAACAGGGAGAAACAATAGAGAACCAAAAGGTTTCAAGTCGAGATGCAAAGTGGTTTGCATATCGTCAAGACAAAGGATAAGAGAAAGATATGATTCAAGAATTACGATAACAAGGTGGCAGGACATGTTCCTAATCACGAGTGTTCTGATTCGTGTAGGGCCAATACCTAACTACAAAAGAATCAAACTCGATAACCTATATCCTATTGCTCTGATACCAAAAGAACCATGTCACGACCCGCTTCCCAGAGTACGCTAAGATAGGCACGTGACATAGCCAACCATGCTATCTGTGGATAGGAAAAATCCCTCCACAGTCACATTACGGCTGTAGAGATATCAAGAACAGGAATGTAAACCAACTATCTAGTACATGTCCATAAGCCTGAGCAAAAGAGTCAAGAAATAACAATGTGCGGAAGCCAAGAGGTACAATAATGAAACCTGGAAGTAAGACTACATACCGACAGGAACTTCACCGCTCAGTCTAACAGCGGCAATACTCCTGATCAGTCTGCAACAAGGTAGAAGAATCTGGGCCATGCAAAACCCAGACGTCAGCGCGTCATGTCATCAAGCAATAAAATATAAACAGGGTAACAGGCAATGCAAATATAATCATGAATGGAAAGCAGATGTAACCGTAATATAAATCAGGGCAGTGAAGGGTAGTGTGCAGTGAGTAAACTAAACTGTTCTATTGGGTTATCTACTCTCAAGTCTTTGAAATCAATTTGATGAATTATCGATGTAACTCAATAGTATCCCGTGCATGCCCGGGACCACGGTCTACAGACTCTCGGGCTGAAACCGAGACGTGCCGCTAGGCACTAACAGGAAAGGAGTACAGACCAACGATGTCAGCAGCATCGTCACGAGGCGGGCCTAGCCTCTAAAACTGATCAGTATAAGCGAGCAACTGTCGAGTTACAAGTCAAGATTTCATCATTGATTTCCCCATGCCCCCAAGTTATAGGTGTTCAAGTCAGGTATTCAGTAATCAATAACTAATGCCAACACGGGATCAGGTAAGAGCAGGTTTGTCTGGATAGACAACAGGAACGGTCTGTGAGGACTACATGTCAGGTCTGTTGGCATTAGACACAAGATCAGGTAGCAGGTCAAGCCATGGTACATCAGGTCAGGTCAAGTAGTGTACGGTACCATGTCGGGTCAAGTAATATGTGTGTAACAAGTCATGTCAGGGTGTAAAAGATAACACGTGGGTGCTCATAAGGCAGCTAATATAAACATGGGTAAACAAAAATAAGCATGTGTACTAATAGAATCAACAAGCCGGAACTTGTAACATGAAATGCAATCAAGTACAGATTAAGGTATGTAGATACACAGTTATCAGTTTGGGTTTTAAGGAATAGTTTCAAACATTACATGAATGTAGTTTAGCAAATATGGATATTACAATATGTACTAAATAATCTAGAGATGCAATCGAATATAAATCAGGCTAGATGTATGCAAACGGTCGTCTGTGAGGGTAAAGCTATAACGGGTACTATATACTCTGTAAATAAGCATCGTGTGATATAAAATATTAGTACGGATGCAGTTTGATGTACTCTAATATGCAATAAGATATGTTTTTCATGACTTAGATCTAAAATAGTATAAACGAATGCAACGGAACACTGAAGTGTTACAAAACGAAACATGGTACTAGATTTACATTACAGGTATAATCTATATTTAAATAACCATAAAACAAGTTAAATAGCATGTAGCAAGATTAACTTGCCTCGACGGGTCGCGAAGCGGTATACGGAACATTACGCGTCGGCGGGAAAAGTCGCGACGTGCGCACGGTACACGGAAATGAACCCAAACCACACACAATGGGATCACAAAGGCCAAATATCCTCGCTGGGGCATCGGCATCGTCGACGTCGCGGCCAACTCCTGCGATCAAATCAAACGCAGTGAACATAAGAAGGCAGAACAGTTAAAGAAAGAAAGAAAGAAAGAAAGAAGGGAAAAGGAGGGAAAGCAAGAACAGAGAATGGATGAGAGATGAGCGTCTCATTGTGGCAGAGAGAGAGTTGAGGAATTGACGGGGTCGACGGAGCTCCGGCAAGGTGGTTTGGCCCCTAGGATTCGGTTGGGTTAACTAGGTTTCAGGTATAGGGTGTGCAGGGTTCTCTTGAAGGGAAGAAGAATAGAGGGGAGAGAGAGGAGGAGAGATAGAGTGAGATGGCGACGGCGATCGGCGTCGATGGGCAAAGGTGAGGCAGACGGGTTCCATGGTTTGCAGTGGGTGCTCGGGAGATTGAAGGAGAGGGGCTCGGAAGGCGAAGGAAGAAGAAGAAGGTGGAGAGGAGGAATGGAGGAGATGAGAAAACCGTGAGGGAGGTCGTCAGCGTGAAGAGACGACGGTGAGGCTTGGCAAGTGGTTTCCACGAGATGAGGTGAACATGGGTGATGGGTTCATGATGTGTGCAGGAGCTCGGGGGATGAAGAGGATGAAGATGGAGACGAGGAGGAGGAGAGGATGGTTGCGAGGGTGGAGACGAGGGTTAGGGATGATCGACGACGAGGGTGGAGGCGGCGGCGGAGAGGAGAGTTGATGGGTTAGGTTTCCACGTGAAGGGTTCTAAGACGAAGAAGAGAAGGCGTGAAGAAGGAAGGTGACCGGATCACATAGGCGGTGACGGGAGTCGAGGAATGAACAGTATTCGCGAGATGAGCGAGAGAGGGTGCGAGAGGAGAGAGAAAGAGAAGGGGGAGAGGGAGAGAGACTGCGTTCGGGAAGAGAGAGAAGGAGAAAGAAAGAGAGAGGAGTCTGCTTGTGGGGCCCGGGTGCGCACACAAAGGAGTTTGATTGGCTGGAAAAAGATTTGTTTGGGAAATAAATTTATTAAAGATTTCTACAAAATCTCCAAGAATTACACTCGGCTGAGGAAGGAAGAGAGATAAGAGTTGGTGGGGCCCGGTGATATGTATGGAGGGTTTTGATTGGGTGAGGGGAGAGAAAATTTTTTTAGGAAAATTTCAAAAGATTTTACTGGAATTTAAATATATGATATCGTTGGTTTTAAAAAATATTTTATAAAATATTTTTCCCGATTAAAAGATTTAGAAAAATAGGATTTGGCGGAAATACAAAATATTTCAGAATTGCGCCCGGGTCGGGTCCAAGAATTTGAATTTGAAATATGAAAAATATAGGCAGGTTACAAAAATTGAAATGAAGGATTCTGTAATTAAAAATTATAACCCCAAGAACGGACGCACGCTCGTGCGCGTAGTCGTCCAAACACGTCCGTTTCACTGAACGGGACGAGAACACGATGCGAGGACGCTACAACAGGGTTAGGGGTATCGAGCAGGCCATGAAATGAAAATTTTGATTTATTTTAAATGATTTAAATTGTTATATGCAACAGATGCGATACTAGATAAAATGCCAGTAAATCCTAAATTATGAGATGCATTAGCCCATGTAATAAGTTAAGATAATCTATAAATAAAAGTTAATCAGGTTCAAGCAAGCGGGTCGTGTCGAATGCGAAGTAATATGTAGAATACCATTCGCACCCCAAACACGCTAAATCAAGAAAGCCATAGATAGGTAAATATGGAAGTTGGAATTGGTATAAATGAACTCGGGTGTTACATTATATCCAACTACAAAAAGAATTTCGTCCTCGAAATTCCAAGAACAAGAAAGAATAAACAAACAAGAAATTTCAAGAACGGATGTGGAAACTTCTGCTGGATTTCATCTTCTCATTCCCAAGTTGGTTCTCCATACGAGCGATTTCTCCAAGAAACAAGTACAAGAGTGATAACCTCGTTCTTAAGAACCTTTTCTCTTCGATCCACAATTGACATCGGTCGCTCCTCGAAGGTTAAATCTTCTCGTACAGTCATCTCTGAAAGATCCAATACATGTATTTCATCTCGAGCTTACCTACGGGGTTGAGATACAAGAAACTCATCATGAACATTCTCCAAAGATTGCGGTACCACCAAACGATGCGCCACTTCTCCTATACGTCCCAAAATCTTAAAAGGTCCAACAAATCGAGGACTAAACTTTCCTCGACTTCTGTAACGGATCACCCCTCTAATCGGTGACATCATCAAGAATACTAAATCACCATCAGCGAACTCTAGAGATCTTCTCGATATAACTGTCCAACTCTTTTGTCGGTCTTGTGCTGCTTTCATATGATTCCGGATAGTATAAACTTTCTCAACTGTCTGCACAACCAAATCTGGTCCCAACAATCTTCGTTCATCGACATCGTCCCAACAAACAGGTGAACGACACTTGCGACCATATAAAGCCTCGAATGGAGCCATCTGAATAGTCGCCTGAAAACTGTCATTGTAAGAATACTCCACTAAGTGTAGACGATCCTCCCATGAACCCCTGAAGTCTAACATGCAAGCTCTCAACATGTCTTCAAGAGTTTGGATCGTTCTCTCCGACTGGCCATCTGTCTGAGGATGATAGGCTGTGCTAAACTTCAATCGTGTCCCCAACTTTCCTATAAGCTCCTCCAAAAGTGTGATAAGAAAAGGGTGTCACGGTCGGACACGATGCTCACCGGCACTCCATGCAATCTTACAATCTCCTGCATGTACCGTTATGCCAAAGCTTCCATTGATTAACTAACTCGAAATGATATTGAAATGAGCTGCCTTGGTCAATCGATCAACAATCACCAAAACTGCATTGTTGCCCTTTTGGACTCCGCGGTAAAGCCGTCACGAAATCCATGGTTATATGTTCCCACTTCCATTGAGGAATCAGAAGTGGTTGCAGTAAACCAGCAACTCTTTGTTGTTCAGCCTTGACTTGTTGACACACCAAGCACTTGCCACCAAGCGGGCAATCTCCCTTTTCATGCCTTCCCACCAGAAGTGCTGTCGTAGATCACGGTACATCTTCGTGCCTCCTAGATGTACGGAATACGCGGAACTGTGTGCCTCCTTCACAACTCCTTCGTGAATATTTCCCTTTGGCACACACAAACGACTACCATATCGCAACGAACCATCTTCATGGATCAGTAAGTCTGTTCGAAGTCCAGCTTCAACCTGTTCTCGAAACTTCCGCAATCTTGGGTCCTGCAATTGCGCTGCTTTAATATTCTCGATCAACGACGACTGTACTTGCAGCTGCATCAACTGTCCCGAAGAATGCGGTATCACAATCTCCAAAACGAATCTCTGAAAATCTTCAATAAGTTCCTTTAGTGCAGTCAACATTTGAATTGCTGGCAACCGACTAAGCATATCCGGCACAACATTAACTTTCCCCGGATGGTACTTAAGATCAAGATCGTAGTCAGCCACCAGCTCCAACCATCTACGCTGTCTCATATTAAGCTCCTCCTGCGTGAACACATACTTCAAGCTTTTATGATCGGTGAAAACCTCGACCCTTTCGCCCAAAAGGTGGTGTCTCCAAATCTTCAAAGCAAAAATCACAGCTGCAAGCTCCAAATCATGAGTTGGGTAATTCTTCTCATGGGTCTTCAACTGTCTCGATGCGTAAGCTATAACCTTCCCATGCTGCATCAAACACATCCCGAACCTTTCCCAGATGCGTCGCTGCATCACCAATACTCCGGAACTGTCTGGCATGGTCATAATAGGAGCGGTTATCAATCTCTTCTCCAACGCCTCAGAAGCTGACGCACACCTATCCGTCCACACAAATGATACCTCCTTGCGCGTAAGCTTGGTCATCGGCTCCGCCAGACGAGCAAAGTTTTCCACGAACCTTCTGTAGTACTCGGCGAGTCCAAGAAAGCTTCTTATCTCCGCAACATTCTTCGGAGTCGACCAATCTCGAACTGCTGTAATCTTTCGGGATCAACGGCGATTCCACTTCCAGCCACAACGGGCCCCAAAACTTCACTTCTTCAAGCCAAAACTCGCACTTGCTCATCTTTGCATACGATTTTTCTTGCCTCAATGTCTGCAATGCGATCTTCAAGTGTTCTGCATGCTCTTCCATACTCTTTTGAGTGGACCAAAATATCATCAATGAATACCACTATAAATTGGTCCAAGAATGGTGAAAAGATTCGGCTCAACAAGTCCATAAATATTGACGGTGCATTCGTTACTCCGAAGGGCATCACTAATACTCGAAATGTCCATACCGAGTTCGGAACACAGTCTTGCAAATATCTTCTGGTTTAACTCGGACCTGATGATATCCGGACCGCAAATCCAGCTTCAAGAATACCCCCGCGCCACTAAGCTGCTCGAACAATTCGCCAATGCGAGGGATCGGGTACTTATTCTCAATAGTCACCTGGTTTAAATCCTCGATCATCGATGCACATCCTCCTTGTGCCATCTTTCTTCTTTACTAGAAGAACTGGAGCTCCCCAAAGTGAGTTGCTGCTGCGAATCCACTCCTTCTTTAGCAATTCGGCAACCTGCTTCTTGACTTATTCCAACTCCACTGGTGCCATCGGGTAATACACCTTTGAGATTGGTGCTGCACCAGGAACAAAATAAATCGCGAACTCCATGTCTCGCTTCGGCGGTAAACCTGATATGTCTTCAAACACGTCCATGAAATCTCGAACACCAGCTAGCGCTTCTTCCTTAATAACTTCCATCGATGGAAGAACATTATTTGTCGGCCTAGCCCTAAACTCGACTGGCCCGACAGAACTGCCTTCTCCAGCAAAACAAGTTTCGGATGTCCGGGAATCCGGAGAATCACTTTCCTTTCCTTACAATCAATATGAGCGTGGAAAGTGCCGTGAAAACCCATTCCCAAGACAACAACAAACAAAGGGATGCACCAGAATTGAATAATCCTAATGCGGGGAAAACAAGAACGAGTAAGATACCGAGATGACTTCATCCGAAGTCAAGATACTGAAGAGGATCAAGCACGGTAAACATGATTCAAGCTGGCGATAAAACAATAACTGGTAAGAAATGAAACCGAGAGAAGCAAGGTAATACAACGATCATGGAACATGGAAGTGAATCAAGACCAGGACTCCAAGTTACTTAAATAGAGTACCGCATTATAACCATGCTGCAGTTTATGGGTACAATTACATAACTCCACTCAAGTCGCCCAAATCCTAGTATCAGAATCAAAGAACAGGGAGAAACAATAGAGAACCAAAAGGTTTCAAGTCGAGATGCAAAGTGGTTTGCATATCGTCAAGACAAAGGATAAGAGAAAGATATGATTCAAGAATTACGATAACAAGGTGGCAGGACATGTTCCTAATCACGAGTGTTCTGATTCGTGTATTGGGGCCAATACCTAACTACAAAAGAATCA
Source organism: Agapanthus africanus (assembly GCA_030015575.1). Lineage (NCBI taxonomy): Eukaryota > Viridiplantae > Streptophyta > Magnoliopsida > Asparagales > Amaryllidaceae > Agapanthus > Agapanthus africanus. Next base: position 773,991,522 of record JASDDO010000022.1, read on the forward strand.
AACTCGATTAACCTATATCCTATTGCTCTGATACCAAAAGAACCATGTCACGACCCGCTTCCCAGAGTACGCTAAGATAGGCACGTGACATAGCCAACCATGCTATCTGTGGATAGGAAAAATCCCTCCACAGTCACATTACGGCTGTAGAGATATCAAGAACAGGAATGTAAACCAACTATCTAGTACATGTCCATAAGCCTGAGCAAAAGAGTCAAGAAATAACAATGTGCGGAAGCCAAGAGGTACAATAATGAAACCTGGAAGTAAGACTACATACCGACAGGAACTTCACCGCTCAGTCTAACAGCGGCAATACTCCTGATCAGTCTGCAACAAGGTAGAAGAATCTGGGCCATGCAAAACCCAGACGTCAGCGCGTCATGTCATCAAGCAATAAAATATAAACAGGGTAACCGGCAATGCAAATATAATCATGAATGGAAAGCAGATGTAACCGTAATATAAATCAGGGCAGTGAAGGGTAGTGTGCAGTGAGTAAACTAAACTGTTCTATTGGGTTATCTACTCTCAAGTCTTTGAAATCAATTTGATGAATTATCGATGTAACTCAATAGTATCCCGTGCATGCCCGGGACCACGGTCTACAGACTCTCGGGCTGAAACCGAGACGTGCCGCTAGGCACTAACAGGAAAGGAGTACAGACCAACGATGTCAGCAGCATCGTCACGAGGCGGGCCTAGCCTCTAAAACTGATCAGTATAAGCGAGCAACTGTCGAGTTACAAGTCAAGATTTCATCATTGATTTCCCCATGCCCCCAAGTTATAGGTGTTCAAGTCAGGTATTCAGTAATCAATAACTAATGCCAACACAGGATCAGGTAAGAGCAGGTTTGTCTGGATAGACAACAGGAACGGTCCGTGAGGACTACATGTCAGGTCTGTTGGTATTAGACACAAGATCAGGTAGCAGATCAAGCCATGGTACATCAGGTCAGGTCAAGTAGTGTACGGTACTATATCGGGTCAAGTAATATGTGTGTAACAAGTCATGTCAGGGTGTAAAAGATAACACGTGGGTGCTCATAAGGCAACTAATATAAACATGGGTAAACAAAAATAAGCATGTGTACTAATAGAATCAACAAGCCGGAACTTGTAATATGAAATGCAATCAAGTACAGATTAAGGTATGTAGATACACAGTTATCAGTTTGGGTTTTAAGGAATAGTTTCAAACATTACATGAATGTAGTTTAGCAAATATGGATATTACAACATGTACTAAATAATCTAGAGATGCAATCGAATATAAATCAGGCTAGATGTATGCAAACGGTCGTCTGTGAGGGTAAAGCTATAACGGGTACTATATACTCTGTAAATAAGCATTGTGTGATATAAAATATTGGTACGGATGCAGTTTGATGTACTCTAATATGCAATAAGATATGTTTTTCATGACTTAGATCTAAAATAGTATAAACGAATGCAACGGAACACTGAAGTGTTACAAAACGAAACATGGTACTAGATTTACATTACAGGTATAATCTATATTTAAATAGCCATAAAACAAGTTAAATAGCATGTAGCAAGATTAACTTGCCTCGACGGGTCGCAAAGCGGTATACGGAACATCACGCGTCGGCGGGAAAAGTCGCGACGTGCGCACGGTATACGGAAATGAACCCAAACCACGCACAATGGGATCACAAAGGTCAGATATCCTCGCTGGGGCATCGGCATCGTCGACCTCGCGGCCAACTCCGGCGATCAAATCAAACGCAATGAACATAAGAAGGCAGAATAGTTAAAGAAAGAAAGAAAGAAAGAAAGAAAGAAGGGAAAAGGAGGGAAAGCAAGAACAGAGAATGGATGAGAGATGAGCGTCTCACTGTGGCAGAGAGAGAGTTGAGGAATTGACGGGGTCGACGGAGCTCCAGCAAGGTGGTTTGGCCCCTAGGGTTCGGTTGGGTTAACTAGGTTTCAGGTATAGGGTGTGCAGGGTTCTCTTGAAGGGAAGAAGAATAGAGGAGAGAGAGAGGAGGAGAGATGGAGTGAGATAGCGACGGCGATCGGCGTCGATAGGCAGAGGTGAGGCAGAAGGGTTCCATGGTTTGCAGTGAGTGCTCGGGAGATTGAAGGAGAGGGGCTCGGAAGGCGAAGGAAGAAGAAGAAGGTGGAGAGGAGGAATGGAGGAGATGAGAAAACCGTGAGGGAGATCGTCGGCGTGAAGAGACGATGGTGAGGCTTGGCAAGTAGTTTCCACGAGATGAGGTGAACATGGGTGATGGGTTCATGGTGTGTGCAGGAGCTCGGGGGATGAAGAGGATGAAGATAGAGACGAGGAGGAGGAGAGGATGGTTGTGAGGGTGGAGACGAGGGTTAGGGATGATCGACGACGAGGGTGGAGGCAGCGGCGGAGAGGAGAGTTGATGGGTTAGGTTTCCACGTGAAGGGTTCTAAGACGAAGAAGAGAAGGCGTGAAGAAGGAAGGTGACCGGATCACATAGGCGGTGACGGGAGTCGAGGAATGAAAAGTATTCGCGAGATGAGCGAGAGAGGGTGCGGGAGGAGAGAGAAAGAGAAGGGAGAGAGAGAGACTGCGCTCGGGAAGAGAGAGAAGGAGAAGGAGAAAGAAAGAGAGAGGAGTCTGCTTGTGGGGCCCGGGTGCGCACACAAAGGAGTTTGATTTGCTCGAAAAAGATTTGTTTGGGAAAGAAATTTATTAAAGATTTCTACAAAATCTCCAAGAATTATACTCGGCTGAGGAAGGAAGAGAGATAAGAGTTGGTGGAGCCCGGTGATATGTATGGAGGGTTTTGATTGGGTGAGGGGAGAGAAAATTTGTTTAGGAAAATTTCAAAAGATTTTACTGGAATTTAAATATATGATATCGTTGGTTTTAAAAAATATTTTATAAAATATTTTGGCCGATTAAAAGATTTAGAAAAATAGGATTTGGCGGAAATACAAAATATTTCAGAATTGCGCCCTGGTCGGGTCCAAGAATTTGAATTTGAAATATGAAAAATATAGGCAGGTTCCAAAAATTGAAATGAAAGATTCTGTAATTAAAAAGCATACCCCCAAGAACAGACGCACACTCGTGCGCGTAGTCGTCCAAACACGTCCGTTTCACTGAACGGGACGAGAACACGATGCGAGGACGCTACAACAGGGTTAGGGGTATCGAGCAGGCCATGAAATGAAAATTTTGATTTATTTTACATGATTTAAATTGGTATATGCAACAGATACGATACTAGATAAAATGCCAGTAAATCCTACATTATGAGATGCACTAGCCCATGCAATAAGTTAAGATAATCTATAAATAAAAGTTAACCAGGTTCAAGCAAGCGGGTCAGGTCGAATGCGAAGTAATATGTAGAATACCATTCGCACCCCAAACACGCTAAATCAAGAAAGCCATAGATAGGTAAATATGGAAGCTGGAATTGGTATAAATGAACTCGGGTGTTACAAATGCTCCCCCAGCAAGGAGGAACGCACCTAGATGTCAGGCTTTCACAATGACCGTGGAAGAAGCTGAAGTCACTGGCCAAGTCATTACTGGTAACTTTCCATCTTTTAAATCTGTTCAATACTTGTTTACATCCATATATTCTTTTTCATACCTAAACATATCCCACATAACTTAGGTATAATTTTAGTAGCATCGCTTCCTGCACTAGCACTCTTCGATATTGGAGCATCACATTGCTTTATGTTGCAGCGGTTCGTCCGAACTCATGTGATTCCAGTAAAACCGCTCGTATCCAGCTGGAATGTCAGTTCAGGGAACGGAGTTCTAAAGGCAATTTTGGGATACAACATGTGTCCAGTGGTCGTCTGCAGCAGAGAATTTTAAGCTGATTTCGAGGTGCTGGACATACTGAACTTTGACGTGGTCTTGGGTATGGATTGGTCAGGAACTTTCTACACTACCATCGACTGCCGTCAAAGGAGGGTAGTGTTCGAGATTCCAGACCATCCGGTCTTTTATTTCAAGAGTGGAGACCGTACACTGGAGCCTAGCACTTACAAAGCTAAACCAAAGAAAGCAGTGATTGCAACAATACAAGTTGAAAAAGACAAGCTAAAAGTAATTCGAGAGTTCGAAGATGTATTTCCTGAAGACATCTTAGGTTTGCCTCCCGATCGAGCTCTTGAATTCAGTATTGACTTAGTACCTGGTGCACAACCGGTGATCAAAGCACCATATCGCTTAAGTTCTGAAGGATTGAAGGAGATCCGTACTCAGCTAGACGAACTTCTGAAGAAAAGATGGATTCGTTCCAGTACTTCAAGTTGGGGATCTCCAGCATTGCTTGTGAAGAAGAAGGAAGGTTCATACAGAATGTGCATTGACTACCGAGCTCTGAACGAAGTCACGATAAAGAACAAGTATCCACCACCGCGAATCGTCGATATGTTCGATCAGCTAAGTGGGTCTTGCGTTTTCTCTTGTATTTTGTCGTATCTTTCATATTTGATAATATTGTACGCACATTATATATTTATTGCTATATGTGTCGTCCTGACGACCTGAGTGTGCATGCTCAGAGGACGAAGTAGACCCAGCTAAGGAGCATGACCTGCCATTCAAAATCGTGGAAGTTTAGGCCGCGACATCAGTGCCGCCCTTTTTGCTATAAGCACATTGTTATTTCGTTGGTTAGTTATTTCTTTATGCAAATAAATGTATCTTGAACTTTTTTATTTTAATGTAATAAAGTTGTGAACTGTGATTTCCTTTACTCTAGTACTGTTTACTGACTACCATGTAATGTTAGAATCCGAAATGTGATTACAGCGGGATTATTTCCTGACCGTAGGAGCATGACTGGTCTAGTCACCCTCGCATTCCGTAATTTGGGAAGTGGGACGTGACTCAGACACATTAATCAGGTTGATTGAGAATAAAATTTCTCACCATCATTACTTATCCTCTTATTTCCATGGCCCTCCCGTCCCACCGTATCTCCGCTGCCGCTCCCTTCTCTCCTTTTCCCGTCTAAAAAGAAAACCATCGCCTCTCAGTTTACCCCCGAATCAAAATGATTGTTATTCTAAATGGAGAATAATTTTCTTACATTAATAATAATACAAAATTCCATAAAATTAACATTTCTTGAAATAAAACACTTGATGAAACATCGTCATCTCTCTCTCCCCCAACACTAGATCGTAGATATCATCATCATCATCATATCTTTCATCATCATCATCATCAACATAAAAAGTCTCAACATCCATATCTCGTCCCTTCCCTCAGCCAAATCAATCCCCTCTTCCTTCTCCGATGGTGGTAAGAATAACGGGTCAGTTTTGATTTTCATTTTGAGTGGCCATTGGTGAATGATTAATATGAAGAAAAAGCCAAACTCTTTTTATGTTAGTAAATGAGTAATATAAAGAAGAAGCCATAGTTATAATGCAAAGTTAAATAAATTGACGTCAAAATATAATAAATCTTTTTATTTAATGCGCCAATGGTAGAAATGCCCATAAAAATTTATTAGCAAATGAAAATCTCACGTGGAATTAACTAACAATGTTAGCCACCAAAGTGTTAAAACACAACTTAGGATATTTATATCTCTGATTTTAAACTTTTGATATTTATCTTTCTGCTAAGAACAATCAAAATTTGGGTTATAATTGAAACTCAACAAAATGAGAGATTTTATTAGGTGTATTGAGTGTAATGCATCTGGACAGAAAAGAAAAAAAACTTTTCAGATCTTCGAGCGGCTTGATGGGCTTTTGGTTTTATGTTTTTTCTCTTGTGACCTGCATAGACAACTCATATGAAAAAGAATTTTGACAACAAAGAAAATATGAGCAAATTTTTTTTTACCAAATAAAAGTATTTTTCCTTTTCGTTCCCGTTTCAAATCCCATCCCCAAATAATAAAAAAGAAAAGAAAAGAAAAGAAAAGAAAAATCAAGAAAAAAAGTCAGTCAACTCCAATGGCGAAAATTATAAATCTCCAAACCCTAAACCCCAAAAATCCCCAATCCCAATGGCGTTCAATCCAACGAAGCCCTCGATCCCAATCGCCTTCCCAATATCTGAGCTCGCGGACCTCGAATCGCGATCCTACTTCAAGTCCTTCCACTTTCCCTTCAACAAATCCTCGGTCCCGCTGCCGAGGTCCGCCATCGATCCGCCAAATCGGAGGCGGATCCTCGTCTGCCACGACATGATGGGCGGCTACGTCGACGACAAGTGGGTCCAAGGCGGCGACAATGCCGGCGCTTATGCGATTTGGCACTGGTACTTGATCGATATTGTCGTCTACTTCTCCCATAATTTGGTGACGATTCCGCCGCCATGCTGGACGAATGCGGCGCATACTCATGGAACAAAGGTGCGAAAAAGGTCGTATTTTTCTTTTTCCTTTTTTGAGTTAAAGAAAAGTAAGTAGGCGTAAAGAAGATGCTATTATAATGCGAAGATGCTCTTGTTGATAAATATAGAATTGGGAAGCATTGTGTTCACATAAAAAGTGATTTCCCTTCAAACAGACGATTGCTTTTCTTTGCAATAATGAAAATTGCAAATTATGGGACTGAAAGTTGAATGGGTGTTTTTCAGTTTTGTGGTAGGGACAGCAGTGGATTGCCACCTTTTTCTTGCATATAGAAAGTGGCTGATTGAGTGCTATTTATTTATCAAGAACTCCCTCGACTTTATTTTGTTCCCTCCTTCATCCCCATGCTATCCCCCTTTATGTTAGTTTGCATAACTCCTTATTTCTTATATGTACTGAAATATATCAATGTAGCCTCTCGGCATGTTCCCTTTATACTATACATGATTTTCTTTAAGCGTTTATTGCTTCCTTTTATTTTATATTGCGTCTATTTAGATGGAAAATAGCAAATGGAATTCTTAAAAATTAGGAAACACTATGGTATATCCAAATCCAAAGAATGGAAAACTGATTATATGCCTTCATTTTACTAAACTAACATAACCTTTCAACACCCCCCCCCCTAAACTCTCACCTTGACGTCTGTGGCCAATAGGCTTGCGAATATGCAATAAACTTTTGTAAAAAGAAAAAAAAGAAGAAGGATGTCTTTCTTATTCTCCTTCATCATTTTCTCAATCCACTCGCACCCACTTAAATAATCTCTGTACAAGCAAGCATATTCTTTGAAAACCTCTATTAATTTTTAATCTTTAATGATGAATTTTCAAATGTTTCATTTTCTGCTTAACTGTACTGTAAATGCTAAATACGCCAATGATGGTTGTTACAGGGAAACAAAATTACTAAAACACCCTTAAGTTAAAATGTCCTCCCAAAGGCGCAGTTTGTAAATTTAATCACCATCTTAACTCCATATCAAATCCTTGCGATATGTTCTTAAACCCTACATGTATTCTTTAGAAACCCCATCAAATTTCGAAAATGCAATTGATGAATTACTGGAACTGGTAAAAATCCTATAAAAAATTCCAAGCTCTTCACCTATTGCATCTTTCACAAGAAGTGGGTAAACTATTGACATAGTTATAGATTACCATTGTTAACTTAACTAGAATAGTGGAAATTACATGCTGGAATTAAATTTTAAATATATTGGGTAAAATATTCAAGTATATTTCATGTTGCAATCAAATTATAAACATCAGGGTTTAAATTAATGGAATCTCATGTTCTAGTTGACGTTTGATTTCCTTACACAATGTCTCCCGTTTGTTTTCCTTTCACTGTTGATGTTTATGCCTTTTAAATCACCCTTGTTTTTCTTCGCACTAGTTTAAAACTCGTATTAGTTTTCAAAGAAGGAAAGGGATGTTGAAACTGAGAAGGAAATTACTAGAGTACCTTTCTAAGGTAATGGTTCAAAAAATACGCAAATGTGCCAACAATGATATTCATTGGTAATGGTTTCTATGCTGTTTGTAATTAAATATTTTTCTTGCGATTTGAATTTGAATTTCTCTTTCTTTTCTTGTTTAGCTAACCTGGGTATTTAATTAGTTCTAGAAGGAAGGAGTTTGAAAGATGTTTGTCCGTTAGCTGTATTAGTGGTGCTAAATTTGCAACATATGGTCATATTTTTGTGCGCAAATAGTTTATTGCCATCTTCAATTAGAAGGTATCAAATTACAATCGAAGCATTAGGGTATAATTCTGCAGAAAATGAAATAATAGGCTATTATTGTTAATGAATATGAGACATTTCGGCACTTTTCATCGAAATACACCTTTCTAAGCATGTAAGAATCTTAGAAACTTGGTGGTATATCCGGCATTTATTTCGCGGGGGGGGGGGGAGGAAGAAGAAATTATATCACGACGATGAATAAGAGGAGGGACAAACATGTTGTTATATGACCATTATTAAGTGGAAAGTTCATGTTGGTTTACTGTAATTTTCATGCGTTTAAGTATGGAAGTGCTTATTAGTTTAGTAAAATATATCCTTTGCATAACATCAATGAGCTTGAGGAAAAAGGCTATAAGTATAGGATAAATTAGTGCTATTAAGCCTGCAATCTATCTTATTTACGCTTTCCTGTACATACATATTCTTTCTATTGAAGTGGTGTATATCGTTACTTATGACAGAAGAGCTAATTGATAATGAGGTTGCAAGAATTCATTTACAACAATTCTAATATATTTGAGGTTTGCAGTCATCACCAGTTTTAAAAGGTGCATTTTGTTGTTTTTGACCATTGCTTCCTATTGCTAATGCCTATAATTTGGTTTAAAGAAGTAGTTTATCATAAATATCAGTCGAGACGAATGTTTCAGGGTGAAGTAAACTTGATGGTCTTTAACATCTCTGTTTGTTTAAGACTCTATTGTACAACATAGTTAGAAGATTCTGATGCTAGTGAATAATCCATAATGATGATGGTGATGGAGATGAAGATATATAGAAAACTTACCAAATTATGAACTTTCTCTTTGTTTAATTATCCATACTGTAGGCATTGTAGCGTACCCCACACCTGATATGGAAAGCTTTGGTGAACCAAACCCTTGCCAGCTCATATATTTAAAAAAGAACATGGACCAGGGTTTGTAATTGCACAGCGTTTGAGATATATTTCCTTTGAGTTTCTTGTACAAAAGCGTTTGTAACATATGATATATTGCGGCACCTTAGAGTTCTCTTGCAGATATCTTGTGGCATTTAGTATAATCTCCTAATTATTTATTTGATTGCATGGATAATACGTGTGAAGGTGTTGGGCACTTTCATAGCGGAGTGGGAAAAGGGTGCCGAAGTTTGCAAAACATTTCTATCGACAAAGGAGTCTGCTCAAATGTATGCTGTTCTGTTGGCAGAATTGGCTTCTGCTTTGGGCTTTGATGGCTGGCTGGTAAATTTAGGCTAATTCTGTAGATGCCTTTGTGCTTATTGTAGTATTTTATCTGGTGCCATTGATTGTTCAACAAAGGATTAATTTACTTTAAAAAAATTAAGTTATTTTAATCCTTTTATTTTTATCAAAATTCTTTTCTGAGGTTATTTCTTTATATCTTGTCACCTTCCAGATGCAATCATTCAAGTCATTGGCATATAGGTATAAGTATCTTGAATACAAAATCTAATCATGCAGGATGAGCAGTGTGTGATTAGATGTTGCTAGGCTTGTTGTAGGGTTGATTGCACAAAGCCACAAACCCTCCCTATAGTTTACCCCGTCTAGCACTTACACCATCCTCAGATTTAATAGCTCAAACGCCCCCATTGTTCGTTGACCAAAATTCTCAAGAACGCTCGAATTCTACAGGGGGAATATCTATACAGGCTAAACTACATGGGTTTTGTTCAGTTATCCTTTTTTTGTATTACAAGTTGGAGAACTAATCCTGTTACTATTACTTCCAGATCAATATAGAAGTTGATATACTTAACAGAAAACAAGTAACCAATTTGAAAGAATTCGTCGGGTATCTGACTCAGACTATGCATGCTACAGTCCCTGGATCCTTGATCATATGGTGATTTCTATGGCACATAATCCTGTACATCAATACTTTGCTTTATTGACTGTCTTTAAAGAGGAGTGTTGACTTTTTTGGTGATGCAGGTATGATAGTATAACCATTGATGGCTTCCGTGACTATCAAAATCAACTGAATGGGAAGAACAAACCTTTCTTTGATTTATGTGATGGAATATTCGTTAACTATTTCTGGGGTGTAAGCAACACTGCCTGGAATTTGACTTTCTTTTTTTGCTTATTACTTTTTTCCGTAATTCATGCAATCAAATTCCTTTGAGGTTTTGTAGAAGAACGGTCCAAAACGTTCTGCTTCTGTTGCTGGTACTCGTCGGTATGATGTATACATGGGCATTGATGTTTTTGGAAGAAAAACATTTGGTGGTGGACAATGGAATGTATGTTGACACCCACACTCATGACTTGCTATTTCTAGCTTGCTGGCTCACTTCTTTTTCTTATATTAAAAAAGGAAGCTATATATGAAAGAATGCTAATTCCATCCTCCACAGAAGTTCTGGATTTGCTCCTATGACTATATGGGCTGTCTTTTATACAATTGTAGTGCAAGGGAAAAAACATTGTAGTGGAAGGAAAAAGCTATTGTTTTCACACGTGCATATGTTATTCAATGCTTTGTAAGATTATCGAAACACAGAGAGAGTGGAATAACACAATTCTAATAGCAACACAAATTACTCAAAGAAAAGATCTGCCCTGGTGTCTGTCGATCTGTGACCTAAATTAGGAGAGTTGAGCTTCTTACAGATTGTTCTGTGATGTTATGTTGTCTTGCAAACAAACTGGTAAAGTTTCTATCTACATAATAAAAGAATAAGCTTTTTTCTCTATGTTCTGGCCACCAACTTCTAATCTATGTACGCTGTAAATTTGATAGAAATTAATAGCTCCGTAATCAGTACTAAAAGCTTGCTACTTTCAGTAGATCCAGAGCTTCCTTAAAATAACTGATTTTGTGAAATTCCATTTATATGTACGTAAATTTTTAAACCGCTTTTAAAAACGTGTAGCGGAAGTAGTAATTTAGAGTAATTATGAAATTAATTTCTCTATAAAGTTAACTCAGGTACATGGAACGAAAATGGAAAATATTCCCTTGGTAGTTGGTACACAATTAAGCACGGAACGAGGTATGATAGGGTTAGGTTTTTTTTTGGAATGTTGGGGTGGAACGAAATTCGGTATAACCTAATAGTTTGTATCGCTGATATTTATATACATATGGACAGTTTTTAATTTAACTTCTAACTTAATGATAACTTCTTTCGATAAATTATAACTTGCCTAACATTCCAACTTCAATACTAAGTTATTAAGACCTAGATAAGAGTTCACTTATATTAAGCACCACATGAAACTATTAAGCACTCGAATTTCCATTTCTATTGCCTATAGGCATTGACAACAAACTTGATTGTTTTTTTGGGAACGTCAAACTTAATATTTTGGAATGAAAACGGAATATGTAGGGTTTGGGCATTATATGGCAACTCTAATATTACTTGAGGTTAAAGATCTGTTTCCTCCCCTTGCATGTTCGGAATAATGATGCTCATGGAGTAATAAACTTCTGGTGGATTATATTTTAAGGATTTTTGTTTTGTTTTTTGTCTGCAAGAATTTAAGATATTTTCCTTGTTTGAACATGCAGTGTATGGTATTTTTTAGTCCATAATGGCCATTTGATGATTTACTTGGAACAGTTATTCCTTGTTTTCTTTTTTGCACGACAGACAAATGTTGCACTTGATTTGCTGGCGGAGGACAATGTTTCAGCTGCCATATTTGCACCTGGATGGGTATACGAAAATCTGCCAAAACCTGATTTTCAGACTAACCAAAATCGGTAATATGCTCATTTTTTCATAAAGTTCTAACATGATATTTCTGTAGTGTTCTGGATTATTACATCTTTAACTTGTGATCCATATGTAAATATTATTATCGAATCTTTTAGCTTTGACCTGAGAAATAGTCAAGTCTCTGAAACTATTACTCGAAAATCAATGATAATTAATCTTAAAATCTGTCATAATATTGTGCTGAACAATATGGACCTACATTTTGAAAGTGTCCAAATTTTCTGAATATTAATAATATGTGTTTTCACTCATGCAGAACATGATCAATGGCTTGAATTTTCTTTCTTGGTCGTCATATTATTATGGTACCATCTACTAAGTTAATATTTATATACGTTAGAACCAACTTAAATTCAATGATCCCGTGTCGAAGTATATTAGTCTTTTATTCATAAAATTGTGATTGTGAATTTCTGTTCATTCGATTCGCATACAGCAATTTGCTTTCCTGCCAACTGGTGTGTAGTTTCTATGTCAAACTACTCTTTCCCTATAATTTTATTGGCTGCAAATTCACAGGTAATAATGATTTGTATATCTTGGAAAAATGCTATCTATACACTATACAGTCACTTTCCTTGGTGGTGAAAGGCTTAGATAACGACGTTGATGCTTTTAGTAGTTTGTTGGCGTAGTGCGCTTTTAGCATGCCCGTATCTAGCATCTCAACTTAATTCTTGTCCCCATATATGCATATCCCATGTGTAGAAATCTTCATGAAGCCCTATTTTTAATTTAATTCAAGATTCTATTTCAATTTACTTATTTTTATTATTTTATCTTTAATTTCATAATAGTTCTTTTCCCATCGTAACTAGGTAAGAAGCTATCTATATTTGTATTTTTCTTCTCTGTCATTAATTTCCTTCTCCAGCTTATCCATATATTAGCCCCGATCAAGGTCCTTATTGTAATCGTGCAGCTGGTGGGGCCTTGTTAAGAAGTCATGGGGAATATTTCAAAGCTACCCCAAAGTATTACCCTTTTATTCAAATTTTGATCAGGTTGACTTCTTTCTTATATTATTGTTCTCAGTGATCGATTCTAAATTACTGAGCACTTGCACTATTCAATTAAAAAACTCACTGTTGTCTACCAAATTGATTGTTCATTTAGAACTTTATACTGTAGAAAGAGAGGAAGTTGGATACTTTATAGTGTAAATAATCTGAGTTCTTTTCTTATGATAGAATATCTAAATCATTGACGAGGACAATCTAATTAATCCAAAACCAGATACTTCAACCCTCTTCCTTTCTATGCAAATCCCATAAAATTTACAACAGATACTCATTCATATAAGAGCAGAGAGGCAAATGAACCAATAGCTTGAGGATCTATAGTAAAATATGAACTTCCATTATAAAAAATGTTTAGGGAAGTTGTACTTGTCTGAAGCTAATATCGGCCGTCGACTTTTATAGTATATAGTTGAATATAAAATTAGTGTATAATTAAATATCCATGTGCCCCTGTGTTTGTTCATATATGGGCACCACGTCAGATAGATGACAGGTCAACCCTTTCGTAAATCATTGGCAAGAACATTGATGTGATCACGGCACTTTCCATTTTCCATCCTATCAACTGTGACAACTGCAAGCCTAGAGAGCAGGAGGATGGCACTATTGGTGTTAGTGACAATTTTCCCCTTTCCCAGCTACCTGACCTGAGACCGACCCCAAACTTACAGGGTATGGTTCGGGCATATATAAGTACGGGTCATATAATGGGCCAACACGTCTAATTCGATTAATAAATAGGTCGGGTTGGGGTCAAGGTTCCTGACCTGACTGACTCGAGTTTAGCAATCGTATGCTAGCTATTGATTTAAACCCATCTGAGACCCAATACCAACTTAACTACTCGGCAAATTAATTTTCATGAAACTAGTCGTTATAAACATTATTAAAATTTACCTGTAAACATGCAAACCAAAAGTTTGTTTTGGACAGGTTCTTGCTATTTGATTATATTTAGGTTGTGATTGGTTCAACCAATATCGGGTTGGGTCAAAGCTGATTTAAACTTAACTGGACTGAGCCAATCCAATTTCCATGCTTAACTACTGGCGTTGTATGCACAGCAAGCAGAAAGCAATTAGTATGATGAGTACCTCTTCTCTTCCTTTCTTTTTCGTGTTTCTTTTCTTTTTCTGGAAAATATGGTGAGAACAACAAGATACTATATGCTTGTGGTGAATAAGTTTTAGGGATCTAATGAGAAGTTAATAAGCATTTGTCCACATTAGGGTACGTCTAATGTGTAGGTCGATAAAAGGTTAATGTTAATATAGTCTTTAAATATCTGTTTTTAAATATGAAGTAGACTACAAAAATATTAGGCCTTGTCCCATTTTCTCCTGCTGTATATTGCCCTTTCTTCTTAAATGAGCAGCCGTGATTATGGATTTTATTGGGAAATGAAATCTAGAATTGATTGCCTTTTCTGTATATATTTAGCTAACAAAAATGTGATAAATAGCCATAAAACTATGCAATATCAACTAACAACCAAGTGAGATGGTATTTTGGGTAGATAGAAAATACGAAGGAATCTATAATTACAGAAGAAACTTTTTGTTAAACGGGAAATTAAAATGCAAGTTCTGAAGTTTATATTGTTTATTAATCGTGTTGGATTGTGCTTTGTTGATTTCTGATGCTGGTGGCTGGCTAGCTGCTTAAAATTTTGGAATTCATTATACATTGCTCAACATACTATATTGTAGTGGTTTGCATGTTGATCTAGTTAAATAACCTTTATGATTTTTTTATTTCGCTTTCTTTCAGCTGATGTCGCCATCGGTTCATTTATTCTTTTCGATTTAGAATTTGGAAATTCTGTCTTTTCTAAGTTTCTTCGTCTGCTTCCCTTCTGTCTCTTTCATTTCTTGTTTTCATTTCATTCGTTATGAGTTACTACTTACATAAATTCAAATTGAAACATCTAGCCTTTTTACCAAATCCAAAAATTTTAATTGTTCAAATGTTAAGTGATTTTATTGGTTGCATCTTTCTTATGGCATCAACTTATTTTGTGTCCCCAAAATTCTCCAGGGTCATGGTCTTCATTATTCTATCAATGGCTTGCAAGTAGCTGATGGCCCATATAATAACATTTCATGTCAAGGCTTTCAGGTATTTGACATGTGATGTTTAATTTTTCATATTTATGTGCCTAACATCATTTTACAAATTTATGCTATGAAAAATTTAATCCTCGTGTGCACTTGCCTAACATCATTTTACAAATTTATGCAATGAAAAATTTAATCCTTTTATACTTAAATGGCTATCAAGTATCATTTGAAATTTACACACGAACACGCGCGCGCGCACACACATCAAATTTATATGCAATCACATTTGGTGAACACTGCTGGTACTTTATTAGTTTCAGTTACATTTTGGTTGGTCTATGCTATATAGCTTATTGAAATTAAACTTTTCAAAAGAAGGGGTAAAAGTTGGAATGAAGAATGGAAAAGCGAACACAAACCCCCCGATAAAAAGAAGGAAGGTTATGAATCTTATAAATGTGGTTTTGGCCTTTTGTTCTTTTCTAATTGACGATGGAACTTGAATATGCGTCCACTGCTGTTAAAAATAATAGCGGAATGACCCTATCATCAGTAGGACGAGCCTGCATAATTTTCCATTTCCATATTGCACATGCTTATGTCTCCGCTTAAGTTACCATATGAGTTTATGACATGATTTCATTTATATGTTATCAATCACAGCCTCTCCTTGACGAACTTGTGTATCCTGACCAAGCCAATATGCAGGTCTTCGTCAAGTAAGTTCTTCTTTCCTGTAATTCAATTAACATATCATGCCATAAGTATTCCGATTCAATTTTCTAGTATTCAAAGAAAGGAAAAGGTGTTGGCAGCTCTGCAAGTTGAGCTACTGGTATATGATAACCCATTCTGATCTTTAGCTGATAATTGACTTTGGATTATGAATACTGTATTGATGAGCTTACTAATTTGGATTTGGATTCAAGCTTCCTTATAACCTAATAGCCTTTTGCATTGGCATATATATTATTATTCATGGGGCAAGTATTATTGATTAGTAAACTTAATTGCAAATGTCATTAAATAGATTTAGACAACGATGTCGTATTATAGATACTTACATGCAAACATCATCATCAGTTAAATAAAAATAAATGATTCTCTATTGGTTATATTTCTGAAAATAAATATCTCCCTATCGATTAGCTTGGCCTTTCTTACACCGGCAAACTTTGCCATTCTCAATAATATAAACCAATGTCTTCTATCACAAACAGTATGAATTGACTATGTTAAAGACACATCATATATTTGAAGCCATGACCCACAAGTGTCTATTCTAAATGTCACATTTACTTGTATCAGTTGTAAATGTAATTCCTCTTTTGTGTTTGCTTTTCTTGTTATATAACGTTACTACCACTGTAGACGTGCTTACGCATGGAAAAACATAAATTAATGTAAGGGAATGCTGAATACTATTTCCGACTTTGAATTCTATTTAGGCCGATTGCTTTAAACCCGAAAACCATGTTGATCATACTAAATGAATAATACGTGTTTCCGAGGCTATGCGAGATATATTTCTATTTCATATTAGAATTGGGAATTTGTGTTTCTTCATCTGAGTAGAGGAGTAATGCAAAGCAATGACATAGTATAACACCATAAAATGATGCATGACTGATATTTTACCCAGGCATATTTGAAACTTGAAAAGGTACATATATAATAATTTATTATCAGACATTGATATCATGTTTTAGATTCTTCATCTTCGTTGCTTTCAATATCATTATGATGATCAGGTCAAGGGGATCATTTTTACACACTCAACTTTTGATATAGGATATCCAAATACTCAAAGTTCTTGATGGTCTCATTGGTCTTCATTATGTATGTAGTCCATTAGCATGTTTTTTTTTGAAATCAACCCCCTTCAGGGATCGAACTTGCGACCTCTTGCATTGGAGAGAAAATTGGTACCCAACTGAGCCCAGTTGGTATTTCTTCATTATGTATATAGTCCATTTGCATGTTGCCGGATGTTCGTTGAGCATGCTTTTTCCATTGTGCATAACAAAAAAAAATTAAAATAAAATAATGCATATACTAAAAAATTACACTTTGTTAGCTATATAACTTTTCATATAGTGCTATGGGAACATTTGGCAATGGGTAAATAGACTACATACATAATGAAGACAACTATGCTGATTATGAAATGGTCCATCAGTTGTATGCCAAGTTGTTTGCCGATTATAAATTTTTCGTCAGTGGTTTTCCATCGTTAGTTGTTTGCTAAGTCGAGTGCCGATTATGAATTGGTTCGTCAATTGTTTGCCAGGCTGGATCAGATTGAAGTAATAAACTTAGCAAACAACTAATAAACCAATTCATAATCGGCAATACTGTTAAGCTTGACACGTTCATTATGTCCATCCACCATTCGAAATGCGATAGAGAATAAAGTTGATTGCTAATCCTGTAATTGCTAAGATTTGAAAGTATTGTTACAATTTCAAAACTTAAGTAGCCACCCTTTATCGATACTCAAAACAAATGTGATATGAACAGATAACTTACAATTTCTCCATTAACCGATCTCTCCTCTATCAGATTGTTGTAGTGGATGCAAAGATTGAAGGGCTATATATAAGGGTGTAAAAGAAGTGGCAACAGGTGTTGTTAGAGATTGAGTTGTCACTCAACATCTTCAATGCAACATGGGGTTGGCCACTGCGCATACCAAATTTTATGTGTTGCATTGAAGATCGACCTTATATCAACAAAGAGTATGCTAGTTGAAATAGTATGCCCATCTTCAGCATCTTTAATGCTGCATTGAACAGCATGTATTGAGAATACTATTTGATGGCCCATATTTGAAATAGATATAGTACTGCACCGTGCATACCAAATACCTGTTTGAAGACTAAAGACTTTAGGGAACTAAATTTTTTGCAGTGCCTTTTCACCCCAATTCTATTCAAAGGACAGGTTTTAAATGGATGGTTATCCTTTTAAATGATGTTGTTGTGTGTGGTTCATCCCCATGGTGGTTGAGACTTGAAACGGATCATAGATCTCATTATAGAGATAAGTGGTTGAAGGAAGGTGAAATTGGCATGTTAAAATGTCTGCTTTTGTGTTTGGGTTTATATTAGATATATTAGATTCTTGATTGCCTAGCAATCTTGATCCCAGACATATCAATGTATCTTATATGTGGTAATGTTCTATAATTGGCAGTTTTGAAGATGAATCGTATAGTGGAGGAGGTAGCATCACATGCAAAGGAAGTTTTGGGGACGTCGAGTCTTCCACGACAAGGCTCTTTAAGGGACAAATTCTTTTGGAGGATCTACCCCTGCACTTCTCATATTCTGTAAGCAGACATGCATTTTAGAAAAATATGCAGAGTTAAATATTGTAGGCTTGTGGATTACATGCTAATGTATCTTCAGGACAAATTCATATTAAATTCATAACTCTAACATAAGACAAATAGTTTATTTGTCATGTATATTTACTTGTATGCATATTTAGTTATTCATAACCTTTTGACATGTAGATTACTTGCTAATGTAATTTCATCAAAATTCTTTTTTAATATACTGCCAGCTTGTGTTTAGTATAAATGAATCATGAACTATTACAAAATTGGGATAATTGCATATAGCACCCTTCATTAGACAAATAGTTTATAAGCACACGGCGCTCATTGTTTATTCAACAGTAAGGTCAATAATTCATCTTCTCAGTCACATCAAGGCTGATTGTCAATGTCAGTTGGTATATTTAAAAATGAATGTCAATTGGTTTATTAGCACATGGCACCTATGAACAATAAGATCAAATTTTCCTTTCTAAGTTATCGAGACTGATGTTAAGATTGATGCTAAGGTGTTGTATGCTTATAAACCAGTTGAAGGGTGATAAGTACTAGACAAGTGTACATGATAGGCTGTATGTGTTAATCCTACAAAATTTGATTGAATCGCCAACAGTATTCTTTTTCATTTTTAAATCTCTAGGCAAGTTTCTTTATATCCATGTCACAAATGCCATTGCCACCTGATAAGTTGTAGTTTTCCTATATTTATAGTGACAAATGGAACAGAAAATTTAGTTTCGTTTTCCAATTGGGCAAGGACCAGAAAGTCAGAAATCTCCACATCAATAAGTTTATGATGTCAATTCTTATAAATATAATGATATGTTTAAAAAAAAGGATGCTCTGCTGTATTTGCAGAATTTTGTGTGGAATTTTGATACTTATATACAACTAAAAATCTACTTATTGTGCTTCAATAATCCTGTAATTAATCTAGTGTAAGTTTGCTTAGAATATTAATGCCGCCTCATTCTCCCTTTGCTTAGAATTTTAATGCTGCTCCATTATTTCGAGCATATAATTTACAAGGGCTTCAATGTCAACTTAGATTATGACAACGAAACATGTTTTCTGTTTCTTTTTGCCACTTCCAGCTTTCCTTATTTTTTTCCTTCACTTTCTTCTCCCTTGCTGCATACATCTTGTGTGTTACAAGCAATTAGCAAACATATGCATATTTAGTTATTGAAAAATCCTGCATAATTGGCTAATTGCTGTTCCCAATTACCTCACAACTTGCACACAACTGTATTATTTAATCACTCTAATGTTGATAATATTTAAATTTTGTATGTTAAATGATTTGATTATCCTCTGCATTACCTCCACCCACCATATATAGTACCTGCTACGATGAGATGATTATGCCATCTGATTTTGGAGTAAAACGAAAATTTTGTCAGTTGACATGAAAGAGTGGAATCTGTTCTCGGTTTAACAAACCTATTTTTGTTCACCACCCATGTCATCCGGAAGATTGGTGTTAACAAAACAGTCTGTTAAACAAATTATTTAGACTCTATAAACAAAATAAAATGCTTATCATCATATAATGTACCTACCGATCAACTTATGTATACTCGCATAATAGTTGAGATACATTTTTACAGCAAACTGATACCATTTTTATTTTTTTGGTATTTTTTTCTTGGGTGGGTGGGTGGGGTTGGCCTTTATACAATAACTTCACTTTTTTTTGTATTAAAGAAAAGATGTTTGTAGAATTAGATGTTATCTTACCTGTACAGATGCAATCGGATATTATGTATTTTCATTAGGCCGGATATACTGTTTAAGAATTTCAATATTAATCTCTAGTAGTATTTTCATTCCATAAGCCTTCACCATATTTATCAGATACGCTCTTTAATTTCCATGCAGGTGAAATCCAATGGAAATTCTCAGATGGGGCTCCTCCTCCAATTCACTTCCAATTCTAACAGCCAAGCCTCCATCCTTCTCGCCGATGATGCTCTCTCATATGTAGACATGTTGGAAAATAAACATAAAAAATTCACTTACATTCCAATAAAAAGGACGAAACCAAACGGCACAATGGATACATCGTTTACCCTACACGAGGCGAGCATCGCAATGAACGGCTACACAATGACCGATATATCTCTTTTCTGCTACTTTGGTAATCAAGGAAACAAAACTGAAACAAAACCCGAACTTGGCGCTTCCTATTATGCGTCACTTGGCCATATAAGTATTCGAAATTCCACAGAGAATGAAGAATTTCCACCAGCTGATTCATGGGCTATTCGATTTCAGGACATAGCTTGGGCCTACAGCTTAAATGGTACCAAAAATGTGAGCCTTGCTATATTTTGGAAATTGAAAGAAGAGAAAGCTCAGTCATTTACAATGTTCAACCTATATGTCGAGAAATTGGGCAGTACTCCCAATATGAATCCGGAATTTCTAGGGGTTGCTAGAGTTGAAGGTTTTTATGTATCAGAATTTGAAGTTCCAGTGGGTGTCTTAGGCCTTAGGTTTCTTGTGCAAGTGTGTGGATCGGATGGGGGTCGTCAAGAACTTGATGCATCTCCAACGTTAGTGTTAGTTGTTGAAGGTCAATAGATCTTTCTTTCTTTCTTTCTTTCTATTCTTCTCCTCAAGTCGATTCCTCGAAGAAATAAGAATGATGGCTTGCAATATTTGTGTACAATAAGTAATTTCTATCATCAATGGTATGAGGTAATGCAGTTCTGTTGCAGACAGATTATCTGAGTTGTGTTGAAGCACATGTGAATTAGTTGTCAAGTTTAAATACCATTCATATTTTTAATTGAGAATATAATGCAGAAAGGGTGTGAGGAGGAATCTCCCTTGGAGCCCTATAGCCATTATTCTCTTTTTATTAGTAATGATGGGATTATTTATCGCACACACACACACAAAACAAAACACTCGCAAAACAGAACACTCGCACTACATAGGGTGTTTTAGATATGTTTGTGGGTTGTGCCTTTGTAAATGATATATTGCAGTAACACATTTATCAAAATGGATAGGTTAGAGAAGGTTTTAATCAGTATATTTAGAACCAAAATATATGGTAATAAAACCTTAAGAATCAACCAAAACTGAAAGAGAGCTGGGGGCAAACGAAGAGGATCAATGCTTAACCATATGTATTTCAAGAGCACTGATATTAAACCTCTATTACGAAACACTGGCACCAACTTGGTCAAGGAAAGACGGGAAATGTAGGGATTTTTAATGAAGGCCTCCAAAAACATTGTTATTTTGGAAAACACTTCCTAAAACTTCATATTTTTAAATACGCCCCTTAAAACTCTTAATTAAACTAAATTGTCATCTATGCTTAATTATCATCCCCAACACATTTAGAAATCTCCGTTAAAAAGCTAAAATGATAGCTTGAATATGAGTTTGGAAAAGTAAGACTAATGGTTTTTACACAAAAATGAAAAGAGATGAGCGTTTTAATGTTACATAAGAGTTTTTATCTCTCAATTTATTATATTAGCTATAATCCAATTATTAATCCTAATTAACTTAAGTAAATGGACGTTAACTGAGAGGTTTTCGAGGGTATATTTAAAAATATAAAGTTTCAGGGGATGTTTTTCAAATTATCAACTTTTTAGAGGGCCTATATAACAAACGCCCAAATATATAAATCTAATAGCATCATGGATCGACACCGATTACAATGTCGCTATATGAGTAATTGAAGCATTTCCTAACCACCACTGAGGGAGCGGGGTTCTGACTTCTCCGCTGCTTTCCTTCCCCTGATTAACAACTTTTACATATATGCATACCATCTTAGGTATTCAAGTTAACAATAAGTATAGATATAAAATGTTCACTCTCCGTTTCATTTAGAATGTTTGCTCGCTCTCATTTCAATTTAAGGCTTTGGATATTAAGGCCAAGCAAGGATGTTCCCAGTTTCAATTCCCCTTTATAACATTTTTTTCTTGGTTTTTCTTTTTCGGTTCCCAAACTTTGATAATATAAGATAAAGTTATCAAATAATTATACTTTTCTTTTTTCTTTTCAAACATGTGATGACAAGTGGTTGGAAGCATGAGATAAGGTTCAACATCATTTTGCTCAAATATCTGATTCACGCCTCAGAGTAATTAATTAAATACTTTCAATTTTTCACATATGTGAACTAAGGTTGAATATCAATCTTAAGCTATTTTTTCAATCCAAAAATAAATAGAGTAGTTTTGATTAGAAAAACTACCATCCCTCAACGCTACATTAACTGGTTAGAAGCGAAATTTTTTCTAAATTTTCAGCTCTATTAGAATTTTCGACGGTTAAGATGTAATTATTCATACCGTAATTAAAAGAACATTGGTTTCCAAAATTACTATTTGAGACTCGATATTTTTTATAATGAATTTTTATTCTATTAGATATTGATTTATACTTTGTCAATGGTGCCCATAGGAGGGGATTTCCTCCTATGGCGTAGAAAAAATACAACCTCCACCATTTTTTCCGACGATCGGCACCCATCATCATCATCGTTATCATCTAAGATGTGCGTACACCAAATTTCATGTGATTCCACAACTTTTTCACCGTTGATTTAGTGGGTTCAAAATTAACGGTTTACCGACAATAGAACTTTTTACATTGCTAAATCAACGGTGAAAAAGTTGTAGAATCACATGAAATTTGGTGTACCCTCATCTTAGATGATAACGATGAAGATGATGGGGGCCGATCGTCGAAAAAATTGGTAGTGGTTGTATTTTTTCCACGCCATAGGAAGAAATTTCCTCCTATGGCCTCTTTTCTCCATTATTCTCATATATATATATATGTGTGTGTGTGTGTGTGTGTTTTTTGGTGGGGATGGGGGGGGGGGGGAATAATTCGATAAGGAGAATCAGAGATAATAGGGTTTAGAAGATCGAGCAATACATCTATTTGTAGAAGCAGCCATAAAAGACAAACCAAACCAATGGAAGATAGTAGCATGCATTCATAAGTACGCTTTACGTTTCTGTGTGGTGCCTCCACTTCCGGATGTATACGGCCGGCACATGAAATAATTTCTCGTATCAACATACCTTAAATTGGATGAGGATTCTAAATTGGTTAGGCTTGGGCCCGAAAAAGATTAAATTAATCAAAAGACTATTTAACAAATATTTTAACAAACATGGAATCTGGGTTATTAGGCTCGATTTCTACTTGCCATATACTTCCTGGGATGCAGTGATTGAATTGATTAGATATATAAAATACATAAATTTTTATATAATCTATTTATATCCATATTTTATTACTTTAATTTGCTCATTAATTTATCATCTGTTGGAAATTTTAGTAAAATAATTCCCTTTAATAATGATATTTTTCTGTAAATAATTAGAGTATGGTTTTTTGAGGTTTATAGGGTAAGATTCTTAACCATAAATCCTTTTGTTATGGATATTTAATCTGTGTTATATTGAGTTTAATAATTAGGCTATTATTTGAGTTATTAAATGTTGAATTTTGACCATATGGCAATGGCCCTTTACTATGCATGAATATTGATATTGGCCATTTTAAATTGATTTACCAGTATCATGTTTTTTGAGGCTATTAATGGTCATTTTATTTGGCCCATTATTCTCCTTTTATTTTGTTAACATATGTTTCAATTTAAAACCCTATATAAACATCTGTTTCTATTTCATTTTTATATATATGTCATTTTTTCCATACAATACATTGTTCATAAAATACGGGTAGAGAAAAAGGTGTGGGCATAACTCTTGCTCTTTACTCTGTGCAGGAATGGAGAGCGAAATGGTGAGGTTCGTTGGTTGTTGTATCTTGAGGGCAACATGTCGAGACCTGCTGCATCAGTGGAGAACCGCCAGCTTCTCACCGTGGTGGCACGGATTGCCTTAAACAAAACGAGATACTCGTGCCTCAGTCGACGACTCTCTATAATAATTGTTTTTATGTTTTATTTTATTATGTAAATATTATTGTATTTTATATAATGTGATATAACTCTGGTTCCATTGTATACTGCATTATTGCCACCAAGGAACAACATCATCTTATAATAGAATTGGAAATTTTGAGAAATTCGGTATGATTATATAAACTAGCTAGTAATTTTGCATGTAGCATGATAATTAAATATATATAATACATTTGTAGAAATTAGAATGTGCCCGAGAGAATAATTTTCAAAAAAGATTAAGCAGCGAAATAATTTCTTTTTAATTGTTAAATTAATTTAAGAAATAAAGAAGTTGCCCATAAAAGAAGGAGTCGATCTTTATCCTGGAGATTATGGATATATAATATTTTTTATGTTCTCTTTTTCTTAACAGTTAATTATGGTGGTCAACTCATTTGTAACACATCAGCAAAGACTATGTGGCATAACATTAGAGACTCAATTCGATGAAAAATTTATATCCCTTGCTTTGACATTATAATACTTGGCAAATATATTTTTTCAAAAGCATTAATTTATTTCTTTCAAAAGCATAAAAGATTTTGTTTTAAGAATCACTTTGAAATGTATGATGCGATTTGTTGTTGATGAACTTATTATCCTTGCAAAATGAAATTGATGATTATCATTTCTTGAAGAAGTTTGTTTTTGAACGTTTTAGATTTGTAGTAATTGGTAAAGTGTTGTTGACCATAAACTTCTCCTTAAATATTATTTTGTTTAAATCTGTGTTTTATAGTTTTATAGTGGTTGCTTCGAAAGAATTTTTTCAAATCAAAAGAATTGATGATGTAAACCATCATGGAATGAAAGATTTTCTCAATATTAAATATGAAAAATATGAGAGCCCTGCACATTCTTCTGAAAACAACCTTAGAACGGGTGAATAGGGATTTATGTCAAACTCAATACAATTGTGCGGATTATACAAATTTTGCAGCAAAATAAAAAATCAGAGTATAAGTATAAACAATTCAACAAACACAGAGTGTAGAAAAAGTAAATGACACAGAGAATTGTTATCGAGATTTACCAACTATATGGCTAATTCCTACTTGAGAGCTCCTGTTTAGGATTCAACTTCACAATCCAATGACTCTTTACGGGTGGAGAAACCCAGATCTTTTACCAGACTCGGATCTTAAAACCTTCACACTTACAGGCGATGAACACCTAGACTTTTCCTAAATGCTTAAGTCTGAAACCTTTTTACACTTACAGGTGGTGAACATCTAGACTTTTTTCCAAGGCTCGACTCTGAAACCCTTACAATGTGAAGATCTTAGACCTTTTTTCACTAGGTCGTACAATCAAAATTTTCAACAAATCTTTACAAACCAACCATGTTATCCTATTAATATCAAAGGATAAATCAAGTTTTGATTCAAGGTAGATAATAGATTGTGTTTTTAGAGATTAATAAAGTTTAAAAACGATTCGAAGAAGTTTTTCAAAAGATTAAAAATAGTTTAAAAACATATACTTCTTTGATAATTTAGAGATCTTTCAATTCTAATGACTAGAAAAATCTAAAAGCCTGAAAAAATCTTTTCTCTCAAAAGATTATTAAAAATTTAAGAATGATTGAAAAAGTTTTCAAAAAGGATTAAGAAAAGTTTAAACACGAAACTTCTTCAACAACTAGAGATCTTTCGTTTCTAATGACTGGAAAATTCTAAAGCCCTGAAAGATCCCTTCACTCCAAAAGAGTAGTAAAAACTTAAAAACGAGAGAGACGAAATTTTCACAAAAAGATTAAAGAATTTTAAATTCGTGAGTAAAAATTCTGTAGGAAATGAGTTCTTTATATAGAAAAACAATTAGGGGCAATCAGTTAAAATAACTGTCCCTGAAAATTAGGAGTGTTAATGGCAGTTAATAGCCGTTAGAAATTTGAAATTCAAACCAATCGCCAAAATTTGAAAATTTTAAAACTGCTATGGACGTCCTAGTGGACGTCTAATGTCTGATATATCAAACACAGATGTTTAAAATAATTTTAAAAAGAATTTGGTTTGTTTTTGAAAACTCTAATAAAAAGTTTAGATATCTTTTTAAGTAAAGAGATTTAGTATAAAAATTTAGAACTTGAAAAGAGATTCTAACCGATGAGATCGACTCTAGACTGAAAGAAGAAAAAATCTTGAGTACTCCGTTGTGTGACTTCTTCAATATTTTCTTTGAACTTGCAATTTGGTCATCAGAGTCGCTCGATATCACAGTTGTGATGTCAGTTGAAGTGTTGATTGTTCTCTTACTTGAGTAATTTCATTACTGTAGCACTTTAACTTATTTGGTATGATTAGTAACATATATTATCTTTGAAATATGTTTTTTTGTAAATTAATCAAAATTAAAGGGAATAAGACTTATAGGTCAACCCCCCCCTCTTTGCATTATCTCTATCTCTACTATTATAGTGCAAAAAGAAGAAGGGTCGTTGATTTTAAAATTGATTGGATCCCGTCTTAATAAAATCATAGAAAAACTCCATTATTTTATGTACCAAATTAGAATGTTGTTTTTTTCACCTGCTTTTTACATCCTCCTTTGGCGTTATAATTATAGAGATAGATATAAGTTTTTTCTTTTTGTTGTTGGATATAGGCCCTCTAAAATATTGGTACTTTGAAAAACACCCTCTACAATCACATATTTTTAAATACACGCCTAAAACCTCTCAGTAACTAAAGACATCCATTTCCTAAGTTAATTACCTTTCCTAAAGTTAATTAGGATTAAGAAATTGATTTGACCCAACATGATAGATTGTGAGATAAAAAGTCTTATATAATCTTGTCATTGTTTCGAATTTTTTTTCCATATGCCGGCCGTATACATCCGGAAAAGAGAGATGAAATAAAAGTGTGGGCCCAACACGCTGCTCAAGGCCGTCTGAAACCTCCATCCCTCTCACTTCCTGCCCGGATGTAATACACCCGGCACACTGAATAATTCCTCCATTGTTTAAGCAAAACCCACATCTCTTTTCATTTTCATGCAAAACCCATCATTCTCACTTTTCCTAACTTTCATCTTTAAAATCCTACACTCCTCCCCTACACCGTCACTCAGTGCAAAATGATGCTCACAAGTAGGAATTTCTCAGATTACGACACGTAGCGGATGACGTGTCCCGGGGGTACGGAGGTGGAATAAACAAGATGCATCGGGAACGTTCCTCGGGATTTCGTCTTCGAGAATGCATCCGACCTTCCGGAGACCTCCCCGAGTACCTTCCATACTCACCTAGCAAACAGCCATCATCTCACCTTCGAGCAATACTACAACCGAGCTTCCTCGGCCTCCCTGCTCATCTCCGAGCTGTTTCAAGGCTTGAGCTTCCTCGGCCTCCCGGCTCGCCTCCGAGCCATCTGACAGGCTTGAGCTTCCTCGACCTCCCGGTTCGCCTCCAAGCCTCCTGACAGGCCGAGCTTCCTCGGCTTCTCCGATCAACCGAGAGCGCGGAGCCCAAGCGCCCCCGCAACAGCTCCTCGTATCTCGCTAAGACGAGATATCCGCCGCCCTACATTCCGCGTCCCACGCTGGCACATCCCCCATTAATGGGCGTATCCCGTCATTAATGCGGGAATAACGCAGGGGCATAACTGACAGCGAGGATTTCGTGTCGGCTCGCTCCACACGACCACTATATAAACTCCTCATTCAGACAACTCAGGTAATTCGAACTCATTCCAATAGGCCGCTACGCTGGTCTAATTCTCCGGTACTAACTTGATCGTCGGAGGGTCATATGGTGGTTTCCCGCCCCGAGACTTCCTTTGCAGGTAGCTCGGCCTCAGCAACTTCCAACAACCCATTGAGATCCACACGCTCAACAACCCCCAAAACAAATCTCAGCCGCTCAAAACCGCTCGCTACTAGATCGACGGAGGACAACATCTGAGGGAGATAACAGCCTCCATCAGTTGGCGCTGTATGTGGGAAACATCAGAAGCTTCTCCACCCATAGAGTTGATCTTCTGCCCTCGACCCGATGGCGAGCGACAACCGCGACGATCCTAATACAAGCCGCTCTACTATCCATAACGGAGGCGGGAGTGGTTCTCCTCCCCTTCCTAACGTCATCGGTGTCTTATCTGCCCGAATTGACAGACTCACAGCTATGGTGGATGTACTCGTCTGCGTTCAAGCGGCGGGCCCTACCCATCAAGCTGCAGTTCCCCGTCCCTGGGATAACGACGTCTGCAGAAGGACAGATAGGCACGCTCAGGCCCTCTATCTCGCTCACGCTCATCTCAGCATCATTGAGCGCCGGCGTGCCGACTCCGGCAACCATGACTCGTGCACGGTGAATGATTCCATGACCCGCTGGGCACCGGACAGCTCCACAATCCTGCCTCAGGGAATAGTAGACCGTCGCCCCGACGCTCGCCGCACGCTCTTACCCCCTGAGGAGATGCCGGTCAGTTCGCCTGCTTCCAGGCATGACCGACTCCCCCACTCCCGCCAAGGCCGCGCAAACGGCGAATGTCGGGATTACTCATGAAGGGCCTCGCCCGAGGATTTAAGAGATATGATAGAACGGAATCAAAGCCGCACCATCGCGCAGACCCGGAGCGGAGGTAGCCACCATTCCGACTGTGCAGAATCCTCGGGGTACCACCACCAGCTTGAAGCCCTCGAAAAGAAAATCCAAGGCATACGACGAGATGGTCATATGTCCGGCAAAGGGGCCCGATATTCTGCCGATTCACTCACAAAGTCCTTTACAGAAGAGCTGCTGGCCGAGCACGTCTCGTCCAGGAACAAGCCGCCCAAAGTGGCCCTCTTCGACGGGAAGTCCGACCCGAAGGACCACCTGGACACATTTACGGCAGGCATGAGCTTCCAAGATAACTCGGATAAGGCTC
Organism: Agapanthus africanus; assembly: GCA_030015575.1. Taxonomy (NCBI): domain Eukaryota; kingdom Viridiplantae; phylum Streptophyta; class Magnoliopsida; order Asparagales; family Amaryllidaceae; genus Agapanthus; species Agapanthus africanus. The sequence continues at coordinate 774,020,617 of JASDDO010000022.1, forward strand.
AATACCGAGCTTTCCCCACTACCCTAATCCAAGCTGGCCGAGACTGGTTCCGAGGGCTTGTGCCACGCTCCGTCTCGACCTTCAACGAGCTGGCTACCCAATTCTTCGGTCATTTCGTCGGAAACCGACGACAAAAAAGGACGGTCGATTACCTGTTCACTGTCAAGAGCGGAGACAAGGAATCCTTCAAAGGGTACGTCACTCCGTTCTACAATGCCTTACTGGAGGTACCAAAGCACCACGACGAAACAGTTATCACCGTGCCGAGGTCGGGTCTTAGGCACAAAGAGTGGATCCGCTCTTTTGCATTGGCGCAACCTAAGACCATGGCCGAAGTGAAGGCATGGATCGAGCGAGAAATCCAACTCGAATCCGAGGTGAACTCCAACATGCCCGGAGGCGACCAAGCAGACCGGAAGAAGAGAGACAGGGAAGAGAAAAGGAAAGTCGATTGTCCGGAACCTTATTCCCCATGGTTCCAGGAGTACACTCCTCTGAACATTTCCCAAGCCGAGCTGTTGGAGGAAGCTAAGGACGAAAGGTTCTTTAAGCTCCCGCCAGCTACCCGAAGGACGGGCAAACGGCTGTGAGGCCTGTATTGTGCCTATCATCGGACGCAAGGACATTCGACCGAGAATTGTAAACAGCCACGCGATTACATCGAGGAGCTGATCCGCTCCGGTCACTTGGAAAAATACCTGCGAGACAAATGTCAAGCAGATAGGGGGCAAGCCGACCAACTTTAAGCTGGAGAGCAGATGATCGGGCAGATCATGGTCGTCATCAACTGAGAAGCAAGGACACCCACCGAATCCGGTCATTCAATGTAGGAGAGTTTAAACTGGCCGGCGGGTACCTTCCTGTCCGTCAAGCAAAGACCATCCCTTAACTCAAGAAAAATGAAGCTCGGATGTGCCTCTAGGAAACCGACCAAAGCCCTCATTATGAGGCAACCGACCAAAGCCCTCATCACTAGGCGGCCGGTTAGATTCATGCTCGGCCCTATCCGCAGCAGGTAGCTTCCTGCCCAACAATGCTGTGGATCGAAAGCCCTCCTCACGAGGCCACCGAGTAGATTCATGCTCGGTCCATCCACAGCAGGTAGCTTCCTGCCCAACAACGCTGCGGATCGAAAGCCTTCCTCACGAGGCCACCGGGTAGATTCCTGCTCGGTCCATCCGCAGCGGGTAGCTTCCTACCCAACAACGCTGTAGATCGAAAGCCTTCATCGTGAGGTCACCGAGTAGATTCCTGCTCGGTCTATCCACAGCGGGTAGTTTCCTGTCCAACAACGCTGTGGATCGAAAGCCCTCCTCACGAGGCTACCGGGTAGATTCCTGCTCGGTCCATCCACAGCGGGTAGCTTCCTTCCTAACAACGCAAGTGGATCGAAAGCCCTCATCGTGAGGCCACCGAGTAGATTCATGCTCGGTCCATCCACAGCGGGTAGCTTCCTGCCCAACAACGCTGTGGATCGAAAGCCCTCCTCACAAGGCCACCGGGTAGATTCCTGCTCGATCCATCCGCAGTAGGTAGCCTCCTTCCCAACAACGATGTGGATCGAAAGCCCTCCTCGCGAGGCCACCGAGTAGATTCCTGCTCGGTCCATCCACAGCGGATAGCTTCCTGCCCAACAACGTTGTGGATCGAAATCCCTCATCGCGAGGCCACCGGGTAGATTCCTGCTCAATCCATCCGAAGCGGGTAACTTCCTGCCCAAAAACGCCGTGGATTGAAAGCCCTCATCGCGAGTCCACTGGGTAGATTCTTGCTCGGTCCATCCGCAGCGGGTAGCTTCCTGCCTAACAATTATGTGGATCGAAAGCCCTCCCTACGAGACCACCGGGTAGATTCCTGCTCGGTCCATCCATAGCGGGTAGCTTCCTGCCCAACAACGCTGTGGATCCAAAGCCCTCCACACGAGACCACCGGGAAGATTCCTGCTCGGTCCATCCACAGCGGGTAGTTTCCTGTCCAACAACGCTGTGGATCCAAAGCCCTCACCATGAAGCCACCGAGTAGAATCGAATTACGCCGACCTATTCAAACTTGGCTATCGTTCGATTCATACTCGATGCGCCATTGCCACCTCGACTTCGGGGAAAGGGAGTGTTCCCGCAAAAATCTTCGTCCAAGAGCTATTTGTTCCTGTTTACACCGGATTAAGTTTCGTTTACAAATATGTGTGAAATCGGGCTCATTCATATACGCGCATGCACACATCAGAGGAAGAATAGGAGTTAGAAAGAGAGCACTTGGTGGTCAACGATAAAAAGAAAGCATTTAATTGAATATTTTATTCTACAGAAAATAGATCACCAAATATGGGATCGAAAGTACAGGGATTCATAAAACTATGGATAAAATTCTCTAACTCCCTCGCTGCCTTCTCCACCATGTCAAAGCGGCGATCTTCACGAGGAGTTGTTTCCCATCGGTCAGCACCGTGCCCATCAGCGAAGGCAGACATGATGGCCCGCTGAGCCCGTATCTGACTTAGCAGCTGAACAGAGCGATCTTTCAGAGCCGTGGTAATCAAAAGCGCCTCATGAAAGCACTTGATCTTGTCCTCCGCTACGTCGAGTATCGCCGGCGTCATATCCGCTGGATGAGGGGGAATGTCATCGAGCACGGACAAGAAGACTCTACGAGTCAAGAGCTTTTACAACACCGTATCACATTAGTCATCCGTAAGAGCAGGGTTCACCAAGCGTGCAGCAAAACGATGAACAATTTCCTCAATAGGCACCTTCCATGTCTGTCGATGAGCATGTGGACAATACAAGCCATAGCTCTTCTCTGTTAAAATGATTCTTTGAAAGTAAGAGAGAAGAGAAGCATTGCTTCGGATTATGAAGGGAGACATTTAAGTCTAGGCACAGAAGATGTTGTGCATGATGGAACTATTTCCAAGCATTGGAAAAGAAAAGTCTGACTCAGGAAAAGCAAAGAAGGAAGGCGAAAAGACACCTTCAGTAAAGAGGCAGCGCCTCACGTGCCTTGCACGAGAGCGCCAGCGCCGAGAGTTAAAAAACTCTGAGGCAGCGCCTCACGTACTTTGCATAAGGGCGCCAGCGCCAAGAGTTAAAAAACTCTGAGGCAACGCCTCACGTGCCCCGCACGAGGGCGCCGGCGCCAGAACTAAAAGTTCTTTGCCGTTGGATCAAAGATCCAACGGAGATGATAAATCATCAAAGTACAGAATTAAATTCCGTTGAGGAAATATTCCTCAAATCTTTCTGAGCGAAAATGATTACTCTCTGTAAAACAGAGCACCGTTGGATTAAAAATCCAAGGGTGATTAAAAATCACCAAGCTACAGAATAAGCTCTGTATGGGAAAATATTTCCTCAAATCTTTCTAAACAAGAAAGATTACGCTCTGTAAAACAGAACACCGTTGGATTAAAGATCCAATGGTGATTAAAAAAATCACAATAAGCTCTGTAGGGGAAAATATTTTCCCCAATCTTTCTAAATAAGAAAGATTACGCTCTGTAAAACAGAGCACCGTTGGATTAAAGATCCAATGGTGATTAAAAATCACCAAGCTACAGAATAAACTCTGTATGGAAAATATTTTCCCAATCTTGTTAAAAACAAGAAAAATATCTTCTGTAAAACAGAAGTCCTTGGATCAAAGATCCAACGGCGGATAAAATCCCCAAATAAATTAAGGATCTCTCAATGAGAGATTTTTTTAACTAAATCAACAAACCTGGCTCCACTATATAAAGACCCCAAGACTTCAAGTCTTGTACAGAGAACCCCCCCTCCTAAACTTCAAGTTCAAAAAGAAGAGCAAGCAAAAAAAAGAGGTTTAAGAGAGAAGAAAGAAGAAGAACTTTCTTCAAGGTAAATAAAAGTAGTAGAGAGCATAGCATCTCATCTGCATATCCGAGGGTATAACCCTCATAGAGAACATAGTTCTTTCCTTTAGATCCGAGATCCATAAGACAATTCTCCTACAAATGAGAATTTAATTCTCGTGGGGACGAATTTGTTCTTGGGAATCGAAGATCCAGGGAAGAACAGAGAATTGAACATTTTTAGAAAAATGCACAAAGAAAGAAAAAGCGCCAAGCGCCTCACGTGCCCCTCACGTGGGCGCTGCTCAAATAAAGAGTGCTTAGCACTCAATGGTTGGTGCTCAGCGCTAAGCGCCTCACGTGTCCCTCACGTCGGCGCTGCTCAATAAAGAGTGCTTAGCACTCAGTGGTTGATGCTCAGCGCCAAGCGTCTCACGTGTTCCGCACGTGGGCGCCATAAAGAGTGTTTAACACTATATATGAAAAAACAAAAAAGAGAGCGCGAGGATAAAGTAAAGGGTGAGCGTCAGAGCTCATATCAAAGCTCAGCACTGTTTGCACAGAAAAGGGATTGAGCCCAAACAAGTGTTTAACACTTATTCAAAGACTGAGTGGGCTGAGTCCAAGTTGACCAAAAGTCCCTAATTCAGATCAACCGAGTCCATGTGCTCACAATTTTTCCAAATTGGTCTTAGTCCCAAACACGACTATTGATCTTCCAACGGACATTGGTTCAAGAGTACATCTCCTCACATCTCTGATAAATGTCATTGTAATTCTTCAGCGTCTTCAGAGAGGTGGTGGGTCCCGATAACCAACAACTCTTTAGTGTACTCTCAAATGGACGGGCACATCCCAATATGGACCGTAATGTCCTTAAACTAGCTGTGGACCGTAACGTCCTTAAACTAAAACGATAGAGCCCAAATGCTCTTTCGTTGGATCAAAAATGATCCCGAACCCCCGTTGAGTAGATCTTAGCTCAATATCGGATTATTGTATCCTTAACAAATATTTAAGTTGATCTTAATTTCAAACAAAGTTAACGATCCTTAAATCAACCCAAACCCAAATCTAAGAATATATGGATTTGGACTAATCCACGCCCTACGGGCGACAACACAAATTAGTCTCCGTATACAATCCACGGGAAACCAACAATAAAACAAACACACACGACATGAAGTGACCTTTCTGGAGCCGGAGAAAGTGGTTACCATGATGTGGTAACGTAATTAACTGCAGGGAAGAGCGTCCCCACAATAAAAAAAAATCTCGCAAATGAGGGGGAATCTGACGAAGTCTGCTACAGCAGCCGCATCTGTCTAAACCTTCGATACACGGCGCCATAAATCAACTTGGCATTTTCGGAGAGGTAGACAGATAAAACAAAATAGCATCTGCCCCTAAATTCAGGCAAGAAGACTTACGCAGTTTTGTCTCTGTTTTCGGCGGTAAACAGGGAGGAGAAAGTGGTTACCGCGATGTGGTAACGTAATTAACTGCAGGAGCTTGCGCCTGCAGGGAAGAGCGTCCCCACAATAAAAAAAACCCTCGCAAACGAGGGGGAATCTGACGGAGTCTGCTACAGCGGCCGCATCTGTCTAAACCTTCGATACACGGCGCCATAAATCAACTTGGCATCTTCGAAGAGGTAGACAGATAAAACCAAATATCATCTGCCCCCAAATTCAGGCAAGAGGACCTACGCGGTTTCGTCTCTGTTTTCGGCGGTAAACAGGGAGGATACCGACCTTCCTACACTTGGCTATCGTTCGATCCATACTCGATGCGCGATCGCCATCTCGACTCCGGGGAAAGGGAGGATACCGACCTTCCTACACTTGGCTATCGTTCGACTAATACTTAATGAACGATCGTCACCTCGACTCCGGGGAAAAGGAGGATTCCGACCTTCCTACACTTGGCTATCATTCGACTCATACTCAATGAACGATCGTCACCTAGAAAGGGTGGACACCAGCCTAACACTAGCAAGATAAAGAGACTTACGAGCTAAAAGTACTTGTAAGATGAAAAGACTTACGAGCTAAAGTGCTTGCAAGATGAAAAGACTTACGAGCTAAAAGTACTTGCAGGATGTTCGGACATTTGAGCAAAGGAAAATGTATACTTTATTTATAATCAAAGTTATATAAAAGGTATTGTGGGCTCCTCGGCTTTACAAAAATGCCTGGAGGCTTACAAAATTCTAGAAAAAAGGAGAAAAAATCGTGGAGGGGGATAACTCAGACCGCTCGCTCGACCGAGATCTCACCCTACTCAACGCCACCATCGGGGGCCAAAACGACGACCTCAGGGTCGGCGCTTCCGCCGACAGCCTCGCCTCCTTCAGCCAGCTTGGCGCCTCCCCCTACAGCCAGCTTGGTGCCTCCCCCCTGTGGCGCTTCCTTGGCGATGGGAACTTAGCGCGGAGCTCGCCGTCGATGAACTCTAGCATAGATTCTTTGACAACGTCGAGGGCTTTGTGCCACCCGACGGCCGCGGATTCGGCGAGATCAAGGTAAAATTGAGCATACGCCGTGTATTCTTCCATGGCCTTCTCCGTCCGGCTCTCAGCAAACTTCTCCGCGTCTAAAGCCGCTCGAGCATACTTCTTGATGGCGTCCCTCGACCTTTTCATAGCGTTGTAGAAGCCGTCCGTCTCATCCATCTTGGCTTGGATAGCCCGGTTGGACTCGTCTAGAAGCCGACGAGACTCCTTCAGCTTTGAGATCGTCAGCCCCTCGGCGACCAATATCGAGTCAAGGAGGGCCGCCTTCTCCTCCGCTTCCTGCAATTGAAGGTGAAGATCTTCCTCCCACGAGGAGGATTCGCCCTCCTTCTTCATCGCCGGGGCTATTTTCTCAGACTCCATGGCGACGAGGAGAGCGCAGTGCTGAAGGACCTGAGGAAAACAACAAGCATGTTAAAAAGCTAAAACAGAGGAAATAAAACTTAAGGAATTTTCGAGGAGAGCTAGATACCGGCCTGAACCGCCTCCTGCGCTATTTCGTCCACCTGGGCCTTCATGGTGCCCCGGAGAATCTTGTGCCCGGCTGCCTTCTCTATGTCCACCAGCAAGCTGTCGGCCACAGATAGCCCCGATGGCACCTTAATGCAGAAGTCGCCCTCCTGCATTTGGATCCGGGTAGGGGGTGGCCAAGAGACCACCCGCTTCTGTCTCTTGAGGGGGGCTTCTTTGACGGGGGGAGACTCCTTCCTCGCCCGGGGCGCTGGGTCCTGCACGTGCTTCTGACCCCCTCCCGCGGCGCTCTTCCGTAATTAGGGATGCTGCGGAAGGCTTGGTCGGAGGAGTTTGACTCGGGGCCGCGCTTGGACCGGGTCGGGACGAGCTTGCGCCACTGGTCTTTCTTTCTTGGGCCTTGGAGGCCGTGGCAGCCATGATTTTTGATCGGTCCATGGGCTCTACAAAAAAGAACACACGGGAGAAAAGATCAGCAAAGTGGAAACGGTGAAGTAAATTTAGCAAAGTCTAAACAGATCATCAAAAACCCTAACCTACCCAATAAAACGCGCAGGACTGAGCCCAGCCCAGCTCAGTACCTGCTCGGAAAGCAGGACATCGGCCTGCTGGATCGGTTCCCACTGGAACACCATCCTCGCCTTAGGGGAGGTCGACTGCTTCGCCCTCGGGCAGTCGGCCCTGTGCTACTGTGTGGGCACAGGTCAATCCTTGCCCTCCGGTGGCCCGACAAAGACGTAGTTCTCCATCCATTCATGGATGGAAGATGTGACGACCACTACCCCCGACCCGCCCGCCCCATCCTTACGTTTTTTAAACGAAAAGTACACCCAGCTCGGCTCTTGCTTACTGGTACCGGAACGATTTTTATAACAAATAAAAGACAAGAGGAGGGTTAAACTGAAGGGGATCCGATCAAATTTTAATCGGACTAGAAACCCGAGGAGGATCCTCTACAAGTTTGGCGCTAGATGGCTCGGGGCGAGACGGAAGCAATGAAGCACCGCACGAACCTCAGGTGAGAATGGCAGACGCATTCTTGCCCGGAATGCTTCCAGATATAGAGCAATCTCCTTGTCCCGCACCTGGTCTGCCTGCTAACCCTCTCTGGCTAAACGGAGTGAATAGTTAGAGGGAACATGGAATCGAGTCCGGATGTCGGAAAGCTCGACCATGCGATTCAAAATGGAGGGTGCATCATGGGTGTTCCTGATGGGCACCTTGGGAGCCCTTGTCGCTGTCCGATAGCGAGTGACAAGGGCGGCCCTGACTCTAGGGGGCGAGCCCGACGCAGAAGACGCAGAAGAAGAAGAACCCTCTCGGCTATCTGAAGCCGAAGAGGAGGAAGACCCACTGGACTCGGCCCCACCAACCGAAGCCTCATCGTACGACTCTACCCCTGCTACATCTACAAACTCCTCGAAGGAAGACATCTAACCCGATTCAAAGAAAGGGACCTGCCGAGGAAAATTCAACAGAAGATCCGATCTAAGTGGAGGTGCGCCGAGCAATCTTCAAATAATGAAAGAGATTTGAGGAAAAGTGTTGGCCCTAGGATGGTCCCCTCCTATTTATACACCCCAAAGAGAGCATTGTTCATATCAGATTTTTGCATTTTTATACCGCCCATTCTTAATCACATTGCGTATAGGTAAGTACTTTTAATCAGTGTTTGCTGAATAATTGCAGGTTACAGGTTCTCAGCTCTTTACAGTGAAATTCATGAAAAGTCGCAACAAATGCAGGACTACGACCAACAACAGATGAATACCGATCTCCGCTAACCATCCGTATGATACCGCCTACCAGTTCAAAGGACAAAATGGCAAATCATTGGTCACTTCAAAGCACAAGGGCAGCACAAGATCCAAGACTTCAATGCGAAGTTCAAGGCAAAGGTCTACATCATTTTGCACTGCTGAATATCTGGAAGAGAACTGAAGAGATTCTGAGAAACCAAGAATACAAAACAGAAGATAAAAGTAACATGGAGAAGCCCTGAAAAGATGGTCCCTTAAATCCACCAAATGGCCGCGGAACCGCGGCCAAATAGGCACTTCTGCCGCGGTTCCGCGGCCGCGTCGGTGGCAGTTGGTTCCGCGTTGACTCGGCTTTTTTGGGGTAGTTTTGTAATCTCATGTTTAGCTCAGAATGTAACCTAGGGTTTCACCTTCCTTTATGAAAAATTGTAGTGAGTTTTTGAGTGGTAATAAATAAATAAATAAAAAAGAGTTCTGTTATTATCTTGCATGTCTTTTATTCATCGTAATTTTATTTGCTAGTCTATTTGTTTATATTTTTGTTGCTTTCTTTATAATTTTCTTCTTTCATTTTTTTATCTTTAAACAACGATGATGCTTGAGTAAGATCTTTGCCAAGGTGAGGTCTCAAATAACTAGTTGTAAATTCTTCTTAACCTTATTTCTTTCTACCTTTCTTTTTGTTTTATTCTTTTTAATGGGTGAGTAATTTCTCACTTGTTAGGGTAGAAGAAGAAAAGTTTGAGAGAAGGAAATCTCTCTCACTCTTTTCTCTGTCCAACATCTTAAATTCGAACTACCGTTAATTGAACCACAATCCGCTCACTACGACACCCTATTGTTCCCCGCCGAAAACGCGGAGACGCGACTGCGCGGGTCCGTCTCGCCTGAATTTCGGGGCAGATGCTAATTGGTGCTATCCGTCCACCTCTTTGAAGATTCCAAGTTGATTTATGACACCATGTATCGAAGGTTTAAACGTATGCGGCCGATATAGCAGACTTCGTCAGATTCCCCCTCGTTGAGGAGTTTTTGATTGTGGGGACGCTCTTCCCTGCAGGCGCAAGCCCCTGCAGTTAATTACGCTACTGCATCGCGGTAACCACTTTCTCCTTCTCCAAATGGTCACTTCGTGTCGTGGGTGTTTGTTTTGTTTTTTGTTGCCCGTGGATTGTTTACGGAGACTAATTTATGTTGTCGCCCGTAGGGCGTGGATTAGTCCAAATCCGTATTTTCTTAGATTTGGGTTTGGGGATTGGGTTTAAGGATACGTTAGTCTTATCTGAGACTAAGATCAACTTAAACGTTAGTTAAGGATACGTTAGTCTAATTTTAGACTAAGATCAACTTAACGGGATCATTTAGATCCAACAAAAAAGTATTTGGGCTTTATTGTTTAGTTTAGGGACAATGCGGTCGATTAGTTTAAGGACATTACGGTTCAAGGTTAAGGACATCATAGTCCGTGAGTTTAAAGACATCACAGTCAAGGTTAAGGACATCATAGTCCGTGAGTTTAAAGACCTCACAGTCAAGGTTAAGGACATCATAGTCCGTGGGTTTTAAAGGACCTACAGTCCATAGAATGTTTGGTTGTCGGGACCCGTCACCTCTCTGAAGACGTTGAAGGATTACAACGACAAATATCAGAGGAGTAAAGAGATGTACCCTCGAACCGACGTGAGTTGGTTGAAAGATCTGTAGTCCAATTTGGGGCTAAGATCTGTTAAAATATTTATGAGCAGATGAGCTCAATTAATATGGGTTGAGGACTTATGGCCAATATTGGGCTAAGTCCAATCAGGTTAAAATGTTTAACATTTTATTTTGGGCTGTTGAGCCTTCTTCCCTGATAAAAATCAGGGAATATCTCAATGAGGTATCACGTGCTCACACGTGACCAAGGGTCACGTGTTGACACGTGATAGTTCCCTATGATCTCCACTTTATAGAATTAAATTCTAAATCAAACAAAAGTGTAAACAAAACGGCTAAGGAAAGACCCCAATGGGGCATCACGTGCTCACATGTGACCAAGGGTCACGTGCTGACACGTGATAGTCCTTTAGCCCAGTTAAAAGACAGAATTAAATTCTGAATGAAAGAGGGTCACGTGACAGGTCCCTCAGCTTTTTAACTGATAGAATTAAATTCTATTTCAATAGTCAAACGTTGGGATCACGTGCCAACACGTGATGGGCTTTAAAAGCCTTATGAGTTAATAGAATTAAATTCTAATTAAGGGAAATCAAAGATCCTAACTGGGAAATTATTTCTTTAAATCATTCCAAACAAAAAGAATTATGCTCTGTAAAGTGGAGCACCGTTGGATTAAAAATCTAATGGTGATTAAAAATCACCAATTTATGGAAAGATTGTATACAAGGAAAGATCTCCCTAAATTTCACCAAAAATAACAAAATGAATATCTTTTGGATTAAAAATCCAATGGTGAATAAAATTCACTGAGTGATCTAAAAGATCATATTAGTTATGAAAAACAAACAAAATTTTTCAATGAAAGATTCACTGAACAAATTGATTCTTTTCCTTCTCCTATAAATAGGAGCTAAGAAGAGAAGAAAAGAAGAGAATTTTGGATCTTGGAATTTTTTGAAAGAGAGAAAAGAAAGGAGAATTTAATTCTCAAGAAAAGAAACCCTAGGTGAGAAAGGGGAAAGGGATCAAAGCTTCATAAAGCAAAAAAAAAAAAAGAGAATTTAATTCTCAATCTAAGAGTTTAACTCTTTTGCAAAAGAACTTAGTTCTTCCTCTAGTTGAAGATCTGCAGAAGCAAATCTCCCCACAGGTTGAGAATTTAATTCTCATCGGGGAGATTCTGCCATGCAGATCCAAAACTTAGAGGAAGAATTGAGTTTAGAGAATTTAATTCTCCCAAAGATAAACTAGGGCTTAACCCTATATGAGAATTTAATTCTCCCAAATTTACAGGAATTTAATTCCTCCCAAATAAAACTAGGGTTTAACCCTATATGAGAATTTAATTCTCCAAAATTCATAGGAATTTAATTCCTCCAAGACAGACAGAACTAGGGTTTAACCCTATATGAGAATTCAATTCTCCCGAATTCATAAAGAATTCAATTCCTTTAAATGAAATTAGGGTTTAACCCTAAGAATTTAATTCTTCCACATGCATAGGAATTTAATTCCTCTAAAAACCACAATTAGGGTTTAACCCTACAGAGAATTTAATTCTTAAAAAATAAAGAGATTTGAAAGATCTCCATGCATGTAAAGAGCTAGGTCACGTGCCCCCACGTGACCCCTGAATAAATCCCCCAAAATGAGAAGAGAACAGCTTGGAGGCAATACCTCGCGTACTCCCACGTGACCTCCAAAACAAAGAGAATAAAAGCAAAGGCAATGCTGGCTTTGGGCGCTCTCACGTGTCCCCACGTGACCCCTAATACACATTCTAATAAATCAGGGCATGAGTACCCATCACGTGCCCACACGTGATGGCTATGAAAATTAAAAGTGTTTAACACTTATTTGTAGTTCTAAGAACAAAGTAAAGGAGATCTGGCCCCACCTTTGGGTGCCCTCACGTGTCCCCACGTGACCCCTTCCTCTCTAGTGTTTAACACTAATTTGAGCGTTTTATTTCCAGTGTTTAACACTGTTGTCCTCTAATGTTCAACACTAATTTGAGCATTTCATTTCCAGTGTTTAACACTGTTGTCCTCTAATGTTCAACACTAATTTGAGCATTTCATTTCCAGTATTTAACACTGTTGTCCTCTAGTATTTAACACTATTTTAAAGCCAATTTTAGCCAAATTGGCTAAGTTTCCAGAGGCAAAAGCCTCCCCTTCAACTGAATCTCAAAATTGAATAAAATTCAGAACCACAATGTTTAATGCTCAGTCAAAGACAAAAATGTTATCAGAGCCCTCAAACTCTTGTTTAGTATTACTAAATGATGAGGGGCTGAACCCAGATAAATGTCTAATGGTCCAATAAAGGGCCAACACTTCAAATCTAATTGGACTTAGCCCAAGTTGGCCATAAGTCCTCAATTCAGATTTAACTGAGCCAATGTGCTCATAATCTAATTAATTGATCTTAGTTCCAAATTGGACTACAGATCCCCAATCAACTTTGGTTCAAGGGTACATCTCTTCACTCCTTGGATATTTGTCGTTGTAATTCTTCAACGTCTTCAGAGAGGTGACGGGTCCCGACAACCACACATTTCACGGACTATGATGTCCTTAATCTTGACTGTGAGGTCTTTAAACTCACGGACTATGATGTCCTTAACCTTGACTGTGAGGTCTTTAAACTCACAGACTATGACCTTAACCTTGACTGTGAGGTCTCTAAACTCACGGACTGTAATGTCCTTAACCTCGACCGTGATGTCTTTAAACTAACAATGGACCGTAATGTCCTTAAACTAATCGACCGCAATGTCCCTAAACTAAACAATAGAGTCCAAATGCTCTTTTGTTGGATCTAAACGATCCCGTTAAGTTGATCTTAGTCTAAAAATTAGACTAACGTATCCTTAACAAACGTTTAAGTTGATCTTAGTCTCAAATAAGGCTAACGTATCCTTAAACCCAACCCCCAAAACCCAAATCTAAGAAGATACGGATTTGGACTAATCCACGCCCTACGGACGACAACATAAATTAGTCTCCGTATACAATCCACGGGCAACCAAACACAAATCAAACACTCACGACATGAAGTAACCATCTGGAGAAGGAGAAAGTTGTTACCGTGATGCGGTAGCGTAATTAACTGCAGGGGCTTGTGCCTGCAGGGAAGAGCGTCTCCACAATCAAAAACCCCTCAAATGAGGGGGAATCTAACAAAGTCTGCTACATCGGCCGCATCCGTTTAAACCTTCGATACATGGTGCCATAAATCAACATGGCATCTTCGGAGAGGTAGACGGATAGCACCAATTAGCATCTGCCCCGAAATTCGGAGACGTTTGTCTTTCCCGGCTTTCGGCGGAGAACAAGCCTTTATTTGGGCTTGACCCTTTTAACAATGTTGAGCATTGATTTATATCTTGACAATGTCTTTGTCTTTTATTGAATGCCGAGCATTCATCAGAGCTCTGGGCTTATTAAAGAACAATTTATGTTCTGTCAGCGCAACACGTGGCGCGCTAGGCGCTTTGCGCCAATCAAAAAGCACAGTGCGCTTCTGCCAGGTAGCGTACATGTAAGGGACACGTGTCGCACTCAGCGCTAGGCGCCAGATGATGAGCGCATGATGCCAGTTTATGAGCGCTGAGCGCTAATCCCTGAACTCATTGCGCTTTCAGTTTAATGGCGCACACGTGAGTGACACGTGGTGCGCTTGGCGCTGAGCGCCACCCATGAGCGCAGTGTGCTATTTCAGAAGCGCAAAACGCAAGTTGTTAATTGGCGCATACGTGGTTGACACGTGGCGCATTTGGCGCTGAGCACCAGTCCAGAGAGCGCAGAAGCGCGGTTCAAGAGCGCAAGGCGCAGTTCAAGAGCACAAAGCGCATCTGATCAATTTTATGATCTGGAAAACAAATTTATGTTCTTTTGAAAGAGACTTTGTCTCAAGATCTAAGAACAACAGTTCTTATTTTTGCAGGAGATATTTCCAATCTCTTATGTTGATGAAAGGCTTTGCCTTTATAGATCCATGATCTGTGAGAAGAATTATGTTCTTCTTTTATTTTATGATGAGATCTTTTGATCTCTTTGTGAAAGACTTTTTGTCTTGTAGATCTATGATCCGTTTAAAGAAATGAATTCTTCTTTTTATGAGATGATTTCATCTCTATGTTCATCATTCTTCATTCTTACCTTGAAGAAAAATCTCCTTGCAAGAGCTTGCTCTTTATCTTTGAGTTTCTCAAATTTTTTTTTGAGGGGGGGGGGTTTCTATGCAAGACTTGAAGTCTTGGGACCTTTATATAGGGCAAGTTGATTTGTTGAATCAGTTAAAGAGATCTTTCTCTGATTGATTTGGGGATGTTTCCCCACCATTGGATCTTTGATCCTAGAGCTTCTGTTTTACAGAAGGCAATCTTCTTGTTTATAACAAGATTGGAAAATCTTTCCATAACAGAATTTAATTCTGATTTTTGGTAATTTTTATTTACCATTGGATCATTGATCCAACGGTGCTCTGATTTACAGAGCACAATCTTATTATTTAGAAAGATTTTGAGGAATCTTTCCTTAACAGAATTTAATTCTGATTAATTAATGATTTATCATTATTATTAGATCTTTGATCTAACGGTGGGGAGTTTTTAATTCCAGCACTAGCGCACCCGTGCTTTGCACGTGGTGCGCTGCTCGGAGCGCAGCGCACCTAGCGCTAGCGCACCCGTGTCTTACACGTGGCGCGCTGCTCGGAGCGCAGCGCACCCTGCACTAGCGCACCCGTGTTTGACACGTGGCGCGCTGCTTAGAGCGCAGCGCACCTAGCGCTAGCGCACACATGGTGCGCTGCTTAGGGCGCAGCGCACTTGGCGCTGCATCTGAAGCGTTGCTTCAATTTGAAATTTAAATTTCAAACAGAGCTTTGCTCTGATTGATGGAAACAAATGCCTCCACCGTTGCGCTCACGTGCCCCACATGTGAGTGCAGCGATGGCAGCATCTGCGCCCTTGGATCAACTCAGAAGTTGAAAAGGCATTTCAATGCCTATAAATAGGACATTTGGTCTTTTAGATGATTCTTTTCATCTTCTTCTTGTTTTCTGAGAATTTTTATTCTCCCATAGAGCATAACTCTTCATTTTAAGAAATTTTCAAGAGTCAAAACTCTGCCAAAATTTAGGTAATTTTTTTTAACGATCTGGGGTTTTACCCATTAATAGAGCCTTACTCTTCATAGATCTTTGATCTAAAGGAAACCCTTTTTAGGGTTTCATTAACAGAGCTTTGCTTTCTTCAAATCATGAAGAACTCTTAAGAGTTTGTTTATGGATCTTGAAGATCTTAGAATTTTAATTCATATATATATAAAAATCGATTACAATTTTTCTGATGGTTTATTTCATCATCATTTTTTTTTCAGAGCAAGGCTCTTAGCATTGTCGGGGAATTTCTTTAAATTCCCCTCATAATTGACTTTGACAGGTGTCACTCCTGTCTGCAGAGCATTGCTCTCGAGGAGTTTAACTCCTTGACCCGAGGGGTCGCTCATGAAATGAGATTCCTTTTTTAGGATTTCTCGCAAATTCGAATTTGTTAGGTGTCATAATTAGAATTTTTTTTTCCATGGGGATATCAAGAGTCGTTTAAATCCCTGTGCCTATTTTTAATAAGAATTTTCTTAATCAGTTTGTCCACTAACTCTTGCTGATTTTCCTTTTCAGGAGTTATGGACGCTCATATGTATGATCTTGATGAGATTATCTCTTATGGCGACATTCGCGTACTCGGTCGTTCTCAAAACTGAGAATTCACAAACACCCAGTGTGCCGAAATCATGGGTCGCTTTGACGCATACAATGGTCGACTGCTTCTTTAACGTTCCTCTCTCTTGAAGCTTATTATGGGAGCGATCTGGGGAGCACTTCCTCTATTCTATGCCAGCATGCCGCTTAAGGCATTGGATGATGCCGAAGACAAGGTGCACTCGGTGTATCTGATGGGCCTAATCTCAAAGAAAAGGCGAAACAATCTTGTTGATCTTCTGCATCAGGCTTTTCAACAGGCAGCAATACTCGCCGCCTATCGGAGGGTGGAGAACATCAGTGAGGACCCCGACGCTTGTGATCGCGAGAGGAAGCATACTAGGATAGTTCGAAAGGCCTGGAATATTTTAGACGGCCTTACTTTTGAGTTTCTCAATCCATGCCTTGGATTTGATGTCGTTCCTTTGTAAACATTCCAATTATGTTTTTTATTTGTTGTTTCCCTCAATATAGGCATTTTCTGAAGTATGAATAGCAAGCTTTTTCATTTCTATGTGTTTATTTTATACATCAAACTTTTTCGCACATGCATGAAGGAGTATGCCTTGAATGCTTAACTGAATGTGAATAAAATGTTCTCCTCACTGTCGCTTTCTTCTCTTTTCTTTGTTGTCGGCATGTCACTTTAGTAAGCGTAGCCTGCAGATGATAGGGAGAGCATTCCATTTTGAATTCTTCGAGAGGTAGCGATGGCTTAGGAAGCAGGTTCAGATCTGCTGCCTAAGGCTTTCCAACTTCATGAGCCATGAGGGTCTCATAAAGACTTTTCTCCCTACGAGTCGAGAGGATCTTGTAGGTGTCTTTTCTCCTTAGGAGTCGTGAGGACTCCTAAGTGTGTTTTCTCTTGAGAGTCGTAAGGATCTCACAAGAGAATTTTCTTCCTTACAAGTCGAGAGGACTCGTAAGTGATTGATGAGTTGACCCACTCCTGAGTCAAAGCATTGCTTTAATAGGGAGGTCGAGGGTTGACTTTGGTTTGTCTGTGCACCGCCGAGTCATGGAACTGGGAACTTTGCCGCAGCTCCGCTTTGCTGACATCGTATATTCCTGCAAAGACACTGATTTCTCTGTGGGTCGGCGCGAATCGAGATGTTCTCGTCAAGGACGCTGATTTTCCTGAATCGAGGTATTTGCCAAGGACACTGATTTCCTCGGAGTTGAGACGAATCGAGGTATTCCTGCAAAGACACTAATTTCTCTGCGGGTCGACCAAATCGAGATGCTCTCGTCAAGGACGCTGATTTCCCTGAATCGAGGTATTTGCCAAGGATACTGATTTCCTCGGAGTTGAGACGAATCGAGGTATTCCTGCAAAGACACTAATTTCTCTGCGGGTCAACGCGAATCGAGATGCTCTCGTCAAGCACGCTGATTTCCCTGAATCGAGGAGGTTGCCAAGGACACTGATTTTCTCGCAGTTGAGACGAATCGAGGTATTCCTGCAAAGACACTAATTTCTCTGCGGGTCGACGCGAATCGAGATGCTCTCGTCAAGGACGTTGATTTCCCTGAATCGAGGTATTTGCCAAGGACACTAATTTCTTCGGAGTTGAGACGAATCGAGGTATTCCTGCAAAGACACTAATTTCTCAGCGGGTCGACGCGAATCGAGATGCTCTCGTCAAGGACGCTGATTTCCCTGAATCGATGTATTTCCAAGGACATTGATTTCCTCGGAGTTGAGACGAATCGAGGTATTCCTGCAAAGACACTAATTTCTCTGCGGGTCGACGCGAATCGAGATGCTCTCATCAAGGACGCTGATTTCCTTGAATCGAGGAGGTTGCCAAGGACACTGATTTCCCTGGGGTTGAGACGAATCGAGGTATTTCTGCAAAGACGCTGATTTCTCTGCGGGTCGACGCGAATCGAGATGTTCTCGCTAAGGACGCTGATTTCCCTGAATCGAGGTTTTTGCCAAGGACGCTGATTTCCCTGGGGTTGAGACGAATTGAGGTATTCCTACAAAGACGCTGATTTCTCTGCGGGTCGACGCGAATCAAGATGCTCTCGTCAAGGACACTGATTTCCCTGAATCGAGAGGTATTTGCCAAGGACACTGATTTCCTCAGAGTTGAGACGAATCGAGGTATTCCTGCAAAGACACTAATTTCTCTGCGGGTCGACGCGAATCGAGATGCTCTCGTCAAGGACGCTTATTTCCCTGAATCGAGGAGGTTGCCAAGGACACTGATTTCCTCGGAGTTGAGACGAATCGAGGTATTCCTACAAAGACACTAATTTATCTGCGGGTCGACGCGAATCGAGATGCTCTCGTCAAGGACGCTGATTTCCCTGAATCGAGGTATTTGCCAAGAATATTGATTTCCTCGGTGTTGAGACGAATCGAGGTATTCCTGCAAAGACACTAATTTCTCTGCGGGTCGACGCGAGTCGAGATGCTCTCATCAAGGACGCTGATTTCCCTGAATCGAGGTATTTGCCAAGGACACTGATTTCCTCGGAGTTGAAACGAATCGAGGTATTCCTGCAAAGACACTAATTTCTCTGCGGTTCGACGCGAATCGAGATATTCTCGCCAAGGACGCCGATTTCCCTGAATCGAGGTTTTTGCCAAGGACGCTGATTTCCCTGGGGTTGAGACGAATCGAGGTATTCCTGCAAAGACGCTGATTTCTCTGCGGGTCGACGCGAATCGAGATGTTCTCGCCAAGGACGCTAATTTCCCTGAATCGAGGTTTTTGCCAAGGACGTTGATTTCCCGGGGGTCGGTTGACTTGTTCTGCTTTTTGCGGTGTCTAGGTTGACGTGCTCCGCCTCCTGTGGTGTACTCCATTTTCTGCAGTGTCAGGGTTGACGTATTTCTGAGACGGGGTCATTGGATGACGTATTTCCGATACGGAGGTCATTGGCCGACGTATTTCCGCTTTCTGTGGTGTCGGGTTGACTCTAGCTTGTCTGTGAACCGTAGAGTCTTGAAACCGGGGACTTTGTTGTGGCTCCGATTGGTGATGTCGTTTCCGTATCCTGCTGGAATGAGGAGGGACGCCGTTGGGGGTCTCTAGGGATGCGGATGTTGCCGTCAATATCTGACTCTCCCTTTGACAAGGTCTGGTGGGGAAATGTGGTCCCATTTTTGTTTATGCCCATGGATTGTATACAGGGGTCGGTATGTACTTACCTGCAGGGCAAAAGTTTCATCATTATTATTATTTTTATTTCTTTCCGCGATGCTCTATCATTTCAGCTTTTATATCGCGAAAGTCGCGATTGCCCAATCATTTCGGCTATTTTTCGCGGTGCCCAATCATTTCAGCTATTTGTTTTATTTTTACTCGCTGCTTTTTATTGCGAGTTACCCAATCATTTCGGCTATTTTGCATGCATACACTTTTACTTGCTGATTTTGTTTGCAAATTACCCCATCATTTCGGCTATTTCGTATGCATGTGTGGCTCGCTGGCTTTTTGCCACGAGTTTTAGGATTTGACACCAATTTCGGCATCAGCACCGCTACAACTGGGATATTGCCAGGAGCGAATCATCATTTGCCTCTGTCGATGTCGAACAAAGGTGGCTTAGCGAACAGAGTTAGGAACCTGTCGACTAAGGCTTTTGACTTCATGAGCCGTAAGGGTCTCATAAAGGGGTTTCTCCCTGCGAGTCGTGAGGATCTCGTAGGAGCGTTTTCTCCTTAGGAATCGTGAGAACTCCTAAGTGTATGGCTTCTCGTAAGTCGTAAGGATCTTACAAGAGTATTCTCTCCTTTTAAGTCGAGAGAGCTTACAAGGGCTGTCCACCGTGTAGACATATCCCTAGTCACGGATGGGACTTTGTTAGGGAAATGTTTATTCGCGCCCGTGGATTGTATACAAGGGTCGAAACACTTGTAGGGCAAAATCGTGGGGGGGGGAGGGGTATGACTGCTTAAGAACAGGTTCAGATCCCTGTAACTTAAGACTTTTGAATCTTATGAGCCGTGAGGGTCTCATAAGAGGGTTCTCCTTACGAGTCGTGAGGATCTCGCAAGTGTAATTTCTCCTTAGGAATCGTGGGGATCCCTAAGTGTGTTTCTCCTTTGTGAGTCGTAACGATCTCACGCCGGTGGTTTCTCCCTACAGGGTCGAGAGGACCTTGCAAGTGTCTTTTGTCGAGATTGCGCATTTTCGGGTTTTCACAAAACTCGCCGGCAGTCCCGCTGTTTTTACTCACGGAGCCCTTTCGGGTTTTCATCCATGCCCATTTCGTTTATGGACGTACCGTTTTTTTTTTGTTTTTTTTACCACGTCAGCCTGAGGACGCCGCGGGTTTGTATTAGTTTAACGACGTTTCGGTCAGACGTTCATAGGTCCGAGATTTTTCGGCCAATGTACGATTATGCAGCTAGATTTTCTCGCGAATCTTCGTATCTTTTGTGTCGGGGGTGGATTCCTTGAAGAGAAGGCTGAGGGCGATTTCTTCGTCAGAGTCGCTTCCAAAGGTGATAACTTGCGATCCCTTAGTGTCGATTTTGTGACAGTTGCCAGCGGCTCTTTTGCGCTCATCTGTCGTACTTTTCTGTTCCCGACGAGCCTTATGCTTCACTCGTTGAACGTGTTGTCGGTGGGCACCATATCCCTGCCATTAGTTTTTATAGGCTATGCACTCCTCGGTAGGGTGTGTAATCCTCTGATAGTATAAGCAGAAGTTAGGATGTATGTCTGCTTCATCAAGATGTATACTGCCAGGAGAATTTCCTCTGAAATAGAGCCCTAGCGAATCGTTTCCTTACTTCAAGCTTACTTTTGATGGCGATAGGGATGCTTCGATCCAGTTGGGGTGCCTCGACCTTTTCATCCAGTCGTCGGCGTTTGGCTTTTTCGAATATAGCCAGTTCGCGCTCTCGATTGGTTTTGCTTTTCTGACAGGCTTCGTTCAGTAGCAAGTCGATCATCTCGTCAAACGGTTCCAAGGGTTTTGGCTTTGATCCTGCCCCCAGCTCTTTTATGCTGTCTTCTATCGCCGAGTGAGCTTCTTCATTAGTTAACGCCGAATGAGAGATCATGTGGCAACTCGCCACATAGTCCTCAGATTCTTCTGACGAGTCATCCCCATCGTTATTGTCGTTATCTCCGCTCTCAAGGATATTGCTAAGAAATTCTTGGAGTGTGACCGGGGTTCGCGTCTTCTGGTTATATTCCTCCAGCGCGTCAATATGCTTTTGCAGATCCGTGAGCTTGTCATCAAACTATGCGGGCTTTTTGGTCTTCTTCTTTTTCTTTGAAGACTTTGACTGCTGGGCCTGAATGTTTTGTCCACCATCACTATTAACTCCCAATGTTGGGCGTGGTTTCAGCATCCTCTCGATAATCTCCGGTTCTTGCGGACTTTTTCACCTGATCTCCGAACATATTTGAAGATCTTTCATCATTTTTTTAGTTTTTGCCGAAAGAACAACATCGCATGTAGCTTCCTCTGTGAATGAGCACGATGCCCCCGGCATGTCCATCTTTTTCAGAGCATATGGTTGTGGCGGGTTCACCTTCCAATTTTCAGACAACGCGAATTTGCCTCGCTGGTATTGGTCTTCAACCCAATTTTTGAAGACGTAGCAATCTTCGAGTGGATGGCCCAATACTCGATGGTAGGGGCAGTAATTGGGATCGTTGATGTTGTTCGGTTGCGGTGGGTGTCTCGACTCTGGTAAAGTAATGAGCCCATTGCGTACTGCTAGTTCGAATAATCTCCTTGTTTTATCCCGGGAAAACGAATAGGGACGTCTCAACTTCTCATCGAGGGATTACTGCTTGTTGCTTTGGCGAACAACCGGTCTCGGGCCACTCGGTTGTTGTTGAGCGTTGGCGAAGAAGGTTGCTTTCCCTTTGCCCTTCTCGTTTCGAGGCTCCATCTTCGAGGAAGACGGTCTATGGCCCATCTGATCCATTTGGGCCAGTTTGTCAATCAAGGCCTAGAAAGTAGTCAGCTTGAAAAAGATCATGAATTGCGAAATGGTCACCTGAGGGTCGAGAGTGCCCACGAACATGCCCACTGCAGGCGCTTCTTCGATGCGCTGCTCACATTTCGACCATAAATTCCTCCATCGTATTGCGTACAGCACCCACGTTTCACCTGGCTTCACCCTGGCATTAATTAATGCGGTAATCGGGGTACGCTCGCTAGCGCTCGCGAATCTCTGCGTAAACAGCAGTTCCATCTCCGCAAATGTCTTGACAGAGTCGTTTGGAAGTTCAGAATACCACTCGAATGCCGTCTCCGACAAGCTACTAACAAACTGGCGGAGCAGAAGTTTATCGTCACCCCCGGTGTTGCCGCACAAGGCTCTGAATTGAGCGACGTGCTGATGCGGATTTCCCGTCCCTTTATATACGTGAAATTTTGGGATCGTATATCCCGGCGGGTACTTTATTTGGTCATACCAGCCTAGATATGGTCACCCAGTTTTAACAATTTGTCCAGCCACTTCATTTGCCTGGTGAGCTCGTATCTGCTGAGCAATGTAATCATCCAGAGCGGCCTTGGAGATGTTCTCCTCTTTGGCTGTTGAAAGAGTCTGAGGAGGGTTCGATGTCTCTCCTCTGTCATCTTCAATAATGATCGGGGGGTCTTCAGCTGGAGTTCCGGCTATAGCATCATCCCAGCCATGTCTTGGAACAGAAGAGCCATTCGTTTTATATTGGCTGCCTGCTCCGCAGCCTCTTTTTCTTTCCTCTCAAGCATTCTTCGGAGGAACTCGGTATCGATTTCTTGTTCCCTACGCTGCTCCGAGGTCTCTGGATTTTCTTTTGGCCCAGTGAGTGCGGCCATTGCAGTCGGCATCTCCTGAAGTTTCTGTTGCTGTTGTTCCTGAGCCTTCGTTATCGATCGAGTAAGCGGTCGATGACCCGTAGAAGCACGGCTTTCTTCTTTTCCGGAAGCTATATAAACAGTATGTATTACCATGCCCCCAGACTTGGGGCGTTTAGATTCAACGTCCTTGTGGCTTGCCGCGTTCACAGGGGCTTTCTCTCGCCTCCTTCTCTTATGAGCAGTTGAAGTCGAGAGGGCCGTTGCAGCGGGCGCCCAGACGGATGACGTCTTCCGTGGTACCACGAGATGGCTCTTTTCTTGTTGAGCTTTAATCTTCTTTAGTCGGCGAGAGTAGTCCTGATCAATCACCGATTTCTGGACCTGCCGCCAGACTTTATAAATTTTGGAGGACAGCCGCTGAGGGGGCTGCTCCGTCTTCTTTTCTGTAGTAATCTCCATAGGTGGAGGAGATCTCTTCAGCACGGCGGTCGGAGAGTTCTTGCGAACCCTCCTAAGCGGTTCAAAGTTGTTCCCAGTTGGAACAGCAGCATTGATTTCCACCATGGGAGCTGGCGGAGTTAGTCCAGAGGGGGAGTTGCCCCCGGCCTTCCTTACTCGGTGCCAGTGGCGACGTCGAGCATGTCGTGCGGATGGGATTGTCTCAGCTGTAGGGGTGGTTTCGTCATGCTCCCCGTGTTGGCGAAGGGTTGTCACCGGCGTCAGCCTCTTAAAGACCGATGTTCGCCGAGAAGTAATGTCCAACCTATCGAATACAGATCTCTGGGCAGAGGTGACTTTGCCTGGAGCGGGAGCCGGAGTGGCCAGCCTTGTGAAGACTGACTTCTTGTTAGGAGAAGCTACTTTGGTGACCTTGAGAGCAGGAATGGCTATCCGTTTTGGGATGGACGCTTCAGGTATCGTGGGCTTCTTGACAGGCCCATTGGAGTTCAGGTTCAGCCTATCGAAGACTGATGCTGTTGGCTTGGCATTGGATGACCCGTTGAGAGGGGCCGTGGTGGTAGTGAGCCGATCAAAGACCGACTTCTTCTGCACTTCTTGCGGCAGCGGGATGTTAACGCTCACTGGTGGGAGCATGGTCCCGAAGAACAACCCAGTGGTAGCCTGCGTTACCTGCTCTACCGGCATTGTGAAAAGGGAGGCCGCCTGGGGCCCGTAAGTTACACCTCCAGATGAGGCGGAACGGGAGCTGTAGTTGCAGCTGGAGCATTTTGTGCAGGTAGAAGCCATTGATCTTTCATTTTCTATACGGAGCAAGACACCAAATCTTAGTACCTCAAACCCAAGGGCAACCATATCAAACCGCGATTCGTTCGCGAACACGACACATGAAGTGTGGAGTGGAAAGAGGAAAAGGTCCCACCGGGCGTGCCAGAATCTATCCCCCGCCGAAAACGTGGAGACGCGGCCGCGCGGATCCGTCTCGCCTGAATTTCGGGGCAGATGCTAATTGGTGCTATCCGTCCACCTCTCCGAAGATGCCAAGTTGATTTATGACACCATGTATCGAAGGTTTAAACGGATGCGGCCGATGTAGCAGACTTCGTCAGATTCCCCCTCGTTGAGGGGTTTTTGATTGTGGAGACGCTCTTCCCTGCAGGCGCAAGCCCCTGCAGTTAATTACGCTACCGGATCGCGGTAACCACTTTCTCCTTCTCCAAATGGTCACTTCGTGTCGTGGGTGTTCGTTTTGTTTTTGGTTGCCCGTGGATTGTATACGGAGACTAATTTATGTTGTCGCCCGTAGGGCGTGGATTAGTCCAAATCCGTATTTTCTTAGATTTGGGTTTGGGGGTTGGGTTTAAGGATACGTTAGTCTCATCTTAGACTAAGATCAACTTAAACGTTAGTTAAGGATACGTTAGTCTAATTTTAGACTAAGATCAACTTAACGGGATCATTTAGATCCAACAAAAGAGCATTTGAGCTCTATTGTTTTGTTTAGGGACATTACGGTTGATTAGTTTAAGGACATTACGGTCTAAGGTTAAGGACATCATAGTCCGTGAGTTTAAAGATATCACAGTCAAGGTTAAAGACATCATAGTCCGTGAGTTTAAAGACCTCACAGTCAAGGTTAAGGACATCATAGTCCGTGGGTTTTAAAGGACCCTACAGTCCGTAGAATGTTTAGTTGTCGGGACCCGTCACCTCTCTGAAGACGTTGAAGGATTACAACGATAAATATCAGAGGAGTAAAGAGATGTACCCTCAAACCGACGTGAGTTGGTTGAAAGATCTGTAGTCCAATTTGGGGCTAAGATCTGTTAAAATATTTATGAGCAGATGAGCTCAATTAATATGGGTTGAGGACTTGTGGCCAATATTGGGCTAAGTCAAATAAGGTTAAAATGTTTAACATTTTATTTTGGGCTGTTGAGCCTTTATTTGGGCTTGACCCTTTTAACAATGTTGAGCATTGATTTATATCTTGACAATGTCTTTGTCTTTTATTGAATGCTGAGCATTCATCAGAGCTCTGGGCTTATTAAAGAACAATTTATGTTCTGTCAGCGCAACACGTGGCGCGCTAGGCGCTTTGCGCCAATCAAAAAGCGCAGTGCGCTTCTGCCAAGTAGCATACATGTAAGGGACACGTGTCGCACTCAGCGCTAGGCGCCAGATGATGAGCGCATGATGCCAGTTTATGAGCGCTGAGCGCTAATCTCTGAGCGCATTGCGATTTCAGTTTAATGGCGCACACGTGAGTGACACGTGGTGCGCTTGGCGCTGAGCGCCAGCCCATGAGCGCAGTGCGCTATTTCAGAAGCGCAAAGCGCAAGTTGTCAATTGGCGCATACGTGATTGACACGTGGCGTATTTGGCGCTGAGCGCCAGTCCATAGAGCGCAGAAGCACAGTTCAAGAGCGCAAGGTGCAGTTCAAGAGCGCAAAGCGCATCTGTTCAATTTTATGATCTGGAAAACAAATTTATGTTCTTTTAAAAGAGACTTTGTCTCAAGATCTAAGAACAACAGTTCTTATTTTTGCAGGAGATATTTCCAATCTCTTATGTTGATGAAAGGATTTGCCTTTATAGATCCATGATCTGTGAGAAGAATTATGTTCTTCTTTTATTTTATGATGAGATCTTTTGATCTCTTTGTGAAAGACTTTTTGTCTTGTAGATCTATGATCCGTTTAAAGAAATGAATTCTTCTTTTTATGAGATGATTTCATCTCTATGTTCATCATCCTTCATTCTTACCTTGAAGAAATCTTCTTGCAAGAGCTTGCTCTTTATCTTTGAGTTTCTCAAAGTTTTTTTGGGGAGGGGTTCTCTATGCAAGACTTGAAGTCTTGGGACCTTTATATAGGGCAAGCTGATTTGTTGAATCAGTTAAAGAGATCTTTCTCTGATTGATTTGGGGATGTTTCCCCACCATTGGATCTTTGATCCTAGGGCTTCTGTTTTACAGAAGGCAATCTTCTTGTTTTTAACAAGATTGGAAAATCTTTCTATAACAGAATTTAATTCTGATTTTTTGGTAATTTTTATTTACCATTGGATCATTGATCCAACGGTGCTCTGATTTACAGAGCACAATATTATTATTTAGAAAGATTTTGAGGAATCTTTCCTTAACAGAATTTAATTCTGAATAATTAATGATTTATCATTATTATTAGATCTTTGATCTAACTGTGGGGAGTTTTTAATTCCAGCACTAGCACACCCGTGCTTTGCACGTGGTGTGCTGCTCGGAGCGCAGCGCACCTGTGTCTTACACGTGGTGCGCTGCTCGGAGTGCAGCGCACCGTGCGCTAGCGCACCCATGTTTGACACGTGGCGCGCTGCTTAGAGCGCAGTACACCTAGCGCTAGCGCACACATGGTGCGCTGCTTAGGGCGCAGCGCACTTGGCGCTGCATCGGAAGCGTTGCTTCAATTTGAAATTTAAATTTCAAACAGAGCTTTGCTCTGATTGAGGGAAACACCTATCCTACATGATAGCGGTGATTCCCTAGTTAGACCGGTTGAGGTTGAATTAACCGGAGGTTAGGGCTAAGAGCCAAGAACGGACGGACAAGGACCAAAAGGAAGAAACTAAGCATGGAAAGTCTATCTTATACTTGTAAGTTTCTTCCTAGTCGTGCTAATCTCCGTTGTTGCCGATTACCTTAACGCCGATATTAAGAAGGGCTTTGAAAGAAGTGAGAAATTCCTAACTCGAACTAACCTAATCCTAACCCTAGTAAGCTTTTTATCATCTTTTATCTCATTAGTAGAATTTAAAACAAATCTCAAAATATTTGGATTTAACTCGTTAAAATATAAAGAAAAAGATTCCATCTCCCTGTGGATCGACCCGTACTCAACCAGCTAGTTACCAAGCGAAACCGTCTTGATTGCGGTAATTAAAAAATTAAGAATACGCAAAAAGCAAACAATCAAATGGCGCCGTTGCCGGGAAGACGGTAGTTATTTTCTTTGTGTAATTTCGGGTTAATTAAAAAAATTAAAAATTAAAAAAATTAAAAAATTTTAAAACAAAAAAAATCATCTTGTTATCTTTGATTAGTTTTTGTGCAAGTGTGCAAGATAGGAAGACGGTTTAGTTCAGTTCTGGAGCAAACTCAGTGAACAAATCAAGATTCGGAGATCTAAATAGAAATAGGAGAACTAACTCAGCACAAGAAACAACTTTGAAGCAGTCAACCTTCTGAACTGCCTCGGAACCGCGGCATAAGCGCAAGTTTGACCGTGGAGCCACGGTCAAAGGGTGACGTCAGCGACCCAATTTTCTCTGTAAGTATCTCATTTCTCTTCTTCCCTCCTCTGAACTCCACTGACAAATTTTTCTGCAACATTCTTTGCGCAAATTCTCTTCCCCCCTCCAATAAACTGATTTTTGTGCAGGATTCTTTGCGCCGCAGCCAAAATAAAATTTTTTGCAAGTGTTTTAGATTTTTGGTTGTTACTGCTTTGCATAATTAATACGGATTTTAAGGGGCTATAACACCAATTCAGATTAGGTGGGGATTTCATCACCCTTCCTAAGACCCCAAAAATCACTAAAAGTATACGCATCACCCTTAAGCTTAATTAAAAAATATCTAGACTAAGCCAACTAAGGACTGTCGTGCTCAATAGGACAGAAGAAGGTTGTGGGCATTCAATCGTTTATCTAAACTTGACTTTGTGGTGCCTTGGCTAGACAAGTGAGAAAGGTAATTTTAAAAGGCCCGTCTCATGATGATTCGTGAGCGGAACCCTCCTTTCTTCATTTGTGCTTACCTGGTCACAATTGGCAGTGAAGAGACGATTTGAGAGTTATCTCACAACTTGTCATTTTGGAACAGTTAGGAGCAGTCTGGTGGACATAGAAGACCATAGCTCTAGGTATGATTGCGCATGTTTTGACTGTGATTGTTTGAAATAAGTCCGTAAGTACGTACACATTTTTGCAAAACTCTTTCCAAAAAAAAAACACAAAACAAATTTTTTTTATAAAAACTTGCCCTTTGACGCCAGAATCCCATTTCACTCACCTTTCATCCGCATTTCTTCATTGACATTTTCTTACCCTCACATCTACGCTTTGATTACACTAAACCCGTTTAGTGTATGTCCGGTTGGACTCAGGATAATAGTGCCCGCCTAGTCCGCGTTTCGTTAGTCGCTACCGACTACGCGATTGACTCCGACGTCGAAACTCCCTCCACACCTCTTTCACCTTTACCTTTGCCGGCCAACTCCGACGTTGACCGGAATTCTGTTCATACATTCTCACCTTCGTCATCACCAAATTCTTCTTCTGAGATGTCAGGATTTCCTCCTAACATCACTTTACCTCCCTCGGGACTTATTCCACCTCATCTGGGTGCGAATAACCTGCAACCACCTCCTGTTGAAGCGCCACAGCGAATCGCGCTCTAGGATTGTTTCTATCCCATCCGTACCGCACTTCCTACCTGTCTTTCACTTCCGTCGGCCAATGGGAATAATTTCGAAATTAAGCCCCACTTCATCAACATGTTGCCCAAATTTCACGGTCTGGAATCCGAAGATGCCTACATCTTCATTAAAAAGTTTCAGAACGTCTGTGCAATGATGAAGACAACCCAACTGTCCGATGATGCTATACGGCTACGAGTCATTCCTTTCAGTCTGTGTGACCTAGCTGAGAAGTGGTTGTATAGTACCGCATTGCATTCCATAAACGGTTGGGATGGGTTTGTAAAAGCGTTTCTTAAAAAGTTCTACCAAAATCACAAAATCGCGAGAATACGAAACGAAATTAACCAATTTTCCCAGCTTCCTGTCGAACCTTTTCGGAAGTGCTTTGACCGATACAAAGACCTTCTTGTTCAGTGCCCTCATCACGGTATTGAGAGATGGCAACTTTGCCAGACCTTATATAAGGGTCTGAATCTAGAAACTAAGCAGTTTCTGGAAACCATTTGTCAAGGCCACTTCTTATCCAAATCTGACGAGGAAGCTTGGCAATTTTTCGACGATCTCGCAAAGCGAACGCTTCAGTGGGAAAGCACCAGACCGAACACTTCATCTACTTCATCTACTTCTTCCGGTCTCTCTAGGGCAGGCGTTCATCAACTTGATATCTCAATTGCAATGAAGGCCGAAATGGCTAGGATCACGCGAAAACTAGAAGCAATTGAGAGCAAATTCTCATCTCCTTCTCCTGCCCCTGCTCTTCCCCCTCGTATCATCTGCGCTTGTTGTTCAGACCTATCACATTTGACCGAAGAGTGTCCTTACAACCCACCTGCTCAAGGACAGGATCAGGTCAATGCTGCATTTCAGCAAAGACCAAGAAATGATCCATACTCTTCCACTTACAATCCTGGTTGGAGGAATCACCCCAATTTCGCCTGGAATCAGAACCAGCAACAATTCCAAGGCCACAACAACTTACAGAGGCCTCCTCCTCCGCAACAACAAGCTCAAAATCAATATCAGCAGCCTTTCCAACCCCAACCTTTTCAAATTCCGACGAACAATTTTGCACCCAACAATTCTTTTCCTCAAAACAATTTTGTTCCGTCAAACAACGATAAGGTTTCCTCGCTGGAACGAAATCTGGAGGCATTTGTAAAGCAATCGACTCAATCAAACACCAACATCCAGTCTTCCATTAAGTCTTTGGTGCAACACACTACTACACACGGGCAAAGCATCAAAACCATCGAAACCCAAATTGCACAACTGAATACGGCTTTAAGCGAGCAAGAGAAAGGGAAACTTCCATCTCAACCACTCCCAAATCCTGCTCACCCACATAATGTACATATTGCTTTTGAACAACAAAACCATAATGTAAGTATCGTGACTACGTTGAGATCTGGAAGGATGCTGCACAACAACGTTGGCACAGATGATGACACCCCGGCCGCTTCTTCTTCTTCTTCTTCGTCTTCTGAGCCTGTTCTCCATTCTTCAAAAGGCTCTTCTTCTTCTGCTGCCCCGAGCGGACCCACATCTCACTCCACGAAAACACCAGCACCGGGATCCGTTCCAACTCCACAATCTCCTCCACAAGCATTGGACTCAACCAATTTCAAAAACATTCCATTTCCAAACCGGTTGAGATCCAATAAACAAAATCCACAAATGGAGAAGACTGTGGAGTTGTTTAAACAGGTTAACATTAACATTCCCCTCTTGGATGCAATCCAACAAGTCCCTTCCTACGCAAAAATCTTGAAGGAATTGTGCACTAAGAAGAGAAAATCTCAGGTACCCAAGAAGGTTTTCTTAGCTAGTGCCGTGAGTGATGCTCTTACCCAAGCTTTACCTCAAAAACGGAAGGACCCTGGCTGTCCTACGATTTCAATAACCATTGGGGATAAGAAGATCAACCGCGCACTTTTGGATCTTGGTGCCAGTGTTAACCTGCTTCCGTATTCGGTATATAAGCAACTAGGTGTAAGAGAGCTGAAACCCACACACTATACTCTCCAAATGACCGACCGATCCATCAACCATCTTAGGGGTGAGCTAGAGGATGTGTTAATAAAGGTAGGGGACTTCATATTCCCTATTGATTTTATTGTTCTAGATACACAACCTGTAGCAAACCCACGGAACCAAATTCCGGTGATTCTCGGTCGACCCTTTTTGGCCACTTCCAATGCTGTAATCAACTGTCGTAACGGCTCTATGACTCTATCCTTCAGGAAGATGTCAATTGAGTTTAACATTTACAAGTTGGGAAGTTTACCCTCTGTTCTCCGCCGAAGGACGCGACCGGGACGTTGGGACGTCCGGCCTGAACTTCGAGGGCAGATGCTATTTGGTGTTATCCGTCCACCTCTCCGAAGATGCCAAGTTGATTTATGGCACCATGTATCGAAGGTTTAAACGGATGCGGCCGATGTAGCAGACTTCGTCAGATTCCCCCTCGTTGAGGGGTTTTTGATTGTGGGGACGCTCTTCCCTGCAGGCGCAAGCCCCTGCAGTTAATTACGTTACCGCATCGTGGTAACCACTTTCTCCTTCTCCAGATGGTCACTTCGTGTCGTGTGTGTTTGTTTTGTTTTTGGTTGGCCATGGATCGTATACGGATACTAATTTATGTTGTCGCCCGTACGGCGTGGATTAGTCCAAATCCGTATCTTCTTAGATTTGGGTTTGGGGTTGGGTTTAAGGATACGTTAGTCTCATTTGAGACTAAGATCAACTTAAATGTTTGTTAAGGATACGTTAGTCTAATTTCAGACTAAGATCAACTTAACGGGATCGTTTAGATCCAACAAAAGAGCATTTGGGCTCAATTGTTTAGTTTAGGGACATCGCGGTCCATAAGTTTAAGGATATCTTAGTCCGAGAGTTTAAAGACCCCACAGTCCATAGTTTAAAGACGTCATAGTCTGTAAAGTTTAAAGACATCATAGTCTATGAGTTTAAGGACCTCACAGTCCATGGTAGTTTAGAGACATCATAGTCTGTAAAGTTTAAGCACATCATAGTCCATGAGTTTAAGGACCCCACAGTCCATGGTAGTTTAGAGACATCATAGTCTATAAAGTTTAAGGACATCATAGTCCATGAGTTTAAGGACCCCACAGTCCGTGGAATGTCTGGTTGCCGGGACCCGTCACCTCTCTGAAGACGTTGAAGGATTATAACGACAAATATCAGAGGAGTGAGGAGATGTACCCTTGAACCAATGTCAGTTGGGAGATCTATAGTCCAATTTGGGACTAAGATTTGTTAAAAGATTTATGAGCATATGGGCTCAATTAATCTGAATGAAGGGTTTAATGGCCAACTTGGGCTCGGCCCACTCAGTTAAAATGTTAAACATTTGACAATGCTGAGCATTGATTTGGGTTCTGACAGCCTTTCTGTCTTTTATTGAATGATGAGCATTCATCATAGCTCTGGGCTTTATTTATAGAACAATTTATGTTCTTTTAGCGCACACGTGAGGAGCACGTGGCGCGCTTGGCGCTTTGCGCCAGTCAATGAGCGTTAAGGCACTTCTGTTCAAATAGCGCACACGTGGGAAGCACGTGGCACGCTTGGCGCTGAGCGCCAGTTCAAAGAGCACAATGCGCTTCTGTTCAAATAGCGCACACGTGGGAAGCACGTGGCGCGCTTGGCGCTGAGTGCCAGTTCAAAGAGCGCAATGCGCTTCTGTTCAGTTTTATAATCTGAGAAATAAATTCTCGTTTATAAGAGACTTTGTCTCAAGGTTCTAAGAACAAAATTCTTATTTTATAGGAGATATTTCAATCTCTTATTTTGGTGAAAGGCTTTGCCTTTATGGATCTGTGATCTTAAGAGAATTGAACTATTCTCCCCCCTTTTTTATAATGAGATGTTCATGATCTCTTTTCGTACAAGACCTTAGTCTTATACATTTATGATCTGTGAGAAGAATTATGTTCTTCTTTTTATTTTTTATGATGGGATCCTTTGATCTCTTTGTGAAAGACCTTGGTCTTATAGATCTTTGATTTTAAAGAAAGAAGTGAATTCTTCTTTT
Source organism: Agapanthus africanus (assembly GCA_030015575.1). Lineage (NCBI taxonomy): Eukaryota > Viridiplantae > Streptophyta > Magnoliopsida > Asparagales > Amaryllidaceae > Agapanthus > Agapanthus africanus. Next base: position 774,053,342 of record JASDDO010000022.1, read on the forward strand.
TATATGAGACGATTTCATCTTTCTGTTCTTTTTACCTTAAAGAAAACCTTCTTCTTCTGAGAGCTTGCTCTTCTTTCTGAGATTTCTCAAAGTTTATAGGAGGGTTCCTCTATTTTTTTCTCTCCTTTTCTGTTTTCTCTCTCCGTTTCTATCCTTAGACTTGAAGTCTTGGGGGCTTTATATAGGGCAAGCTGATTTGTTCAATCGATTAAGAAGATCTTTTCTCCAATTGATTTGGGGATTTCCCCATCGTTGGATCCTTGATCCAAGGGCTTCTGATTTACAGAAGGCAATTTTCTTGTTTTTAACAAGATTGGGAAAACTTTCCCCATACAGAATTTATTCTGTAATTTTGGTGGTTTTTAATCACCTTTGGATCATTGATCCAACGGTACTCTGATTTACAGAGCACAATCTTTTTGTTTGGAAAGATTTTGAGGAATCTCTCCTTAACAGAATTTAATTCTGGTTAATTGATGATTTTTAATCAGGTTATTGGATCTTTGATTCAAGGGTGGAGAACATTTAGTTCTAGCGCTAGCACACTCGTGCTTTGCACGTGGTGCGCTGCTTAGAGTGTAGTGCACTTAGCGCCGGCGCACACGTGCTTTGCACATGGTGCGCTGCTTAGGGTGCAACGCTCTTAGCGCCGGCGCACACGTGGTTTGCACGTGGTGCGCTCCTTGAGGTGCAGCGCACTTGGCGCTGCTATGAAGCGCTGCTTCATTTCAAAATTTGAAATTTGAACAGAGCTTTGCTCTGATTGATGGAAACAAATGCCCCCTCCACCATTGCGCTTGCGTGGCCCATATGTGAGTGCAGCGGTGGCAGCATCTGCGTCCTTAGATCAACTTAGAAGTTGAAACGGTATCTCAGTGCCTATAAATAGGGCCTTTGGCCCTTGAGATGATTTCTGTTCATCTTCTTACTTTTTTCCTGAGAATTATTTCTCATTCAGAGTATAGCTCTTCATCTTAAGAATTTTCTTAAGGATAGAACTCTGTCAAAATTTAGGTAAAGATTAAATCTTTGAAGGGATTAGTTAATAATCTAGGGTTTCACCCATTAATAGAGCTTTGCTCTACTTAGATCATAGATCTTCAAGAAAACCTTTTTAGGTTTTCTCAACAGAGTTTTGCTCTTGTTAGATCTTAGATCTTAAGAGATCCTTTTCAGGGTTTCTTAACCAATTAACAGAGCTTTGCTCTTTCAAATCATGTAGATTTGTTAATATTTTATAAAGAACTCTTAAGAGTTTGTTCATGGATCTTGAAGGCTTCGGAATTTTAATTCATTAAAAACTTTACTTTAAGTTTTCTGATAGGTTATTCTATCATTCTTACAGAGCATGGCTCTTAGAATTCTCGGGGAATTTTTAATTCCCCTCATAATTGACTTTGACAGGTGTCATTCCTGTCTGCAGAGCATTGTTCTCGAGGAGTTTAACTTCTTGGCCCGAGGAACTTTTTCATTAAATGCGAAATCCTTTTTAGGATTCCCTTCTTAATTGCACAGAATTAAATTCGTTGGGTGATTTAATCAGTACTTGTTTAAATCCACTTGTTTGTTTCAATAAGCTTTTTCTCAATCAGCCCGTCTACTAACTCTCATTGATCTTCTTTTCAGATTTTATGGCCACCCATTTGTATGATCTCGATGAGATTATTTCTTACGGAGACATCTGCTCACTCGGCCGTTCCCAAAACCAAGAATTCACAAACGCCCAGTGCGCTGAAATTATGGATCGCTTCGGTGCGTATAATGGTCGACTGCTTCCTCGTCGTTCCTCTCTCTTGAAGGTTATCGTGAGGGCGATCTGGGAAGCACTTCCTTTATTCTACGACGGCATGCCGCTTAAAGCGTTGGATGACGTCGAAGATAAGGTACACTCAGTGTATCTGATGGGCCTAATCTCAAAGAAAAGGCGAGACAATCTTGTCGATATTCTGCATCAAACTTTCCAACAGGCGACGATAATCGCTGCCTATCGAAGGGCGGAGGACATCAGTGAGGACCCTGACGCTTGTGATCGTGAGAGGAAGCATACGAGAATGGTCCGAGAGGCCCGAAACATTTTAGATGGCCTTACTTTTGAATTTCTCAATCCATGTCCTGGATTTGTTGTCCTACCATTGTAAACATTTTCTTTTTATTTTTGTTTGAATTTTCGGAGTATGACAGACAAAACTCTCCCTTTTCAGCAAATGTGTTTTGTAGATAATCTATTTTGATATCTTTGTAGGACAGTGATGGCTTAGGAGTCATGTTCAAATCTTCCTCCTAAGGCTTTCCAACTTTATGAGCCGTGAGGGTCTCATAAAGTATCTTCTCCTTACAGGTCGAGAGGATCCTGTAGGTGTATTTTCTCCTTAGGAATCGTGAGGATTCCTAAGCGTGTTTTCCCTTGAGAGTCGTAAGGATCTCACAAGAGAGTTTTTCTTGCTTACGAGTCGAGAGGACTTGTAAGTAGTTGTTTCCTTTCTTGTCGATGTTTGACTTAGGATAGTGTGGCCTGTAGAAAATCTATCTTGACTTCTCTGCGAGGCAATGATAGCTTGGGAGACAGGGTTAGAATCTGCCACCTAAGACTTTTCAACTTTATGAGCCGTGAGGGTCTCAAAAAGACTTTTCTCCCTACGAGTCGAGAGGATCTCGCAGGTGTATTTTCTCCATTGGAATCGTGAGGATTCCTAAGTGCGTTTTCTCTTGAGAGTCGTAAGGATCTCACAAGAGAATTTTCTCCTTACAAGTCGGGAGGAATCGTAAGTGATTGATGAGTTGACCTACTCACAAGTCAAAGCATTGCTTCGACGGGGAGTTTCGAAGATTTACTCTGGCTGTTTCCCACAGAGTCAGGATTGACTTTGGTCGTGTTCTACGGGGCCAGGAGGGGTTGACTTTGGCCATACGGAGTCAGGATTGACTTTAGCCGTACGGGGTCAGGAGTTGCTCTGGCCGTTTCCCACGGGGTCAGGATTGACTTTAGCCGTGTTTTACGGGACCAGGATTTGCTCTGGTCGTTTCCCTCGGGGTCAGGATTGACTTTAGCCGTGTTCTTCGGGACCAGGAGGTGCTCTGGACGTTTCCCACGGGGTCAGGATTGACTTTAGCCGTGTTCTTCGGGACCAGGAGGTGCTCTGGACGTTTCCCACGGGGTCAGTATTGACTTTAGCCGTGTTCTTCGGGACCAGGAGGTGCTCTGGACGTTTCCCACGGGGTCAGGATTGACTTTAGCCATGTTCTACGGGACCAGGAGGTGCTCTGGCTGTTTTCCACGGGTTCAGGATTGACTTTAGCCGTGTTCCACGGGGCTAGGAGGTGCTCTGGCCATTTCCCACGGGGTCAGGATTGACTTTAGCCGTGTTCTACGGGACCAGGAGGTGCTCTGGCTGTTTTCCACGGGGTTAGGATTGACTTTAGCCGTGTTCCACGGGGCCAGGAGGTGCTCTGGCCATTTCCCACGGGGTCAGGATTGACATTAGCCATGTTTCACGGGACCAGGATTTGCTCTGGCTGTTTTCCACGGGGCCAGGATTGACTTTAGCCGTGTTCTACAGGACCAGGATTTTGCTCTGGCCATTTCCCACGGGGTCAGGATTGACTTTAGCTATGTTCTACGGGACCAATATTTGCTCTGGCCGTTTCCTACGGGGTCAGGATTGACATTAGCCATGTTCTACGGGACCAGGAGGTGCTCTGGCTGTTTTCCACGGGGTCAGGATTGACTTTAGCCGTGTTCTACGGGACCAGGAGGTGCTCTGGCTATTTTCCACGGGTCAGCATCGACTTTAGCCGTATTCCACGGTGCCAGGAGGTGCTCTGGCCGTTTCCCACGGGGTCAGGATTGACATTAGCCGAGTTTCACAGGACCAGGATTTGCTCTGGCTGTTTTCCACGGGGTCAGGATTGACTTTAGCCATGTTCTACATGACCAGGATTTTGCTTTGTCCATTTACCACGGGGTCAGGATTGACTTTAGCCGTGTTCTACGGGACCAGGAGGTGCTCTGGGCGTTTCCCATGGGGTCGGGATTGACTTTAGCCGTGTTCTACGGGACCAGGAGGTGCTCTGGCTGTTTTCCATGGGGTCAGGATTGACTTTAGCCGTGTTCTACGGGGCCAGGAAGTGCTCTGGCCGTTTCCCACTGGGTCAGGATTGACATTAGCCGTGTTCCACGGGACCGGGATTTGCTTTGGCTGTTTTCCACGGGGTCAGGATTGACTTTAGCCATGTTCTACGGGACCAGGATTTGCTCTCTCGGTTGTCTGTGAAGCATCGAGGTTTGGAATAGGGACTTTGCCATGGCTCCAAGGTTGATTGTCGCGTCTGAATCCTGCTGGAATGAGGAGGAACGTTGTTGGTGATCTCTAGGCTGTCTGTGAACCGTCGAGATTTGGAACAGGGACTTTGCTATGGCTCCAAGGTTGATTGTCGCGTCTGAATCCTGCTGGAAAAAGGAGGAACGCTGTTGGTGATCTCTAGGCTGTCTGTGAACCGTCGAGATTTGGAACAGGGACTTTTCCATGGCTCCAAGGTTGATTGTCGCGTCTGAATCCTGCTGGAATGAGGAGGAACGCTGTTGGTGATCTCTAGGCTGTCTGTGAACCGTCGAGATTTAGAACAGGGACTTTGCCATGGCTCCAAGGTTGATTGTCGTGTCCGAATCCTCCTGGAATGAGGAGGAATGCTGTTGATGATCTTTAGTCTGTCTGTGAACTGTCGAGATTTGGAACAGGGACTTTGCCATGGCTCCAAGGTTGATTGTCGCGTCCGAATCCTGCTGGAATGAGGTGGAACGCTGTTGGTGATCTCTAGGCTGTCTGTGAACCGTCAAGATTTGGAACAGGGACTTTGCCATGGCTCCACTTGATCGTCGCGTCCGAATCCTGCTGGAATGAGGAGGAACGTTGTTGATGATCTATAGGCTGTCTGTGAACCGTCGAGACTTGGCTCTCTTTCTGATGGAGCTTGGTGGGATGATATGGTTCCCTCTTTGTTTGCGCCCCTGGATTGTATACAGAGATCGATGTGATCTCACCTGTAGGGCAAAAGTTTCATTTCATATATATTTCTTTCCGCGATGCTCTATCATTTCAGCTTTTTATATCGCGAAAGTCGCGATTGCCCAATCATTTCGGCTATTTTTTTTATTTACTCGCTGCTTTTTATTGCGAGTTGCCCAACCATTTCGGCTATTTTGTATGCATATATTTTACTTGCTGATTTTGTTGCAAGTTACCCCATCATTTCGGCTATTTCATATGCATTTGTGGCTCGCTGATTTTTTTCTCGCGAGTTTGGGATTTGATACCGATTTAGGCATCAGCATCGCTACAACTGAGATATTGCCAGGAGCGAATCATCATTTGCCTTTGTCGATGTCGAACAAAGGTGGCTTAGCAAACAAGGTTAGGATCTTGTTGACTAAGGCTTTTTGACTTCATGAGCCGTAAAGGTCTCATAAAGGTATTCTCCCTACGAGTCGTGAGGATCTCGTATGTGCGTTTTCTTCTTAGGAATCGTTAGGATTCCTAAGTGTGTGTTCTCTTATAAGTCGTAAGGATCTTACAAGAGTATTTTCTCCTTATAAGTCGAGAGGACTTACAAGGGCAGTTAACAGTGAAAACATATTCCTAGTCGCGGGTGGGACTTTGTTAGGGAAATGTTTATTCGTGCTCGTGGATTGTATACAAGGGGCAATCTGGGGATTGTGATGGCTTAAGAACAGGTTCAGATCCCTGTAGCTTAAGGCTTTTGAATCTTATGAGCCGTGGGGGTCTCATAAGAGGGTTCTCCTTACGAGTCGTGAGGATCTCGCAAGTGTAATTTCTCCTTAGGAATCGTGGGGATCCCTAAGTGTGTTTCTCCTTTGTGAGTCGTAAGGATCTCACGCAGGTGGTTTCTCCTTACAGGGCCGAGAGGACCTTGCAAGTGTCTTTTAACGAGATTGCGCCCTTTTGGGTTTTCACAAAACTCGCCGATAGTCCTGCTATTTTTACTCACGGAGCCCTTTCGGGTTTTCATCCGTGCCCATTTCGCTTATGGACGTACCGTTTTTTTTTTGTTTTTTTTTATTTTTTTTTGCGTCAGCCTTGGGATGCTGCGGTCCATAATAGTTTATAAACGTCTCGGTCAATAGCCAGTTTTAGGACATTGTGGTCCATCGTTAGTTTAAGGACGTTTCGGTCCATAGCTAGTTTTAGGACATAGTGGTCCATTATTAGTTTAAGGACGTTTCGGTCCGTCGTTAATTTAAGGACGTTTCGGTCCGTTGTTTGTTTAAGGACGTTTCGGTCCGTTTGCCAGCTACTACTTATAGAGTTTGGGCTTAGAAAGATAGCGAGCGGACATAGGCGTCGTCATCTATCGTTGACCTAGGCCGTGACTCGTCAGGCGTAGTACTTTTTCAGGAAGCGACCGTTTATTAGCCTGAAAGGTCTTTCACCATGCATGTCCATGAGTAGATAGGCTCCACCCTGGTAAACTTTGTTTATGATATACGGGCCTTCATAGTTCGGCTCGAATTTCCCCCGCTTGGCACGATTGGGGATCATGGGTCTTTTGACCACTAGCACGAGTTCGCCTTGCGGAATGTTCTCGGCCTAGTCAATCTCTCGTATGAGCGTGTCATTTTTGCTTTATAAGCTTCCAAGTTTTGCTGCACCATGAGCCGGATTTCGTCAAGGGTGTTGAGCTCCTCAAGCCGAAGATGAGCATTGTCTTCGTCTGTTAACTCGTAACGAACCGCCACTCGTAGAGAGGGTAACTCTAACTCGAGGGTGAGTACCGCTTCTGTGCCGAATACCAATGCATACGGCGTTGTGTTTGTGGCCGTTTTGAATGTAGTTCGATACGCCCAGAGGGCTTCATGCTGTCTCTCGTGCCAGTCCTTCTTATTTTTGGATACCGTCTTTTCACGATCTTTGTCAAGGTCTTGTTGAAAGCCTCAGCCAGACCGTTAGCTCGGGGATTATAGACCGAAGAGTATCTCCAATCTATATTATGTTGCTGCGCGAAGCGGCTGATTTTGTGGCTTCTGTAGGCTGGCCCGTTATCGGAGATAATCCGTCGCGGAGTGCCGAACCGATAGATGACGTGTGTCTTGAAGAAATGGAGGATATTCTCCGTCTTCACCTCTCTTAGTGGTACTACTTCTGCCCACTTGGAGAAGTAATCAGTTGTAGCCAGTATGAACCGATGCTCTCTGGACGATGTTGGTTCAATGGGTCCGATTATGTCGGTTCCCCACATTTCGAACGGCCGGCTAGCCACTATCGGGTGTAGCGGATTTGGATGCTGATGGATAAAGTCCCCATGAATCTGGCACGAGTGGCATTGCTTCGCGTATTTGAGACAGTCCTGAATCATCATGGGCCAATAGTAGCCTATCCTTTTGATCTTCAGCTTCATCTTCGGCCCGGCTTGGTGAGAACCGCAAAGTCCGTCGTGAGTTTCTTGAACGACTTTCCTTGCTTCTTCAGGTCCCAAGCATCTTAGCCACAGGGAGTCGAACGATCTCTTATACAGCGTATCGTCGACGAAGGCGAAGGACAGAGCTCGTTTCATGAGCTGATGTCTTAAGGACGCATCTTCAGGTGTTCGACGGGATTTGAAGTAGTCTATAAAGACTTCACTCCAATCCTCAGCCTTTTCCTGGTCTTTTATTTGTAAGACCGTTTGCTTGGTCGCTGCCTTTTCTTCGGACGACTCCGGAGATATTTCTGCCGGTGTAAGAACCCGACGGCTTTGCACAACGATCCTCACGTCGTCGAGATTCTCGTCGGCCAGTTCTTTAGCGAGTTTGTCTAATGCATCTGCCTTGCTATTTTCCGCGCGCGGTATGCTTTCTAGGGTGTAGGCAGGGATTTGAGTCAGCAATCGTTGCACTCTCTCACCGTACTTTACCAACTCCGGTTTGCACGTTTGATAGTCGCCGTTTACTTGGCTGACGACCAGTTGGGAGTCCCCATATATGAGGAGGTTTTCGATTCCCATATCGACAGCAATCTCAAGACCTGCTATTAAAGCTTCATATTCGGCTTCATTGTTCGTCCTTGGTTCTGTTAAGGAGAAGGCGAAGCGCATTATCCCTCCTTGTGGAGTCATGAAGATAAGGCCCACCCCAGATTTAATTATAGGGGAGTTGTGCTTTCGCTTCTTCATAGAAGATGCTCCGTCGAAGTAGAGTTCCCATCGGGTATCACTCCTTCCTTTCTCCCCGTCGATCGTGGCAAACGCGTAGGTAATTCGCAGTTCAAGAGAGAATCGGCAGGTATCAGATGCTCAGCGAGGAAGTCTGCGATGGCCTGGCCTTTCACTGCCTTGAGCGGACGATAAGTTATCGAGAACTCCATCAAGAGCAGGGCCCATTTAGCGAGTCATTCCGTTAATATGGCTCTTGACATCAAATGCTTGAGAGGATCCACTTTTGATATGAGGTGGACCTCATGTGCCAAAGCGTAGTGTCTGAGCTTCGTTATCGCGAAGATCAACGCCAGGCAGTGTTTTTCGATGGGGAAGTAATTGTTTTCTGCCCCCAGGAGAACTCGGCTCAAGTAGTAGAGGGCTCTCTCCTTCCCTTGGTCGTTTTCTTGTGCCCATAATGCACCTAGAGAACCCTCGAGGGCGGTTGTATACAGAATGAGAGGCTTTTCCTTGACCGGAGCGGTTAGCACCGGAGGATTCTGCAGGTATTGCTTGATTTCGTCCAGTGCGTTTTGGCATTTGCGATCCCAGACGAACGAGGTTCCTTTTTTCATCAGGTGACTGTAGGGGCGGCATTTTCCGGAGAGGTTAGCTATGAACCGTCGGATATATGCGAGCTTTCCTTGGAGAGATCGCAGTTGCTTGAGAGTTCTTGGCGGAGGCATTTCCATAATCGCCTTGATCTTCGATGGGTCTATTTCGATGCCTCGATATCGTACGATGAACCCTAGGAATTTGCCCGAGGAAACTCCGAATGCGCATTTGAGAGGGTTCATCTTCAAGTTGTATTTCCGAAGGTGCTGAAACACGATCTTCAGATGCTCCTAATGCCCTTCGTGCTATTTGCTTTTCACCACAAGGTCGTCGATATAGCATTCGACGATTTCACGTATGAGGTCATCGAAAATCTTTGTCATGGCCCTCTGATAGGTGGCGTCGGCGTTCTTCAGACCGAAGGGCATCACTTTGTAGCAGAGTATGCCTAGAGGAGTCCGGAAAGCGGTATGCTTCTGGTCTTCGGGATGCATCTTTATCTGATTGTACCCTGATGATCCGTCCATGAAGAAGAAGACTTCGTGAGTGGACGTGTTATCTATCATCAGCTCGGAAACCGGTACAGGAAAATCGTCCTTCGGGCAAGCTTTATTGAGGTCCCGAAAGTCCACACAGATACGTACTGTTCCATTTTTCTTCATCACTGGGACGATGTTGGCAATCAAGTCAGGGTACTGTACCTCTTGGATGAAGCCGAAGTCGATTAGCTTCTTGACCTCGGCGTTGATGCTCATTTCAAGTTCGAACCACATCCTTCTCGGTGCTTATTTGACCGGCTTGACGTCTGGAGAAATCGTTAATTTGTGGACATCAATCTCTGAATCGAGTCCCGGCATCTCTGAATAGTTCCATGTGAAGCAATCTTTATACTGCATGAGCACGTCTTTTAGCGTAGCCATCTTTTCTTCAGACAACAGCTCACTGACGAATGTCGGCCGCGGGTCACTTGCCGTCCCCAAGTTAATTTTCTTGAGGTTATCTGCAGTAGTATGTATCCTATCTTCCAGCTCTTTTGGCGCCGGTGGGAACTCTAAGATCACCTCGTCATCATCGTTTTCGAAGCACCGGGGGAGGTCGTCCATAATCTCGGGTTCTTCTTCTGGCAACGTTATCGCGTGACAGGTACGAGATCGTTTCCAAGACCGATATTGATCTGGTTCTACTCTCTCTATACACGTCGCTTTCGGTTCATGCTTCTATGGCGGGGTTATCTTCCAACTGCCGGATAGAGCGAACCGACCTTGTTGATATTAGTCTTCGACCCAGTTCTTGAAGGTGGAGCAGTCTTCGAGAGGATGTCCTATTGCTCGGTGATAGGAGCAATAGTCTGGGTAAGAGACCTCGTTTGCTTGCTCGGGGTACTTGGACTCCGGGAACGTAATCATCCGATGTTTCACGACGAGGTCGAATATCTTCCTTGTCTTATCTTGGGGAAAATAATATGCTCGACCCATATTCTTTATAAGAGACGGATCTCGGCTGCTCATTTCTGCTTCGCGTGGATTTTTGGACCCGCTACGCTGCTATCGATCATATTTTCCGTTCTTCAGTTTATTTTTGCCTCCGCGTCGAGTCTTCTTTGTGACGAGCTGGTGATGAAGAGCATCGTCATCCTCCGTATCTTACTGAAGGAGGCGCTGCGTCCTGGCTTTCTCATAAATGGCCATTTCGCGGCTGTGGTCGTCTCGGACTTTTTTACCCACTTCCCTTATAAGCTTGTCCATCTGTTCTTCGAATGACGGACTTGGCATTTTCACGGCGGGACCTTGTTTTGGTTCAGGGTTATCATCTTCCCACAGAGCATCTCTTTCTTCATCGAAATCATGTATGACGTAGCAGCCATGGAATCGCTCCCGTTTCTTGGATCGAATATATCCAAGCCTGATCGCTTCCATTCTCCTGTTGGGCAATTTTCGCTGAATTCCGGGGACGTTCCAGATCCTGTTGTAGAACTGAGCTTGTTGAGCAGTCTATTTGAAGGGTACTTCTTGGCACCTCAACAGCCTTTTTAATCCTTCTTTGTAGTATCTGGGCAGACGGATGGGCTGGAGCCTGTCAAGCGTAGAATTGGTACATGACAAATTTCTTTCTCCACTTTGGTTTCCGCGGATCGATAAAAGAGGATCGCCTTTTCATCTTTTTGCCTGAGAGGGACGTAAAATGTCTGCAGTTCCTGCACACTATAGGTATCAAGTGCGTCGAGTTCTTTATAATGCTCTTGCGGAACCATGGCGATTTGCAAACTCCGATTATCGTCAGCGAAGGCTTGTATCAATGGCCGAACAGAAAATACGGCATTGACCACATCTTTCGGGTCGCTGCCGAAGACCAGAATAGGGGTGGACGGTCCTGGCTTGTTGCATTGGGGTGGCCCTGAATAAACTATTTCTTCCTCCTCCTCGGTATCACTCCCGAAGACCGGAATAGTGGTGATAGCTTTGTTCTTCGGTTTGTGACATCTTTCCGTGTCTTCGAAATCTGGTAAGAAGTATTTTGCATCTTCGTACTTTCGGACTTCATTCACGGAGAATGGGTTCAACTCCCCTGTCACGGTATCCTCGAGACCATCCTTGAAATACTTCATACACTGATGTTGTGTAGAAGGTATAATGTTGTACTCGTGTAACCAAGGCCTACCGAACAAAGCATTGTAACATGTCTTGGCGTTAATGACGTGAAATTTGATGTCCGTAACGAGCAGCCCGAAGCGTAACGTCAGTATCACAGACCCGAGCGTCCGTGATGACTGGGAGTCAAAACCGGAGATGGTGATTTTATCACGAGCGAGGTGTTGAACGCTCATGCAGATTTCTTTCAACACTCTTATATTGAGGAGGTTGACGGAGGGCCCATTGTCAACTAGAATTTTGCCTATCTTGATATCATGACAATATCCGGAGATATAAAAGGGACGGTTATGCTCGCACGTCCCGAGGAGGAGATCTTCATCGCCGAAGGTGATATCGGTCGTGTGCACTTCTTCCAACTCGTCCTTCATCTTTTCTTCGGCGAGGAAAACTTGGAACTGCTCGGGCTCTTGTAGTGCCTTGATCAAAGAATCTCTCGCCTCCTTAGATAGCAGAAGGGCGTCGAGAATGCTTAGCTGTGAGGGTATCTTCCTCAGGTGTGTCAGAACGTTGTAATCCACCTTGTTTTTCTTGGGCGGGTCCTTGGCTGCAAGCTCTTCGACGACTCAATCATCGAGGGCGATATCCTCAGGAATCTTTTCTTTCCCCTTATCCTTTTTGTTCGATCCCTTGTTTGCGGGTCCGAGATTCTTTTCGGGTAGCGTGCGATTGCGCAGCTGAATGTTCTCGCAGCTCTTTATTTCTTCCTCTTTTCCTGAGATGGATTCTTTGAAGAGAGGGCCGAAAGCCATTTCTTCTTCCGAATCGCTCCCGAATGTGAAAACTTATGATCTCCTGCTATCAACCATGTGACAGTTGCTGGCAGCTCTTCCTCGTTCGTCTGTCGCATTTTTCCGCTGTCGACGACATTCACGCTTCATCCTCTTGAAGTGCTGCCTGTGAGCGATATACCCTTGTCACCAATTTTTAAAGGCGTTGCATTCTTCAGTAGGGTGCGCAATCCTTCGATGATATTGTTCTCCGCCGAAAGCCGGGAAAGACAAACGTCTCTGAATTTCGGGGCAGATACTAATTGGTGCTATCCGTCTACCTCTCCAAAGATGCCAAGTTGATTTATGGCACCATGTATCGAAGGTTTAAACAGATGCGGCCAATGTAGCAGACTTCGTCAGATTCCCCCTCGTTTGAGGGGTTTTTGATTGTGGGGACGCTCTTCCCTGCAGGCGCAAGCCCCTGCAGTTAATTACGCTACCGCATCGCGGTAACAATTTTCTCCTTCTCCCGATGGTTACTTCGTGTCGTGGGTGTTTGTTTTGTGCTTGGTTGCCCGTGGATTGTATACGGAGACTAATTTATGTTGTCGCCCGTAGGGCGTGGACTAGTCCAAATCAGTATCTTCTTAGATTTGGATTTGGGGGGTTCAGTTTAAGGATACGTTAGCCTCATTTGAGACTAAGATCAACTTAAACGTTTGTTTAGGATACGTTAGTCTCATTTTAAACTAAGATCAACTTAACGGGATCATTTAGATCCAACAAAAGAGCATTTGGACTCTATTGTTTAGTTTAGGGACATTGCGGTCGATTAGTTTAAGGACATTACGGTCCGTTGTTAGTTTAAAGACATCTCGGTCGAGATTAAGGACATCATAGTCCGTGAGTTTAAAGACCTCACAGTCAAGGTTAAGGACATCATAGTCCGTGAGTTTAAAGACCTCACAGTTAAGGTTAAAGACATTATAGTCCGTGAAATGTGTGGTTGTCGGGACCCGTCACCTCTCTGAAGACGTTGAAGGATTACAACGACAAATATCAAAGAAGTGAAGAGATATACCCTTGAACCAAAGTTGATTGGGGATCTGTAGTCCAATTTGGAACTAAGATCAATTAATTAGATTATGAGCACATTGGCTCGGTTAAATCTGAATTGAGTACTTGTGGCCAACTTGGGGTAAGTCCAATTAGATTTGAAGTGTTGGCCGTTTATTGGACCATTGGACATTTATCTGGGTTTAGCCCCTCATCATTTAGCAATGCTAAACAAGAGTTTGAGGGCTCTGATAACATTTTTGTCTTTGACTGAGTATTAAATATTGTGGTTTTGAGTTTTACTCAATTTTGAGATTCAGTTGAAGGGGAGGCTTTTGCTTCTGGAAACTTAGCCAATTTGGCTAAAATTGGCTTTAAAATAGTGTTAAACACTAGAGGACAACAGTGTTAAACACTGGAAATGAAATGCTTAAATTAGTGTTGAACATTAGAGGACAACAGTGTTAAACACCGGAAATAAAACGCTCAAATTAGTGTTAAACACTAGAGAGGAAGGGGTCACGTGGGGACACGTGAGGCACCCAAAGGTGGGGCCAGATCTCCTTTACTTTATTCTTAGAACTGCAAATAAGTGTTAAACACTTTTAATTTTCATAGCCATCACATGTGGGCACGTGATGGGTACTCATGCCCTGATTTATTAGAATGTGTATTAGGGGTCACGTGGGGACACGTGAGAGCGCCCAAAACCAGCATTGCCTTTGCTTTTATTCTCTTTGTTTTGGAGGTCACGTGGGAGCACGTGAGGTATTGCTTCCAAGTTGTTCTCTTCTCATTTTGGGGGATTTGTTCAGGGGCCACGTGGGGGCACGTGACCTAGCTCTTTACATGCATGGAGATCTTTCAAGTCTCTTTATTTTTTAAGAATTAAATTCTCTATAGGTTTAAACCCTAATTGTGGTTGTTAGAGGAATTAAATTCCTATGCATGTGGAAGAATTAAATTCTTAGGGTTAAACCCTAATTTCATTTAAAGGAATTAAATTCTTTATGAATTTGGGAGAATTGAATTCTCGTATAGGGTTAAACCCTAGTTCTGTCTGTCTTGGAGGAATTAAATTCCTATGAATTTTAGAGAATTAAATTTTCATATAGGGTTAAACCCTAGTTTTATTTGGGAGGAATTAAATTCCTGTAAATTTGGGAGAATTTAATTCTCATATAGGCTTAAGCCCTAGTTTTATCTTTGGGAGAATTAAATTCTCTCAACTCAATTCTTCCTCTAAATTTTGGATCTGCATGGCAGAATCTCCCCGATAAGAATTAAATTCTCAACCTGTGGGGAGATTTGCTTCTGCAGATCTTCAACCAGAGGAAGAACTAAGTTCTTTTGCAGAAGAGTTAAACTCTTAGATTGAGAATTAAATTCTCTCTTTTTTTTTGCTTTATGAAGCTTTGATCCCTTTCCCCTTTCTCACATAGGGTTTCTTTTCATGAGAATTAAATTCTCCTTTCTTTTCTCACTTTCAGAAAATTCCAAGATCCAAAATTCTCTTCTTTCTGCCTCTTCTCTTCTTGGCTCCTATTTATAGGAGAAGGAAAAGAATCAATTTGTTCAGTGAATCTTTCATTGAAAGATTTTGTTTGTTTTTCATAACTAATATGATCTTTTAGATTACTCAGTGAATTTTATTCACCATTGGATTTTTAGTCCAAAAGATATTCTGTTTGTTATTTTTGGTGAAATTTAGGGAGATCTTTCCTTGTATACAATCTTTCCATAAATTGGTGATTTTTAATCACCATTGGATTTTTAATCCAACGGTACTCCACTTTACAGAGCATAATCCTTTTTGTTTGGAAAGATTTAAAGAAATACTTTCCCAGTTAGGATCTTTGATTTCCCTTAATTAGAATTTAATTCTATTAACTCATAAGGCTTTTAAAGCCCATCACGTGTTGGCACGTGATCCCAACGTTTGACTATTTAAATAGAATTTAATTCTATTAATTAAAGAGTTTAGGAACCCATCACATGTTGACACGTGACCCCCCTTGATTAACATTTTAACCAGAATTTAATTCTGCTGTTTTAAAGAACTAAGGAATCATCACGTGTCAGCACGTGACCCTTGGTCACGTGTGAGCACGTGATGCCCCATTGGGGTTTTTCCTTAGTTTTTATTATATCTTTTAATCCCTTTCAGTGGGTTTAAAGGCCCATCACGTGTGGGCACGTGACTCATGTTGATTAGAATTCAATTCTATTATAACAGAGTTCCCAGTAAATCATCACGTGTCAGCACGTGATCCTTGGTCACGTGTGAGCACGTGATGCCCCCATTGGCGTTTCTTTCCCGAAATTTTATGAGGGAACAAATGTCCCCACAGCGTTGTTCTCACATGTTTGCACGTGAGTGCAACGTTGTCATCTTTTGTGGCCATTGGATCTGCCTAGGGAAGGGGGTAGATGAACCGTTTCCCGTCATATGCAGGGGTCTCTTCAGAAGTGCCTCCACTCTTTCATCTTCTTCCTTATTCATTTTCCTTTGAGAATTTAATTCTCTTTCTCAGAGCTCAGTTCTCTGTCATATATGTGCAGTGCCGCTTTATCTTCCAATCAAGGCTTGTGCTCACGTGTTGCGCATGCGGGGCTGTGCTTGATGGGGACGTTTCATTTTCCTGATCTGATTCCAATGCGTCATTGGATTTCATTTCCAACGCTCCCCCTTTTTTTCCGGGCTTTGAGAATAGTCCCACCATGCACAACATTTTTTGTGCATAGCATTAAATGCTCCTCTTTATAACCTGAAACCATGCCTTTCCTCCTTTCCTCCTTTCCTCACAGAGAAACCCATTTATACCTTAAGGCGATCATCTTTGAGAAACCGATCAATCGCCATGGCTTGCAATCGTCCCCATGTCCATCGGCAACCATGGGAGGTGCCCATTGAGGAGATAATCCATCGCTTCGCTGCGCGGCTGGCAGATCCCCACCTTACCGACGCTCAATATGACGCGGTGATGTATGAGCTTCTGACTCGTCGGGGCTCTCCTTTTCCCATGGGCTCCATCTGGCTTCGGATGGTCTTTCTATCTGTGCTTGCCGATATACCCCCTCATCCGGCGGAGATGACTTCGGCGATCCTTGTCGTGGCGGAGGACAAGCTCGAGTGCTTTCACGAGGCTTGTCTAATCACTCAAGCTCTGAAGGATCATTCAGTTCATATACTGAGTCAGATAAGGGCCCGACGGGCCATCATGTCCGCTTTCGCTGATGAGCATGGCGCCAACCGATGGGGAGCAACTCCTCGCGAAAACCGTCATTTTGACATGCTGGAGAAGGCGGAGAGGGAGCTGGAAAATTTTGTGTTTTGCTTTGTTAACCCTTGTATTTCCGATCCCTTGTTTGGTGATCTCTTTCCCTTAGAGTAATATCAATGTATTTTCTCTTATCATTAATCGTTAAATGTTCTCTGTTGGCTTTTTTCTGCTTGATGTGTATTCGTACGTGCATCCCACCTGTGTACACGAGCTTCATACTTGACCCCCTGGGAATTTTCTTTAAGTACGAACGCGAGAACTTTCCTTGTTGCTAGAAAGAGAAAATTGCTTGTGCGTGTTTTGGATCAAGGATTGGCGTCGAGTGGAGGTCTGTTTACATGATCTTGAGTGCACACGTCTTCCCTCTGAGGTTGTGGCTGCAAAGATGAGCTTGCGGGGGCTGATCGAATGCTGTCATGCGAGAAGAGGCTCAGCCGAAAGTTTTCGGAGAGGGAGCTGGCTTCTAAAGCACCGAGGGAGCTTAAAGCCAACCTTATGGCCAAGACCACTAAAGCATATGAACTTTGGCGAGTGCTTCAAGAGGCTATCAAGGAGGTGGTAGCTATTGATAGGGCCGTCGTGTTTACTTGTGAAATGGTCGAAGCCCATAAGGTTACTGAAAAAGAGCTTGAAGGCCGGCTTGCCTCATACCAGGCCCAACAGGCTCAAGCAGAGGCCCGTCTTCTGATGATACTAAATAATGAAGACGAGGCCCAGCGAAAAAGGGGTGAACTGGCAAACCTGCTAAATCTCCCGCCGACTTGAGAAATTGTATATATATATATATATTTATTCTTCTTTTGTACATACTCCTGAATGAGAGTATATTTTCTTTTACTCTTTCATAAATTGTACTTTGTATTCATTTTGATTCATGAATAAAAGACATATTTTTCTTCACGATGGTGTGTCCCTTTTATTAAATGTATTCTGTGGATAGTCTATCTCGATTTCTTTGCAGGACAACGATGGCTTCGGATTCAGGGTTAAGATCTGTCTCCTAAGACTTTTCAACTTTATGAGCCGTGAGAGTCTCATAAAGAATTTTCTCCCTACCGGTCGAGAGGATCTCGTAGGTGTAATTTCTCCTTAAGAATCGTGAGTATTCCTAAGTGTGTTTTCTCTTGAAAGTCATAAGGATCTCACAAGAGAATTTTCTCCTTTACGAGTCATAAGGACTCGCAAGTGATGGGTGAGGTTATCATTATCCACATTTCACGGAGTCAGGTGTTGCTCTGGATGCTTCCAACGGGGTCATAGCCATGTTCTGCGAGGACCAGGATCCGCTCTGGATGTTTCCCATGGGGTCAGGATTGACATAAGCCGCGTTCCACGTGACCAGGAATTTTGCTCTGGATGCGTCCCACGGGGTCATTGTCGTGTTCTGCGAGGACCAGGCTCCGCTCTGGATGCTTCACACGGGGTCATTGCCGTGCTCTGCGAGGACCAGGATCCGCTCTGGACGTTTCCCACGGGGTCAGGATTGACATAAGCCGCGTTCCACGTGACCAGGAATTTGCTCTGGATGCTTCCCACGGGGTCATTGCCGTGTTCTGCGAGGACCAGGCTTTGCTCTGGATGCTTCACACGGGATCATTGCCGTGCTCTGCAAGGACTAGGATCCGCTCTGGACGTTTCCCACGAGGTCAGGATTGACATAAGCCGTGTTCCACATGACCAGGAATTTTGCCCTGGATGCTTCCCATGGGGTCATTGCCGTGTTCTGCGAGGACCAGGCTCTGCTTTGGATGCTTCACACGGGGTCATTGCCGTGCTCTGCGAGGACCAGGATCCGCTCTGGACGTTTCCCACGGGGTCAGGATTGACATAAGCCGCGTTCCACGTGACCAGGAATTTTGCTCTGGATGCTTCCCACAGGGTCATTGCCGTGTTCTGCGAGGACCAGGCTCCACTCTGGATGCTTCACACAGGGTCATTGCCGTGCTCTGCGAGGACCAGGATCCGCTCTGGACGTTTCCCACGGGGTCGGAATTGACATAAGCCGCGTTCCACGTGACCAGGAATTTGCTCTGGATGCTTCCCACGGGGTCATTGCCGTGTTCTACGAGGACCAGGCTCCGCACTGGATGCTTCACATGGGGTCATTTCCGTGCTCTGTGAGTACCGGGATCCGCTCTGGACGTTTCCCACGGGGTCAGGATTGACATAAGCCGCGTTCCACGTGACCAGGAATTTGCTCTGGATGCTTCCCACGGGGTCATTGCCGTGTTCTGCGAGGACCAGGCTCTGCTCTGGATGCTTTACACGGGGTCATTGCCATGCTCTGCGGGGACCAGGATCCGCTCTGGACGTTTCCCACGGGGTCAGGATTGATATAAGCCGCATTCCACGTGACCAGGAATTTGCTCTGGATGCTTCCCACGGGGTCATTGCCGTGTTCTGCGAGGACCAGGCTCCGCTCTGGATGCTTCACACGAGGTCATTGCCGTGCTCTGCGAGGACCAGGATCCGCTCTGGACGTTTCCCACGGGGTCAGGATTGACATAAGCCACGTTCCACGTAACCAGGAAGGGTTGACTTTATCCGTATTTCACGGAGTCGGGGTTTGACTCTCGGTCATCTGTGCACCGCCGAGTCCTGGAACTGGGAGTTGTCGTAGTTCCGCTTTGTTTGACGTTGTGTCTGTTGTAATGAGACGGATGTTGAGATGATCTCCAGGCTATCTGCGAACCGTTGAGATTTGGCTTCTTCTTCTAATTAAACCTGGGGAGGAAATGTGTGATTCCTTCTTTGTTTACGCCCCTGGATTGTATACAGGGATTGACATGATATCACCTGTAGGTGTAACACCCGAGCCCAATTCTACAATTTTCAGTTACTGTTTGAGCATAACGTGGTACTCATTTCATTTAACTTACTTGTTTGTTGCTTACTGTAAAATTTACCCGGCAAAGTCATTTCTACATATAACAAATTTTGGCATTTAAAATAAAATTGAAAATATTCATCTTGGCCTACTTGACACCCCTAGCCTCGTGGTAGCGTCCGTGCATTGTGTTCTCGTCCCGTTCAGTGAAACGGGCGAGTTTGGATGGCTATATGCACGTACGTGTGTCCGTTTTGGGGGTATGCTAATCATAAAACACTTAATTTTAAAATTTGGATCCCGCTTAAAATCCTATTATTTCAATTTCAAATTTTTGGACTCGACCCGGGCGCGATTTGGAAATGTTTTATTTGGCGCCAAAATCCCAAATTTTAATATTATTAAAACCATCGCATATATTTTTCTAACTAACCTGATATCTTACTGTTCATTACCTATCTTTTAAATCTTTAAATTAACCTATATATATATCCTACTGTTACTTAAAATGTTTTGAATCTTTAATTAATATTTATCCCTAACTAACGATTCCCCTTTAGCCAATCGTGTTCCTTTTAATTCCGTGGGCCCCCACCTGCAGCTCTCTCTCTCTCTCTCTCCACTTTCTCTCTCTCCCTCTTCTCTCTCTCTCGCTCTCTCTCTCTCTCCATTTTTTTTCTCTCTCTCTCTCCCCCTCATATATTCTCTCGTACTTCTCTTTATCATTCTTTCTCTTCTTGCTTCATGTCTCGTTTCTCATTTTTTTAACTGTTCTTTTGTTGCCGGAATTCCGTCGTGCCGGTGACGCTTCTCGACGTTCCAGCGAAGTACCCCGACCCGTGTGGTTCCTTTGTTCGTCGTTTGGGGTTCATTCCGTGAACCGTGCGCCCGTCGCGAGTTTTCCCCGCCGACGGTTAACGTTCCGTTTTCCCGATTCGCGACCCATCGAGGCAAGTTAATCTTGCTACATGCTATATAATTCATTTTATACCTATTTAAATAAATACCTTACCTATAGTTTAAATCTAGTACCCTATTTTTAATTTTATAACGTTTCGATGTTCCGTTTGCATCCGTTTATATCATATTAAATCTAGATCATGAAAACTTATCTTGTAACATACTAGATTACATTATACTGCATCCATATCAATTAAAATATACATCGTCGTAATATTTCTTATTATTATCTTTAATTAGTTTATAATTTTCATTTTATAATGTTATACATTTGAAAATCTTATAGAAACACACATGAAACGTCGTTGAAAAATCGGATATGACAAATCTGAAATTTACTGTACACCTTATCTTATAAAATTCATTATAAATCATAGAAAAATCATTAGTATACGTTCTTTAGTTCGTTACGAAGCTAACTAAGAATACTATAACTCTATGAAATATTTACTTACAAAATAAATTGTTTAAATAACGTAAAATGCAAATGAAAATGTCTCTAAACTGCTGTCCAGGGAAATTCCAGCAGCAAACTTTCAACTTTGAATGTTCATAGGTTTTTGTAGGAACAATCTGAGATGCTTATACTTATAAAAATAAAAACCTTATTGAATTATCTTTGTTTTGGTATAAGACATGTCCCTTTTGGAGAACGTTTGCTATTTTTAAGCTATTTTACAAATCAGGGTGACGCTGAATTTCTGAACGGAACCTTCTTGTGCATGGTTAATCAATACCACTTTTATAGTTATTAATCGCTTTGAATATGCTATTCATATTAATATTATTATATCAATATTTATATCACATATTGCTTAGTTGTACATCCCACATTACCATTTTTATAGTTTTATAACTTTTCGGATACCCGTTTGCATCCATCGCATTTAAGATACATATAATTGCATCCATAGATCACATTACTACATAATAATGTGATATTAACACTCCATGTTTAATAAATTGCATCCTAATTAATATTGGAACTATAAATGTAACCCTAATCGATAACTGTGCATCCATATCCTTGTAATTAAATCTATTTGCATATCATATTACATGTTCCAGTTTATTGTTCTGATAGTACTCATGCTTGTTTATTTATACACATGCTTATGTTAGTTTGATTATGAGCACCCACATGACATCTTGTGCTTCCTGACATGACCTGTTACACTTCCTACTTGACATGACATGGTACCGTACACTCTTGACATGACATGACACCTTTATACATTACCTGGTTGGACCTGATGTACCATGGCTTTACCTGTTACCTGATCTTGTGTCTAATGCCAACAAACATAACATGTAGTACTCATGGACCGTTCCTGTTGTCTATCCAGACAAACCTGCTTTTACCTGATCCTGTGTTGGCATTAGTTCTTGATTACTGAATACCTGACTCGACATACATAACTTGGGGGTATGGGGAAATCAAAAGTGTAAACTAAAGTGTAACTTAAAAGGGTATTACTTGATCCGTGGTCCCGGGGGGTAACGGGACAGAGCCATTCGTGACTCTTACATTTTCCTGATCCGTGGTCCCGGGGGGTAACGGGACAGAACCACTATTGGTTCACATATTCCTGATCCGTGGTCCCGGGGGGTAACGGGACATATCCTTTGAGTTACATGGAGGATTACTCAAATTGATTTCAAAGACTTTAGACTAGGAAACCCGATAGAACAGTTTAGTTATCCACTGCACATTACCCTGCACCGCTTGTTTCACATTATTGCTTTATTCATGTTTAGTTCTGCATTGCCTATTACACTGTTCATATTATATTATTTGTTGACATGACGCGCTGACGTCTGGGTTTTGCATGGCCCAGATTCCGTACCGCTGTTGCAGTCCGAGCAGGAGTACTTCAGCCAGCAGGCTGAGCTGTGAGTTCAGTAGTAGTTAGTTTTATTTCCTGCATTTATTTCCTGATGTGAGCCCGCATTATGGGACACACTTTTCAGTTATTTGTATTGGATCATTTGCTTCCGCATTTATTTATTATTGACTCCTGTTATTCTGGATTATGGACATGTTTTATATAGTTTTATCTTGTTCTTGATATCTCTACAGCCGTAATGTGACTGTGGATGGATACTTCCTACCCACAGGTAGCATGGTTGGCTATGTCACGTGCCCAATCTAGCGTACTCTGGGAAGCGGGGCGTGACATGGTTCTTTTGGTATCAGAGCCATAGGATAGTCGGGTTGATTCTTTTGTAGTTGGGTATTGTACCCAATACACGAATCAGAATACTCGTGTTTAGGAAACATGTCCTGCCACCTTGACCGTTTTACCATTCTTGAATCACATTCTTCCTGATTATATCTTTTACGATGTGCAAACTTTCTTTGCATATCGATTCGAAAACCTGATTCCTTGTTATCTCTAGGACTTAGACGGCTTGGGTGGAGTTATGTAATTGTGGCTATGATACCGCGGCATAGTTACAATGCGGTACTCTATTTAAGTATCTTGGAGTTCTAGCCTTGATCTATATTCAAAATCTATCATCATGCTAATGTTGGGTATTTTGAGTTCAGGATTATGGCCGGTAAGAAATTGAAGACATACCAGAGGCGTGTGGACGAAGCGGCCATGCTTGGAGTGATAAGAGGAATGCTGGAGAATCAAAGAAACAGACCGAGCTGATCCAACAGCAAGCGGACTCGTTTCGGGAAGGTTTGCAGATCGTTCAGCAGTCTGTGAACAATGTTGGAGCTAGACCAGTTGACCGAGTAGGGACCGTAGCAGATTTCAGGCGGTTGGGTCCGTCTACATTTACTGGTTTAAAGGAGCCGTTGCCAGTGGAGCAGTGGCTAGTTAACATAGAGAACTTGCTTTTTGCGGCACAGATTCCAGATGACAAAAAAGTTGTTGTGGTACGCATTTAGCTAGTGGACTACGCCCGAGAATGGTGGCTTGTTGAGGAGACCCGCTTGCCCAAGCCGATCAAGTGGGCGGATTTTTCTAAGAGTTTCCTGGAGAAGTTCTTCCCGCGGACTGCACGGGAGGAAATGGAAGAGAAGTTCATCGGACTAAAGCAGAAGGGAGCACCCGTAGATGTGCATGTAGCAGAATGGACGAGACTCAGTAGTTTCGCTGGACCTTTAGTTGCCAACGATGCTGACAGGGCACGGAGATTCATGCGCAGACTGGACGTGGACATCCAGAGGCAGATTGTCTCCCTAGGTTTGACCACTTTCTCACAAATACTTGCAGCAGCCAAGAGCAGCAATGTTTATCTGGGATGAAAGGGAGTTTGCAGCAGACAGCAGTTGCGTTAAGGAAGCAGTTCGGTCGGGCCGGTCGAGTTTAGGGCTATGCCGACAAACAATATTCTTGCATCAATGGAAGTGATGAAAGTAAAGAGCCGGCTGTTGTTCGTGATTCTATGGATGTGTTTGAAGATATATCGGGTTTACCGCCGAGGAGAGACGTGGAGTTCGCAATTGATCTTATTCCTGGTGCAGCGCCAGTATCTAAAGCGTATTATCCAATGGCGCCAGTAGAGTTGGAAGAAGTAAAGAAACAGGTTGCTGAATTGCTTGAAAAGGGTTGGATTCGAAGCAGTAACTCTCCTTGGGGAGCTCCAGTTCTTCTAGTAAAGAAGAAGGATGGCACGAGAAGGATGTGCATCGACTATCGAGAATTAAACCGGGTGACTATTAAGAACAAGTACCCGATCCCTCGCATTGGAGAACTTTTTGAGCAGCTTAGTGGCGCGAGGGTATTCTCGAAGCTGGATTTGCGATCCGGATATCATCAGGTTCGAGTAAAAGCAGAAGATATTTGCAAGACGGCATTTCGAACTCGGTACGGACATTACGAATACTTAGTGATGCCCTTCGGAGTAACGAATGCGCCGGCAGTATTCATGGACTTGAGGAACCGAATCTTTTCACCGTTCTTGGATCAGTTCATTGTGGTATTCATTGACGATATTCTGGTTTACTCGAAGAGTTTTGAAGAGCATGCTGAGCATTTGAAGATCGCACTGCAGACGTTGAGACAGGAGAAATTGTATGCGAAGATGAGTAAGTGCGAGTTTTGGCTGGAGGAAGTAAGGTTTTTGGGGCATGTTGTGTCTGGCGATGGCATTGCCGTCGATCCAGAAAAGATTGTAGCAGTTCGAGATTGGCCTATTCCAAAGAATGTTACGAGATAAGAAGTTTCCTTGGATTAGCCGGATACTACAGGAGATTTGTGGAGAATTTTGCTCGTCTGGCAGAGCCGTTGACCAAGCTTACGCGCAAGGAGGTACCTTTTGTATGGGCGGATAAGTGTGCGTTAGCTTTCGAGATGTTGAAGCAGAAGTTGATAACCGCCCCTATTCTGACCGTGCCAGACAATTCCGGAGGATTGGTGATTCACAGCGACGCATCTGGGAAAGGATTGGGATGTGTTTTGATGCAGCATGGGAAGGTTGTAGCATACGCATCGAGACAGTTGAAGACCCATGAGAAGAATTATCCAACTCATGATTTGGAGCTTGCGGCTGTGATTTTCGCTTTGAAGATTTGGAGACACTACCTTTTGGGCGAAAGAGTCGAAGTTTTTACAGATCATAAGAGCTTGAAGTATGTGTTCACACAGAAGGAGCTTAACATGAGATAGCGTAGATGGTTGGAGCTGATAGCTGACTACGATCTTGATCTTAAGTACCATCCGGGGAAGGTTAATGTTGTGCCGAATGCGCTTAGTCGGTTACCAGTAATTCAGGTGTTAACTACGCAGAAGGAGATCGTCGCAGATTTTCGAAGATTTGACTTGGAGGTTGTGCTACCGCGTTCTACGGGACAGTTGTTGCAGCTGCAAGTACATTCGTCTTTGATCGAGAATATTAAAGCAACTCAATCGCAGGATCCTAGACTGCAAAAGTTTCGAGAGCAGGTTGAAGCCGGGCTACGAACAGATTTATTGATCCACGAAGATGGTTCGTTGAGGTATGGTAGCCGTTTGTGTGTGCCAAAGGGTGATGTTCGTGAAGAGCTTATGGAGGAGGCACACAGTTCAGCTTATTCTGTACATCTAGGAGGCACAAAGATGTACCGAGATATTCGACAGCATTTCTGGTGGGAGGGCATGAAGCGGGAGATTGCTCGCTTTGTGGCAAAGTGCTTGGTGTGTCAGCAAGTTAAGGCTGAACATCAAAGGGTTGCTGGTTTATTGCAACCACTTTCGATTCCTCAGTGGAAGTGGGAACATATAACCATGTATTTCGTGACGGCTTTACCGCGGAGTCCAAAAGGCAACAATGCTGTATGGGTGATTGTTGATCGATTGACCAAGGCAGCTCACTTTATTCCTTTTCGGGTTGGTCAATCAACAGAGACTTTGGCAGAGCGGTACATGCAGGAGATTGTAAGGTTGCATGGAGTACCGGTGAGCATCGTGTCCGATCGGGACACTCGGTTCTTATCACACTTCTGGAGGAGTTTACAGGAAAGTTTGGGGACTCGATTGAAGTTTAGCACAGCTTATCATCCTCAAACTGATGGTCAGTCGGAGAGAACGATCCAAACTCTTGAGGATACGTTGAGAACATGCAGGTTGGACTTCAAGGGGTCTTGGGAGGATCATCTACTTTTGGTGGAGTTGTCTTACAACAACAGTTTTCAGGCAACTATTCAGATGGCTCCATTTGAAGCTTTGTATGGTCGTAAATGCCGTTCACCTGTTTGTTGGGATGATGTCGGTGAACGAAGATTATTGGGACCATATTTGGTTGTGCAGACAGTTGAGAAGGTTAACCCTATCAGAAATCATATGAAGGCAGCACAAGACAGACAGAAGAGTTGGGCTGACACGTCAAGAAGACCTCTAGAGTTCGCCATAGGTGATTTGGTGTTCTTGAAGATATCACCGACTAGAGGGGTGATTCGTTTGGGAGTCGAGGAAAGCTTAGTCCTCGATTCGTTGGACCCTTTGAGATCTTGGAGCGTGTTGGAGAGGTAGCGTACCGTTTGGCGTTACCGCAGACCTTGGCAAGTGTGCACGATGTGTTTCGCGTATCTCAACTACGAAGGTATGTTCGAGATGAAACACACGTTTTGGATCATTCGGAGCTAACAGTACGAGAAGACTTGACTTTTGAGGAGCGACCGATTGAAATCGTGGATCGAAAGGAAAAGGTTCTCAAGAACAAGGTTATTCCCCTTGTGCTTGTTTCTTGGGGAAATCGATCGCATGGAGAGTCCACTTGGGAACGAGAAGATGAAATCCGACAGAAGTTTCCTCACCTTTTCCTGTAGTTTTCTATTTTTGTATTCTTGGAATTTCGAGGACGAAATTCTTTTGTAGTTGGGTATAATGTAACACCCGAGCCCAATTCTACAATTTTCAGTTACTGTTTGAGCATAATGTGGTACTCATTTCATTTAACTTGCTTGTTTGTTGCTTACTGTAAAATTTACCCGGCAAAGTCATTTCTACATATAACAAATTTTGGCATCTAAAATAAAATTGAAAATATTCATCTTGGTCTACTTGACACCCCTAGCCTCGTGGTAGCGTCCGTGCATTGTGTTCTCGTCCCGTTCAGTGAAACGGGCGAGTTTGGATGGCTACATGCACGTACGTGTGTCCGTTTTGGGGGTATGCTTTTAATCATAAAACACTTAATTTTAAAATTTGGATCCCGCTTAAAATCCTATTATTTCAATTTCAAATTTTTGGACTCGACCCGGGCGCGATTTGGAAATGTTTTATTTGGCGCCAAAATCCCAAATTTTAATATTATTAAAACCATCGCATATATTTTTCTAACTAACCTGATATCTTACTGTTCATTATCTATCTTTTAAATCTTTAAATTAACATATATATATATCCTACTGTTACTTAAAATGTTTTGAATTTTTAATTAATATTTATCCCTAACTAACGATTCCCCTTTAGCCAATCGTGTTCCTTTTAATTCCGTGGGCCCCCACCTGCAGCTCTCTCTCTCTCTCTCCACTTTCTCTCTCTCTCCCTCTTCTCTCTCTCTCGCTCTCTCTCTCTCTCCATTTTTTTTCTCTCTCTCTCTCCCCCTCATATATTCTCTCGTACTTCTCTTTATCATTCTTTCTCTTCTTGCTTCATGTCTCGTTTCTCATTTTTTTAACTGTTCTTTTGTTGCCGGAATTCCGTCGTGCCGGTGACGCTTCTCGATGTTCCAGCGAAGTACCCCGATCCGTGTGGTTCCTTTGTTCGTCGTTTGGGGTTCATTCCGTGAACCGTGCGCCCGTCGCGAGTTTTCCCCGCCGACGGTTAACGTTCCGTTTTCCCGATTCGCGACCCATCGAGGCAAGTTAATCTTGCTACATGCTATATAATTCATTTTATACCTATTTAAATAAATACCTTACCTATAGTTTAAATCTAGTACCCCATTTTTAATTTTATAACGTTTCGATGTTCCGTTTGCATCCGTTTATATCATATTAAATCTAGATCATGAAAACGTATCTTGTGACATACTAGATTACATTATACTGCATCCATATCAATTAAAATATACATCGTCGTAATATTTCTTATTATTATCTATAATTATTTTATAATTTTCATTTTATAATGTTATACATTTGAAAATCTTATAGTTTACACATGAAACGTCGTTGAAAAATCGGATATGACAAATCTGAAATTTACTGTACACCTTATCTTATAAAATTCATTATAAATCATAGAAAAATCATTAGTATACGTTTTTTAGTTCGTTACGAAGATAACTCAGAATACTATAACTCTATGAAATATTTACTTACAAAATAAATTGTTTAAATAACGTAAAATGCAAATGAAAATGTCTCTAAACTGCTGTCCAGGGAAATTCCAGCAGCAAACTTTCAACTTTGAATGTTCATAGGTTTTTGTAGGAACAATCTAAGATGCTTATACTTATAAAAATAAAAACCTTATTGAATTATCTTTGTTTTGGTATAAAACATGTCCCTTTTGGAGAACGTTTGCTATTTTTAAGCTATTTTACAAATCAGGGTGACGCTGAATTTCTGAACGGAACCTTCTTGTGCATGGTTAATCAATACCACTTTTATAGTTATTAATCGCTTTGAATATGCTATTCATATTAATATTATTATATCAATATTTATATCACATATTGCTTAGTTGTACATCCCACATTACCATTTTTATAGTTTTATAACTTTTCGGATACCCGTTTGCATCCATCGCATTTAAGATACATATAATTGCATCCATAGATCACATTACTACATAATAATGTGATATTAACACTCCATGTTTAATAAATTGCATCCTAATTAATATTAGAACTATAAATGTAACCCTAATCGATAACTGTGCATCCATATCCTTGTAATTAAATCTATTTGCATATCATATTACATGTTCCAGTTTATTGTTCTGATAGTACTCATGCTTGTTTATTTATACACATACTTATGTTAGTTTGATTATGAGCACCCACATGATATCTTGTGCTTCCTGACATGACCTGTTACACTTCCTACTTGACATGACATGGTACCGTACACTCTTGACATGACATGACACCTTTATACATTACCTGGCTGGACCTGATGTACCATGGCTTTACCTGTTACCTGATCTTGTGTCTAATGCCAACAAACATAACATGTAGTACTCATGGACCGTTCCTGTTGTCTATCCAGACAAACCTGCTTTTACCTGATCCTGTGTTGGCATTAGTTCTTGATTACTGAATACCTGACTCGACATACATAACTTGGGGGTATGGGGAAATCAAAAGTGTAAACTAAAGTGTAACTTAAAAGGGTATTACTTGATCCGTGGTCCCGGGGGGTAACGGGACAGAGCCATTCGTGACTCTTACATTTTCCTGATCCGTGGTCCCGGGGGGTAACGGGACAGAACCACTATTGGTTCACATATTCCTGATCCGTGGTCCCGGGGGGTAACGGGACATATCCTTTGAGTTACATGGAGGATTACTCAAATTGATTTCAAAGACTTTAGACTAGGAAACCCGATAGAACAGTTTAGTTATCCACTGCACATTACCCTGCACCGCTTGTTTCACATTATTGCTTTATTCATGTTTAGTTCTGCATTGCCTATTACACTGTTCATATTATATTACTTGTTGACATGACGCGCTGACGTCTGGGTTTTGCATGGCCCAGATTCCGTACCGCTGTTGCAGTCCGAGCAGGAGTACTTCAGCCAGCAGGCTGAGCTGTGAGTTCAGTAGTAGTTAGTTTTATTTCCTGCATTTATTTCCTGATGTGAGCCCGCATTATGGGACACACTTTTCAGTTATTTGTATTGGATCATTTGCTTCCGCATTTATTTATTATTGACTCCTGTTATTCTGGATTATGGACATGTTTTATATAGTTTTATCTTGTTCTTGATATCTCTACAGCCGTAATGTGACTGTGGATGGATACTTCCTACCCACAGGTAGCATGGTTGGCTATGTCACGTGTCCAATCTAGCGTACTCTGGGAAGCGGGGCGTGACAGTAGGGCATAAATTTCATTCATTTTTTTATTTCATTCCGCGATGCTCTATCATTTCAGCTTTTATATCGCGAAGGTCGCGATTGCCCAATCATTTCGGCTATTTTTCGCGGTGCCCAATCATTTCGGCTATTTGTTTTATTTTTACTCGCTGCTTTTTATTGCGAGTTGCCCAATCATTTCGGCTATTTTGCATGCATATATTTTTACTTGCTGCTTTTTATTTGCAAGTTGCCCCATCATTTCGGCTATTTCGTATGCATGTGTGGCTTGCCGGCTTTTTGCTGCAAGCTTGGAATTAGACATCGATTTCGGCATCAGCACCGCTACAACTGGGATATTGCCAGGAGCGAATCATCATTTGCCTTCATCGATGTCGAACAAAGGTGGCTTAGTAGACAGGGTAAGGATTCTGTCGAGTAAGGCTTTTGACTTCATGAGCCGTAAGGGTCTCATAAAGGTATTTCTCCCTATGAGTCGTGAGAATCTCGTAGGTGCGTTTTCTCCTTAGGAATCGTGAGGATTCCTAAGTGTGGTCTCTTATAAGTCGTAAGGATCTTACAAGAGTGATTTCTCCTTATAAGTCGGGAGGGCTTACAAGGGTTGTTCACTGTGCAAACATATCCCTAGTCACGGATGGGACTTTGTTAGGGAAATGTTCATTCGCGCCCATGGATTGTATACAAGGGTCAGCATTGAGCCGCTTGTAGGGCAGTATTAGAGGTTGTGGTGGTCGCTTAAGAACAGGTTCAGATCCTTGTAACTTAAGACTTTTGAATCTTATGAGCCGTGAGGGTCTCATAAGAGAGTTCTCCTTACGCGTCATGAGGATCTCGTAAGTGTGTTTTCTCCTTAGGGATTGTGAGGATTCCTAAGTGTGTTGCTCCCTTGTGAGTCGTAAGGATCTCACGTAGGTGGTTTCTCCTTACAGGGTCGAGAGGACCTTGCAAGTGTCTTTTTAATGAGGTTACGCCCTTTTGGGTTTTCACAAAACTCGCTGGTAGCCCTGCTGTTTTTACTCACGGAGCCCTTTCGAGTTTTCATCCGTGCTCATTTTGCTTATGGACATACCGTTTTCTTTTTTCTTTTTTGTTCTTTTTTTGTATCAGCCTTGGGATGCTGTAATCCACAGTAGTTTATCGACGTCTCGGTCAACAGCTAGTTTTAGGACGTAGTGGTCCATTGTTAGTTTAAGGACGTTTCGGTCCGTCGTTAGTTTAAGGACGTTTCGGTCCATGGTTAGTTTAAGGACGTTTCGGGCCAACGTTAGTTTTAGGACATTTCGGTCCGAAAACCGGCTACTACTTATAGAGTTTAGGCTTAGGAAGATAGCAAGCGGACATAGGCGTCGTCATCTATCGTTGACCTAAGCCGTGACTCGTCAGGCGTAGTATTTCTTTAGGAAGCAACCGTTTATTGGCCTGAAAGGTCTTTCACCATACATGTCCATGAGTAGGTAGGCACCGCCCTAGTAGACTTTGTCTATGATATACGGGCCTTCGTAATTCGGCTCGAATTTTCCCCGCTTGGCATGATTGGGGATCATAGGTCTTTTGACCACTAGCACGAGTTCGCCTTGGCGGAATGTTCTCGGCCTAGTCAATCTCTCATATGAACGCGCCATCTTTGCTTTATAAGCCTCCAGATTTTGTTGCGCTATGAGCCGGGTTTCATCAAGGGCATCGAGCTCCTCAAGTCAAAGTTGAGCATTTTCTTCGTCTGTTAGCTCGTAGTGAACTGCCACTCGTGAAAAAGGTAACTCTATCTCAAGGGGGAGTACTGCTTCTGTGCCGAATACCAATGCGTACGCCGTTGTGTTCGTGGCCATTTTGAACGTAGTTCGATACGCCCAGAGAGCTTCATGCAGTCTCTCATGCCAGTCCTTTTTATTTCGAGACACCGTCTTATTCACGATCTTCGTCAAGGTCTTGTTGAAAGCCTCAGCTAGACTGTTAGCTCGGGGATTATAGACTGAGGAGTATCTCCAGTCTATGTTGTGCTGTTGTGCGAAGCGGTTGATCTTATGGTTTTTGTAGGCTGGCCCGTTATCGGAAATGATTCATCTCGGAGTTCCAAACCAATAAATGGCATGTGTCTTGAAGAAATGGAGGATATCCTTCGTCTTCACTTCCCTCAGCGGTACTGCTTCTGCCCATTTGGAAAAGTAATCAGTTGACGCTAAAATGAATCGATGTCCTCTGGACGATGCTGGCTCGATAGGGCCGATTATGTCAGTTCCCCACATTCCGAACGGCCAGCTAGCCATTGTCGGATGTAGTGGATTCGGATGCTGGTGGATAAAGTCCCCATGGATCTGGCACGAATGGCACTGCTTTGCGTATTCGAGGCAGTCTTGGATCATCGTGGGCCAATAATAACCCATCCGTTTGATCTTCAGCTTCATCTTTGGACCGGCTTGATGAGAACCGCAGAGTCCATCGTGAGTTTCTTGGACGACTCTTCTTGCCTCTTCAGGTCCCAGGCATCTTAACCACAGAGAGTCAAATGATCTCTTATATAGGGTATCATTGACGAAAGCAAAAGACAGAGCTCACTTCATGAGCTGATGTTTTGAGGACGTATCTTCAGGTGTTCGACGGGATTTGAAGTAGTCTATAAAGACTTCTCTCCATTCCTCAACCTTTGCTTGGTCTTTTACTTGCAGAGCCATTTACTCGGTCGCTCCCTTTTCTTCGGACGGTTCCGGAGATATTTCTGCCGGTGCAAGAACTCGACGGCTTTGTACAATGATCCTCACGTCATCGAGGTTCTCGTCAGCCAGTTCCTTAGCGAGCTTGGCTAATGCAGTCGCCTTGCTATTTTCCGCACGTGGTATGCTTTCCAAGGTGTAGGAAGGAATTTGAGTTAGCAGCTGCTATACTCGCTCGCCGTACTTCACCAACTCTGGCTTGCACGTTTGGTAATCGCCATTTACTTGACTAACGACTATTTGGGAGTCTCCGTATATGAGGAGGTTTTCAATTCCCATATCGATAGCGATCTCGAGACCTGCTATCAAAGCTTCATACTCGGCTTTATTGTTTGTCCTCGACTCCGTTAAGGAGAAGGCAAAGCGCATTATCCCTCCTTGTGGAGTTACAAAGATGAGGCCTACCCCTGATTTGATTATGGGCGTGCTTTGTTTGCGCTTCATGGAAGATGCTCCATCGAAGTAAAGTTCCCATTGGGTTTCATTCTCTCTTCTCTCCCCATCGATTGTGTCAAACGCGTGTTCGTCCGGCAGTTCGCAGTTCAGGGGAGAGTCGGCGGGTATCGGATGCTCAGCAAGGAAGTCGGCGATGGCCTGGCCTTTCACTGCCTCAAGAGGCCGATAAGTTATCGAGAACTCCATTAAAAGCAGGTTCCATTTAGCAAGCCGTCCTGTTAGTATGGCCTTCGACATCAAATACTTGAGAGGATCCACTTTTGATATGAGATGGACCTCATGTACCAACGCATAATGTCTGAGCTTCGTTATCGCGAAGATCAACGCTAGGCAGTGTTTTTCAATGGGAGAGTAATTGCTTTCTGCCCCCAGTAGAACTCGACTCAAATAGTAGAGGGCTCTTTCCTTCCCTTGGTCGTTCTCTTGTGCCCATAATGCGCCTAAGGAACCTTCAAAAGCGGTTGTATACAGAATGAGAGGTTTTCCTTTAACGGGAGCGGCCAGTACTGGCGGACTCTGCAGGTATTGCTTGATTTTATCCAGTGCGTTTTGGCATTTGCAATCCCAGACGAAAGGGGTTCCTTTCTTCATTGGGTGACTATAAATACGACACTTGCCGGAGAGATTGGCTATGAATCACCGGATATACGCGAGCTTTTCTTGGAGAGACCGCAGTTGTTTGAGAGTTCTTGGCGGAGGCATTTCCATGATCGCCTTGATCTTTGATGGATCTATCTCGATACCTCAGTGTCGGACGATGAATCCTAGGAATTTACCCGAGGAAAGTCCGAACGCGCATTTGAGAGGGTTCATCTTCAAGTTGTATTGCCGGAGGCATTGAAATACGATCTTCAGATACTCTAGATATTCCTCGTATGATTTGCTTTTAATTACGAGGTCATCGATATAGCATTCGACAATTTCATGTATGAGGTCGTCGAAAATCTTCGTCATGGCCCTCTGATAGGTGGCATCGACGTTCTTTAGACCGAAAGGCATCACCTTGTAGCAAAATATGCCCAAAGGGGTCCGAAAAGCAGTATGCTTCTGGTCCTCAGGATGCATCTTTATCTGATTATATCCTGATGAGCCGTCCATGAAGGAGAAGACTTCGTGAGTGGACGTATTATCTATCATCAGCTCAGTGACTGGTACTGGAAAGTCGTCTTTTGAACAAGCTTTGTTAAGATCCCGGAAATTCACACATATGCGCACCGTCCCATTCTTCTTCATCACCGGAACGATGTTAGCGATCCAATCAGGATATTGAACCTCTTGGATAAAACCGGAGTTGATTAGTTTCTTGACTTCGGCATTGATGCTCATCTCAAGCTCAAGCCGCATTCTTCTCGGTGCTTGTTTGATTGGCTTGGCGTCCGGAGATATTGCCAATTTGTGGACAGCAATCTCTAGATCTAGTCCTGGCATCTCGGAATAGTTCCATGCGAAGCAATCTTTATGCTGCATAAGCACGTCTTTTAGTGTAGCCACCCTTTCTTCAGACAGCAGCTCACCGATGAATGTCGGTCGCGGGTCACTTGCCGTCCCCAAATCAATTTTTTTGAGGTTATCTGCAGTAATGTGTATTCCATCTTCCAGCTCTTTCGGTGCCGGTGGAAACTCTGAGATCACCTCGTCATCATTGTTTTCGAAACACCAGGGGAGGTCATCCATATTCTCGGGCTCTTCTTTTGACAATGTTATCGCGTGAAGGTACGAGATCGTTTCCAAGATCGATGTTGATCTGATTCTACTCTTGTTATACATGTCGCTTTTGGTTCATACTTCTGTGGCGGGCTTACCCTCCAACTGCTGGATAAAGCGAACCTGCCCTATTGATATTGGTCTTCGACCCAGTTTTTGAAGGTGAAACAGTTTTCGAGGGAATGCCCTATTGCTCGGTGATAAGAGCAATAGTCCGGGTGGGAGACCTCGCTTACTTGCTTGGGGTGCTTAGACTCCGGGAGTGTCATCATTTGATGTTTCATGACAAAATCGAATATCTTCCTTGTCTTGTCTTGGGGAAAAGAATATGCTCGACCCATTTTCTTTATAAGAGACGGATCCCGGCTGCTCAATTCTCGATTGCGCGGTCTTTTGGGCCCGCTTTGCCGCTGTCAGATATTTTTTCCATTCTTTGGTTTGTTTTTGCCTCCGCGTCGGGTCTTCTGTACGACGAGTTGGCGACGAAGAGCATCGTCATTCTCCGCAGCCTGCTGAAGGAGGCGTTGCGTCCTACCTTTCTCGTAGATGGCCATTTCACGGCTATGGTCATCCCGGGCCTTTTGACCCGCTTCCCTTATTAGCTTGTCCATCTGTTCTTCGAACGACGGACTTGGCGCTTTCATGGCGGGACCTTATTTTGGTTCAGGGTTAGCGTCTTTTAACAGAGCATCTCTTTCTTCATCGAAGTCATGTATGACGTAGCTACCATGGACTCGCTCTCGTTTTCTGGATTGAACATATCCAAGCCCGATCGTTTCTATTCTCCCGTTGGGCAACTTGCGCTGAGTTCCAGGGACATCCCAAATCCTGTTGTAGAACCGAGCTTGTCAAGTGGTCTGTTTGAAGGGTACACCTTGGCGCCTCAGCAGCCTTTTCAAGCCTTTTGTGTAATATCTAGGCAGATGGATGGGCTGGAGCCTGTCAAGTGTAGAATCCACGCCATGCCAAATTTTTTTTTCCACTTTGGTTTCCCCAGATCGGTAGAATAGGATCGCCTTTTCACCTTTTCGCCTGGGAGGGACGTAGAATGTCTGCAGTTCTTGCACACTATAAGTTTCAAGTGCATCGAGCTCTTTGTAATGCTCTTGTGGGATCATAGCAACTTGCAAACTTTGATCTTTGTCGGCGGAGATTTGTATCGACGGCCGAGCAGAGAATACAGCATTGACCTCATCTTTCGAGTCTCTGCCGAAGATCAACATAGGGATGGACGGTCCCGGCTTGTTGTATTGGGGCGGCCCTGAATAAACTATCTCTTCTTCCTCCTCGGTATCACTCCCGAAGACCGGAATAGTAGTGATGGCTTTGTTCTTCGGTTTGTGACATCTTTCCGTATCCTCAAAGTCTGGTAAGAAGTATTTTGCATCTTCGTACTTTCGGACTTCATTCACGGAGAATGGGTTCAACTCCCGTTACGGTATACTCGAGACCGTCCTTGAAATACTTCATACACTGGTGTTGTGTAGAAGGGATAATGTTGTACTCATGTAACCAAGGCCTACCGAGCAAAGCGTTGTAGCATGTCTTGACGTCGATGATATGAAACTTAATGTCCGTGACAAGCATTCCGAAGCGTAGTGTCAATATTACAGACCCAAGCGTTCGTGATGACTGCGAGTCAAACCCGGAGATGGTGATTTTATCACGAGCGAGGTGCTGAACGCTCATGCAAATTTCCTTCAATACTCTCACATTGAGGAGATTGACGGAGAGCCCATTATCGACCAGGATTTTGCCGATCTTGATATCATGACAGTATCCGGAGACATAAAGGGGACGGTTGTGCTCGCACGTCCATAGGAGGAGATCTTCATCGCCGAAGGTGATACCGGCCGTGTGTACTTCTTCCAACTCGTCTTTCATCTTTTCTTCGGCGAGCAAAGCTTGGAATTGCTCGGGCTCCTGCAGTGCCTTGATCAAAGAATCTCTTGCTTCTTTTGATAGCAGAAGGGCGTCGAGAATGCTGAGCTGCGAGGGTATTTTTCTCAAGTGTGCCAGAACGTTGTAGTCCACCTTGTTTTTCTTTGGCGGGTCCTTGGCGGTCAGCTTTTTGACGACTTGGTCATCTAAGGCGATATCCTCAGGGACTTTTTCTTTTCCCTTATCTTTTTTATTTGACCCACTGTTCGAGGGCCCAAGATTCTTTTCGGGCAGCGTACGATTGCGCAGCTGAATATTTTCACAGGTCTCCGGTTCTTCCTCTTTTCCCGAGGTGGATTCTTTGAAGAGAGGGCCAAGAGTCATTTCTTCGTCAGAGTCGCTCCCGAAGGTGAGAACTTGCGGTCCCCCAGCGTCGACCATGTGACAGTTGCCGGTAGTTCTTTTACGTCCCTCGGTCGTATTTCTTTGCTCCCGACGAGTTTTGCGTTTCATACGC
Organism: Agapanthus africanus; assembly: GCA_030015575.1. Taxonomy (NCBI): domain Eukaryota; kingdom Viridiplantae; phylum Streptophyta; class Magnoliopsida; order Asparagales; family Amaryllidaceae; genus Agapanthus; species Agapanthus africanus. The sequence goes on from JASDDO010000022.1 coordinate 774,090,321, forward strand.
TTGAAATTTTGACGGTGAGTAACATATCCCTGCCACCATCTTTTAAAAGCGTTGTACTCTTCAGTGGGGTGTGCAATCTTTCGATGATATAAGCAGTAGTTAGGATGCATTTCTGCTTCATCAGGAATGTTTCCTTCGGAGGGTGGCAGCTTCATTCCCATTGATATGGCTTTGGCGAACCTCTTCCTTGTCTTGAACCTATTTTTATTTGCAACGGATGTACTTTGATCTGGCGGGAGTGTTTCAACTCTTTCGTCCAGTTGCCGGCATTTGGCTTTTTCAAATATAGCCATCTCGCGCTCTCGAGCAACTTTGCTTTTAAGAAGAGCTTCATTCAGGAATGCATCAATCATCTCGTCTGATGGCCCTAGAAATTCCGGCTCAGGGCCTGCCCCCAGTTTCTCTGTGTAAGGAGCTTCTTCATCATTTATCGATGAGTGAGAGATCACATGGCAACTTGCTATGTAATCCGCAGATTCATCCGATGAGTCTTCTCCATCATCTCCGTCTTCAAGGACGTGACTAAGAAATTCTTGGAGTGTGATCGGGGTCCGCACCTTCTGGTTATATTCTTCCAGCGCGTCGATATATTTTTGTAGGTCCGTGCGCTTGTCACCAGGCTTCACGGGCTTTTTGGCTTTCTTCTTCTTCTTCGAAGGCTTTGACAGCCGGGTGTGAGTGCTTTGGATATCACCACCAATTTTTGGAGTTGGGCGCGGTTTCAGCATTCCCTTGATAATCTCGGGTTCCAGCGGATTCTTCCACCTGATCGCCGGGCATGTCTGGAGATCGTTCAGCATTCTTTTAGTTTTGGCTGAAAGAGCGACCTCCCATGGAGCTTCTTCAACAAAAGAGCACGATGCCCCCGGTGTGTCTGTCTTCTTAGGAGTGTGCGGTTGTAGTGGGCTTACTTTCCACTTCTCAGATAGCGCAAACTTGCCTTGTTGGTACTGATCCTCGATCCATCCCTTAAAGACGAAGCAATCTTCGATTGGATGGCTTACCGTTTGGTGGTAAGGGCAATAATTGGGACTATTAGTCTCGCCGGGTTGCAGTGGTCGCTTAGGATTTGGCAGATTGATGAGCATGTTGTGCAACGCCAGTTCGAACAGTCTCTTCGTCTTATCCCGAGGGAACGAATAAGGACGCTTCATTTTCTCATTGTAGTATCGCCGTCTCTCTTCCAATCGATCCGTTAGTTTTGGGGCACTGGGCTGCTGTTGAGTATTCGCAACAAATGTCGCCTTCCCTTTACCCTTTTCGTTCCGCGGCTCCGGCTTCGGGGGAGACGATCTATGATCCATCTGGGCCAGCTTGTCGATCAAGGCTTGGAATGTGGTCAGCTTGAAGAACATCATGAATTGGGAAATAGTTGCATGAGGGTCCAGAGTGCCCACGAACATGCCCACCGCCGGTGCTTCCTCGATGCGCTGCTCACATTTTGACCATAAATTTCTCCACCGTATTGCGTATTGTACCCAAGTCTCGCCTGGATTTACCCTGACGTTAATTAATGCGGTAATCGGGGTACGCTCGCTAGCGCTCTCGAATCTTTGCGTAAACAGCAGTTCCATTTCCGCAAATATCTTGACAGAGTCGTTTGGAAGTTCAGAATACCATTTGAATGCCGTCTCTGACAAGCTGTCGATGAACTGACGAAGAAGCATTTTATCATCACCTCTGGTGTTACCACATAGAGCCCTGAACTGGGCGACATGCTGGTGCGGGTTTCCCGTCCCTTTATATACATGAAATTTAGGGATGGTATATCCCGGCGGGTACTTTATCTGGTCATACCAGCCTGGATATGGTCGCCCATTTTTAACGACTTGGCCGAACGCTTCATTCGCTTGGTGAGCTCGTATTTGCTGAGCAATGTAGTCATCCAGAGCGGCCTTGGAAATGGTTTCCCTTTTGGCTGCTGAAAGAGCCGGGGGAAGGTTCGATGTCTCCCCTTTGTCGTCTTCGATGATGATCGGGGGGTCTTCAGCTGGAGGTTCTGGCTGTAACATCACCCCGACCATGTCTTGGAAGAGAAGCGCCATTCGTTTTATATTAGCCGCCTGTTCTGCTGCTTCTATGTCCTTCTTTTCGAGGACTCTGCGGAGAAAGTCAGCATCGGTTTCTTGTTCATAACGCTGCTCTGATGACGCCTCCGGGCTTTCTTTTGGCCCGGTGAGTGCGGCCATTTGCGTCAGCATTTCTTGAAGGTTCTGTTGCTGCTCCTGGGCTTTTGTCATGGATCGGGTGAGCGGTCGGTGACCCGTAGAAGTGCGGCTTTCCTCCTTTCCGGAAGCCATATAAACAGTATGCACCATTATGCCCCCAGACTTAGGGCGTTTGGGCTCAGCGTCTTTACGATTTGCCGCAGTCACGGGGGCTTTCTCTTGCCTCCTTCTCTTTTGAGCAGTTGAAGTTGAGGGGGCCGTCGCAGCGGGCACCCAGACAGCTGTTGCCTTTTGTGGCTTGGCAAGATGGTTCTCTTCTTGTTGAACCTTCACCTTTTTCTGTCGGTGAGGGTAATCTCGATCAATTACTAAGTCCTGAACCTGTCGCCAGACTTTGTAGATTTTAGAGGACAGCCGCTGAGGGGACTGTTCCGGCTTCGTTTCTGTAACATTCTCCGTGGGTGGAGGAGATCTTTTCAGTACGGCGGTAGGAGAGTTCCTGCGCACCTTGTTTAGCAATTCAAAGTTGTTCCCGGTTGGAACAGCAATATTGACTTCCACCGTTGGGGCTGGTGGAGTTAGCCCAGAGGGGGAGTTGCCCCCAGCTTTCCTTACTCGGCGCCAGTGGCGACGTCGAGCGTGTCGAGCTGCTGGGATTGTTTCAGCTTGAGGGATGACTTCGTCATGTCCCCTGTTTTGGTGAGGCGCCGCTGGTACCAGCCTCTTGAAGACCGACGTCCGTCGAGCAGTAGTGTCTAACCGGTCAAAGACAAACCTCTGGGCGGGGAATGTAGCTTTGAGGACTTCGACTGGAGCGGGAGCCGGAACAGTCAGTCTTGTGAAGACCGACCCTTTGGCAGGAGAAGCCGCCTTGACGACTTCGGGAGCAGGGATGGCTATCCTCTTCGGAATAACCTTTTCTGGAATTGCAGGCTTCATCATGGGCCCACATGAACTTTGGCCCAATCTGGCGAAGACTGAGGCGCCAGAGCTGGACGACCCGTTGAGAGGGGTCGCAGTAGTGGTAAGTCGATCGAAGACCGACTTCTTTGGGGCTTCTTGCGGCAACATCGGGGCATTGAAGCTCATGGGTAGGATCATAGTCCCAAAGAACAGCCCAGTGGTGGCCTGAGTTACTTGGTCCACCGGCATCGTGAACAGGGAGGCCGCTTGAGGTCCGTAAGCTATGCTTCCCGATGAGGCGGAATGTGAGTTGCAGCTGCAGCTGGAACACTTCGTGCAAGTGGACACCATTGATCCTTCGCTTTCTGCACTAAGCAAGACGCCAAATCTTAGTATCTCGAACCCACGGGCAACCATTAGCAAACCGTGATTCGTTCGCGAACACGACACACGAAGTGTGGAGTGGAAAGAGGAAAAGGTCCCAACGGGCGTGTCAGAATCTGTTCTCCGCCGAAAGCCAGGAAAGACAAACGTCTCCGAATTTCGGGGCAGATGCTAATTAGTGCTATCCGTCTACCTATCCGAAGATGCCAAGTTGATTTATGGTACCATGTATCGAAGGTTTAAACGGGCGCGGCCGATGCAGCAGACTTCTTCAGATTCCCCCTCGTTTGAGGGGTTTTTGATTATGGGGATGCTCTTACTTGCAGGCGCAAGCCCCTGCAGTTAGTTATGCTACCGCATCGCGGTAACAACTTTCTCCTTCTCCAGATGGTTACTTCGTGTCGTGGGTGTTTGTTTTGTGTTTGGTTGCCCGTGGATTGTATACGGAGACTAATTTATGTTATCGCCCGTAGGGTGTGGACTAGTCCAAATTTGTATCTTCTTAGATTTGGGTTTGGGGGGGTTGGATTTAAGGATACGTTAGCCTCATTTGAGACTAAGATCAACTTAAACGTTTGTTAAGGATACGTTAGTCTCATTTTAGACTAAGATCAACTTAATGGGATCGTTTAGATCCAACAAAAGAGCATTTGGACTCTATTGTTTAGTTTTGGGATATTGCGGTCGATTAGTTTAAGGACATTACGGTCCGTTGTTAGTTTAAAGAAATCTCGGTCGAGGTTAAGGATATCATAGTCCGTGAGTTTAAAGACCTCACAGTCAAGGTTAAGGACATCATAGTTCGTGAGTTTAAAGACCTCACAGTCAAGGTTAAGGACATCATAGTCTGTGAGTTTAAAGACCCCACAGTCAAGGTTAAGGACATCATAGTCCGTGAAATGTGTGGTTGTCGGGACCTGTCACCTCTCTGAAGATGTTGAAGGATTACAACGACAAATATCAAAGGAGTGAAGAGATGTACCCTTGAACCAAAGTTGATTGGGGATCTGTAGTCCAATTTGGAACTAAGATCAATTAATTAGATTATGAGCACATTGGCTCAGTTAAATCTGAATTGAGGACTTATGGCCAACTTGGGCTAAGTCCAATTAGATTTGAAGTGTTGGCCCTTTATTGGACCATTAGACATTTATCTGGGTTCAGCCCCTCATCATTTAGCAATGCTAAACAAGAGTTTGAGGGCTCTGATAACATTTTTGTTTTTGATCGAGTATTAAACATTGTGGTTCTGAGTTTTACTCAATTTTGAGATTCAGTTGAAGGGGAGCCTTTTGCCTCTAGAAACTTAGCCAATTTGGCTAAAATTGGCTTTAAAATAGTGTTAAACACTAGAGGACAACAGTGTTAAACACTGGAAATGAAATGCTCAAATTAGTGCTAAACATTAGAGGACAACAGTGTTAAACACTGGAAATAAAACGCTCAAATTAGTGTTAAACACTAAAGAGGAAAGGGTCACGTGGGGACACGTGAGGGCACCCAAAGGTGGGGCCAGATCTCCTTTACTTTGTTCTTAGAATTGCAAAAAGTGTTAAACACTTTTAATTTTCATAGCCATTACGTGTGGGCACGTGATGGGTACTCATGCCCTGATTTATTAGAATGTGTATTAGGGGTCACGTGGGGACACGTAAGAGCGCCCAAAGCCAGTATTGCCTTTGCTTTTATTCTCTTTGTTTTGGAGGTCACGTGGGAGCACGTGAGGTATTGCCTCCAAGCTGTTCTCTTCTCATTTTGGGGGATTTTTTCAGGGTTCACGTGGGGGCACGTGACCTAGCTCTTTACATGCATGGAGATCTTTCAAGTCTCTTTATTTTTTAAGAATTAAATTCTCTGTAGGGTTAAACCCTAATTGTGGTTTTTAGAGGAATTAAATTCCTATGCATGTGGAAGAATTAAATTCTTAGGGTTAAACCCTAATTTCATTTAAAGGAATTGAATTCTTTATGAATTTGGGAGAATTGAATTCTCATATAGGGTTAAACCCTAGTTCTGTCTGTCTTGGAGGAATTAAATTCCTATGAATTTGGGAGAATTAAATTCTCATATAGGGTTAAACCCTAGTTTTATTTGGGAGGAATTAAATTCCTGTAAATTTGGGAGAATTAAATTCTCATATAGGGTTAAGCCCTAGTTTTATCTTTGGGAGAATTAAATTCTCTAAACTCAATTCTTCCTCAAAGTTTTGGATCTGCATGGCAGAATCTCCCCGATGAGAATTAAATTCTCAACCTGTGGGGAGATTTACTTCTGCAGATCTTCAACCAGAGGAAGAATTAAGTTCTTTTGCAGAAGAGTTAAACTCTTAGATTGAGAATTAAATTCTCTTTTTTTTTGCTTTATGAAGTTTTGATCCCTTACCCCTTTCTCACCTAGGGTTTCTTTTCTTGATAATTAAATTCTCCTTTCTTTTCTCTCTTTCAGAAAATTCCAAGATCCAAAATTCTCTTCCTTCCGTCTCTTCTCTTCTTGGCTCTTATTTATAGGAGAAGAAAAATAATCAATTTGTTCGGTAAATCTTTCATTGAAAGATTTTGTTTGTTTTTCATAACTAATATGATCTTTTAGATCACTCAGTGAATTTTATTCACCATTGGATTTTTAGTCCAAAAGATATTATGTTTGTTATTTTTGGTGAAATTTAGGGAGATCTTTCCTTATATACAATCTTTCCATAAATTGGTGATTTTTAATCACCATTGGATTTTTAATCCAACGGTGCTCCACTTTACAGAGCATAATCCTTTTTGTTTTGAAAGATTTAAAGAAATACTTTCCCAGTTAGGATCTTTGATTTCCCTTAATTAGAATTTAATTCTATTAACTCATAAGGCTTTTAAAGCCCATCACGTGTTGGCACGTGATCCTAACGTTTGACTATTTAAATATAATTTAATTCTATTAATTAAAGAGTTTAGGAACCCATCACGTGTTGACACGTGACCCCCCTTGATTAACATTTTAACCAGAATTTAATTCTGCTGTTTTAAAGAACTAAGGAAACATCACGTGTCAGCACGTGACCCTTGGTCACGTGTGAGCACGTGATGCCCCATTGGGGTTTTTCCTTAGTTTTTATTATATCTTTTAATCCCTTTCAGTGGGTTTAAAGGCCCATCACATGTGGGCACATGACTCCTGTTGATTAGAATTCAATTCTATTATAACAGAGTTCCCAGTAAACCATCACGTGTCAGCACGTGACCCTTGGTCACATGTGAGCACGTGATGCCCCCATTGCGGTTTTTTCCCCGAATTTTTATGAGGGAACAGATATAAACAGTAATTAGGATGCGCATCCTCTTCATTAAGGTGTATCTCATCAGAAGTGTTTCCTTCGGAGGGTGGCGGCTTCATTCCCATCGATATGGCTTTGGCGAACCTTTTCCTTATCTTGAACCTGCTTTTATTTCCGGTGGATATACTTTGATCTGGTGGGAGTGTTTCAACCCTTTCGTCCAGTCGCCGGCGTTTGGCTTTTCAAGTATGGCCATTTCGCGCTCTCGAACAGCTTTGCTTTTCAAAAGAGCTTCGTTCAGGAATGCGTCAATCATTTCATTTGACGGTCGTAGGAGTTCCGGCTCGGGATATGCCCCCAGTTTCTCTGCGTCAGGAGCTTCTTCACCGTTTATTAACGAGGGAGAGATCGTGTGACAGCTCGCCACATAATCCTCAGGTTCATCTGACGAGTCTTCTCCGTTGTCATCATCTCCGTCTTCTAGGACGTAGCTGAGAAATTCTTGGAGTGTGACTGGGGTCCGCGCTTTCTGGTTATATTCCTCCAGCGCGTCAATATGTTTTTGCAGGTCCGTGCGCTTGTCCCTGATCAGTCGAAAATATCGCATTTTTAACATATCAATTTCCCTATTATTTGCAATCATCTAAACGTGTTTGGTATAAATATAGCACATATTAGCAATTTGTCTGTAAAATACCAAATAACATGTGTTATACATTATATCCAGCATTTTGAGGGAAATTGAGTGTTTATTATTGCACGCATGATCTTTTGTATATCGCAACACTTGTCTCGAGATTGTGTGCAGGAAATTCTCCAGGTAAAGAACCGGAATCATAAAAGTGCTGATAAAAATACACCAAGTCCAAAACTTATGATCTGGCAGTAAACAAGAAAGATTTATAAAATTCCAGAGATCAGAAAAGTACCATGAGGTCAACACAATTCAGCACAAGAAAATTCATGCACCAAGCTCCTCAAACGGCCGAGGATCCGCGGCCGAATGGGCCGATCCACCGCGGATCTGCGGCCGCGTTGAGTCATCATCGGCACAATACTATTTCAGAGGTCTCTTCTCAATTACCAAACTTCTTCAAGACACTTCAGTCTCCAGAGATCTCTATAAGCTTCTCCTCTAATAGCCAAGCTTCTTGTGCAAGCTAAATACCTATCAAGCTTCTCAAGCAAGCTGACTAACTACCTTAATCTAGAAGCTTCCTTCATAACTACCAAGCTTACAAGGGAAGCTAAACCTAGCTTAGCTTCTAAAGGAAGCTAGATCAAACTTTCAGGGGAAGCTAAAGTAGAAGACTATAAAAAGGGACCCAAGGCTTCATTACAAAGGTTCTTCATCATTTTGAGGGTAAAATTCTAGTGAGATCCAAATCAATTCCACACAAATTGAGTGACACAATTTGATCCAAATCAAGATCATCGAGTACCTACTCAAGCAAGCATTCAACAAGCCTTTTTGAAGTAATGCAGATCTTCATCCGAGCAAGTGATCCACGACGATCCGCGACTCAAGAAGACGATGCGAAGCTAGTTCGACGATCGAGTTCTCTCCTCAATTCTTGTAGTCTTTGAGTGTATTGTAACGAAACATCGAATAATAAAAGGTGAAAATTCTTGATCTTGCTTTTCTTTACATTTGAGCATTATGATGAGTTGTCAATTCTTGATTGTTTTCTTTTTCATGATGTTTGAGTGAAAACTCCGCTTGTGGAGGAATCGAGAAAATAGATAGATGATGATGATTGAATTCTTGAACGAATCTTAAGTCTTATGAGTTTTGTAAATTCTAGGAAATTGAATCAACGACGATCTAGTTTTGAGCGAGATGCTTTCTTGAATGTTTCGCTCTAAATTAGAGATCAACGATCGATACTTGAATTTCCTAGAGGCTAGAATTTGAATGATAATCAACGAAAGGACAAGGGATGATGATGGAGAAACCCTAGTTTCTTCAATATATCCCTAAAACTTGTTGATCGTTATCGATCTAGCAACAAATCATCAATAGATAAGAAGTTGTAATCATAATTCTTCACCATCACTATCGATTGGATCGATTCCTACAAGCCTCTTTACGAATCTTGATAATTCATTCGATTTGGATATCATCTTGAACTTTATTAATTCTTGATTTTAGATCTAGTTTCCGATGATTCTTGAAACTAAAATTTCATAAATCTTGAATCAATTTCCTTTTATCTTTTAATTTTCAACTCAACTAAAACAAGATCGATCAAATCTCACTTTCCCTGTGGACGATCCGCATTCACCGACGAACCTACAAAAGACACCATTATTGATTGCGGTTTACAAATTTCTTTGGTTGTGATCTTTAAACTTTTCTAAACACGACACGGAAATCGACCATATCAATCAAATGGCGTCGTTGCCTGGGATAGTGTGCTAATTTGTTCGTTTTTGTAATTTGAGTTGAAAAATTTATTATTCCATCGGTTTTTAGATCAAAATTCGTAACAAGCGCTTAACGATTCGTTGTGATTTGTTGCAAGGAGATCTGGAATCCGTGGAGCAAGAGGAAAAATTTTCAGGACATATAAAAAATTCCAGAGAGGCATTTGGAACATTTGCTGAAATTTTTGTGCAGGGAACTCTCTGTCCTGCGGCGGATCCGTGGTAGTTGTACCCATATTGCGGGGGAACCGAGGCGGTGTGAAGGCTTCAGTGCACCAAACTTCTCAGGTCCATTTCTGACTTTCTTATCTCCTCCCTGCTCTGCTCCATTAACCAATTTCTGTAAGTTTCTTTGCAAAAATTCGCAGCGCCGCTAAAAAGAAAAATTGTTGCGTGTTTGATCTTGGTTGTTTGCATTTTTAATACGGAAATTAAGGGGCAAAAACCAAATTCAGATTAAGTGGGGATTTCATTACCCTTCCTAAGCCCCGGAAATCACAAAATTGCATCCACATTACCCTCATTAACTAAAAAATATCTTGACATAACTCTAAGGACCGTCGCGCTCACTTAGGACAGAAGGAGGTCGTGTGTAATATATTGCTTATCCGCGTTTCTTTTGTGGTATCTAAGGCAAGTGTGTCTAGGGTAAGTGGTTACTTAATTAGGCCCACTACTTACGTAGTGGAGAACCTCCCACTTACCTGGCACTTATCTGGCCACAGAAGGGGCAAAGAGGCAGTAGAGGATTTATCTTGCGACTTGTCTTCTGGAAGTCAAGGAGCGGTCTAGAGACTTGACCTAGGTTACCATTAGATATAGGGTTGCTTGTGCATTGTGATTTGATTTTTCAAAAATCCGTCTTTTTCAAACCAAACACCAAACTCATCTTTTCCTTAATTATCACAACGCTGCCACTTGTGCTAAACCATTTAGTGCATGCTCGGCTGGACACAGGATTCTAGTGCCCGTCTTGTCCGCGTTCCTCCTATCGACTCCGAAGTCGGTAATTCTACGTCTACTTTTTCTTTACCCACCACCACACCCACTTCGATGGACAATTCTCCATCGAACTTCTTTAACATTACTCTGCCACCGTCCGCAGGTGCGCAGAATCCACCCCACATCTCTCTCCAAGAGAGATGCTATCCTATGCGAGGTCCTCTTTCGACCTGTCTCACCATTCCACCAGCCATTGGAGATAACTTTGAAATAAAATCCCAATATATCAATCTTCTACCCAAATATCACGGTCTCGAGTCTGAAGACGCATATGTCTTTATTACCAAATTTGAAAATGTATGCGCAATGATGGGTACTTCACAGCTTTCTGTAGATACTATGTGTCTACGTCTTCTCCCATTTACTTTGTGCGATATAGCCGAGAAGTGGTTTTATAACACAGCCGCACATTCTATTTCAAACTGGGATGAATTCGTCGCAGCTTTCCTTAAGAAATTCTACCCCAATCATAAAACAGCTCGAGTCCGTAGCGAAATAAATCAATTTACCCAGCTTCCAAATGAACCATTCTCGAAGTGTTTTGAACGCTTCAAGGATCTGTTAGTTCAATGTCCTCATCACGGAATTCCTAGATGGGATCTGTGCAGAATCATATATGAGGGCATTAATCCTACAACAAAACAGAACCTGAATCCATGTGTCAAGGCACCTTCATGACTAAAGATGATGGTGAAGCCCGGAGATTCTTAGAAGATTTCGCTGAAAAATCTTTGCAGTGGGAGAGTGTAAACCAGTCATCGTCTAGGGGTGGCATTCACCAAATTGATGTTTCCATAGAAGTTAGAGCTGAAATGGCAGCAATGCAAAAGAAACTCGAAGTTATAGAAAATAAGTTTTTAGCAGCCTCCCTAAATCAGATGTCACTCTCCAAAACTGTCTGTGGATGTTGTTCTGATCCATCTCATCTTACGGAAGAATGTCCTTTAAATTCTTCATTTAAAGGTCAAGAGTATACCAATGCTGCTTTCCAACAAAGACCTAGAAACGATCCGTATTCTTCCACTTATAACCAAGGTTGGAGGAATCACCCTAACTTTGCTTGGAACCAACAACAAAATCAAAACACGGTTGCTAATCAAAACAATTTCCAAAGGGGCCCTCCACCACAACAGCAGCCATTTCAACTGACTCAGCACCCCTATCAATCACAAAACTTTCAAAATCCCGTCAACACACCTGCACCGTATAATCCTTTGCACTTGACCGGTACTGATATTTCCTCTTCACTCGAACAAACTTTTGAAATGTACATGAAACAAATGTCGGCTGAATTTAGGTCTTCCCTTGATAAATTCGAGAAAAACTTTGACCTCCAAGCTGAGAGTTTAAAATCGATGGAAGCTCGAATTGCCCAATTAAAAGCCAAAATGAGTGCAAGAGTGAAAGGGAAACTTCCGTCTCAACCCTTACCGAATCATGGGCATTCACAACACTACAATGTGAATGCCATCACAACGTTGAGATCAAGAAGACTGCTGAATAATCACGTTGGGGAAGAGATTGATGATCATGAAAAGTCTATCGATAATATCCCGGCTGAGACCTTCCCTTCCACACACACTTCTACTTCTGATCCTTGTTCTTCTACCCCACCATTTTCTTGCGAGCCTATTCTCCATTTTCCTCAAGGCTCGACACCTCAGCAAACCTCTTCTAGTCCACCAAAGACGATCCCCACTTCTATTCTGGGATCACTTCCATACACATCACCTTCTCCAATGTTGGACCCGGCTCTTATTGCTAAAGCTCCTTATCCAAAACGGTTAAGGGGTAACAAATCCAGTCCACATATGGAGAAGATTATGGAAATGTTCAAACAGGTTAATATCAATATCCCTCTCCTAGATTCTATTCAACAACTCCCCGCTTATGCGAAAATTCTTAAAGATTTGTGCACTAGGAAAAGGAAGACTCAAGTGCCTAAGAAGGTCTTTATGACTAATAATGTTAGCACTGCTTTTACCCCACGGTTACCAAAAAAATGTAAGGACCCAGGATGTCCTATAATATCGATTTCTATTGGGGGTAAAAACATCAACCGTGCTTTACTTGACTTTGGCGCAAGTGTTAACCTGCTTCCATATTCTGTCTATGAGCAGTTAGGGATTGGAGAGTTAAAACCTGCTCATTGCACTCTCCAAATGGCAGACCGTTCAATCACCAAACCTAGGGGTGAACTGGAGGATGTGTTGATAAAAGTCGGGGAATTTATATTCCCTGTAGACTTTATTATTCTCGATACACAACCTGTAGCAAACTCACAGAACCAAATTCCGGTGATTTTGGGTCGACCATTCCTTGCCACTTCCAATGCTGTCATTAACTGTCGAAACGGTTCAATGAATCTATCTTTTGAAAAAATGACAATTGAACTGAATATCTATAAAATTGGAAGTCAGCCATCTGAACCCTCTGCTCACATACTTGATGTCTGTTCTGTCCACGAGATTGCTCCCGAAAGTTGCGAAGTTGATGAACTTTGCTTTGATGGTCTTGACGACACTAGCACATCAATATTTGATCTTGCACATCTTAGTGAGGATACTCTTTCCACTCCTGAGTCTGACACTCTTGACTCATCATTTTCCGAGTCTGTATTCTATGCAGGCTACGAGCTTCTCCTTGACTCTGAATATCATTCGATGACCCCACCTTCTATAGTTTCTCCGCCAGCATTAGATCTCAAACTTTTACCTTCTCATCTTAAATATGCATATTTAGGTGAGAATGAGTCTTTACTTGTGATCATATCCGCCACTCTAGCCTCAGAGCAAGAGAATGCGCTTTTGACGGTATTGAGATCTAATAGGCAGGCGTTTGGTTGGACTATGGCTGACATCAAAGGGATTAGTCCCTTGATTGTTGAACATCATATACATTTGATGGATGAAGCCAAGCCAACCCGAGAACCACGGAGACGGTTAAACCCTGTCATGAAGGATGCGGTTAAGAAAGAAATCGTCAAATGCCTTGACAATGGTATTATTTACCCAATCTCCGATAGCCAATGGGTGAGTCCAATTCATGTAGTCCCTAAGAAATCTGGCATCACGGTCATGACAAATGAGGCTAATGAGTTAATCCAGACACGCGCTCAAACTGGGTGGCGTGTATGTATTGACTATAGAAAACTCAATGCCGCAACGAGGAAAGACCACTTTCCTCTACCTTTCATTGACCAAATGTTAGAACGCTTAGCTGGACGTGAATATTACTGCTTCATGGACGGATACTCTGGCTATAACCAGGTCCCTATTGCTAAAAAGGATCAAGACAAAACCATATTTACTTGTCCTTTTGGTATCTTTGCTTATAGACGCATGCCCTTTGGGTTATGCAATGCTCCCGCTACATTTCAGCGGTGTATGATGGGGATATTCTCGGATATGGTCGAGAATTTTCTGGAGATTTTCATGAACGATTTCTCGATATTCGGAGATTCTTTTTCTGACTGCCTATCTCATCTTGACGCAGTTCTTACTCGTTGTAAAGAGAAGAACATAACCTTGAATTGGGAAAAATGCCATTTCATGGTCCAAGAGGAAATCGTGCTTGGACATGTTATTTCACGAAAAGGCATTGAGGTTGACAAAGCTAAAATAAATGTCATTCAAAACCTTCATCATACCAAATGCGTCAAGGATATACGATCCTTTCTTGGCCATGCAGGCTTTTACAGGAGATTCATTAAGGATTTTAGCAAAATTGCTAGACCTTTAACTCTTCTCTTGGCCAAGGATACAACCTTTCACTTTGACTCGGATTGTGAGGCAGCATTTGACCCACTCAAACACTCTCTCACTACAACCCCCGTTCTATCATCTCCAGATTGGAACCACCCTTTTGAGCTTATGTGTGATGCATCAGATTTTGCAGTTGGTGCAGTCTTAGGACAGCACATTGAAACGAATGCCACACGTGATCTATTATGTAAGCAAGACCATGAACGATGCTCAAATTAATTATACAACTACTGAAAAAGAACTTTTGGCAGTTGTATTCGCATTAGAAAAATTCAGGCCTTACTTGATTGGCTCACATATTGTTGTGTACACTGACCACTCCGTCCTGAAACATCTTTTGGCGAAGAAGGATGCTAAAGGTAGGCTAACACGTCGGATCTTTCTATAACAAGAATTTGATCTTGTTATTAAAGATAAGAAAGGATGTGAAAACGTTGTAGCCGGCCATCTGTCGCGCATCTCTTCTTCACCTATGACCCTACCGATCGATGATTCTTTTCCAGACGAACAACTCTTGAATGTATCCGACAAACCTTGGTTCAGGGATATTGTGAATTATCTTGCCACGGGACTTATTCCCCGCGAGTGGTCAAAACAGGACAAACATCGATTTCTATCTCAAGTAAAACATTTTTACTGGGATGAACCATATCTGTTTTAGTATTGTCCTGACCAGATCATTCGTAGGTGTGTCCTTAATGATGAATTCAAGAGTGTTCTATCTTTTTGTCATGATCAGGCATGTGGGGGTCATTTCGGTCCTCGAAAGACGGCGGAGAAGGTTTTGCAATGCGGTTTCTATTGGCCAACGTTGTTCAAAGATGCATTTGATCATTGCAAAACATGTACGCAGTGTCAACACATGGGTAGGATTTCCCAGAGAAATGAGATGCCACAGCAACCCATCTTAATGGTTGAAATTTTCGACGTTTGGGGTATTGACTTTATGGGTCCTTTTCCCAACTCCTTTGGGAATCTGTATATTTTGCTTGCGGTTGATTACGTCTCGAAGTGGGTTGAAGCTATTCCTTGTCGCACTAATGACAAAAAGGTTGTCATTAAGTTCTTAAAAGAAAACATTTTTTCGCGATTTGGACACCCTCGTGCTATCATTAGCGATAACGGGACGCATTTCTGTAATCGGTCTTTCGAGACTTTGATGCAGAAATATGCAATCAACCACAAACTTTCCACACCCTATTATTCCCAAACGAGCGGGCAAGCTGAGGTTTCAAACAGACAAATCAAACAAATTTTGGAGAAGACTGTTGCTAAAAATCGAAAAGATTGGTCAACCAAATTGACGGATGCTCTTTGGGCGTTCCGAACTGCATATAAAACCGATCTAGCCATGTCTCCTTACAGACTAGTGTTTGGTAAGGCTTGTCACCTTCCGGTCGAGATTGAGCACAAAGCAATGTGGGCCATTAGAGAAATTAACTTTGACTTAAATCAAGCCTGCAACTTTCGGAAGCTGCAATTAAACGAGCTAAGCGAACTCCGCGATGAAGTTTATGATAATGATGTAATTGTAAAGAATCGGACTAAAGTATTCCACGATAAAAACATTTTGAGAAAAACTTTTACACCTGGTCAAAAAGTCCTTCTTTATGATTAACGACTCCATCTTCATGCGGGTAAGCTACAATCTCGGTGGAAAGGACTTTTTGTTATGCGGTTTGTATACCCGCACGGGGCAGTTGAGGTTGAAAATGTTGAAAACGGCACAATTTTCAAAGTAAATGGTCATAGATTAAAACCGTATTTTTCCACTGACCCCACGGAGGAGATCCTGTTTTTACAGGAGCCGATTTATCTTGATTAAAATTCCTCCGTCTCACCTCCATGTCTTGTAAAATACTGTATCATCTTTAAAATGGAGGTGAGTGAAAAGAATAAGTTTGGGGGAGGATTTTCACGATTATATTTATTGCCCCCATTAATAAATTTCCACCCAAGCTTATAGGTTTTTGTGATTCAGCAGATAGCAACAGTGAGGACACTGTTGAAAACAAGTTTGGGGGAGGTTTGTGCTTATTTTCGCATCATTTGCATATCACTTTGCATAAGCACAAAGCATATAAAATATATAAAAAATTTAAAAAATTCAAAAGATAAAAATATGTAATATTTAATTTGATAGTAAAAGATTAGAAGTGAAAAATTACATCCAAAAGATTAGAAAAATTTAAGAAAACCAAGAAAATTAGAAATTTTCTTAAACGAAACTAGTAATAAGTAGTTATGAGCCGTTGTCCCAAGGGTTAGTAAGATGAAGGAAGTCACTGATCTGAGGATAAAAATAAGTCTGAAAAATAGTTTCTATTCTGCAAGCCAAACATTTGAACGTTGATACCCTACTATACGCACTTACACACGTCTTAAAACTCGGGATAGTAGAGGATACCTTGAAATGCTCGTCTAAAAGCCAAATTATGAAGGAAATAATAAATGAAGAAAATATAAATGGTGTAGAAAAATGAACACTGGTTTTGTTATCACCAAGGCAGCAATAAAAAAATATAGCGAGGGTGCTTCATCACCTAGTGCCTTAGACCAACTGGTTTGGGAGTCACTGCTAAGCCTTAGGTGGTGCAAGACGAGGAAAATACTAATACACCTAATAGGCAAGCACATGAGTAATTTGTCAGTTAGTACCTCAAAAAGTATTAACGGTCGCATGAAAAATGTGTGAGCAAATCCATCTAAATATTCATCAAATTAAAAAGTACTGAGGTAGATGGACAAGAGTATGATAGCTTGAATTAAATTCTCCGAGTGTAGAGATGTCTTTTACACACACGTAGGGGTATATGATCGATGTTTGGAAGAAAAGTAGGAATGAAGAATAAAGACGATATTTTATTGAGAGATGATGTGATTTCTAACATCATTCCATGACTATTAAGATAGGGCTCATGACAACCGAAAAGCTAGTATTAGTTGGAAACTCTAATTTTCAAAGTCTTTCTTTTATAATTCTCATCTTTATATGTAACTTTCACGGTCTTCCTTTTATTATGGGATTTTGTGGGTGCAATCCGCTGAAAACCATCAGAAGACAACACTCCTCCTACTAGGGACACCTAGAGGTTTAAAGGCTTGTTACACGTGCTCAGTGCAATCGTGTTGCCTACGAAAGTGTGCTAGTTAGTTTTTCTTTTTCTTTATTTTCTCGATACGACCAAAATTAAGTTTGGGGGAATTTGATCGGTCGAAAATATTGCATTTTTAACACATCAATTTCCCTATTATTTGCAATTATCTAAAGGTGTTTGGTATAAATATAGCACACATTAGCAATTTGTCTGTAAAATACCAAATAACATGTGTTATACATTATAACCAGCATTTTGAGGGAAATTGAGTGTTTATTATTGCACGCATGATCTTTTGTATATCGCAACACTTGTCTCGAGATTGTGTGCAGGAAATTCTCCAGGTAAAGAACCGGAATCATAAAAGTGCTGATAAAAATACACCAAGTCCAAAACTTGTAATCTGGCAATAAACAAGAAAGATTTATAAAATTCCAGAGATCAGAAAAATACCATGAGGTCAACACAATTCAACACAAGAAAATTCATGCACCAAGCTCCTCAAACGGCCGCGGATCCGCGGTCGAATGGGCCAATCCGTCGTGGATCCGCGGCCGCGTTGAGTCATTATCGGCAAAATAATATTTCAGAGGTCTCTTCTCAATTACCAAACTTCTTCGAGACACTTCAGTCTCCAGAGATCTCCAGAAGCTTCTCCTCTAATAGCCAAGCTTCTTGTGCAAGCTAAATACCTACCAAGCTTCTTAAGCAAGCTGACTAACTACCTTAATCTAGAAGCTTCCTTCATAACTACCAAGCTTACAAGGGAAGCTAAACCTAGCTTAGCTTCTAAAGGAAGCTAGATCAAGCTTCCAGGGGAAGCTAAAGTAGAAGACTATAAAAAGGGACCCAAGGCTTCATTACAAAGGTTCTTCATCATTTTGAGGGTAAAATTCTAGTGAGATCCAAATCAATTCCACACAAATTGAGTGACACAATTTGATCCAAATCAAGATCATCGAGTACCTACTCAAGCAAGCATTCAACAAGCCTTTTTGAAGCAACGCCGATCTTCATCCGAGCAAGTGATCCACGACGATCCGCGACTCAAGAAGACGATGCGAAGCTAGTTCGACGATCGAGTTCTCTCCTCAATTCTTGTAGTCTTTGAGTGTATTGTAACGAAACATCGAATAATAAAAGGTGAAAATTCTTGATCTTGCTTTTCTTTACATTTGAGCATTATGGTGAGTTGTCAATTCTTGATTGTTTTCTTTTTCATGATGTTTGAGTGAAAACTCCGCTTGTGGAGGAATCGAGAAAATAGATAGATGATAATGATTGAATTCTTGAACGAATCTTAAGTCTTATGAGTTTTGTAAATTCTAGGAAATTGAATCAACGACGACCTAGTTTTGAGCGAGTTGCTTTCTTGAATGTTTTCGCTCTAAATTAGAGATCAACGATCGATGCTTGAATTTCCTAGAGGCTAGAATTTGAATGATAATCAACGAAAGGACAAGGGATGATGATGGAGAAACCCTAGTTTCTTCAATAGATCCCTAAACCCCGTTGATCGTCATCGATCTTACAACAAATCATCAATAGATAAGAAGTTGTAATCATAATTCTTCACCATCACTATCGATTGGATCGATTCCTATAAGGCTCTTTACGAATCTTGATAATTCATTCGATTTGGATATCATCTAGAACTTTATTAATTCTTGATTTTAGATCTAGTTTCCGATGATTCTTGAAACTAAAATTTCATAAATCTTGAATCAATTTTCTTTTATCTTTTAATTTTCAACTCAACTAAAACAAGATCGATCAAATCTCACTTTCCATGTGGACGATCCGCATTCACCGACGAACCTACAAAAGACACCGTTATTGATTGCGGTTTACAAATTTCTTTGGTTGTGATCTTTACACTTTTCTAAACACGACACGGAAATCGACCATATCAATCAGTCCTCATGCTCACGGGCTTTTTGGTCTTCTTCTTCTTTTTTGAAGATTTTGACGGCTGGGCCTAAGCGTTTTGATTATCGCTACCGATTCTTGGTGTCGGGCGCGACTTCAGCATTCCCTCGATGACCTCGGGTTCCAGCGGACTTTTCCATTTGATCGCCGGGCATGTCTGGAGATCCTTCAGCATTCTTTTCGTTTTGGCTGAAAGAACGACCTCCCATGGAGCTTCTTCTATAAAAGAGCATGATGCCCCCGGTGTGTCCGCCTTTTTGAGAGCGTGCGGCTGGGGCGGGTTTACTTTCCAATTCTCGGAGTGCGAATTTGCCCTGTTGGTATTGGTTCTCAATCCACCTTTTGAAGACGAAGCAATTTTCGATTGGATGGCCTATCGCTTGGTGATAGGGGTAATAATTAGGATTATTAGCCTCACCGTGTTGCAATGGGCGTTTTGGATCCAGCAAGTTGATGGGCCTGTTGCGCACCGCCAGCTCGAACAAGCTCCTCGTTTTGTCCCGGGAAAATGAATAAGGGCGCTTCATTTTCTCATTAAAGAATCGCCGTCTCTCGTCTTGGTGATCAGTTAGTTTTGGACCACTGGGCTGTTGTTGAGCATTGGCGATGAAGGTTGCTTTCCCTTTCCCTTTTACATTCCGCGGCTCCGGCTTCGAAGAGGAAGGCCTGTGGCCCATTTGATCCATTTGGGCCAGCTTGTCAATCAAGGCCTGGAAAGTGGTCGGCTTGAAAAACATCATGAATTGGGAAATGGTCGCATGAGGGTCGAGAGTGCCCACGAACATGCCTACCGCAGGCGCTTCTTCAATGCGCTGCTCGCATTTCGACCATAGATTCCGCTACCGTATTGCATATTGCACCTATGTTTCGCCTGGCTTTACTCTGGCGTTAATTAATGCAGTGATCGGGATGCGCTCACTAGCGCTTGTGAACCTCTGCGCAAAGAGTAACTCCATTTCTACAAACGTCTTAACGGAGTCATTCGGGAGCTCGGTATACCACTCAAATGTTGTCTCTGATAAGCTGCCAACGAATTGGCGAAGCAGTAGCTAATCGTCACCTTCGGTGTTGCCGCATAGAGCCCTAAATTGAGCAACGTGCTGGTGTGGATTTCCCGTCCCCTTATATACGTGGAATTTGGGGATCGTGTATCCCGGCGGGTACTTTATCTGGTCGTACCAACCCGGATAGGGTCGTCCAGTCTTAACAATTTGCCCAGCCGTTTCATTCGCCTGATTAACTCGTATCTGCTGAGCGATGTAATCATCCAGGGCAGCTTTTGAGATGGTCTCCTCTTTGGCAGCTGAACAAGCTGGAAGAGGGTTTGACGTCTCCGCTCAATCGTCTTCGAGGATAATCGGAGGATCTTCAGCTGGAGGATCCGGCTGTAACGTCATCCCGACCATATCTTGGAATAAGAACGTCATTCGTTTTATGTTGGCATCTTGTTCCGCTGCCTCTTTGTCCTTCTTTTCGAGGATTCTGCGAAGGAACTCAGCATCAGTTTCTTGTTCTTGACGTTGCTCCGATGACGTTTCGGGGCTTTCTTTTGGCCCTGTGAGTACGGCCATTTGCGTCAACATTTCCTGGAGCTTTTGTTGTTGCTCCTGGGCCTTTGTTACAGATCTGGTGAGTGGTCGATGGCCTGTGGAAATACGGCTATCCTCTTTTCTGGATGCCATATAGACGGTATGCACCACCATGCCCCCAGACTTAGGGCGTTTAGATTCAGTGTTCTTGCGTTCGTCGCAGACACCGGGATTTTCTCCAGCTTTCTCCTCTTATGAGCGGTCGAAGTTGAGGGGGCCGTTGCAGTGGACACCCAAGTAGCTGTCGCCTTCTGTGGCTTGACAGGGTGGTCCTCTTCTTGCCGAACCTTCATCTTTTTCTATCGGCTGGGATAGTCTTGATCTACCACGGAGTCCTGGACCTGTCGCCAAACTTTATAAATTTTAGAGGACAGCCGCTGAGGGGGCTGCTCCATCTTCGCCTTTGTAGCGTTCTCCATTGGTGGAGGAGATCTTTTCAGCACAGCAGTTGGTGAATTCCTGCGCACCCTGTTAAGTAGTTCAAAGCTGTTCCCTGTTGGAACAGCAGTATCAACTTCCACCATTGGAGCTGGTGGAGTCAGTCCAGAAGGGGAATTGCCCCCAGCTTTCTTCACTCGGCGCCAGTGGCGACGTCGAGCATGTCGTACGGCCGGGATCACCTCCGCTGTTGGATCAACTTTTCCATGCCCCCTGTTCTAATGAGAGTCTGTTGTTGGCGCTAGCCTGTCAAAGACAGATACTCGCTAAGAGGGAATGCTCAACCTGTCAAAAGCCGACCTTCGAGTAGGGGGAGCAGCTTGGATGACCTCCACTGTAGCAGGAGTTGGAGTGTCCTTCTTTGGTATTGCGAGCCTCTTTGTGAGCCCACTTGAGCTTTGACCCAGCCTATCGAAGACTGAGGTATTGGAGTTGGACGACCCGCTGAGAGGGGCCATGGTGGTTGCAACGAATTGGCGAAGTAGTAGCTTATCGGCACCTCCGGTGTTGCCGCATAGAGCCCTAAATTGAGCAACGCGCTGGTGTAAATTTCTCGTCCCCTTATATACGTGGAATTTGGGGACCGTGTATCCCGGCGGGTACTTTATCTGGTCGTACTTACCCGGATAGGGTCGTCCAGTCTTAACAATTTGCCCAGCCGCTTCATTCGCCTGATGAACTCGTATCTGCTGAGCGATGTAATCATCCAGGGCAGCTTTTGAGATGGTCTCCTCTTTGGCTGCTGAACAAACTGGAAGAGGGTTTGACATCTCCGCTCGGTCGTCTTCGAGGATAATCGGAGGATCTTCAGCTGGAGGATCCGGCTGTAATATCATCCCGACCATATCTTGGAATAAGAACGCCATCCGTTTTATATTGGCAGCTTGTTCCGCTGCCTCTTTGTTCTTCTTTTCGAGGATTCTATGGAGGAACTCAGCATCAGTTTCTTGTTCTTGACGTTGCTCCGATGACGTTTCGGGGCTTTCTTTTGGCCCTGTGAGTACGGCCATTTGCGTCAACATTTCCTGGAGCTTCTGTTGTTGCTCCTGGGCCTTTGTTACGAATCTGGTGAGTGGTCGATGGCCTGCGGAAATACGGCTATCCTCTTTTCTGGATGCCATATAGACGGCATAGTCACATAATTCGCGAATTATTCACCGAATTCGCGAATAATTCGTGAATTTTTTATCAGCCGACTTAATCGCCGAATTAATCGGTGGGCCGAATAATTCGCGAATTATTCCCGAATTATGTGAAAAAACAACGAATAATTCAAAAAACAGCAAATAATTCACAAAATCAAAACCTAGCGTCTCATATATTAATTTCATGCTCGAAATCCTTCTTGAACATTTCCCGAACACTTACCGAATTTTTCCCGAATACCTGCCGATTTTTTCCAAATAGTTCTCCGAATCCGAATTTTCGATCTCGCCGAATTATACCCGAACGACGAATTTGTGACTATGATAGATGGTATGCACCACCATGCCCCCAGACTTAGGGCATTTAGATTCAGTGTTCTTGCGATTCGTCGCAGACACCGGGATTTTCTCCAGCTTTCTCCTCTTGTGAGCGGTCGAAGTTGAGGGGGCCGTTGCAGTGGGCACCCAAGTAGCTGTCGCCTTCTGTGGCTTGACAGGGTGGTCCTCTTCTTGCCGAACCTTCATCTTTTTCTGTCGGCTGGGATAGTCTTGATCTACCACGGAGTCCTGGACCTGTCGCCAAACTTTATAAATTTTAGAGGACAGCCGCTGAGGGGGCTGCTCCAGCTTCGCCTTTGTAGCGTTCTCCATTGGTGGTGGAGATCTTTTCAGCGCAGCAGTCAGCGAATTCCTGCGCACCCTGTTAAGTAGTTCAAAGCTGTTCCCGGTTAGAACAGCAGCATCAACTTCCACCATTGGAGCTGGCGGAGTCAGTCTAGAAGGGGAATTGCCCCCAACTTTCCTCACTCAGCGCCGGTGGCGATGTCGAGCATGTCGTGAGGCCGGGATCACCTCCGCCGTTGGATCAACTTTTCCATGCCCCCTGTTCTGATGAGAGTCTGTTGTTAGCGCCAGCCTGTCAAAGACAGATACTCGCTGAGAGGGAATGGTCAACCTATCAAAAGCCGACCTTCGAGTAGGGGGAGCAGCTTGGACGACCTCCACTGTAGCAGGAGTTGGAGTGTCCTTCTTTGGTATTGCGAGCTTCTTTGCGAGCCCACTTGAGCTTTGACCCAGCCTATCGAAGACTGAGGCATTGGAGTTGGACGACCCATTGAGAGGGGCCGTGGTGGTTGCAAGCCGATCAAAGACCGATTTCTTCGCAGCTTCTATGACGGTATAGGAGCGCTGAAGCTTGTTGGTGGGATCATGGTCCCGAAGAATAGCCCAGTGGTGGCTTGGGTCACTTGTTCCACCGGCATTGTGAACAGGGAGGCCGCTTGGGGCCCGTAGGTTACTACTCCAGATGAGGCGGAATGGGAGTTGTTGTTGCAGCTGGAACAGTTAAAGGCCATTGATGTTCTTTCTTCTGCACGGGAGCAAAACCAAATCTTAGTATCTCGAACCCAAGGGCAACCATAGCAAACCGCGATTCGTTCGCGAGGTACGACACACGAAGTGTGGAGTGGAAAGTGGAAAGAGTCCCACCGGGCGTGCCAGAATCTGTTCTCCGCCGAAGGACGCGACCGGGACGTTGGGACGTCCGGCCTGAACTTCGAGGGCAAATGCTATTTGGTGCTATCCGTCCACCTCTCCGAATGTCACGCCTCGCTTCCCGGTATACGGCGAAGTGGACGCGACGAGGCCCGCTACGTATATACTCAGAAGTACCTACGCTAAGCGTATCTAAGCAATATAAAATAAATACACAAGAGACAAGATTTAAAAGAACATCAACTTTTATTTATTAACATTCTTTGTACAATACATGAAAGGAAATACAACTGGAATAAAAGATGCCTAAACAATGGCATAACAGGAAAAGAAAAGTGTACAATGATACTACTGTGCAGGGTCTTCAGTAAACTGCTCCAAGTCTTCTTGCGATGGCTCAACTTCTGCCGGGTCCAAACCACCTGACGACATTCAAAGAAGAGAGAAACAGAATGTCGTCAGCGAACAAATCGCTCGGTAAGTCCCAAAGATAAGAGGAGAGTAGATAGAGAGTAAGAGAGAGAGAGAGGCTGTTATAGTTGTATTACATTGTTATATTATTGTAGTATTGTGTTAACGCTGTTGTTGTAGCTTGGTACAGAAGGATGCCAGTGTATACGAGAGGGGTCTCAGTATGCCAGAGAGCATGGCAAATGGAAGTACAAGGCTCCGTTATACAACCTGGAACAACGGCAATTGGATTCATGTTAGGTGTCTTAATCTTACCGTCTCGTGCCACCTTTAACACCATCCGTACCAATCTACCCCTTAAACCCCGCGATGTCTTGTTTGTATTGTTATCTTGTAATTTGTGTTGGTTGTATGATTAATTGACTGACTGACTGACCGAAACCATGATATCAGGAAACGGTTATAACCGTAGAGTCATGTAAATGGAATACTGGGAAACATGTAAAAGGAATATATCCATGGTTCGGTTCAGCCAAATTGTATAAACTGATAATTGTATTCATGGATTCATGTGTTCATATTGACTTGGAAACTTGTAGATTATGGTTTGACTTGAATCATATTCAAGTCAGATTAATCAGACTCAAACCCGAGTCAGACAATCAGAAATGTGAATCGAAGTCTTATAATTGTTAGGGTCCTTAGGGTAATTTATAAAACTTGAGGGGGTTTTATGTAAAAATACTTTTATATACTTTTCAAAATACACCTCAAGTATTTATTACTCGTCTTTAAAGTTGTGGATTTTATGTTGTGACATTTCTAGTGAAAATATCCTAGTTTTATAAATAAGGGTATTTATCTGTAATATTGATTATTTGAAGTTCATGGTATTTTAGTGTAACCTTTATACTTTTGTGATTTTTAGAAAAAGGTGGAAAATTTATATTATAATAAAATAGGTATTTAAATGATAAATAATTTTAATAAATATTTTATATTCAAAAAATCTCATTTTCTTAAGATGTCGTATTTTAAACCTTTCGAGACCGAATGCTCCTTGCGGAGGTCTGAATCTCGCACTACTAGCCCGAGGGTGCGCGATAAACCGCACGATCCCGAACGGGTTCCCCAAAGATGGGTTGTAGCGGCGCTTTGCAAAAATTGTAAAATACTAATTCTTTAGAAAACGGTTTTGTAAAGTAAAAGGTATTTATCTGCAAAGTGTAATTTTCCGTATTTTAGATTCTAGGGTTTCCTAAGCCAACTAGCCTATTTCTAAATGGTCTAAACGACAAGTCGTTAGAAGCCTCAAATCGCCTCTTCACCGCCAATTGTGGCCAGGTAAGTACAAGTGAGGAGGGAGGGATCCGCTCACGAATCGTGAGGCGGGTCTTTTAAAGTTACCCAAGCTCACTTGTCTAGCCTAGACACCACAAAGTCAGTTTAGATAAACGATCGATGTCCACAACTTATCGTATTTTCCTAGTAAGAAGTATTTATTTAAAAATGTAATAAATCTAAACCTTTAAGAATGGTTTTATGAAGATTATGGCATTTTAATGAAAATTTCGTTTTATCGTATTCTAAATTTTTATGATATCATTTTAGGGTTTGTATTTACGTGTGGGTGGAGGTAGGTCGTTATCTTGTGCTCTACTTTAATTGTATAGTAAGGTTAAGGGGTTAAATGTGAAATTGAAACTTCATAGTATTAAAGTGAAAATACGGTAAATTGAAAAGGTTATCATTTCATGTGTGAAAACTTATTTAAATTGATTTTTACAAGTTTAGTGGTCAAGATGAAGGTATTTAGGAATGATTGAATTGATTAGAAGAAGAAAAATAAACATTATGGTATTAATGTGAAAAAAGAATACGATATTGCAAAAGTTATCATTTCATGTGCGAAACTTTGTCCAAATTAGTTGTTATGTGATTAATAGTCAACATGGATAAGTTTAGGTATTATGGAATTAGCGACAAGTGAGATTTTATAGAAAAACCGAATCGACAATCGGTTTGTTCCGATTTCCGTCGGGTTTCATAATTCCGTATTTTTAAGAAGTAGAAAGAAGAAAAGAACGGGACTTACGGGTTTCGATCTATACTAAAGAGTATAGGGGAATTAGGGGAGTGGCCGAGGTGTTGTTTCGTCGCCGGTTGTTTCAAAGAACGTCGCCGGAATTCCGTCAGCGCTTCGCCGTGAACTCGGTTTCAAAGCACACCTTTCTTGTAGAAATTTTGAGAGAGTAAACCTAGGGTTTTGGGATGAAAGGGTAGAGGGTAGGGGGTCTATTTATAGGGTAGGGTAGGTGAAAGGTTTTATATTAAAAAAATTGTAAAAATTTAAAGAAAAACATTAAAATTTATAGTAATTAGGGTGAATTTAAGATTCGGGAACCGATCTGTTAAAATGGAGTATACAGGGGGTTAAGGAATGTGAAAAGGCAAAAATTTCATGTTGGCGACTCGGCCGGCCGACTCGGCCGATCCTGGCCGAGTCCGGTGGCCAAAGTGTGGGGGGTCTTCTGATGTAGCTCATGGTATATTCCGTTTTTAGGGTTCAGTTCAACTTTTGGGAGTTATGGCCTGTGGACTGTTTGGCTTCCAAGAATTTTAAAAGAAAAATAATCTAAAAATAACGTGGGGCATGGGATTCGAACTCTGGTGGCTTGGTTCAGCAGTGCAAGGTATTACCAATGAGCTACAACCTCCTTCTTGTAATTATTGTGTTATTTAATTACTTAAAATGATAGCAGCAAGAGTAAATACTCCAAGTATACATTAAATTTTAAAGTAATTTCTTGTACACTAAAAATGGAGTTATTATATTCTTGTAGCTTGTAATTAAAAACAAAATAATTACTTAAATCTTGTGCTCAGGCTAAAATACCCCTTTGTAGATTTTTGAAAAAAAATATTTGAAAAATTTTTGTATAGGAAAAAGTGTATAAGAAAATTAGGGTTGTTACATCGAAGATGCCAAGTTGATTTATGGCACAATGTATCGAAGGTTTAAACGGATGCGGCCGATGTAGCAGACTTCGTCAGATTCCCCCTCGTTGATGGGTTTTTGATTGTGGGGACACTCTTCCCTGTAGGTGCAAGCCCCTGCAGTTAATTACGTTACCGCATCGCGGTAACCACTTTCTCCTTCTCCAGATGGTCACTTCGTGTCGTGTGTGTTTATTTTGTTTTTGGTTGCCCGTGGATCGTATACGGAGACTAATTTATGTTGTCACCCGTAGGTCATGGATTAGTCCAAATCCGTATCTTCTTAGATTTGGGTTTGGGGTTGGGTTTAAGGATACGTTAGTCTCATTTAAGACTAAGATCAACTTAAACGTTTGTTAAGGATACGTTAGTCTAATTTCAGACTAAGATCAACTTAACGGGATCGTTTAGATCCAACAAAAGAGCATTTGGGCTCTATTGTTTAGTTTAGAGAC
Organism: Agapanthus africanus; assembly: GCA_030015575.1. Classification (NCBI taxonomy): domain Eukaryota; kingdom Viridiplantae; phylum Streptophyta; class Magnoliopsida; order Asparagales; family Amaryllidaceae; genus Agapanthus; species Agapanthus africanus. The sequence continues at coordinate 774,117,784 of JASDDO010000022.1, forward strand.
ATTGCGGTCCATAAGTTTAAGGACATCATAGTCCATGAGTTTAAGGACCCCACAGTCCGTAGTTTAAAGACATCATAGTCTGTAAAGTTTAAAGACGTTATAGTCTATGAGTTTAAGGACCTCACAGTCCGTGGTAGTTTAGAGACATCATAGTCTGTAAAGTTTAAGGATATCATAGTCCATGAGTTTAAGGACCCCACAGTCCATGGTAGTTTAGAGACATCATAGTCTGTAAAGTTTAAGGACATCATATTCCATGAGTTTAAGGACCCCACAGTCCGTGGAATGTCTTGTTGTCGGGACCCGTCGCCTCTCTGAAGACGTTGAAGAATTATAACGACAAATATCAGAGGAGTGAGGAGATGTACCCTTGAACTAATGTCAGTTGGGAGATCTGTAGTCCAATTTGGGATTAAGATCTGTTTAAAGATTTATGAGCATATAGGCTCAATTAATCTGAATGAGGGGTTTATGACCAACTTGGGCTCGGCCCACTCAGTTAAAATGTTAAACATTTGACAATGCTAAGCATTGATTTAGGTTCTGATAGCCTTTCTGTCTTTTATTGAATGCTGAGCATTCATCATAGCTCTGGGCTTTATTTATAGAACAATTTATGTTCTTTTAGCGCACACGTGAGGAGCACGTGGCGCGCTTGGCGCCAGTCAAAGAGCGCAGAGCGCTTCTGCTGAGTAGCGCACACGTGAGGAACACGTGGCGCGCTTGGCGCTTTGCGCCAGTCAATAAGCGCTAAGGCGCTTCTGTTCAAATAGCGCACACGTGGGAAGCATGTGGCGCGCTTGGCGTTGAGCATCAGTTCAAAGAGCGCAATGCGCTTCTGTTCAAATAGCGCACACGTGGGAAGTACGTGGCGCGCTTGGCGCTGAGCGCCAGTTCAAAGAGCGCAATGCGCTTCTGTTCAGTTTTATGATCTGAGAAATGAATTCTCGTTTATAAGAGATTTTGTCTCAAGGTTTTAAGAACAAAGTTCTTATTTTATAAGAGATGTTTCAATCTCTTATTTTGGTGAAAGACTTTGCCTTTATGGATCTGTGATCCTAAAAGAATTAAATTATTCTCCCCCTTTTTTATAATGAGATATTCATGATCTCTTTTCGTAAAAGACCTTAGTCTTATACATCTATGATTTGTGGGAAGAATTATGTTCTTCTTCTTATTTTTTATGATGAGATCATTTGATCTCTTTGTGAAAGAGCTTGGTCTTATAGATCTATTATCTTAAAGAAAGAAGCGAATTCTTCTTTTTATATGAGACGATTTCGTCTTTTTTTCTTTTTACCTTGAAGAAAATCTTCTTCTTCCGAAAGCTTGCTCTTCTTTCTGAGATTTCTCATAGTTTATAGGGGGGTTCCTCTATTTTTTCTCTCCTTTTCTGTTTTCTCTCTCCGTCTCTATCCTTAGACTTGAAGTCTTGGGGCCTTTATATAGGGCAAGCTGATTTGTTCAATCGGTTAAGGAGATCTTTTCTCCAATTGATTTGGGGATTTCCCCATCGTTGGATCCTTGATCCAAGGGTTTCTGATTTTCAGAAGGCAATTTTCTTGTTCTTAATAAGATTGGGAAATCTTTCCCCATACAAATTTTATTCTGTAATTTTGGTGATTTTTAATCACCTTTGGATCATTGATCCAACGGTGCCCTGAATTACAGAGCACAATTTTTTTGTTTGGAAAGATTTTGAGGAATCTCTCCTTAACAAAATTTTATTCTGGTTAATTAATGATTTTTAATCAGGTTCATTGGATCTTTGATCCAAGGGTGGAGAACATTTAGTTCTAGCGCTAGCGCACTCGTGCTTTGCACGTGGTGCGCTGCTTAGAGTGCAGCGCACTTAGCGTTGCTATGAAGCGCTGCTTCATTTCAAAATTTGAAATTTGAACAGAGCTTTGCTCTGATGGGGGGGGGGAAACACCCTCCAAACCTTCTGCTCATACATGTTCTGTCGAATTAATGGATGTCGACAGCAGCGAATTTGATCAGCTTCACGATACTGATCTAGACTCTTATCATATGTTATTGTTTGACCCAACTATATATCATACACATACGGACCCTTTCATTGAGTTGTCCGGGTCAACATCTAACGTTGATTCTGAATCTTTTATGGAGTCTATAGATCATCCAGCTCTTTCTGATGACATTATTCATCGGGATATCGATGAAAGCTTTGAGGAAATTTTCGCTGATGAGCTCGCATTTTTAGCAAACACGGGTGTTGAGATGAATCAACTCCAAAAAGAAATTGAACCTCCACCCCTTCTTCTTGACAATCATGCGAGTAATCCAGCATCACAATCACTTTGTCGTCTCTCCAAATTGAGACGCAAACCATTTCTTTTACACCACTTATCTCTTCCCCACTTTTTCTTGGCTCCATACAACATGTTCTTCCACCAACCGGTGCGTTTCAGTGATAAATTCTTCGAATGGTTGGTGTTGACTTTTGGTCTTTACAAAGCTTGGCATTGACCAGTAACTTTGACCCCCCATCTTTAAAAGCTTAATACTGTTTAACTCAAGTTTGGGGGAGGGTATAATTTGGCTCTTGAAAATATATTTTTTTTACTCAAAGTGGTGAGCCAAAAATAAGTTTGGGGGAGATTTTCACAATCATATTTCATGTCCTCGTTAATAAATTTTTCTCCTAAGTTTACAGGTTTCTGAGATTTAACAGATGGCAACAGTGAGGACACTGTTGTAAACAAGTTTGGGGGAGGTTTGTGCTTATTTACACATCAATTTACATCATACTTTACATAAGCACAAAATTTTCAAAAAAATTCTTTAGAAAGTGAAAGTTACATCCAAAAGAGTAGAAAAATTTAAGAAAACCTAGAAATTTAGATGTTTTTTTAAACGAAACTAGTAATAAGTAGTTATGAGCCGTTGTCCCAAAAGTTAGTAAGATGAAAGAAGTCACTAATCTGCGGATAAAAATAAGGCTGAAAAATAGTTCTTATTCTGGACGCCAAATATTTGAATATTGATATCATATTACACGCACTTACACACGTCTTGAAACTCGGGATAGTAGAAGATACCTTGAAATGCTCTTATCTTAAAGCCAAAGCATGAAGGAAATTGTAAATGGAGTATAAAAGATAAAATGGTGTAGGAAAATGAACACTGGTTTTGTAATCACCAAGACAGCAATAAAAAATATAGCGAGCGTGCTTCATCATCTAGTGACTTAGACCAACTGGTTTGGGAGACACTGCTAAGCCTTAGGTGTTGCAAGACGAGAAAAATACTAAATACACCTAATAAACAAGCACATGAGTAATTGGTCGGTTAGTACCTCAAGAAATATTAACGGTCGCATGTAGAATATGTGAGCAATTCCATCTAAATATGCATTGATTAAAAAAGTATTAAGATAGATGAACATGAATATGATAGCTTGAATTAAATTTTAAAATATTTTATCCAGACTACAGTTTCAATCAATTAATATAAAATCAGCATATATACACACACACACTGGTTGCCCCCTGGGTTAATCAAATCCAATTCTTACTTTATAATGAACTCTATGAAATGTGCTTAACAGAGAGGATCGTGGTCACATGGTCCTGGGACAAAAGAATCTCTCTCTTTTCTTGTCAAAATCCAGGACATGATTTTGATCCGTCACATCGGCTGATTTCTTATTTCAATTAAATTATTTTTTGAAGAATACTTTACAATTTATTTAAAATAATCATATGCAGGACATGTCATATGAACGGTTTCAACTAAAGTTCAAAATCAAAACCATTTCAATTAAAATTCAAAATCGAATCCTATTTTTGAGAAGTATTTTATTAAATGGTTTTTAGGTATAGGCTCCTTAAAACATTGCTATTTTCAAAAACATTCCTCAAAATTATATATTTTTAAACACACCCCTTAAACCTCTTAATTAAACTAAATTGATCCCTATACTTAATTATCATCCCTAACTCTGTTAGAAATCTCGGTTAAGAAGCTAACATGACAATCTTATCCTTCTAACAAGTTTATATTTGCATGGAGAGATTATTAAGTAATATTGATGGTATATAAGATTGTTCATCTCCTAATCCATCATATTAGCTATAATCCAATCTTTAACCCTAATTAATTTAAGGAAAGGGGTATTTTTAGTTAACGTAAATAATTTAGGGGTTGTATCTAAAAGTATGAAGTTTTAGAGGGCGTTTTTAAAAATACCAATATTTTAGGTAGCTTATATGAAAAAAATCCATTAAAATATAAATTGAGTTTGCTTAGTTTTTTATTTCTTGCTTATTGAATTCTCCCTTATTTTAAAAACTCTCTTTTTAATTTTCATATTCTATATTTCTCCACAAATCTACTAGATATTTTATATTTCTTCTTTTAAAAATTTTCATCCAAATTTTTTCCAAATTTATGCTGACCATTGCTATTTATTAAGTTATTATCATCAATTCATAAAATACTATAGATAGATCATGAATTCAATTAAAAATTAATGTTGGTTTGCCTAAGATAAAGTAATCCTTATGAGGCACATAATTAAATTAAATTAAATTAAATTGATAAGATAGAGAAAATAACCCATTGGCGTGGCCCTGGGTTCTGAACTGTTATGGACTAATAATCTGGACATGAGTCGTATGCCTCGCTTCGATACCGAGCCCTAACTCTCAAAGGTCCCGAGACTTGTCTCTTTTAACTCTCGTTCCTCACGCCTCAAAACCCTAGCTCGAGCTCCACCGCTGCCTCGGTATAGAGCTCCGTCATCGCCGATAGACTCGAGCTCCGCCACGCGCTCGCCTCGAACTCCGCCATCGTCGATTGCCTCAGGCCTCGATCTCGACCAGCGCCGATCGCCTCAGGCCTCGAGCTTCGCCGCCACTTTCTCTCTCATCTCCTCACAAAAGGGTACCATTTCATTCTCTTCTCCAAACCCTGCCCTAATCTCTTCTAAAAATTTCACTTTGATTTCTTCATTTTTTTTTCTGTTTAGCAGGAAGGGTATTTTCTCAAGCCTCCACTCAAGATGTAAGCAAATCTCATTATTACCTATAAATTTTTAATTTTTTCCCTATAAGATTAGATTTGATTGTTTTTGATCTATTTACATTATTGATAGCATCTTCAAGTTTGAACTTCATGGATCGCTTCCCGTTCAATTCATGGTGAAATCATTGATTATTATAGAGCGATCTCTCTTTTATAGGAGTAGATTTGATGGTTTTTGATAAATTTAGGTTGAGGATAGCATTTTGAACGTCATCGATATTGAGCAAGTCTTTCAATTGATTTTGAAATATTTGATTATTATAGAGTGATTATTAAATAACTCAAGTGACGTATGATATATTTTATCACTAAGGTGATCGATATGATTGTCTGATTTGTTTTTTATGTCACTTCGTATGAAGCTAGGGTGTTAATGATTTGCCTGAATAGGTCTTAGAACATAAATTTATGTTTTAAAGGAAGAATGTTGTGCACATTAACTTAAGTTGCTCATTATATGTGCGGGGCACATAGCTAGTGGTGGGCAATAGGAGTTTATGGGGGGAGACCCGGGATCGAACCGGGATCACTCATTTAGTGCTTCAAAGAGGGGCACGCTGGGCCGGTGGGCTTCGTTGAGGTAAAAAAAAGTTGCTCATTATATGTCCAGCTTTTCATTATACGACAATTTGTACGATCAAGCTAACCTTTATCTTGTTTTTTTGGTTGATGGCATGTTTTCCTTATAACATTTCCCTTGCCTTTATTACATATCTAAATCCACACACTAATCTTTGTATAGGTTATGCCCCTTCATCGTTTAGGTAAAAAATATAATTGGATTTTGATTCTTGCCTGAAATTATATCCATTAATGAGAAACATTGGGGTTTGCATATGGATTTATCATTTTTTCCCCATTTAGTATGTATTAGATTAATATTTAACTAATGTGTTTGGGTAAGGCTAAGTAATTTGCTGAGAACGCTATCAATCTGCCATGCACAGGATTTTAGTGCTGTCTTGTTGTTTATTCTTTTTTTTAAAAACAAAATGCGCCCTTTTATATCATTCTATTTTAATTTTAGAGGGTCCTGTTTGTATGTTTTAGGTGAAGGACTAGTCTCAAATGTTTCTAAACTCATTCCAAGGCAAGCCTATTTTTAAATACCATGCAAGATGTGATATATGATGCAATTAAAAAATAAGTTGCTTAAAAGTATACATCTCGAAAATAAGTTGCTTTTAAGTATACATCTCAACTTTGCCCCAACCATCCTTTTCCTTTCCTTGGGTTCTCTGTACGCATAAAAAACCCTAAGCCCAAGTGAAGCTTCAGCAACAACGAGCGAGCGAGCCCCAAGGTCGAGCTTGCTTCACTTTCTATAAAATCCTCTCTTTAGACCTTGAGCAACCTCCAGCAAGGGTTTCAAGGTAAAATTCTTGTCCACAACGTGGCGATTCTTGGTTTTCTAGTATTTGCATGCTATTATGGGTAGATGTAGTTAAATTTCTCCCATTTCCCTAATTTTTCGCGAATGTATTGACTTTTTCGTACTTCCCCCAAATCACAGGTCATGTAATTTTGAGTTTCAAATTACTGCCAATTTCCCTAAGCCCAGTATTGGATTTTGACTAATACATGAATTCAGTGCAGTTTACTCAAAGTTTACGAATTGAAAAAATGTTTAGGATTTAATTTGCTAACTTTTTTGGACCTCGACTGATCATGGTACTTCCAAATTTCTGTTAGGTTTCAATCTGCATTCAACGTTTTAGAGTTTGAAGTTAGTATCAAAACACCACCTCAATGCAGGAAAATATGGTATCATCAGTTGTGAATAATACTCTTAAAACCTCACCTTATTATTTTTGTTTTCAATGGGAAGTCCCTTATTGCTTGTTAGCATTGGAGGGTCCCGCGTTGTCTTATGAGGACGTATGCTTAACTATCAAAAGATTAACCATATCAATCTCATAAAGTCAAATGTTGTTTTTTTTAGAACTTTCGTATCTTTCAAAGTCTTGGATTTAAAATTCTTATTGGTGATGAAGTTGCAGCTAATAGAAGGCTAATTGTATTAGTGAACATTTGGTACTTTTGTGTTGTGTTCTAATATAACCTGCGTATGATAAGCATTTTCAGCCCAGCTCTTATTCAAGAAAAAGAAAAATTCTTTAAGTATGGGGTTGCTGCGGCTAGTGATACTAAAGTTAACTAGGACTCATTTAGTTTATTTATCAGATTTGGGGATTGTATATCAAAACTACCTTTGATATGTGTGCGTGCGTGTGTGAAACCTTCGTATTTTAACAAGTGATAAAGGCCATTGGACTCCATCAAAGGTATCAAATTCCGTCTTGTCTAGTTACCATACAATAATCTTTACTATTATAATGCAAACTCCCATGGTTGTGGCTAAGGCCATCAATTGATGGTCTCCTATTTTATAAAAATATGAAAAGAAAATGAGAATTCTTCCAATCTATTCCTCATATTAAGCTATCCACATCATTAAAGTATTATAATATTTTAATTAACTCAATTAAATTCAACTTTCAAACACCTTTCCTCTCTTCGCTTCACATATATCTAGGCATCAATGTCCATGCAATCTCTTTCAACCTCAAATGTAACCTTATTTTCAAACCTCAAAAATCATATAATATTTATTTAAACCATAAAATATCTATTTTACCACGCGCAAAAATACTAGTGACCAATAATGTGAGAGAGAGCTGTTTCTTATGTTTTCTCCTTCCTTCATTTGTTTCTTTTTCTGGTTTCTTAATTATTATCGGTGAAGTCAAGTGGTATTTTTGGTGCACGTTTGATTTGGTCTATAGATTAGGATTTTGATTAAATTTTGATATGGTGTGTAGATGATGGCGTTGGTGTTGGATTTGGGAAATATGGGGTTTTGGTCGCGATCGCATGTGATATTGCAGTAACAATGGGATTGATTGCAGCTGAATGCTACACGCACGGCACTCAATTGATTAGGGTAAGCAGTTATAGTTTATTCATCCAAGTTTTGATCTTTCCCATGAATAATTGTCAGTTGCAATTTGTTTTAGGTTTATGTAGTGGCAATTTTGTTATTTTCTGAAATTTCAACGTTAAAGATAATCCGGTGCAGCCATTGAATATTAATTTTTTAATGTCAGTCACCAAGCTTGCAATACTTATTCATTCATCCAAAGTCATGGTTTGATATCTCGGCCGATACCGATTTGATATGGACGATCCTGACCCTAAAAATGACCGTTCGAATTCCGAACCGGGATTTTAAACCTTAAATTTTTTTGGCACTGGCCTGTAAGCTCTAACCTATGCATACAATACACAACACACCTACGCACACATCACAGACAATGCCCACACACTCCGGGACCCACGAATTTGCCATGAAAACGTTAATTTGTGGGTTCGAATCCCGCACTCTTTCAAGAGGGGAAGTGCCCATACCAACCGAGCTATTGCTATTGTTCATGGGGTTTAAACCTTAATATTGGGTTCAGTATCTGGTTATTTTCTTTTTAATGTTAAGTTTGTTAATGGGCTAGTGAGTTTATTGATGGGTTATTGGTTTTCATTTGACAATATTATTTACAAATAAAATGCCAAAAAGTTTGTAGTTATCTTTATATCATAGTTTAAAACCACTCTTGATATCATTAAGTAGTTAGAGAAGTGTCAGACTTGGACTACGAGTGATGTTGCATGGAATTTTGCGGATTTGCGAGCATAAACGAATTTCCTGACTATAGGAGTCAATGCCGCTGACATGCAATACAGAGGAGGCCGAAAATGTTCTCCAGGACCATCAGTAGACGCAAGGGGTATAGGGAACTTAAGAGTGAAAATGTATCTAAATTATCCAAAAATGGGCCCACCCTAGCTATCCTCAACATAAATTAAAATTTTTATATTTCTTTTTGTCTTTTCAAATTCAAACTCTCCCCTTTCTTCTAATACAACCTCCATCTTTCATTCCTTCATTATATATTTTTTACTTCAATTTCTATTTTCATGTTTCAAATTTAAAAAGGTCCATAAATTTATAAACAAATCATTTGAAGTATAAAGAGATGCCTACCAACGTTATAAATTTATACAATTCTTTTATCATAGTATAATATTATATTTTATAAGGAGCTCAATCAAAAAATATTTTTTATAATACCTAATTATCTTGATCGAATAGAAGATCATACTTCACAATACAATTGAAAATTGATATTATTACTATATATTTACTATGAATGACACCAAGCTATTTTTTTGAGTGTACATACTCGGGAAAATAATTATCGAGATGATATAACAACATATTTTAAGAAAATAAATTCATATGTTATTTTCGATTTTTATTGAATTGAGCCCCACACAAGCACACACCACACCCACAACACACATAAGTACACAACACCCCCAAAGGGACCCACGAATTTGCCCAGAAAGCATTAATTTGTGGTCATTCTCTCTTTTGGGATCCGAATCCTGCACTCTCCTCGGGAAGGGAAGTGCCGTACTAACTGAGCTATTGCTCATTGGTGTTATTTTCAATTATTAGAGCTATTTAAAAAGGGTTGACGTTAGGTCGACTATTGGTCATAAAACTTTGTCGGATCTTTACTGGAGTTTTGCTTTAGCGCCAACCCCAATTGGATGAGAAATGGATTAGGTGATGATGACGTTTTTAATTACAATGCTAGTTTCTTTTAGTCCACATCCAACGTAGGTGCAAAAAGACTATTTGGAAGATAACGAGAGGACTTGATGGGATCATTACAGCTAATAGCAATGATAATGGAAAACATAATAAGTTCTTTCGCAGCATAAAAACTAATTGAGTGATTCCTCTCCCTTTGAAGGAAGAAGATGGGTATCTTATGGACGATCATGTCCTTGCTGCAATAGGTTAACTGTCTAGGGCCTACCATGCTGGCCTCGTTAGTAGCTGATTACGCTCCTTGGGCTTGGATGGCAGGTAGGACTTTATATGAAGCCTTCAACCCATACCTGTTTGACTTGATCTCTTCTTCTCTTGTAAAATAATCGACTTTCGTCTTGGCTCTCTTCTCTTCAGCATCGTAAGGTGTTTGCTCAAATACCATGCATAAAAAACCTACCATCTTTTCTCAATTAAATCATAATAAACCCGTTATCTTTCTTGTCCCCACCTCAATTATCACCTCATTTGCCTTAACTTCACGTAAAATTTCATCATTGGGCCTTGCCAAACTCTATCCATAAAGTTAAATGAGATCAAATACTCTTTTCATTTGTATAATCGAGTCAATGTGGATTGTTATGATTATGTTAATCACAAATTTGTTGTGAAGTAATGCATATTTGAGAACTGTGCTACATGATCTGAAAAAGACAATGGACTGTAAAATTTCAGCAGTGCCACGACGTATCTATATCTATAGTTGAGCTTTGAAGAAGGTGACTTGGATCCTGGCATGGATTATACTAACCTGATATTTTTATTAAAACTACAGCTGCAAAAGTGCATCGAAGAACAATATTAGAACACACACCGGGGGAGGGAGGGAGGGAAAGAGAGGTCATGTGTTACCTCTAGCTCGATCTTTAAAAGTATCCTTGCTATCTTTCATCAATCATGCTGCATTTTCATTTAATAGAACATCATGATTCGGCCCAAGTTTCCAATTCTCTCGGCTAAAAACTTGCGAGCATACCCTACCGGACTTGGGTACAAAATTGGAGAGCCTTTTAGAATTTCATAGAAGCTACATAAAGATGATGTGAAAAGTATGTAACTGCACTAAAAAGCTTAGAGTTTGATATTTGGATGATAAATCTTTTTAGCAAATTTAATGATAGGTTTCTTGAACGAGTAATCATCAACTTCGACTCTGACCCTCCGCACACCGCCTTCATAGGAAGGTGCCAACGGCCCAACACAAATACAACAATATGCAAAGATGCTTGTAATGAAAAATTGGAAGAAGTCAAATAATAACATAAACTGGACTTTGATAATGTAAATGCAATTTAATATGAAATGACATACAAGGGTCCATGGAGATGAAGGATACCATCATTCACCATCTCTTTCTTGAAATCTTTCTCCTTTCTTGAAATCAAGAAGGAAAAGCCCAATTAAACATAAAAGAGGGGGAGGGGGAGTCACTCAGTTCATTTTTGTCTGTTTTTTGAAGTCTGTTTGTTGAAGACATTGCTTCTCTCTTCCTTCTTTCACAAAGATTTCTGTCACCTTGTAATTTTCAATGGGGGAAGAAGAAATCAGACAATCGTTGATTTAGTGTGAAGGGTTTGTTATATATTACCTCCTATCCTTTCGTAATGAAAAATTGCTAGAAGTCAAATGATAACATAAACTGGACTTTGATAATGTAAATGCAATTTTTAATATGAAATGACATACAACTTTAGGGTCCATGGAGATGAAGGACACTATCATTCACCATCGCCTTCGTGAAATCTTTCTCCATTCTTGAAATCAAGGAAAAGACCCAATTAAACATAAAAAGGGAAGGGGGAGGGGGAGAGACTCACGGTTCATTTTTGTCTATTTTTTGAAGACTGTTTGTTGAAGACATTGCTTCTCTCTTCCTTCTTTCACAAAGATTTCTGTCACCTTGTAATTTTTCAATTGGGGGAAGAAGAAAACAGATAACTTTTGATTTAGTGTGAAGGGTTTGTTATATATTACCTTCTATCCTTTCGTTATTTATATTATACACCCATTATTTTGTTTGTTTATATCCCTCATGATCCTATGAGTAGTTAAAAATGACACTTTTATGTTCAAACCCCATTTTGTTATAATTTTTTCTTGATTGTTAGGCACAGAAGTTGAAATGCACATATATTTATTTTTCTTATTTGTTTCATGTTTTTTTATTATTTCTTTTTTTGTAACTTTATTTTTTTCATATTAAAATTATCATTTTTCATATGTTTCATAATATTCCTTTTTCTTTGCCTGATTATTGCTTGGATTAAAATTTGAAGGGTAAAATTATGGCTTGAGTAGGTCAAGGGTAAAATTGGGGATTGAAATTTGAGCATTAAAAATGAAAATTTATATTAAAGTTTACAAGATAAATATATTAGATTTGACTTCATATAAGTCATAATCTTTATATATACGCAACTCCACAATAAGGGATGGTTTTGAAACACGATAAAGATTTTACCGTGTTATATAAATATCAAGAAATATAAGTGGCTTGTATAATCAAAAATTGTTAGTGTTGGGTAATTCAAACCCGAAACTTGGATGGGGCTCGGTTCATGTGAACTAGAACCCGTAAGAGAGAGAGAGGGGGGGGAGAGAAATATAAAACTTGCTTTGTATAAAGGATTCTTTGGTTCTAACTTCTAAGAAAGCAAGACGGGAACTGGGATCGTGGATGACATCATTTTACAGAGTGATGTCTTTTTTAACGTCACTAATCATCTTTTTAGCTTTCTTATTTGATATACTTGGTGAATCTATAAATATTTTTCAAAAAAAGGTGCTGAAGATATACTAGGTGAATCTAAAAGATGTAAAAAGAGTTGGTAGTATAATGAAAAGGTTCAGAAGATGATTAAAGTAAGAATAGTGGAAAATTTTATAAATATAAGTTAGCTAACAAGGAATCCCCCCAATATTATTTCCAAATCAAAATTCTTTCAACTTCACTTCCAAATTAACTCAATTACATGATAATAATACATTAAAATTACAATCTATATTAACAAAACCATAACTAAACAAAATTCTCTCAAATACACTCTAATTGCACCATTATACCCCAAAAATATATTTAAAGGTCACCCATATTGCTAATCACGCTATGAATTTATTAGAACCGTCTATCTAGTCTTCTGCTAAAAGAGAGAATCTCTTCGTTATAAGTTTTGAGGAGAATTTCCATATATACCCATTATGATCAATACTACGATTTGATAGCCGGGTTACCTTTCCTGAACATATTTTAATTTCTAGAAACATATCTACATGCTTATTTCATTTTCGACTATTTTATAGTTTATGATATTTGAAGTATTAACACAAAAGCCCATTTTTGGCTATTTTAAAATTCTGATGTTATTCGTCATTTTAAGAAGATAAAAAGTTGATTTCATGTATTTTGAACTCTACTATGGCAATTATCATGTGGTCCTTATTTCGCCGCTTTTTGAATTTGAAAATTTTCATTTTCTGGCTAATTGTGCAACTAAATTTTGCAGGACGCCATAGTTTATTTGAAACAGCCACCTTAACCGTTGCTTATTCTTGCTAATTCCTTTCCTTCGAACGACGGCTTTACTCACATGGGAAACCGTTTTTAAGGTTTTGAAATGAGATTGATAAAGAAACGGATCGTGTAGCCTAAAGAGTAATCAAGTGTTTGCTTTTTAGATGAATTGCTCAAAAAGGGAGGAAGAGTGTGAATATCGCTAAGTAGAGAAAAACTCAAGTGGAAACACAAGCTTGCTAGGAAATCAGATGGAGTAGTCTCATCTCCTCCCTTTGATCATATGCCTTACAATCCATAAGTAGTTTGTGAAGAGAATTGAACACCAATCAAACACCTCGATGGTGATGAAGCATGCTCAATCAAATCACAAAACTTCTTTGTTTCTTGCAAAGTTTTAAGGTCTTTGGTAACTACAAGTCTAAGGTAATGAGGGGGGGGTGCCAATCCTCCTCATTCACACCAAATAAGTAACTAATTAAGGATTAAGTTGATGTCGATTTCAACGAAAAGGGATGTTGATTAGGGTTTAGATGGAATTGCTCAAGAGGAGACCATGCTTACCATGCATGAGTTCATCATCAAGGTTCCTTTGTCCTTCCATTCCTTATATTTGGAACCAACCTTCGACCCTAGCTTAGCACAATTTATTCTCCCTTGGTCAAAGAGACGTACAAGTCTCATCACTCTCGGCTTGAACTATAAAGGAAAAGATGAAGTAGAGAGATTTGAGTAGCTAGGGTTTACAGTTCTAAATATCGGCTGTATTGGGCGAGATCTCGATATCGGTATCGGTCTGGTTATGATACGATGCAATTGTTTTTCTCAAATCTCGTTTTGGGCCAATATCGGGCGAGATATTGGGTGTCTCGTATCGCTGTTATATCAACCGAGATGGTATATAAAGTGATTTAGTTTAAGGTTAAACCCGATCCGAACTAATTCGACCCGACCCATTAACAGTTTTAATTATTAAAATATTTGCCTCCAATTGTTAAGTGATAAAAAAACCCAAAAATTTTCTCGATTCCTCAACTCCTTTCTGAGACTCAAAGAACCCTCCTACTGAGTTTGCTTTGCGCCTCCTTTCGTCTTGAGACGCTCAACGAGCCCTACCTTCGCTTCCTTTCTCTCTTGATGTCTCCCTCGCCCTTCGACACCTGCCCGCCCTCCTCTTGACGCCTTTCGACACTTGCCCTCCTTTGGACGCCGCCTCCTTCCATTCCGCCGACGCCATCACCATCCTCTTGACGTTTCCCCCGCCTTTCTCTTAACACCATCGTCTATCCTTTTCCTCTCCAAGTCTTGACCACGCTTGCCTTTCTCCTCTCAAGTCTTGATGCCTTTTCTACAATTTTCTTCTTTTTCAATTCTTGTTCAGGTAAGCAGTAAGCTTATGTTTTTTAGTTATTTTTTTATACAGATGCAATATGGGTCTTTCATTACTCCAAGAAAAATTACAGCCTACCAGCATCATATCTACCTACACATTTCATACAGCCTTTTGATATTAACACCAACACATAATATTTAATATGTCCAATATTGTCGTCCGATATGCTTGATATTTATGTCCGATATGTCTGATAACGATATCCGATATGACCATCCGATATGAACTTGTATCATTCGATTTCCGCTATCCGATATTGAAAACACCTATTCGATACGTACTGTTATCCGATATTTAGAATGTTGTTAGAATTCAACCAAATTAAAATAGATCAAATGAAGGGTTGAGGAATTTTTTAAATTATAATATCAAACACTCATCAAAGTTAAGTTTTAAAAATAGAGATAGGGCTTTGCAAACTATAGTTTGCATTAGCCTCTATCTTTATTAAAGAAAAAACTCAAGCGTCGGAAACTCAAAATTTTTTAGTGTCGGCCACTTATGCTGGTCACGAAAAAGAAAATAAGAATATAAACTCCAATAAGTTGTTCCAACGATGCCTAAATTTTTTCATTTCCCCTCCTACCTGAATATATTACTCCGGCACACCGAATAATTTCTCATGGATTTCGATAAAACAATAATTGTTATTGAACTAAAACAAATGAAAGAAAGTTCTTTTTTATTCTCATTTCTGGGAGTTTCATTCCAAACAAACAACAATATTTTGGAAAATCAAATTAAATCTAGCCTCATTCTTTTAACGAACAAATAAGATAATTGCAATTTTAGAATTATGGTGTAATTCATTTTCTTTTTTTCGTTACAATCAAACACGCCATTATTGGATCTTTCTTGGCGAAGCTTGCATTTGCCTTACATGTGTTGAACACATGCACTTATATCGTTAATGCTTTTATGTTTTAAAGAAATCAATTTTGGTTACCTCCAATCTTTCATGAAATTTAATGAATGTTTTTTTTCTCTTTTTAATGAGTGAAAAGACAATCACAAGTAGTATAATTTTCAAAGATAGCGTCGATGCTTTTTTCATGTAACGAATCATTTTTGTTTGTTTTATATGTTTAAAAAAGATAAGGATATAAAAATCATTAAAGATACTCATTTGTAATGTGTGTGATAGAATGCCCAATTGTATGGATTAAGTCATGCAAATCTTACCAAAGTGCCTTGAGTGATAATGACACTCATTTGGTGTAAGGTCCTGGGTTTGAAACCCATTTGCAGTGTCAAGAGATGCTTTCAATCAATTACGTAGAGAAAGTTCTCATGAGCATAGAGGGCCCAACCTTCCTCCCCCCAAAGCTTACTAATCCATTGTTCTTATGATAGCTTAATGAAACTAAATAAAGAAATGCACATATATTGAGAATTTTTTTTCCTTGATGCACAATTCGGTGAAAATCATGTGAAAATGCTTCTTACATGGCTGAAGAAGAAAGACTTTGTGCAAATACTAATTTATTTACCCCAGTGCTAGTTGATTTACAAATCACATCAATAAAGTCTCAATTATGCTTTTTGACAACGCCAACAATTTTGTTCATTAAAATCTACAAGGCAAAAGTGCTTTGGATGATTTTATTTGATTCTTCTACTTCGTACATTTTTTCTTTTATTTCTTTATTAATAAAATATATGTACAATTTGATTGATATGAATCCTTACTATTCTATTTTGAACAAACTTCTGGTAGTTTTACACGAGGCCTCTAAAACTATGCTTTTTTTCATAAATAAATAAATACAACAAATGATTATTAAATAACTATGAATCACAGATAATAAGTTTCAAAGTAACATAAAAAACACCGTCACAATTAAAGAAATATTATCATATAAATATCTATGAAATCGCAACACAAGCTTGTATTTTGACAAATATAAATAATATTATACTATGCTATTTATGTTTTAAAATCGCACAGATTCAAGGTTAACATATAGAATTGAGCTCCAAAATACCCATTGGCGCCCATGTTTAACATATCCCGATATGATTTCTTGATTAAAAAATTCCTACAAAAGAAATGAACTAGAGGTGGCAACAAACTTTTTGGGCTCAAGGTTTACTTATAATATATTACAAGAACAATGCTATTACCGAAAGGGCATACTTCGGTATAATCCTTCCGAGTGGTTTTTGATTCGATTTCCAAAAGTTGTAATCTAAGAACAATAGGAAAAAGAAAGAATAAAGATTAGGGTTTTTTCGCAAGCCTCCCTGTACTTCAATATTTTCTCTATCCCTATAGTTAATATTTACATGTAGCCCCTAAACTTATAAGTTACTCCTATTAATCCCCTCAATTGACAAAATCCCATTTTAATGGCACTAACACACATAAAACATAAAAGCAAATATATATATGCCTACAAGAAGTTGAATTTTTTCATTAACTTGCCAATTTACACTTGTTGCTTCCTACTCCCTTTCAAACATTTCCATTTTATGCATAATTACCTCAAAATCCCATTTTAAAGCTACAAAGCCCTCACACCAATTTTTCTTTTCATCTCGGAAAAAATTCTCTTTAAATCAGGGGCTAATAATTCATTTCTTCCCAAATGCAATGGAATTCTTGTGAGGTGCTTCTTCCTCACAACATTGCCGCGGCCAATCAAACGTGAATCCCAATAATTCTATGCAGAAGGTTTGTGGAACCGAAATTTAAATCCATGGCGAATTCGGCAAAGAGGGAAGAAAAGCCCTAGATTAGAAAACCCTAATTTGGAATATTTGAAAATAAGGGGATTTTGAATGAAGAAAATAGGCTTTGGGTATATATGCCCCCTCCTAATGTGTTGCCGTTAATCTGTAACGGTGTTAACAAAATATTCTAAAAAGATGCTCTTTTGTCAATTGAAAGAGTTAACAAGAGTAATTTATAAGTTTATAGGGGCTACATGTAAGTACTAAGGTAAGTACTAACTATGAGGGGACAGAGAAAAATATTGAAGTATTGGAGGCTAGCAGTAGGCAAATTTGGGTCGGGTTCGATTGTTAATCGGGTAGGGTCGATCCGGTAATTACAGCTTTGGTTTTGTTCAATAATCGCGATTTCCTCTCGTCATCCTGAAGCTCAAAAGCATCAAGAAATGTCATCGTGAGATCGAACCCTCGTTGTTTGGATCTCGATCTCATTGCTGTTATGTCTCGATTCGATCTTCGCCGTTGTTGGGAACTGCGAGCTCAGCGTCCTCAATCGCAACACCATTTACAACTACAACTTGGCTTCTCCCTCCCCCTAATACCCTTATGGTGTCCAAAGCGAAGATGGGTGAGTGTCTCTATGTCTTTATGCCCCCTTTTTTTGAATTGGTGCTTGATTCCTTTGAGTTCTTTGAATTCTTGTTGTTAGATGTGGATGCTTGATCAGTCCTTTGTTGGATTGCCCTTTGTTGAATTCTTGTAGAGTCGAAAGATTCTAGGGTTTAAATTTCACTGTTTTAGTGAAAATTTGGTGATGAGATCAATTAGAAAGGGTTAATCTTGCATACCCATGAAGGCACTATCACTAAATTTCACAAATGGGAAATCCAATGTTATGTCGATGTTGGAACTTGGACGGTCATCTCTCGGGATTGGACTCCGAGTTTTCAAACCATGTTTCCAATTAGGCATAGACTCCATGAATCAAATCTTATAACATCAATATACGTACGATATGCTCTAAAATTCCATCACTTGTTAACAATTGATATTGGTCACATATTTTCCAAAAATTCAATGGGGGCACGTGCTCCCGCCGGACCCTAAGTACATCTGCTCCAATTTCCAAGATAAAATGCTACTGTACATCATGCAAATTACAAACTTCTCATCCCAAATTGACCTGAGACTGTAAATTATGTTTGCGCTTCGACTTGAAATGATCTTTTCGCGGGTGGAATAGTTGTAAAGATTTTCTTTGGTGCATATGGCACCAAACCACCTGCCGAGTATTGCTGCTTGTCAGAAATACCATGTATAGATAATAAATAGTTCTTTTTTAATTCGAGATAGTAAAAGATTTTGGTGGACGGAAACACATATTTAATTAACTTGACTAGGGCTATTCCAGCTTCACTCTGTTGCAGCCATTCTTACGATCAATTCATTCAGTTTTTCCTTTTTTAGAGGACAAATTATCTGAGTTCTGGTTTCCGCTTCCGGACAAGAGAGTGAAGTTTCTATAATTGATTTTTTCTGTGTAATACTAATTGATTGGGCCTCATTAATAAGTGCTACAAGATCTCGTGCATTGTAAGAATGGACGTAGAATACCAAAAGGGGTTATTCATGTTCAAGCGAGTTTCAACAATGCCATTGTAACTGTAACAGATGTACGAGGTCGGGTGGTTTCTTGGGCCTCCGCCAGTACTTCTGGATTCAAAGGCACAAGAAGAGGGACACCCTATGCTGCTCAAGCCATGGCTTTAAATGCTATTCGTACTGTGGTTGATTTTAAAGCAAATGGCCCTCCCGCTTGCAATTGTATGTTGGATGTTCATCTATTGTTTGAGTTGCTTTTTTTACTCGTCAATCATGTTCTCACCAGTTGCATTTTCATGTTTAATGGATCTGATGCATATTTTAAGTAACTAGAGTTTTTTAGCTACCTGCAACTGAAGTTCTAACAGGTGCATATATATATACAAAAGAAGTGTTTCTTATCTGGTTTATTAATTAATATAATGAATTTTGCAAAATATTTTCACATATTAGTCTCTAACTAAAAGCTTAATTTGATATTAGCCACTCTAAAATTGAAATTTGGTGTAGGTGCCAAAGTGTGAAACTTGAGTCCCTTTCAATAATAGCCATGGAGGATGATTGGGAATGTTCAGTAATTTCTTCTCTTTTGTTACTCTGCCATATGTCCCCTTTTCTACTCTCCTCTCCAATGGCTCCTCCCCATGTTTTTAAAGAACCTCCATCAGTTTGGCATTCATTCCTCTTCCATAGCATCACTTTCTTCCCATTTTCTTCATATCCTATAAATTATATTTTTAATCCATCTATGTTTTCCCACTTTATCTCCTATTATCTTAAAGATGGAGGGTAGAAGCCGTAGAATAGTCAACAGAGACGGGCTGGTGAGGAACTCTGTTTATGTGTTGTGCGGGCGATTCTAGGTGTAGCATAAGAGGGAGAGGAAAAAGAGAGTTTTTATGCGCGGTGCTCATGGGTGTTTCTATTTTCTTAATTGTGGGGGGATATCAAATTAAGTCTCTTATTAGGGCTTTATAAAAAATCATTGTAGCAAAAGTTTCATTTTAGCACAACGTTCTCTGGGGAAGATGGTATTTTACTTCAGTATTTAAAATCATTGTTATTCTTATGAGTTTCTAGTTAAACCTCTAATTTGGCCAACAAATGGTGATACCATGCATCTGTAAATAGCTCCATCATGGTTCTGATCAAATATTTTGACCATACTTACTAAGTGTTCGATTCATTTTCCGCTAGAATTATGACAATAATGTCTTCATGAGGATTTAATTGTACCGCCTTGTACTCCCTTAACTGTTTAGTGCATAACCATATGGCTTAATTCCTGTGCTACTACCCAGCTTCCACATTTCAGACAACTTTTGTCTGGTGTATCTCAAAAGTAATATTAATTTTTTCTCTTTGGTTGTGATAATGTTATTGTGAGAATACAATGTTTTTCATATGGCAATCATGAATTTAGAACAGTAATTTTCTAACTGGATTGTTATAAACCATAAGGTACATTAGAAAGCAAATTGGTCATGGTTTAGCTTATCAATAACAAACAAGGTGTTTGTGTATGAACAGATAATACTGTTCAATTTCTTTTTCTGCGGACCTGCTCTTTTACTTTGTCAGTCAAGTTCAATCATGTTTCATCTCTGATCAATATCATATAATGTTTTCTCAGCTCACTAACAGAAAATTGTGTTTTGTAGGTTTTACAAGATAGCAGTAAATGAGACTGTGCTCTGGTTTCAGGTTGGCTTCATCAGGTTACCCTTATTGTTTGAACTTTATTACCTCATATTTAGCAATTCTGCAACATAAAATAAGATTTTGCACAACATGTAGTTATTTAAATCAAAGGATTCACAAAAATTTAGGTTATATGCTGCATAATTTTGGATTTGATGTTGTAACAAATTACATTACTTTTAAATTGAAATGCCTAAGTTTTTTTTTATTCAGATCATTGATATTCAGCTCATCGATTTGTATGTGAACAGCTATGTGATCAGATGATATTCAACCATGACCTACCTAGTTGTTTTGGATGCCAGGTAAATTGTTTGGCGACTTCTTTTTCCCTCTGGCTTTTATAGCTTTTTTATAACCTTTGTTATCCTGATGCATATTATATGCTTCAGATATCTATTTGTAGTGTTTCTTTTGCTAAGGAACTCTTCTCTGCACATCTAATTTTTTAGTAGACATTGGATAACTTATAGCTGCCTATGGATTTATTATGATCTATTTTAGTCAGTACCAAGTAGAAATGGGTTTTGCAGTCTGTGTTGTGCCGTCAGGCAGTAATTCCTGTGGAAAAGTATGCGTGGTGGCTATGGTTCATTTGTATAATGTATTTATTTTTGCATGTCAGTCTAACATTTATTTACTGGAAGCCAGTCTCATTTTATGACACATCATGTTTGTGAGTGTTTCGGGAGAGTTAAGAGACTAACATTCTTATTGCAGAAACAAAATATTCTAGGCGGTTAGGTTTGATGACAATCAAGAATAAGCTATCCTTAAAATTGAACTAGTGGTTCTGGCCAAAATGGAGCAAGCATTCTTGTTGCAAAAATTAGCTAATCTGAAACACTTCCTAGTTTGTATGTAAACATATACCAAGTGGATAAGTTAATTCAACTGCTTATATTAAACTTTGAGATTGGGAGTAATCCTCTTTAACATTAAAGATGCAAATCAGCTATTATCCAATTGAAGTAATTCACAACTTAAAATTAACTTAAACTAAACCTAAACTAGTTTTGTGAAAAAATCCTTGGTCCTAATTTGATGCATCAGGTCAGTGCATGTTCTCAAGAACTCATTCTTTTTTATGAAATATGAATGTTGATTTCTATTCAGATGATAATGATAGTCATACACAAGAAATTACAACTATTGAGGCCCTGTTCGGGAATGAAGTTAGGCTAACTGTAGTTTATTTTTAACTGCAGTTTAGTGGGTAGTTTGCAAGCCCCAAACGCAAAAATTGGAGTTATCTCTGACTTTGATCAGATTGGAATTGAGATAACTGCAGTTTTGGGCTGAAATTTTGTAGCCATGTCAACTCCAAAATGGTTGCCAAACAAGGAAAAGTTGGCATTTTTGGAGTTAAGGCTTCTAACTTTATGAAACTACAGTTTAAAAAAATTAACTCCATTCCCAAACAGGGCCTGATAGCATGCCCACCCCACATCCCCTATTGTCAGATGCGTTTGAGGTGTTCTTAACAATAAATCTTATTTCTCATGTAATCTGCTCATTTCTCATGCTCTCAGTGTGGCATGAAGTGCAGCGCACTTGTTGCAAACAATGCAGGAGGTTGGTTTGTTCTTATGATCAAATTATGTCTCAATTCTTTTTCCTTACCAAAAACATTCATACTGAAGATAATGATTCCCTTACCAAAAAATTTGAATGAACCGCTTCATTTTAATATTTTGTAATATTCTTTACATTTTTCCTGAATTGACTTTTTCTTTTACATCCCTTACATTTTCCCTGAATTGACTCGGTTAAATACCAGTTTAGTTTTTGATCCATAAAGTCTAGAATAATACTAGTACATTAATACTATCCCATATGATCAAGGTATTATACCATAAGGTATTGGTTTAGTAACATGGAAATCTATGGAATACGTCCTATGAATGGATATTTACATTTGTGAGCATATGCACACATGCATGCATGTCAGTTTGTGTCTGTATCTACATATCTTTTTATATACAACAACAACAACAACAAAAACAAAAGAAGGAGAAGAAATAAGTAATTATCCCAAAGTTTTGGGTGGGCTACATGACTACTTTTCTTCTAATATCCTCTGTTTAGGGACTTAGGGACGCTTCCTCTTATCTTAAATTATGTAGAAATATTGAAAAGGTCAACATAAGCATTGAGTATAAGCTTCCAGGCGTGTAAATTATTGGCCACTTGTTCAATCCTAATTTATCTGCTAAAAAAACAAGGATAAATATATCTCAAGAATGCATTATGGACACCGCAATGAATCATGGACCCCATCATCCAAGCATCACTTTGATTTCATAGTCTCAAAAGCGTCTTTGGCTTAAAAACAACTATTACTGATAAATTATGAATATGTAAATTAGTTTTTCAAATCTATGGACATGCTAAAAACTTAAAATTGTACTGGATGTTCAGCATTCCTTATTTGGTATGCATAATGCATCTCGGATTTAGGTTGATGGTTAGTAGTGGGATCTGAAAGTTTACTTCAAGCCTTCAATCATAGTGCTTATTCTCTTTAGACTTAATTTTATTCTACTGGCAAGAACTTTGAGCATTTGTCACGAAACTACCATACGCTTTCAAAATGTTACTGTGAACTAGTTAGTAGAAACTACCATCTGTCAGTACTTGTGGTTTTCCTGTCCTTGCATGGCATGCGACCTTATATTCCCAATTTTATTTTACTAGCAAGAACTTTGAGCATTTGCCACTAAAGATTATTTTTATTAAATTATCATGCTTTTCTTCCTTTCTATTTTATCTTTTCTTCTCTTACCCGTTGTTGATCTCTCTTGCTCCATTTCTTTAATATCACCGTGAACTAGAGACGATGGGCAGCCTTGAGCGATGTGTGTATGGTGAATTATTGGGTTTGATTAGTTGAGAAATGGAGAATTTTTAAAAAGTGAAGAATTTTGGGACGAGGAGAATTATGGTGAATACCTGCCCTCTTACCGAATCACCTTGGACCCTCGTCCCTCCACCCACCTTCAATTATTCGAGGAATATAAGCTTTGATGGGCTGTCTACCATTTTTTTAGACAAGGTATTAGCTTCGAGGATGTGAGGTAACCTTTTATGCAGTTGATGAGCATTATGACGGGTTTATTAAATAGCGCTTCGTATTGCATACAGGAGGTAGTTCTTATGGTAGGTTTCTGAAATCCCATATTTAACTTAGGTTTAAATAAGGCGTAAAAAAGTCAACTGGTTTCTGTTAATGTTGTCAAGGGTTGACTAATCTTGTGGTATATTCGTGTCATACAGAAAGTGATTTGTAGTTTAGTGAAACCCCAAAGGTTCATGGTAGTTTAATGAAATCAAGCCTGTCTAGACACACACATGTCCTCTTGTATGTGTGTATGTGCACTGAGTATGTGCGTGTGCATGCATGCAACATCCACACAAAAATACATGGGATCCATCTCAATGTTACCTGGAACGTGGAATGTTTTGATATGCGGAATGAAAACGGAAACGGGGAACACTTGTCATGGAACATGGAACGTTTTCTTCCATACACTAATATATGGCGGAGAATGTAGCTCTAGAAAGCAGAGTGTTTTTTTGGGATTGTTTGTATACACTTGTGTATATGCGTGCATGCATGCATGCATTCTATTTAAGTTCTTGAAAAAGATATAAATATTTTTCTAATTTAAGTATATACACAAAACCGACTTTATGCTTATTTAACTCAAGTTCTTATTGGGTTATATCAGAATGATGATTCTTCTGATCCAGATTCCTCGATTGGGAATGACCATTCCAAATCGCAAATCTCTAATGGTTTAGCCATTTATAGTAACACAGATCCATTTACATTGAGATTCCATGTTACATCAGGATCCCCAAATATTTTAAATGCATGTATGAAAAATCATGTGTGAATTGTGGTTCTCACCTGTTCACCAAGCGGGCAAGGACTTAGGTTGCTGTTATGTAATGAACCTAGGTTGATGTTTATACTTCTAAGCTATAAATTAATATAACCTGGTAGTCGAAATGAAACATCTGTTAAGCAGTCACTCAATACACTGGCAATAAACTTCTTAATTTTTGTTGTTGTGGTTTTTGGGTATTTTAGTGTTTATCGTAATATCCAAATTCCGAGTCTATGAAGTTTCCGTGGAGGCAATAAAACTATAAATTGTTGAGCATCTCCAATGTTACCTGTAACGCGGATCGTTTCAGTATGCAAAACGAAAGAGAGAACGCAGAACGCCACTTGTTGTGGAACGTGATAAGATAAGAGTAGTCTTCTTCCATATGCTTAAATGGGATATAAAACATACCTCCAAAAAAAGTATGTAGTTTTGGACCGTTTGTATGTATGTGTGTGTAATTGTGTATAATATATATAAATACTAGAATGGAGCATGCGCATTTTGCGCGGAAAACGGAAAGTTTTATCTATATTTTGCAACAAACAAACCCATTGAAGACTGTTAACATAACAATAAAGACCGATGATCTAGTGTTTAAAGATGCAGACAACTGAGCCTTTTATCCCAAGCGTATGGGGTTGGCTACATGCACCAACGTGAGAATCACGTCGGGTCGAGCATATGAATCCTCCGCCTTTGCTCACTCCTATTGAACAATATACTTTCATTAAGGCATTTGGCATCCATGTCTTTTCGTATCGCTTCCATCCACGTTTTCTTCGGTCTTCCTTTCGTTCTTTTGACTTGGCCTAAATCAAGAATATTTATTCGTCGAACCGATACTTCCGTAAGTTTGCGTTGCACATGACCAAACCATTTTAGGCGGTTTTCCCGCATCTTTTCCTCCACAAGTGCTACACCAACTTTTGCACTAATATCCTCATTTCACACCTTATCTTTTTTAATGTTACCACACATCTAACAAAGCATGCACATCTTCGCTACATGCATATTTTGTGTACGGTGTTTCTTCGGAGCCCAGCATTCTGGACCATATAATAAGGCATGCCGAATAACACTTCGATAAAACTTCCCTTTTAACTTTAATAGATAGTTACAATCACATAAATTCCCGTGGCACTCCTCTATTTCAACCAATCAGATTGAATCCTCTGGTTGACATCGTTGTCGATCTCCCCATCCTTTTGGATGATGGAACCTAGATGTCTAAATTGATCGCTCGGTGATATCTCATGCCCATCGAGTGTTATATCACTGTGATCTTGACTTCTCTGTTTACTGAATTTGCATTGCATATATGTTGTCTTGGACCCACTCAATCCAAATCCCTGATATTTCAACGTTTGTTTCCATAACTCCAATTTGGTATTTAGCCCTGTTTTTGTCTCATTTACCAGAATAATATCATCATCGAATAACATACACTAAGGTGTCTCATCCTGGATAGTTCTAGTAAGCTCATCCATCACTATGGAAAATAAGAATGGACTTAAAGCAGATCCTTGATGCAAGCCAATTGTGATTGGAAAATCACTCATTAAGCCGTCGTAAGTCCTTATATTTGTCACTACACAATCATGCATGTCCTTGATTATGTCAATGTACATGATTGGGACTCCCTTTTTCATCATTGCCCGCCATAATACCTCTCTTGGTATCTTGTCGTAAGCTTTCTCTAAATCAATAAAAATCATATGCAAATCCCCTCTCCTCTCTCGAAAACGTTCGACAAGTTGACAAAGCAAATGAATAGTCTCTGTCATCGATCGTGCATGCATGAATCCAAACCGATTCTCTATTATTTTAACATCTTGTCTTAACCTGTGTTTAACCACCCTCCCAAAGCTTTATGGTGGGACACATGGGTTTTATTTCACGATAATTTAAGCAACTTTGAATGTTACCTTTGTTCTTGTAAAGAGGTACAAGGGTACTTCTCCACTCATTTGACATCTTTTTGGTTGCCAAATATTATTAAATATGTCCGTCAGCCATCTAACGTCTATCTCTTCTAGGCATCTCTATACCTTAATAGGAATTCCGTCTGGACCAACAGATTTCCTTGATTTCATCTCTTCAAAATCTCTGTACTTTCATGTTTTCTTATTTTACGTATGAAATCGTAGTTTACATCTTAAGATTGAATAACAAGTCCATCTAAATTCTTAGTAAAGCTATCATTGAACAACTTGTCAAAATAATCTTTTTACCTTTTCTTGATCTCCTCATTTCGAACTAAAACCTTCTTATTTCCGTCTTTGACACACTTCACCGCACATAAGTCTTTGGTCTTTCTCTTATCCGAGTAATCATGTATATATGATTTTCAGCCTTCTTGCTGTCCAATTTCTCGTACATCTCTTTGTAGACCTTAGTTTTAGCTTCCCGAATAGCTTTTTTAAGCTTCTTTTTAGATATCTTATACTTCTCAAATTTATCTACATCTATACTATTTTTCAAATCTCTATACGAATCCCTCTTAATTTTAATAGCAGTTTTTATTTCTTCATTCTATTGTGGCGTGTTCTTAAATGGTAGATCACCATCTCTCGACTAATCAAGTAGATCTCTAGCTACCCTTTTAATGTAACTGGCCATCCCGTTCCATGTTATGTTTGAATCGTCTTTGGACTTCCAATCAGCCCCTTGACTATATGATCTACAAACAAAGTTTCTTGGTTATCTTCCATCAGTCGCCACCACTTAATTGTATGCTCTACCTTACGTCTAATCTTCTCTTGTCCTTTTCTAAACTGAACATCCAAAACTAAAAGTGTATGTTGAATGGTTACACTCTCACTTGGCACGATCTTACAATCGATGCAACCTCTATCTGTCATAGTTAGAAAAAAGTCTATTTGACTAGCACTTGCTCCACTCATAAAGGTGATTAAGCGAGACCCATTTCCTAAATCAAGTATTTGCCAAGATCAAGTCATAAGACAGCAAAATCTAAAATCGAGTTACTTGATTGATTTCTCTGTCCAAAACCAAAACCAAAACCTCCATGGATAGTATCAAATCCACTACGATTAGTATTTACATGTCCATTGAGATCCTTACCAATAAATTGCTTCTCGCTATTTGGTTTCTTTTGTATCATCTTGCTTAAATCCTCCTAAAATTGACGCCATCAAGACCTATTTGTGGTGTATAAGCATTTACTAATATTAAGGATCTCACCTAAAAAAACTTAACTAGTAAAATCCTATCACCTTTTCTCATAATCTCAACTACATTCTCAAGCAGCCGTTTATCTATAATTATGTCTATCCCATTACGATTTTTATTTCTATCCGTATACCAAAGCTTATAACCCAGAGCTCTATAACTCTACCTTTTCACCTACCCATTTAGTTTCTTGCAAACACGTAATACTAACTCTTCTAATCATCGCCTCCACTAATTATGTTAATCTACCGTAAGAGAGCCTATGTTCCAAGAGGCTAGATGGATTCTATGAAGTCCTTACTTATTTAACACTATATCCAGGATCTGATGTAAAGCGCCTCTTCCGGACGACGATCTAGAAACCCTTGCATACTTAACACTACACCTGGGTTCGATGTAGCGCGTCGCTGAGTAGAGGACCCCTCATCGATATTCTTATAGTGGTTCATGTCATAGAATGCGCTGGCTGTCACAAGCCTACCATAACCCTCACCCTTTGTCATCCGGACTTGGGACCAACAATGGTGGGTTTTAGTCCTTAAAGAAAATTAACTTATCAAAATTCAAAGACTGATGATGATGGAAAACTGTGGAAAGGTAAAAACATTCATTATTAGTTTTATTTAAGGATATTTAAAATTTATGAAGGAGAAAATGGATCCGATTAATCGATTTTTCTTTTTTCATACATTACGGTAGAGAATGCAGAATGTGAGTTTCAGTTCACTCGAGCATTTCATCAAACACTCTTAATACATTAAATAGAAATCAAGTAAGCTTGTCCTTTTTAAAACACGACATAAAAGATTATTTCATTGTTTTCTGATTGAAGTCTCGACAAAAAAAGAAAAACCACAAAAACGAATAAAATTCAACAACTGAGGTATTTTTTTAGTAAGGATCAACTCTTGGTATTTCTAAATTGAAAACTTTTTATTTTTAATTCGAAGCAGAAGATAAGTCCAGAATAATAAAATTCCGGAAGAAAAACTAAGCACGCTTTGAGAATATTCGTCAGAAAGACATGTATATATGCAACTTTGTCAAAACGTTTAGGAATTTTTTTTATTAATCACCATCGGTTCACTTTCTACCAATACTTTCAACCCAAGTTGAAAATTATTGATCACCACACTTATAGATTCCATTAAAATGTCTTCATGTATACTTTCCAATTCAAAATTTCATGCAACCTCATCACATAACCAACCCTATTGCCGCATAACCAAGCATTTTCTCATAAAAGAAACAAACTCCTAAGATAATAAAAGCAATCAAAAGCAAAACACTACTATTTTCTGCGAAGCAGATCCATGGCAATTTAAACATTATTCACTTGAGCATTACATCAAACATATTCAATGCATAAAACATAAACCAAACAACTATCTTATAATCCACACAACATCGCATGAAAGATGGTTTCATTGTGTTCTAATCAATACAAACAAAAAAGAAATAAAATCACGAAAAAATAAAATTATTCGGTATCAATCGGTTCTTTTAAATTCGAGACCATACCTAGATCTTTCTGGAAGCAAGATGTTTTTATTAGATCTTCCTTGTGATTTGATCTTCGTCGAAGATTGAGAAAGTGAATCGATGCTAAGGCAGTTGAAGAAATTAAAGAGGAGAGAATCAATGGAGAGGAAGAAGAAGAAAGAGATAAGACCGAAGAAGGAAAGAAGAGATAACAAAAGATAAAGGAATTTTTTTTAGAATTTCTTCAAGAGACGTATTATTTTTTGAGATAAATGAGACACGTATTTTACTTTTGGTGAACCTCCTCAACTAGAAGACATCTTTTGTTTTTTATTGCTGGCAAGACTTTTGTGGAATTAACTAAAATGTTCACTATTTTCCGGTCACCATCACCACAATTTTAGTATATAGTAAAGATAGAGATAATTCAATTTCTTTTGCTAAAAAATAAATATTTTTTAGTATAATCTAACAAAAACCCGATTATATACCCCCATTTAACTTAAGTTTTGATCGGAATGATGATTCTTCCGATCTGGAGCGCTAGTGTTCCTGAATTCGCAATTCACGATCAGTTTAGCGATTTATGGTAACATAGAGCATCTCTACGTAGTTACATTATCATGCAATCTTCAGGTGAAAGTAAACCAAACAAATGTCTTTCACATATTAAGGTTATTCTTGTTCTGTATATGAATGACTATATGCACCCTACTAAATCCATCAAGCAAGCTTATTATCTTTGTAGCGAACTGGTTTTAAATATTTAAATTGTGGTTGGTGGCATATGCAGGGTATCATGTCTGCAAAACAATAGGATATGCAACAAACCATCATATTTCCCTCATCGGTAATAATATGTTTCTTGTCTCAGTTATCATTAATACACAATTTGTTGATAAAAATTGGAGAATGCTTGGACATTTGAATTATACTAGTTAACATTTGTTTTTGTTGCCTATTATTTGAGAAGAAAGACTGCTTTATTCAAGAAAGCTTCAAACACGTCCAACCTCAAATGTTAAACATCAAAGCCTTTCATACAAAAACAGTTGCTCTCGTTGCAACTTAAATTTGCTTTTCTCATGTATTATTTTGCATTATGAAAGCTTGCACTTCATGTGCAAAAATGTCTATGAATGTCTACTTGTGATGAATTCATGATTGAACTTTCTTAGGTATTAGAATTCAGAATTTAAACCATTGCCCCCAAATTGGTAGAACATACGTCTATTTACACCAAAAAAGAAAACAATTGAAAAAACGGCCAGCCTTTGTTTCAGTTAATCAGATTTGGTAACATATTTCACAAAAATCATTACTTAAATCTAATTTAGTGGAATTTGTCCCAGAAGTACTAACCTGAGATTTCCCATGCTTGAAGGATATACAGCCATGATGCAGCTTGTTTAATGTGCTTTTGCCTTCTTGAACCTGAACCGTTGTTGTTGTCTACCATCTAGATTCCTGGTTTCCATATGTTGAAATATCAACATTATCTAAGCCTTTTCCCATCCAAATGGGGTCGGCTTCATGTATTGAAATAGTAAAGGAAAAATTTGTGTTGAAATAGAAATGTTAGAAGTAAGGTTAAAGAAAAGTGAAAGAGCATGGTACAAATTTTTCCTTCCTTTTTTATTATTAAAATTGTATAAAGAATCGATAACCGTCTTTACAGTTGAATTCAATGATCAAAGAGCACATCTCCTTTTCCTTGTTTAACACCTGTTGAGATCTTATGAGTCTATATTCAAAGGAAACCTATTGTTTATTTAAACCTTTTTTAAAAAAATCTTTTATGTTCTTTTCTCTTATAGACTATAAACAGTCCTTTTTGCTAATGTATGTCTTAGCCTATCCTGTCTCTGTGAATTTTCTATCCGCGGTTTTGCCGACCACAGAAGGCTGGGCTATTAAGGCATTGTTGGTGATGATGAGATTGTATAGACTTGTTAGTTATCAAATAGTAATTAAGCTAACTCTGTTTTTTTGATAATCTGCAGTTGAACTGATCTTAATGCTTCTTTTCTCCCAGTTATTCCTCTAAATTTGATGGCATATTTCATTTATTGGCATCAACAGATTCGACATGTCCACAGAAAGGCTTGGTTGTAAAGATGTCTGCAATTGGTCGCGAGCATAATTGTTCACTTTCTGTCTCAGTTTTCTGCGATTCCCAAAAAGTTCAAGCAAGTGATGCTTCTCTGACAGGCTTTGAATAAATCAATGCTGTGTTGTTTTTTGATGCCTTATATTCGGCCACACTGATGTTTATTTTCCTCTTCTTCCTTTTTGCGCAGGTACCAACTTCATTGCAGTTGCTAGGGGGCTGTGACTATGTGAGTTCATAATTAATTGTTCTGTACCTTGACATCTGTCTAGTGGAAGTAATTTTTTTATTATTATTGCATATGCTGGTGATTATTGATCAGTAAAGCAAGAAGAATAAGCCAGGGAAAAGGAGGCCAAATGTTATCTGGCAATTGGGGAAATATAGAAGAAAAACAATGGATGTAAGGCATAAACATGCTAATGATGCCTTTTTTTCTTTTGATGAAAAACAATGGGGATATATTGTAAAATATGTGCAAAATTGAGAATCTGTCAGTAGGGTTATAGAATTGGAATACTAGTAGTCTAGCACTTTCTGTATATAGCGAGAATGTTTTTGCTTCCTCATTAGCCGATTACAGGATTTGATTGATGGAAATTCTCTTGCCATGTGGCCCATAAGAAATCCTATTTTTCTTCGCTTGACTTTATTACCCAAATCACAATGCATGAGGAGTCACCTTTGATAATGAGCTATAAATTTTCTTTTCTTTTCTTTTTTCTCCTTTTTTTGTGGGGATACTATTAGTTGTCTTCACTAAGGATAATACTAACCCATCATCGAATTAGATGTAGAGGTGTCCTTCAAGCCGTCAGCTTGAGGCTCAAGCTGCTCATTTTTTTGGAAGGTTAAATACAGATACACTTGCGGAAACTTTGCTGATGTTTCTGTTTTCCCTCCTTATCTTAGTTAGAAGAAAGAAAATAAAACTCTGAAAGGTTTTTAACAGCAGAAAATTGCAAGCAGGAAGAAAGCAGCTTGTTTTTAATGTGAATTTTTTTGGGTTAAAATGTAAATTATATCTTACAATTGCTGCGACTGGCATGGGGAAATAGGGTATTAGAGACGTGGTAGATAAAAGATCTGCAATCAGAAAGGCATCTGAGTGCTTAAATAAAGGGATCATATTTGATGTGATCATATTAGTTTTTTAAATCACCGATTTCCATCATTTCATGTTATTTGTAGTCACTTTGATTTATCACTGAAGTAATAAATATTGGCACAATCAATGTTATTATTCTCGCAACTGCTAACTAGAAATCAGCTTTATAATTCGCAACTGCTCATGGCATCTAAATGATAGCACTTTGGAGTAAATGCTTAGTGAAATGTTAATTTGTAAAGAATTATAAAGCTGATTTCTAGTTAATTTTTAATTTTCTTTTTCTTCTTTTTGTCTGCACACTTGCATGTATATGTAGAATTCAAAATCATGATTCTCCAGGTAACGGAGCTTAGGCATCCATCCCCGCTTGTGCAAAGGTTATATCTAGTCATGGAGGAGGATGGGGTTTGTTTGGTACTTTTTTGATCATGTATGTTTGCTAGCATTCCTTCCATCAATTTGTTGTTGTTTTCATATTTTTTAATGCAGTTTTAATATTGGCATGGGTTCTCAATCCATTGTCATCAGATTTTAATTTTGGTCTTTCTGACCAACTATTTATGCTCTCTTTCAGATTATTATGCCTTCTGGGAGCGTATCTACTGATTGGAACCATATATAGGTTCTTTTTCCTTGGAATTCATGGTGCAGAGGTACAGTATGTTTATTTAATTCAAATAATTAACCTACTCATTAGAAGGTCTGCTCATACGAAGTTTACTAATCATATAAAAAGACTTATCTTTGGATGAGACCCTGCAGTTCTTATGTATTTCAGGTCATGCATAAAAGATGTTCTTATGTATTTCTGGCCCATGCATAAAAGATAACGGTTCTTATGCAATTCTTAAGTCGAATTTTCTTATATGGAAAATATTTTTGGTATTAAATATGAATGCATATCTGAATGGATGATGCATATAGACTAAGATAAGGAATATGAAACAGTTGGCGCGAAGTTGAACCCATATTATTGATTCTGTTGATTAAGTGCTAATCTATTAAGTTGGGAGATTCTTTCAACTCATACTGTTTAATCCTGCCTTTTGTTCCGTTCAGGAAACTTGGATTAGTACTTTTGCCAATG
Organism: Agapanthus africanus; assembly: GCA_030015575.1. Classification (NCBI taxonomy): domain Eukaryota; kingdom Viridiplantae; phylum Streptophyta; class Magnoliopsida; order Asparagales; family Amaryllidaceae; genus Agapanthus; species Agapanthus africanus. The sequence continues at coordinate 774,151,266 of JASDDO010000022.1, forward strand.
GGTAGGAGATCCTCTTCCCATCTTCATAATGTGGGCACCGCTGTCGAGCCACCCATCCTTCTTCATAATGAAACAAAACGAATCTTACACAAGAGAATATGCTCTCACATCGCTTTTTTTTTTGTTGTAGAAATCTCGGCTTGCAATAAGATATGTTTGGCTCAACAAAGGTCGGATTCGATGATCCCACCGCCGGCTCATACTCTAGTGTCTGTCGTATCACTGGACACAAAAAATAATACAGAGTTTCTGTCATCACAAGAGTCTACAATCAACCTTTGGACAAGGTCCCGACATTTATCAGTCCTTTTAGTAGTTTGAACAGTTAAATCTTCCACCGAGACCCCTTAATTCTAGGAGTCGCTGTTTGGATGAGCTTGAAACTGTGACCACTGAGTTGGCTCTTTCCCGCCAGACCTTTAGGTTTTTTTCTCCAAGCACCATTCTTTCTTTCACATAATTTATTTGTCTAAGAGTTTGGATCTATCCAGAGGATTGACTTTTTTTTTCTGTCCATACATGGATACTCTTGGAAGAGTTACTGGTGTGTCTATGAAAAAATTAAGCTTGAGATTACATTCTGATCTGGCTATTCATGCTAACAGCTGCTGCTTACAGCACCATAAAAAAATAGCGTCTTCTTCTATTGGTACTGTCTGCAATATAAGAAAAAGTTTTGGGTGTTGCTATTTTAGTGGCTAGAATAAGTAGGCAGTGAAGAGACAAAGCACCCCTTAGGGGATTTCAAAGCAAAGAGTTAAAATAAAGATAGAAATTAAAGTAATGGCGCCTTTCTATAAAGAAATCACACTTTTCTTATGGTCTGGAGATCACCTCCAAAGCCAGTCATCGCATCACATGGGAAGTCATAGTGAAACATAGTCTAGGTAACTTCTCCAAAAAAAAATTCCATAAAAAACGAATAATTAGCACGCGGAACAGTATTTTTTAATTTTATATTTTGATGCAACCCCTTCGGTAATTGAACCGGCAACCTCTCACTTTGGGGAGGAAAGTTATACTGATTGAACTAAGCCCAGTTGGTCATTTGGAACAGTTGGCTATAACATCCTTACAAATGATTAGCCGTTGTTCCAATAACTACAATATAACTCTGTTTAATTCCTACTACAATTAAAGAGTTCTAATCTACTTAAGCCACAACATTATTGATTCAAATCAATACAATTTACCATTCTTCTGGATCTATATCCTGTTTCTAGTAGAATATTAATGTGTGACGACTGTTTTACATAATTTATAACAATATAATACCATATTCCATATTGTATCTTTATACATTCCAGACCTCTGGATATATTGATAGTACGGCACTGTGCAGGAGTGCAGGGCATTGCAAAATTTAACCGTTTTTCCTTTTTTCCACTCTATTAACAGTCTGTTTTATTTCTTGTCTCAGGCGATCCCAAACCTGGACTTTTGGCTGAGTTTACCCCTAAGGGCAAAGGTTAGTCTCTGTCCTAACTGCTTGCTATATTGATATTCCATCAATTCCTAAACTGCTGACAAGATCTCAAAATGTTTTACTAATGTTAGCAGATAATTTTCATTGTTAGCTTTTGTTCTAAGAAGAAAACATCAAAAAAGGATGCTGCAATAACCTAGATGGGTTTTGTGAATTTTTTTGGGCGTGTGTAATTTATGAACAGACGGTATGTTCTTATTTGCAAATGTAAAATATATTTACAGCAGCATACTATTATCTCTTAAGATATTTTTTTTGGGCGTGTGTAATTTAATCAACTTATTTTTCTAAAACCTTCATTTTTTTACTAGGGCTTGATTTGTAGATGAGAAATCTCAGAACCACTTGTTTGCAATCATAATTAATGGCATGGTTTTCTAGTTCAATGGATCAACATGCAATCACAAATAACTACAATAATTCTATTACTCAGCCTTGTCACAACATTAATTTAACTCTGGCTCTTACTGTATGTCAAATCTGTTGCCTAGCTTATAGTATGTATTTTTGATCTATATGCACCAAAATCCTTGTTGTTTTGATTCAGCATCACTAAATACAACTCTTAAAGCGATTTTTCCCTTCGTTTTAAAAATAATTATTACAAATTATTATATTTGCCTTTTCAAGTATTCTAGTGCCTAATTAACGTCATTGAAAACTGTTGGTTATTGTTGCAGACTATGCTAGGTTCTTTGTTACGAAAATTGAGAGGGCATCCTCAATTTAGTCGTGGTTCTTATGCTCCCATGAACTCTTAAGGAGGAGGCCTTTTCTCAAATCTCAACAAATCATTCAATGGATCTCATGGTGATTATAGTTGTATACATCTGACCTTGAAGCAGCAAGTGCACTCTGAAGCGAGGAGGGACAGAAATTTTACAAATTTTGTTGCTAGATCATGCTTTTATAAAGTTTCAGCTCTTGTGAATTGAAATGATTTTTCCTCAGGTTTTTGTTTGTTGTAACCCATTCAGGTGTTACTTATTTGGTGGCTCCGTATGAATTTTTAGCAGTACAGGTCACGTTTTGCAATTTGGAGCTCGACTCATGCCCTGAATTTGGTTTGTTTTAAAGCTAGGGTGCATACTGAAGAAGTTCTGGTTGTATACTAGCTATCCTTGCATAACTACCTAATTTAGTATGGCATTGCCTTCACGATTAATTCAGTGATCTTTAGTATTATCTAGGTCTTCTTTATTATAGGGGGAAAAAGTGATGTAGATCTTTCTTATGTAAATATAAGCAAGTTGTCGAGCTGTGGTTCAAAAGTTTCTGTGGAATGCATCGTCCCAAAAGATATATAGCCAGTCTCAAACGGCCAACGAGGACAAATATGCCCCTTAGCGTTTCATGCCCTTTTCTACCAGCATCTTGATGCGTTGAGACCGTCGGACCTTGAGTTGCTCGTGGTTGTCCAAAACAATATAACAAAACAATATAACGGAATATGATGAATACCATTATTTTTAATTTTCCAGAAATATGAAGTGGAGATGATTACTTTAACATACAGGTAACAAAATTGGTTTTTTCCTTTTTCTTTTATTAACTGGCTGCATCTAAGCGCACACCATGCATACAACACACTTAGGGGACTCACGAGTGCATTAATTTGTGGCCATTGTTAATTTCTTTTGCACTATCTAATCCCATATATTTATATATATCTATCTATATATATATATATATATATATGTGGATGGGCTGAAGAAGATGGGTAATCAACCATTAATGGCAATAAATCTCCAAATAATAATCATTACCAAAACAACTGTAACATTGATCACATATAAAGGCAAGTTAATTTATAGTAATTTGTGATATAGCAATAATAGGTATCAAAATAGTTATGGCAAAGCCTACATCAAGGTTATAGTTAAAGCAAAGGTCAAAATAAATGTTAATAGTATAAAAAAAAAAGTTTTAACTCTTTTCTGTAAAATTCCAACACTTATGTCCAATATATGGAGGTACATGAAAAGTGTTATTCAAAATAAAAGGTTATTCATTGTGCTTCAAAAAATTACTATTAATCACTCAATTGGATGTGGGACCAGCCAACAAATTAAAAGGCTAGAATTTATAGAAGTCAAAGGGCCAAATTGGGCTTGATGATGTCCCATTCGCAACGGCTTCTCTCTAGATTATTTAGGATACAAAAAGAACATATCTTTCATAAAAGAAAGCAGACGTTGTTTTCTTGCCACAGATTTAGTCTATCGAGTTATAAGAGATGGTCACTTAATCTCTCTCTCTCTCTCTCTCTCTCTCACACACACACACACACACTCTCACACACACACACATTGAGAATTAGATTTGATTCAAAACACATTGGTATCAGTAATTTCTGTCATGAGTTCCATATACATAATGGTTTTTTTTTGAAATATTACTAATTAAAAAATTTATTATTAAAATAGGGGGGTTGGGTTTAAAATTCTCAAAATAGGACGGTTTCGCCCCCCACCCTCCCACCCCACCCCCAACCCAGAATAGGGGGCGCGTTCTAGGAACCAACCCCTATATTAATAATTTTATAATTATAATTATATAATTATAAATATAATTTTAATTATATAATTATATAATTATAATTATGATTATGATTATAATTATTTTAAAATTTTTAAAAAAATAAATAAACGTAAAAAAATATTTGAATAAAATAATAAAATTTTATTATATCAATATTTTTTACAGAATGAATCCGTCAAAATTTACAATACAAAAAAATCCTATCCGATTTCTATCTCGACGGTCAAATTTATAATATCAAAATGAATCCGTCAAATTTATAATATAAAAAAATCCTATCTGTTTGTAAAATGTAAATTCTATATCGATGGTCAAATTTATAATAACAAAATGAGTCCGTCAAATTTATAATATAAAAAAATCCTATCTGTTTGTAAAATGTAAATTCTATATCGATGGTCAAATTTATAATAACAAAATGAGTCCGTCAAATTTATAATACAAAAAATCTTCCGGTGCACTTGTTACGATCCCGAAGGTCCCGCCCCTGATGACTGTCCTGGACATCTGGTCCTATAATGGCCTGGTTGTTTGCTTAGGCTACATCTGGCGTGCCTTTGCTGAGGATCAGCATCCATTGTCATTCGATCTCGACACACCTTATGTCACGCCCCGCTTCCCAAAATACAGAATACGAGGGGTTGACAAGGCCAGCCATGCTCCTACGGTCAAGGAAATAACCTACCGTAGTCACACTTCGGCTTCTACCTTTACGTAGTAATCAGTAAGTAATGCGCAGGTAATGAGAAATGCAGTAACTGAAACAAAACAATATAAAGAACTGACCTGATGGAAAACAAAAGGGTATAACTCTGAATAGCTAATCAAGATGTCCTTAATGTGCGTCTGGTCCTGGTCCCAGCTAAATCCACTCCTCACACTGAGCATGCATACTCAGGTCGTCAGAGCGACACAATAGCAAAATAATATATAGATACAAGTGACAACTCGAACAGTGATAATAGATATATATGACAGTAAATCAAGGAGGTATAGGTATGAACATGCAGTAACCCAAGAAGTGTCTAATAGATCAAGTGAACAGTAAAGCAGTAAAATAATATACTAGGTATATCAACAACGGTAAGTAATGTATATCAATGTCATTATCCCTATCAGTCTCTAAGTCTCACTGTACAGGTCACTAAGCTTATCGCCAGTCCAAGTGTGAGAGTCAACCACTCGCGAGTGTCCTCCACCCAAGGATAGGACTCAAGGGCAAAGGACTACGGGCCCAACATGCAACTCACGGTAATAATCATGTACCCTGTAAATCTCCATATATCTCCATATATATAAGCCGGCATGGGACTCCCGAGATTCTGTTGAACTCACACTCAAACTACCCCACACCCCGTGGTCTACATCAAAAGCTAACCATAACCTCAAATACCAGTCGATCTGTGACAAGTCTGCACGAGAACTGGAGACAGGATCTCTATCAAGCACATCCCGACTAATACTCAAGATAAATGGCAGTGTCTGGTGTCTTATCTGTGACACCCATGCAAGAGCTTCCATAAGTGTCCCATACTACTTATAGTCACACGTACACGCGTCCCACAGACGTCAACAATGCAATAGAATAATAAGGTTCACTGATTGTGTACAAGTACGTGTCACTTTCACTTATTCACTTATGCACGAACACTAACGTACTTGCCACAATCATCACTAATACCTAACACTGGGTAATGCACATGATCACTAGGTTATCAATGCAGTGACATAAGTATGATATGATGAGGAAACAGTATGTAAAGCATAATTAAGATGTCATAGAACAGTATTCTACCACTTGCACAATTTATCCTAAATCATACGTGTACAGTTTAGCGAAATGATGAACGGAGAATAAATAGTATGTTCAATTAACTATCCAGCGAATTTAGTTTCACGCCAATCGGGTTTCAGGATCACTAGTTATGGCCATTTCATTTTAAGCGTTCACGGCTGAAAATCCGGTTTCAGAATCGGAAGTCCGTTTTGCAACGCATTTTAATCCCAGTTGGGATCAGAATTTAGCGATGCTACAGCTTAATAAAATCTAGGGTTTCCAATAAGGTTTTCAACGCAATAGACGGATCTTCAATCGCATCTGTACGTCAGGAGATATACACTGTTCAATACTAGTATGTCAATTCTGATTCTGTTGGGACTGTTATACGTCCCCATCTTTTAAATTACAGGTTAAATAGCAAATGATGACGAAACAGGGTGAAACCACTTGTGTTATCTAGCTAACCGATTCAACTTTAATAAACAGTGGAGTTCCGTAACATACGAGTTAAGGAAACAAGGTGGTACCCATTACGGAACAGCATACAGTAAACAGAGTCGCTCTGGACTGCAGTCCAGAGTCGCACTCCGAACTAAATATTATCACAATTTAAATACAGAAACCAATAGAAACTAGCATAGGGTTATAGTTCGTCGAGTCGGCTTCGATTTAAGCCCTCGAACTATTCATTCCAGTATGTACATAATTTATGGTAATTTTTACGGTTTTCAGATACGAGAAAGTTCCAGTTTTACAGGTATACTTGGGGGTAATCGTTTTAGTCGTTAATAGTCATATTATCCAGTGAAATTTGCACATAGTATTCAAAATTACATGGGCCAGCAAATGCCCTCATGTTCCGTCAATTTAAATGAGGGTTTCCATTGAGATCATGCATCGAACGGTTACACTATATAGTTTAACGGAAATAGTAAATGTGGAATCTATATGATTGTAGTTTGTAATTAACATAAAGTAGCATGTAGCAAGTAGGGAACTTACCTGGGGACGGTTTGGGGCACACGGCAGCGGCAACGACACTCGTGCGGCACGGCAACGACTAGTACGACGACTTGTATCCGGCAGTAAATTGTTTGGGTTTGAGCTTTAGTGGGGCTTGGGCTCGAGATATAGGAGGCTTGACTTGGGTTTTGTGCAAAGGCGGCGACGGTTGCGAGCTCAGGCAACTAGAGGATCTCGTCAGTGGAATGGTTGGTCGGAGTTTGTAATGAAGGAGAAGTGAGAGGGAGTGGTGGTTTGTTAAGCTCGGTGATGGGTTAGGGGAAAGCTCGGTCGGTAGTTAGGAGGAGCTCGGGAGCTATGGTGGTGGCCGTGGGGTTGCAATGGAGGAGAGACGGTGGAGGAGGTCGTGGTGGTGGTCACGGCGGTGATAGGGTCGTCGTCGGAGAGTAAGCCAGAGGCGGCGACGCAGTGGTGGATGTAGCAACTGGTGGAAGTCGATGATGGGGGAAGTGGGCTTGACAATGATGGTGTTGAATTGAGAGGAAGAAGCTTGGTTGTTGATGGAGGTGGCTGGGTTCGGTTGAGAAGGAGTAGGAGAACTGGGGCTCGTCGAGAGTGTCGAGAGGGTTTGTAAGGGTGAGCTGGCGGCGATGGAGGTGGCCAGCAATGGCGAGACAGTGAGAGGAGAGAGAGGGTTCGAGAGAGAATGAGAGAGAGAACGAGAGAGAGAGATGGTGGCGACGATGATGATGATGATGATGCGGTCGACGATGGTGCGGGGGAGTCGACGAGATGCAGGTGAGGGGTCGAGATGGGTGCAGGGCTCGTCTCGAGCTCGATTGAGGGGTGAGGTAGCGAGGGAGTTCTGTTGGTGTAGAGGAGTGAGCGAGGGAGGAGGGTAAGAGGTCGTAGTCGTCGCCGTCAGGGCGAGCGGAGTTAGGTGCTCGGTGGTAGGGGATGCAGGTGAATTCTTGGGTGAACGAGGGGGAAAGTTTGAGAGTTTTGGATCTTGAGGGTGAGAGAGAAAGGAGGCGACGAGGGGTTAGAGAGGGGAGTGTGCGACGTGGGGTAACGGTGCACGACGTGGGCGTAGGCGTGGGGTACGGCGAAGAGGGCGGATCGCGAACAAAAGGAGTGGGTGGGAAAATATAGCCGTTGGGAAGAAGGAGGAGAAGGGTAGTTGGGTCGGGTCGGGTTGGGGTGAGCGGCGCGGGCTTGGAGGGCTTGGGCCGGAGAAATGTAATTAATTGGGAGAAATAGAGTGTTGGGCCCAAAAATAAAACGGGAAAGGTAAAATAAAAAGGGGCCGGCTGAAGGAATAATTTGGGACAAATTTGGATACTATGGGGTTTGGGTTTTATTAATAAAAGGAAAATGGGGTTTTGGTGTTTAATGGGATTTAAATAAATAAACAATTATAAATAAATTTTATAGGTGAAAAAATACTAATATTGGTATAAAAGGGGCTGGGTATTATATCATACCACCCTTACAAAAATTTCGTCCTCGAAATTTAAGAGAAACGACAAGTTATTCAATAATAAGCGAAAAGTTACCACATCAAACACTAATACATAGTGATTTACTTAAAACGGGTGGATAAAATTTTGAAGGTATATATATGTAAGAACAACATACAAAAATAGGTCTAAATAGGTATAAGGCAGGAACAACTATAAAGACAACTACATGTATACGAGAATATAGATAACAATAACGAACAATAATAATCAAGGCGTGCTCGATAAAATCGAAACCCAAATATGTGCACATATAAGTATATCAAAAATAGCACAGCAGAAATAATAAGTATAAGGTACAACCATTTATAATAGTAACCATAAGCACAATACCCGAAAATAAAGTAGCAACCCTAAAATAAGGAAGGAATTGTCGACAGGTTAAACATTTTAAGATAATTGTATCGATAACAGAGTTTTAAAATAACTTAGAAAACTCACATAGTGAAATAAGAAACATGGAACGAAAATATGCGCGATGTAAGGTTGCGCTATCGAAAATAATGGGTAAGCTAGTAATGGAGTACTGGAAATGCGTAAAACGGGGATAGTCGATAAAACGCACTCTTCGATAATACAAAATAATGAAAACTAAATTTTCGAATAATAATGTCCCTAAATATATTTAGGGTAATAGGAAAAACACAAAAATGTATAGGGCTAGTTAGGATAAGGATTACAAGGAAGTGTGGCTCATTCAGGAGGTCGGAGTGTGGCGGCTTTAGGCTGAAGGTCAAGGAGATTGGGGTCGGGTTAGCACAGGAAGTAAGGGTGAGCAGCAAAGGACTACAAGGAACAAATGTATGGGGAGAACAACGGTCGATACATCAAGCGAATAATTTTTTTTCGAAAGGTTAGCGAACTCGGAGATTTCACTATGAATTTCTCCTCCCAGAAGGATCTCAAATGAAGCATAGACGAAGGATGAAGGGTGGCCCGCTCAGAAGATCAGGATGCGGTACTTGTTAATCTCAGTGAGGGTTAAAACAGTATAAGGAGTAGGGGTGGACAGATCTCAGCAGGAAAAATAAATGTATATGAGAAATAATCAAGCATTAAGTGAACCAAGAAGATCGAAAGATTGGCGAACTCAGCAATTTATTTCATTCCAGAAAATTCTAAACAAAGTATTCTCAAAGACGAAAGTGGCCCTAAACTATACACATATTTATTTGGCCAGAGAAGACAACAGCAAAAAAAAATAAAATCCTGTCAGTCGCGGTTGTGGAGATTCAGCAGATTGCGGTAGGCTCGCACGCTCAGGCAGGGACGTCCATTTCCATAGCGCCTCACGGGGACCGCCATTGGGAGTTCTTCCACAGCAGGGTCTTGTTCTTCTGGTCCTTCTTCCTCGGCTGGAGCTTCTTCATCAAGGCCTGCTTCCATGTGGTTCTCTTCTTCTGGATTCTCTTCCATGCGATTTTCCTCCGCTAGATTTTCTTCTATCGGGTCTTCCTCGGGATCTTCCTCTACCGGGTTCTCTTCAGGGTCTCCTTCCTCTTCGTCGGAATCGTTTATCATGTCAAACTCCGGGGCGGCTGCTCCTTCGTCCTCGGAATCGCTGTTTCCGAAAATGACCTGGGGACCATTGATCTCATCGTCAGAACTCATTAGCGTGCGGTCTAAGGAAACGCATGACTGTGCATCCTCATCCAGATGCGGCGCTGCTCCAGGGTTGACCATAGCCTGAAAAGAAAGAGTCATGATTAGACAGTGGAATACATCAAGAAAATAGCTACGGGTACGGAGTATAGGAAAAATATGCGGTGGGCAGGAACTGAAAAATCAGGATTAAAAATGCCGTGATAAAGAATAGTATAAATAAGGGGAAAAGCAAGAGAATGATACATGTACTACGATTCAAAGTTGTTATTGCATTCAACTAAAAGTTCGACGGATACAAGATTTCAAACGAAAAGGAATTTTACAAAAGGGGTAACAGCATTATTATTGAAAGCAGAAAACATAATAATTCTTCTTCGATTACTAGGCCGCTGCATTCTCATCACGCGAGTTGAATCCTGCGCTGGGTCCGCCTTATCCTCGAGGTTCGAACTACGCAATAATCATCACTTGGCAGGAGTGGAGAGTGTGGACGGGTCTCTTCCTTGTAGCTCCTTCCTTTTTGGGCAACCGTTGATAAGATGTTCGCTGGATCCGCAAATCAGACATTTCCTTTGGGCGCGGCGACAATCCCTCTGAAGATGTCCTGGACTCCTACAGTACCCACAACATTGGGTCTTATGCTGCTTCTGTCGCGGGGAAACAAATGAGCGCTTCATCTTCTTCTCTTTTCCTCGTCTAACAGGGATCCCTTTACGATTGGAAACTCCCGCTGGTGTCTGATTCGTCTGCCTTCTCAGTCCTTCAGCTAACAAGTCGTTCGTTCGCTCCTGGGCTTCCTTCATACCTTGCAGTACACTCAGAATCTCAATGGTCTGATTCTGGGAGTGGAGATAGAGGAAGAGTCGTTGGAAGACATGATCCTGAAACAATGATTTTGAGGACGATATAAGGCACAAGCTATAAGAATCAAAATATAATATGGATTGGGCAAGGAATCAAGAACATCGGATGTGATGAAATTTATTACAAGTGGAAATCAACTGTAGGATTCTAAGTCACTTAAACAGAGTACGGTAGTGTAACTATGATGTAGTTCGCAATTACAACCACGTAACCTTGCCAAGTCACCTGAAACCCTAGCGAATGAATAGCAGAACACACCATGTGAATATGGATCAAGAATGACGAGTTTACAACCTAGATCGAGGAATATCTTAGATTGTCAAGCTATACACGGAAAACTGCAATCCCAATCGAAGCAAAACCTGGCTCTGATACCAACTAAACCATGTCACGCCCCGCTTCCCAAAATACAGAATACGAGGGGTTGAGAAGGCCAGCCATGCTCCTACGGTCAAGGAAATAACCTACCGTAGTCATACTTCGGCTTCTACCTTTACGTGGTAATCAGTAAGTAATGCGCAGGTAATGAGAAATGCAGTAACTGAAACAAAACAATATAAAGAACTGACTTGATGGAAAACAAAAGGGTATAACTCTGGATAGCTAATGAAGATGTCCTTGATGTGCGTCTGGTCCTGGTCCCGGCTAAATCCACTCCTCACACTGAGCATGCATACTCAGGTCGTCAGAGCGACACAATAGCAAAATAATATATAGATACAAGTGACAACTCGAACAGTGATAATAGATATATATGACAGTAAATCAAGGAGGTATAGGTATGAACATGCAGTAACCCAAGAAGTGTCTAATAGATCAAGTGAACAGTAAAGCAGTAAAATAATATGCTAGGTATGTCAACAACGGTAAGTAATGTATATCAATGCCATTGTTTCCCCTCAATCAGAACATAACTCTACTTCTAAAACTGAAAAGTAAAGCACTGCTTCATAAAAAAAAAAGAGACTGAACACCAAAGGCAATTTACCCGTGCAAGAATCACATGCACTTAATGATAGCAAATTAAATCATACGATGCACAAGCACAGCGGAGAGCTAAAATAAAAAGAACACTTAACAAACAATAAAATACTTAATTAAAACATTTATTTATTTATTATTACATTCAAAAAAGATCACCAAATATGGGATCGGAAAGACAAGGGTTCGCAAAGATAAAAAGAAGATTCCCTAGCTCCCTTTCTGTCTTCTCCACCACGTCGAAACTGCGATCCTCTCGAGAGGAAGACATCCAACGATCGTCGCCACATTCATTGGAAAAGGTGGCGATGACAACCCGGCGAGCCCGTATCTGGCCCAGCAAGTGGAAAGAGCAGTCCCTCAGGGCTTTAGTGATCAAGAGCGTTTCGAAAAAGCTCTCGATCTTATCCTCGGCCGCATCAAGCATTGCCGAGGACATCTCCACCGGAGGAGGGGGAATGTCGGCGAGCACCGAGGCAAGGATCATCAGAAGCCAAATGGAATGCGGAGGGAGAGCAGACCCCACATGAGTCAAAAGTTCGTGCATTGCAGCATCGCATTGCTCGTCCGTAAGAGAAGGGTCGACTAGGCGCGCAGCAAAACGGGGAACAATGTCCCGGATCGGCACTTCCTATGGTTGATGGCGGGCGTGAGGGCGGTTGCAAGCCATGATAGAAGAAGTTCTCTGAAGATGAGAGGAGAAAAGGCTCGGCCTTGAACTATATATAGACCCGAGCACAAAAGATTCTGTGCACAATGGACCCGGGAAATCAAGATTTTGGAAATACAAGTTTGGCTTGAAAAAAGAAGATGAAAAGATATCTCAGGTGAAGCAACGCTTCCGATTCCCCCAATCAGAGCAAAGCTCTACCTTGAAAATCTAAGTTTTAATAAAGGAAGCAACTCTTCAGTTGCGCAAGCGCTGCGCTGCGCGACACGTGTCTGCGCAGCTGCGCAAGCTGCGCTGCGCGACACGTGTCTGCGCAGCTGCGCAAGCGCAGCTGCGCTGCCCGACGCGTGTCTGCGCAGCTGCGCAAGCACAGCTTGTGCTTGCGCAAGTGCTGCGCTGTACGACACGTGTCTGCGCAGTTGCGCAAGCACAGCTGCGCGAGCGCTGCGCTGCGCGATACGTGTCATGTGCTGGGGCATTTACGCAAAACAGAATTGAAATTTTAAAGAAATCTTTTCTGTTCTTGTTAAAATAAGAAAATTTTCTTCTGTAAAACAGGGGCCCTTGGATCAAAGATCCAACGGTGGGGAAAATTCCCCAAATCGCTCAGAGAAAGATCTCTTCAACAAATTTAACTAATTTATGGGCACTATAAAAAGGACCCCAGATCTCAATTCAAAGGCATCAACATTTCTTGAAAAATCAAGAGCTTCAAACGGAGAGAACTCTGAGAAAATTTTTAAGAAAAAGGTAAAAACCTTCACAAAAAAGAAGAAATTTCTTCTGATAGATCATTGATCTAAAAACCAGATCAATGATCTTCACATAATAAACAGTGCTTTGCACTTCTTATGAGCCACTGGTTCTTTAAAAAACAAAACAAAAATAAATAAATAATAAAGAACAGTGCTTTCCACTTTTATGAATCTTTGGTTCCTAAAATAAAAAGAAAAAACTTGTTTTTTCTTTGATCTAAATTAGATCAAGGAAACGAATAGTGCTTTGCACTTCTTTTATGAACCATTGGTTCCTGAATTTAAAAGATTCTTGAATCATAGTGCCTTGCACTTGCAAATTGCACTGTTACGCTCTTGGATTGGCGCAAGCCACCAGAGCGCTCCACGTGTCAGCAGCGCAGGCGCAGCGCATTAGCGCAGCGCACTGCGCTTGCGCGACACGTGTCAACACTATAAGCGCTTGCGTTCTCTGATTGGCGCAAAGCGCCTGATAAATGCAATGCATTTCCTAAAGGGCCAGGCCCAAGTCAAAAGTCTAAACAGACCAAGAATAATGCTATGCATTATTTAAATGGGCAGAGCCCAATTGAGAGGTCCAATGAACCAAAAAAAATGCTCTGCATTATAATAAAAAGGGCAGAGCCCAGTCAAAATGGGCATAAATGGCCTGAAGTAATGCTATGTATTATTCTAAAAAGGGGAAAGCCCAGACAAAGGCCAAATGCAAACAAAATGTGGACATTTTTAACTGGACTTAGCCCAATTTTGGCTGCAAGTCCTTAAACTAAATTGACTGAGCAAGATTGCTCTCTTAAATCAATTTACGACCGGTTCGAGGGTACATCTCCGAAGTCCTCTGACACCCATCGTTGTAATCCTTCAACGACGTCAGAGAGGTGACGGGTCCCGACGACCACACATCAACATGGACTGCGGGGTCCTTAAACTCGTGGACCGAAACGTCCTTAAACTAATTTTGGACCGAAACGTGCTTAAACTAATGTCGGACCACCACGTCTCTAAACTGGAATATAGACCACCACGTCCCTAAACTGGCAATGGATCGAAACGTCCTTAAACTAATGTTGGACCGAAACGTCCTTAAACTAATGTCGGACCACCATGTCTCTAAACTGGAACATAGACCACCACGTCCCTAAACTGGAATACGGACCACCACGTTTCTAAACTGGAATATAGACCACCATGTCCCTAAACTGGCAATGAACCGAAACGTCCTTAAACTAATATTGGACCGAAACGTCCTTAAACTAATGTTGGACCACCACGTCCCTAAACTGGAACATGGACCACCACGTCACTAAACTGGAACAATAGAGCCTCCAAATGCTCTTTTGCCTGATCTAAATGATCCCGTTTAAGTTGATCTTAGCCCCAAACACGGCTAACGTATTCTTAAATATTCAAATGGACTATAAAACTACAAATCAACTTTGGTTCAAGGGTACATCTCTGAACTCCTCTGACACCTATCGTTGTAAACCTTCAACGACGTCAGAGAGGTGATGAGTCCCGACGGCCATATATTAAATGGATCACCACGTTAAGTTGATCTTAGTCTCAAACAGGACTAACGTATCCTTAACAAACGTTTAAGTTGATCTTAGCCTCAATACGGCTAACGTATCCTTAAACTAAAAACACCAAACCCAAATCTAAGTAAATACGGATTTGGACTAATCCATGTCCTACGGGCGACGGCATTACTCAGTCTCCGTATACAATCCACGGGCAACCACAAACAAAACAAACACTCACGACATGAAGTGAAATTCTGGAGAAGGAGAAAGTGGCTACCGGATGTGGTAGCGTAATTAACTGCAGGGGCTTGCGCCTGCAGGGAAGAGCGTCCCCACAATCAAAAACCCCTCTAGCGAGGGGGAATCTGACGAAGTCTGCTACATCGGTCGCATCCGTCTAAACCTCCGATATACGGTGCCATAAATCAACTTGGTATCTTCAGAGAGGTGGACGGATAAAACCATATAGTATCTGCCCCGAATCTCAGGCTAGACGTCCTAACGCGTCGGCCGCAATTCGGAGGGGAACAGATTCTGGCACGCCCGGTGGGACCTTTTCCTCTTTCCACTCCACACTTCGCGTGTCGTGTTTTTCCCGCGATCAAATAATCGCGGTGTGTATGTTTTTGGTTGCCCTTAGGGGAGTGGATATTGAAGCCGGCATTTCGTCTCTATGAAGAATGGCATTTACTCCCACCCTAGCAACTCAGGCTCTGTCATATCCGGCGGAATCAAGTATGAGTCACTTGCAGCCTTAAATCTCTGCAATCCGACTCTTCAAGAAATCAACGGGCTTCTTTTTTTTGGTCGATGCTCCCACCTCCCACCCTCGATGCCTCAACGCCGATGGAGGAAGCCTAGAGGATGTCTGTCGTCCATAAGCAGGCTCCCCAATCAGCAGCCTTGCCGATGAAATCGGTCCTCAAACAACTGGCACATGCCAAAGACCAAGGTCGACGCAGGGGGCAGAATATTCAAGCTCTTCAAGAAATCAACGGGCTTCTTTTTGGGTCGATGCTCCCACCTCCCACCCTCGGTGCCTCAACGCCGATGGAGGAAGCCTAGAGGATGTGTGTCGTCCACAGGCAGGCTCCCCAATCAGCAGCCTTACCGATGAAATCGGTCCTCAAACAACTGGCACATGCCAAAGGCCAAGGTCGACGCAGGGGGCAGAATATTCAAGCTCTTCAAGAAATCAATGGCTTCAAACTGCACTAGCTGCAACTGCAACTCTCACTCCGTCCCATCTGGAGGAGTGACTTACGGGCCTCAAGCGGCCTCCCTTTTCAAGATGCCAATGGAGGAGGTAACTCAAGCCACCACTGGGCTCTTCTTCGGGACCATGCTCCCGCCAACGAGCTTCAGCGCTCCTGTACCATCGCAAGAAGCTCCCAAGAAGTCATTTTTCAGCGCTCCTGTGCTTATTTACGCCTTACTTTGCATTATACTATATATAAGCACACACAAAAAATTGTGATAATAAAAGAGTAGAAAGTGAAAAATTATATTTAAAAGATATGAATAGTTTAAGAAAAACAAGAAAATTAGATGTTTTCTTAAATGAAACTAGTAATAAGTGGTTATAAGCTGTTGTCCCAAAGGTTAGTAAGATGAAGGAAATTACTAATCTGAGGATAAAAATAATCCTGAAAAATAGTTCCTATTCTGGAAGCCAAACATTTGAACGTTGAAACCCTACTATACGCACGTACACACATCTTGAAACTCGGGATAGTAGAGGATACCTTGAAATGCTCTTGTCTAGAAGCCAAAGTATGAAGAAAATAAAAGTGGAGAATAAAAGATAAAATGGTGAAAAGAAAAATGAACGCTGGTTTTGTTATCACCGAGGCAGCAATAAAAAAATATAGCGAGGTGCTTTATCACCTAGTGCCTTAGACCAACTGGTTTGGGAGCCACTGCTAAGCCTTAGGTGTTGCAAGACGAGAAAAAACACCTAATTAGCAAGCACATGAGTAATCGATCGGTTAGTACCTCAAGAAGTATTAACGGTCGCATGAAGAATGTGTGAGCAAATTCCATATAAATATCTATTAAAAAGTACTGAGGTAGATGGACAAGAGTATGATTGCTTGAATTGAATTCTCTGAGTGTAGGGATGTCCAGTTCACACACGTAGGGGTATATGATCAATGTTTGGAAGAAAGGTAGGAATGAAAACTAAAGGCGATATTTTATTGAGGGATGATGTGATTTCTAACATCTTTTCATGACTATTAAGATAGGACTCATAGCAACTGAAAAGCTGGTAGAGTTGAAAACTCTTATTTTCAAGTTCTTTCTTATATAATTCTTATCTTTATATAACTTTCACCATCTCTCTTTTATTATACGATTTTGTGGGTGTAATCCGCTGAAAACCCTCAGGAGACAACACCCCTCCTACTAGGGATATACCACTGGCGCCGAGTAAGGAAGACCGGGGGCAACTCTCCTTCTGGACTGACTCCGCCGACTCCAACGGCGGAAATTGATGCTGCTGTTCTAACTGGAAACATCTTTGAACCACTTAGGAAGGTCCACAAGAACTCTCCGACCACTGTGCTGAAAAGATCTCCTTCACCTATGGAGAGCGCTACAAAGGTGAAGCCGGAAAAGCCCCCTCAACGGCTGTCCTCTAAAATCTATAAGGTCTGGCGTCAAGTCCAAGACTCGGTAATTGATCAAGATTATCCCCGCCGACAGAAAAATATGAAAGTTCAGCGGGAAGAGGACCGTCCTATCAATCCACAAAAGGCGATAGCTACTTGGGTGCCCACGGCAAGTGACCCACGGCCGACGTTCGTCAGTGAGCTGCTATCTGAAGAAAGGGTGGCTGCGTTAAAAGACGTGCTTGTGCAGCATAAAGATTGCTTCGTATAGAACTATTCCGAAATGCCAAGATTAGATCCAGAGATTGCTGTCCATAAATTGGCGATATCCCCGGACGTCAAGCCAGTCAAACAGGCGCCGAGGAGAATGCGGCTCGAGCTTGAGATGAGCATCAACGCCGAGATCAAGAAGTTAATCGACTCTGGCTTTATCCAGGAGGTTCAATACCCTGAATGGATCGCCAACATCGTCCCGGTAATGAAGAAAAATGGGACAGTGCGCATATGCGTAGACTTCCGGGATCTTAATAAAGCTTGCCCGAAGGACGATTTCCCAGTGCCAGTCACCGAACTGATGATAAACAATACGTCCACTCATGATGTTTTTTTCTTCATAGACGGCTCATCGGGGTATAACCAGATAAAGATGCATCCCGAAGACCAGAAGCACACCGCCTTCAGGACCCCTTTAGGAATATTTTGTTACAAGGTGATGCCCTTCGGTTTAAAGAATGCCGGTGCCACCTATCAGAGGGCCATGATGAAGATCTTCGATGACCTTATACACAAAATCGTCGAATGCTATATCGACAATCTCGTGGTTAAAAGCAAATCATACGAGGAACATCTCGAGCATTTGAAGACCGTATTTCAACGCCTTCGGCAATACAACTTGAAGATGAACCCCCTCAAATGTGCATTCGGAGTTTTCTCGGGCAAATTCCTGGGATTCATTGTCCGACACCGGGGCATCAAGATAGATCCATCAAAGATCAAGGATTTCATGGAAATGCCTCCGCCAAGGACTCTCAAACAGCTGCGGTCTCTCCAAGGGAAGCTCGCGTATATACGGCGATTTATAGCCAACCTTTCAGGAAAGTGCCGTCCTTACAGCCACCTGATGAAGAAGGGAACCCCGTTCGTCTGGGATCGCAAATGCCAAGACGCACTAGACGAAATCAAACAATACCTGCAGAACCTGCTAGTGCTGGCTGCTCCGGTCAGGGGAAAGCCCCTCATTCTTTATACAACCTCCCTCGAAAGTTCCTTAGGCGCATTATGGGCACAAGAGAACGACCAAGGGAAGGAAAGAGCACTCTACTACTTAAGTCGAGTTCTGCTGGGGGCAGAAAGCAACTACTCCCCCATTGAAAAACACTGCCTGGCGTTGATCTTCGCGATGACAAAGCTCAGGCACTATGCGTTGGCGCATGAGGTCCGTCTCATTTCAAAGGTAGACCCTCTTAAGTATTTAATGTCAAAGGCCATATTGACGGGACTGTTCCCCTCCGAAGGACGGCCGAGACGCGGGACGTCTCGCCTGAGATTCGGGACAGATGCTAATTGGTGCTATCCGTCTACCTCTCCGAAGATGCCAAGTTGATTTATGGCACCGTGTATCGAAGGTTTAAACGGATGCGTCCGATGTAGCAGACTTCGTCAGATTCCTCCTCGTTTGAGGGGTTTTTGATTGTGGGGACGCTCTTCCCTGCAGGCGCAAGCCCCTGCAGTTAATTACGCTACCGCAACGTGGTAACAACTTTCTCCTTCTCCAGCTGGTCACTTCGTGTCGTGGGTGTTTGTTTTGTATTTTGTTGCCCGTGGATTGTTTACGGAGACTGAGTTATGTCGTCGCCCGTAGGGCGTGGACTAGTCCAAATCCGTATTATCTTAGATTTGGGTTTGGGGGTTTGGTTTGAGGATACGTCAGCCATACTTGAGGCTAAGATCAACTCAAACGTTTGTTAAGGATACGTTAGTTTAACTTTGAGACTAAGATCAACTTAACGGGATCGTTTAGATCCGACAAAAGAGCATGCGGGTTCTATTGTTCCAGTTTAGGGACCTAGTGGTCCATTGAATGTATGGCCGTCGGGACCCATCACCTCTCTGACGACGTTGAAGGATTACAACGACAGATGTCAGAGGAGTTCAGAGATGTACCCTTGAGCCAGAGTTAATTGGGGGAATTCATAGTCCAGTCTGTTTGAAGGTTTAAGGATACGTTAGCCATCTTTGAGGCTAAGATCAACTTAAACGGGACCGTTTAGATCCGACAAAAGAGCATGCAGGGGGAGCTCTATTGTTCTAGTTTAAGGACATTGCGGTCCATGGGTAGTTTAAGGACATTGCGGTCCATGGGTAGTTTAAGGACATTGCGGTCCAGTATGTGCTCTGGATGCTTCACACGGGTTCACTGCCGTGCTTAGCGAGGACCAGGCTCCGCTCTGGACGTTTTCCGTGGGGTCAAAGAGTGACGTTATCCGCATTCCACGTAACCAGGAATTTTGCACTAGATGCTTCACACGGGTTCACTGCCGCGCTCGGCGAGGACTAGGCTCCGCTCTGGATGCTTCACACGGGTTCACTGCCGTGCTCTGCGAGGACCAGGATCCGCTCTGGACGTTTTCCGTGGGGTCAAAGAGTGACATTATCCGCGTTCCACGTAACCAGGAATTTTGCATTAGACACGGGTTTAAGGACCCCGCAGTCCATATCAATGTGTGGTCTTCGGGACCCGTCACCTCTTTGAAGACATTGAGGGATTACAATGCCAAATATTAAAGGAGTGAAGAGATGTACCCTAGAACCGGAGTGGATTAAATAGTCCTTGACCCAATCTGGGATCAAGACCGATTAATTATGTTATGAGCCCATTGGCCCAGTTAATCACAAATTGAGGACTTATGGCCATCTTGGGCTAAGTCCAATCAGGAGAGGCTTTGCCTCCATCCATTTAGCCAATTGGGCCAAAGCCTAGTGTTAAACACTACAGAGCAATCAGTGTTGAACACTGGGAATGAGGTTGACAAGTTAGTGTTTAACACTAAAAGATAATCGGTGTTAAACACCAGCAACAAGGCTTTTCAAATTAGTGTTAGACACTAAAACGGATCAGTGTTGAACACTGCAAATAAAGCTTTTTGATTAGTGTTGAACACTAAGGCCCAACAGTGTTTTAACACTGGGTTCGAGAGTTTCAATTTAGTGTTAAACACTAAGGCAAGAGGGGTCACGTGGCAGCACGTGAGAGCGCCCTCCCTTCATTTATTCTGCTGAGATTATCGCGTCTTTCAGAGCATCACGTGCCATCACGTGATGGGCATTCGAATGCCTGTGTATTACAGCTTCTGTCAAGGGTCACGTGGGTCACGTGAGGTGCTGCCTCAAAGGGGTTTTCTGTAGATCTCCTGGGGGGGTCACGTGGTGACACGTGACCCTGCCTCTATGTATGTTATTTAGAGGATCTGTTAACCTTTTCTCAGGAATTAAGTTCCTCGAGCTTCAAACTTCAGAGGGATTAAATTCTTACTTCCTCTTAAAGGTTTATATTCTGAATAGAGTTGGACTCTGAATTTTCTGCAGGAATTAAATCCCTCATTCATGTGAAGAACCAAATAGGGTTGAACCCTAATAAAAGCTTTTAAGGAATTAAATTCCCACTCTCTCGTTAAATTATGATCAAGGGAATTAAATCCCCGCTGTTCCAACAGAACTAGGCTCTTAATTAGGGTTAAACCCTGTTTCTTTTTGTTCTGAAGGAATTAAATTCCCATGATACAGGGTCAAGCCCTAATTTTATTTTAAAGGAATTAAATTCCTATAGTTCTGTGAGAATTAAATTCTCGTGCTTGCATTCCCTCTCTATGTTTTGGATCTGCATGGCAGGATCTCAACCCATTGAGAATTAAATTCTCAACTTCAGGGGGAGATGTGCTCTTTACAGATCCTCTATCCAAGAGAGAAGAAATATATTCTTCTGTTTTATATATCAGAGTTAAACTCTGTTGAGAATTAAATTCTCTTTTTCTTTCAAGGAGCTTTTCCCTTTCTTACCTAGGGTTTTTGCAGAAGATCCAAGTTTCTCAAAGTATCAAAGCTCTCTTCCTTTTCTTTTTTCTCTCCCTGTCTCTGTATATATTTTTATGTATCTCTTGGCTCCTATTTATAGGAGAAGCAGCCGAATCAATCAGTTTTTGACGAATCTTCATTGAGAGATTTGATTTGCATCCATCGTTCGTTTTGGACCTTTGGATTATTAGGTGAATTTTATTCACCATTGGATTTCAAATCCAGGGATTCCCCTTTGTTATTTCGGTTAGATTTAAAGGGGAAATCTTTCCAAACCCGAGATTTTCCCATAGATAGATCACCTCTGAATCTTCAATTCGATTGGTTCCAGATAATCGCTTTCCTTCAGAATTTAATTCTGTTGACAAAATGGGCTTTGAAAGCCGATCACGTGTGACCACGTGATCCATGGTCACGTGTGGACACGTGACCCTCTTTGGAATGAGCCTCCCTCCTTCTTTTTGCGCTGTCTTCTGGTTGCTGCTTAACCGTCACGTGCCACCACGTGACCCCCGGTCACGTGTGAGCACGTGACCCTTTTTTGGATTCTTTTTCTTGGTTTAACTGGAGAACAATTCTGATGTTTTGAGCGTCACGTGCCAACACGTGACCCCTGGTCACGTGGGAGCACGTGACCTCTTTTGAAGCTTTTTTCTTGATTTGATCAGGGATCCGGTGTGCCTTTGATGCTTGCATTTAAATGTCACGTGCCGACACGTGACCCTGGTCACGTGGGAGCACGTGACTCTTTCTGAAGCCCTTCTCTTCGATGGAGTCAGAAAACTGAACTTGCCTTGATGATGTGTTTAGGTGTCACGTGCCAACACGTGACTGCTGGTCACGTGTAAGCACGTGACCCTCTTCTGAAGCTTTTTCCATAAGCTTTTCTGATTTTAAATCAGGAAACAAATGCCCCCACAGCGTTGTTCTCACGTGTCAGCACGTGAGTGCAACGCTGTCACCTCTTGTGACCGTTGGATTCCTCTAGGGATCTGGGGAGATGAAACGTTTCCATTGCTTTCTATAAATACCTCTGTCTCTTCATAGGAGCCTTCACTTTGCTCATCTTCTTCTTCTGAGAACTTTTCTCTTGAGAATTTAATTCTCGCTTCCAGAGCTTAGTTCTCTGCCTTGAAACAATTTTCAGAGTTTAACTCTGTTCAAAAAGATTTTTTTTCCTCAGGTAATGTTCTTGGACAAACGATGGACCTTCACATTCCTCTGGATTTTAAATCCAAAACAAGGGTTTTTACCCTTTTTTCTTCATGTTTTCCTATAAGGACCGCTTAACCTTCAAACTGTAGATCTTTTAGGGTTTAGATGATCTTTGGGGAGATGATGATGGCGTTTCAACTCCATGGAATTTAATTCCATCAAAAATGTTTCTGGGAATTTAATTCCCTTTTCTTAATAAGGAATTTTAATTCCAATGAAGGACTTGATTTCTTCACGCCGAGGCTTCCTGGGGTCTCTTGGCCCGAGGTTGTTCTTCTGCAATTAATGCAATGGGGGTTTTGTAATGATTCTCATGACCTTTATTTCAGGTATCATGGATGCCCATCTGTATGGTCTTGACGAGATCATTTCCTATGAGAATATTCGTGCACTGGGCCGCAGTCAGAACCAGGAGTTCACCGATGCTCAATGTGCCGAGATCATGAGCCGCTTTGATGAGTACGACCATCGGCTACTCCCCCGTCGCTCTTCTCTTCTGAGGCTGATCGTGCTGGCGATCAGGGAGGCTCTCCCTCTATTCTGTGCTGGTGTGCCGCTTGGGGCATTGGACGCCGCCGAGGATAAAGTACACTCGGTGTATCTGATGCACTTGATCTCAAAGAGAAGGTGGGATAATCTCATTGATCTCCTGCATCAGATGTTCCAGCAGTCGGCCATACTTGCCGCCTACCGGAGGGTAGAGGACATCCGCGGGGACCCCGATGCTTGTGATCGTGAGAGGAAGCATACTCGGGAGGTTCGAAATGCTTGGAAGATCTTGAATAAAGTTAATTTTGAGTTTCTTAACCCATGCCCCGCATCTGAAGTTCTACCGTTGTAAATGTGTCCTCTGTATTTTGTATGAACCTCTTGAAGTATGAGTGACAATTGTTATTATGTCTTTCTATGTTTGCATGTCTTTTCTCTGGGATTTTATCATTTTGCTACTGTTGTTGTTGGTGCTTTCAATATGCAGGGTGCTACTCTATTTTTTTAGTGTACATCAGGTTTAGGCCTCACGTAGTCTGCACGTGGGGTCCCCTGATGTGGCTGTTCACAAAATCTTCTCATGCCCTATTTTCAGTGCACAATATTAGATGCAGAAAAAAAGGGCCTTGGAAATAGTTCCATCTCCTTGATTTTCGATGTCTTTCCTTTTTTGGGCCTTGGAAATAGCTTCACCATGCAAGATTTTCCGCGCACAGTGATTGATAGGATACGAGCGTGTTCGAGTTCTAGTTTAAATACCGCAATCAAGACGGTTTCGCACGTAGCTAGCCGGTTGAGTACGGGTCGTCCGCAGGGAGATGGGAGTCTTTTTCTATGTGTTTTTCGACGAGTTAAGTCCGGTTGTTCAGATTTTGTTTGTAGTTATCTAAGTGTTGAGTTGATATTTAAAGAGAGCATGTTAGGGTTAGGATTAGGTTAGTTTGAGTTAGGAGTCTCCACATCTTTCGTTTCCCTTCTTAATATCGTGTTACGGTAATCGGCAACAACGGGGATTAGCACGACTAGGAAGGACTTTGCGAGTATAAGCTAGGCTTTCCAACGCATAAGTCTTCCTTTTGGTGCTTGTCCGTCCGTTCTTGGCTCTTAGCCATAACCTCCAGTTAATCCAACCACAACCGGTCTCACTACGGAATCACCGCTATCATGTAGGATAGGGTGGCGTAAGGAGCGGATTGTGGTTGGGTTAACGGGAGTCGATTTAAGATGTTGGGAAAAGAAAGAGTGAGAGAGATTTCCTTCTCTCAAACTTCCCTTATCCTACCCTAACAAGAATGAACTACTCACACATCATAATACGGAAAAATAAAACAACACAAAAGAGGAAGATAGAAAGAAGGAGATTAGAAGAATACGACTAACTATTTGCGATCTCACCTTGGCGAGGATCAAGCGTAAGTATCATTGTCATATGTAAGGATAAAGAAAAAGGAGAGGAAAGAAATAACAAGGAAATAACAACTACTTAACGAATTAAAATTACAACAAGCATAAATATAAGGAGACAAGCATGATAATAAAATGGTCTTCTTTATTCATCACTCTTCACTCAAAAGCTCACTTACAAGTTTAATGGAGAAGAGGTGAGAAGAGGAAGAAGAACATGTAACTAAAACTTAGCAAAAGAAATACAAGAATTGGACCCCTTTCCTTCACAAACTTCTGGGCTATTTATAGGCCAAAACATGAAACCCTAGGGCAACCACCAGAACCATGATGAAAATACCAAACTACCCCCCAAAACCCTGCAAAAGAGGCGCCAGAATGGCCGCGGAACCGCGGCCTGGACCCCACTTTGGCCGCGGTTCCGCGGCCATTCTGTGGAGTTGGGGTTTGTGCTTTCTTGTGGTGGCCTGATCTGTTGTGTGCTTCATTCTGGTATATGTATTTTCTCAATTTGGCTCCACGATTTTTCCAGAATTTCTGTTGAAGGAAAGGTGGACTTTTTGTTAAGATTTTGTCATGATTGTCTCGAGCTCCGCGTAGATCTCTTGGATCTTGTGCTACCATTGAGCCTTGTGCCTGAAAACGACATTGATTTGACATTTTGTCTTCATAAACTGGTATCTGGCAGCATACGGATGAAGAGCGGAGACCGTGTTTTATCTGTGGTTGGCAGGAACCGGATTTTTGTCGTGTTTTTCATGAATTTCTCCGTTTGAGAACCGAGAACCTGTATCCTGCAATTGACTAGCAAACACGGCTCAAGAGTATCTACGGATATGCAATGTGATAAAAATTGGGCGGTATGAAAATGCAAAAATCTGATATGAACAAATACCCCCAAACTTATCATTTGCTCGTCCCGAGCAAAGTCCATTTATTCACAAAAAATTTCCTAACCTCACTTTCGCAGGGAACGCGATTGCACTGAGCATGTGCAACAAGCCGTTAAACCTCTAGGTGTCCCTAGTAGGAGGAGTGTTGTCTCCTGAGGGTTTTCAGCGGATACTACCCACAAAATCCGGTCAAGTTGGTTTGTAAAAAATGACTAAGTTTCAAACCCTAAAGTTTTGTTTTTAGAAAATAACAATTCTATAATCCTAAGTCTAGATTATCGAACCTTTATTTTTCACACCTCACATCTTATTTAACTACAGATTTTATATGTCTTTACGTGCAGTGCGGATAGTGTCGTAAAGTTCCAGAAGGATCGATTAGAGTCATCATGTCGCACAATAAAGCCCAGATAATAATTTTAAAAGGATCACATAAGTTTTATAACGAGTTAAGCATTTTTCAAGTTTCGTTTTCCAGTAAGGTTTCAACTTCAGAATTTCTATCTTCCTTAACAGGAAACTAAGTCGTATTTTTCACTCCACCTTTTTCTTGTTTTCATTTTATACACACCTCTGTGAATGTGCAATAGTCTTTATCATAGAATAAAACCTTCATATCTCCGCTAAAATTTTTATAAAAGCCTGTCTTTTATCAAGATTATTCTCACACAAAGAACCGTTAGGAATTTTAACTCGGAGAGAACACTTGCTTGACTTTGTTTTAAACTGGACTTTCTAGGCTTCTTAGCGAGCTTTGGGCCAATGCACCCAAACCAGTTGGTTTTAGGGCATTAGGTGTAGAAACACCCCAGCGGACTTAATTACTCAAGTTACCTAGGTCCAAAAACAAAAGACAGTTTGGCGTGAAAATCAGATGATTTAATACGAACGGAGATATAACCGGCAGTTCAAATATTTTTTTTTTTGGATAAAAGACGTGTCTAGTGGGTTTGGTGTGTAATCATTCCAATCAAGTTTTAGATGGGTTATTTTTCAGACTTAGCTCCAATTACGGCATCAATAACAATCCTTCATATTCGCTTTACTTCATAAACTATTCTTGATATTACTTATTTCAGAACAAACCTATTTGATCCTCAGAAAATCATTTATCTGTTTAAAAGTTTAACATGAAAAACTTGTCATCTAATTCCCAAAACTCACGACACGTGTAGTGTGATGTAAAGACTTATATCAGCTATAGTTAACTTCAAAGGAGAGTTATCTTTCAGGTTTTCAAAATCCAAACATAAGATCTAGTTATTCCTATTTTTTCAAACGAAAACCGTCGAATGTTGAGTCAGAGTTCTTTCACAAGCTAACTTGACAAAAAGTTTTTATATTTTTAGAAAATTTTCAAATTTTTATGGTTTTTATGGATTTAATATGCAGATGCAAAATATACATATGAATGCGAAGGTAAGAAATGCGTACCGAGCGTACCCCCAAACTTAAACTGGACAGTGTCCTCACTGTCATTGCATGAAGAGAGTAGTTTGAAGGTTACGAAATTGTTGGTTAGCGATACACAATTTTTATTTGTTTTTGTTTTGAAAGAAAAGAAAAAGAATATACACAAATATAAACAAAATGGTTTGTACATACCCCCAAACTTATTTGGAACAGTGTCCACTGTTCTTGGCTGGATAACCGAAGTTTGGAGGTAGGCAGAGGAAGATCAAGCAAGGTAAACCGGCTCCTGTAAGAACAGGAGCTCCTCTGTTGGTTCGGCGCTAAGGTACGGTTTGCATCGGTGTCCGTTCACTTTGAAGAGTGAACCGTCCTTTGGATTTTCCAAATCCACAGCGCCCTGCGGATACACAGTCCGCACAAAATACGGCCCTTTCCAGCGAGATCGGAGCTTTCCAGGATGGAAGTGAAGTCGGGTGTCGTAAAGAAGTACCTGCTGACCAGGTACGAAGATTTTGCGCACAAGGTGTTTATCATGAAACACCTTCGTTCGATTCTTAACGACAACCGCGTTGTCGTAAGCCTCATCCCTAAGCTCGCTCAGTTCGTTCAGCTGCAGCTTCCGATGGCTGCCCGCGTCCTCCAGAGACAGATTCAGCTCCTTTATCGCCCAAAACGCGCGATGCTCGATTTCGACAGGAAGGTGGCAGGCTTTTCCGTACACAAGCCGATAGGGAGACATGCCAAGGTCGGTCTTATAAGCGGTTCTAAATGCCCAAAGGGCATCAGTGAGTTTCAAAGACCAATCCTTACGGTTCTTGGAAACCGTTTTCTCCAGTATCTGCTTGATTTGCCGATTTGAAACTTCGGCCTGCCCGCAGGTTTGGGGGTGGTAGGGCGTAGAAAGCTTATGATTAATGGAGTATTTCCGCATCAAGGCCTCGAAAGTCCTATTGCAGAAATGACTTCCATTGTCGCTAATGATCGCTCGGGGGTGCCCAAACCGTGAGAAAATGTTTTCTTTAAGGAACCTAACGACAACCTTGTTGTCGTTAGTTCGGCTGGGCACAGCCTCGACCCATTTAGAGACGTAATCAACAGCTAGAAGGATGTACAAGTTCCCAAAAGAGCTGGGAAACGGCCCCATGAAGTCTATCCCCCAAACATCGAAAATCTCCACAACCAAGATTGGTTGGAGCGGCATCTCATTCCTCCGGGATATCCGGCCCATGTGTTGGCACCGGGAGCAAGTCTTGCAATAATCGTGAGCGTCTTTGAAAAGTTGTGGCCAGTAGAAACCACATTGCAAGATCTTCTCAGCTGTCTTTCTGGGCCCAAAATGCCCGCCACATGCTTGGTCGTGGCAAAATGACAGCACACTCTTGAATTCCTCATCTGGGACACACCGACGAATAATCTGGTCGGGACAGTACTTGAACAAGTAGGGTTCGTCCCAGTAAAAGTGTTTTACTTGGGATAAGAAGCGAAGTCTGTCCTGACGTGACCATTCGGTCGGTAGCAATCCCGTGGCCAAATAGTTCACAATATCTGCGAACCAAGGTTCGCAAGATACTGTCAAGAGTTGTTCATCCGGGAAAACGTCGTTTATCGGAATTGGAAGCGAAGGCGAAGAAGGAAGTCGCGAGAGATGGTCGGCAACCACGTTTTCACATCCCCGTTTGTCCTTAATGACAAGGTCAAACTCTTGAAGCAAGAGGATCCAACGGATTAACCGAGATTTGGCATCTTTCTTCGCAAAAAGATGGCGCAGAGCTGAGTGGTCAGTGTAGACAATGACTGGAGAGCCGATGAGGTAGGGCCTGAACTTTTCTAAGGCAAATACAACAGCTAAGAATTCCTTCTCAGTTGTTGTATAGTTAAGTTGGGCGTCGTTCAGGGTTCGGCTCGCGTAATAGATTACGTGCGGCATCTTGTTGATGTGCTGTCCAAGGACAGCACCGATGGCAAAGTCGGATGCATCGCACATGATCTCGAATGGGTGCGTCCAGTCAGGAGAAGAAAGAACGGGAGCAGAAGTGAGTGAGCGTTTTAGTGACTCGAATGCAGTCACACAGCTCGAGTTGAAGTCAAAAGGCGTGTCCTTGGCCAGCAAAAGCGTCAAGGGCCTAGCAATCTTGCTAAAGTCCTTGATAAACCGTCTATAGAAACCGGCATGGCCAAGGAAGGCTCGGATATCTCTGACGCATCGGGGAGGAGGCAGATTGGAAATGACCTCAATCTTTGCTTTGTCAACCTCTATGCCATTTTGCGAGATGATATGTCCTAAGACAATACCTTCGCGCACCATGAAGTGGCATTTCTCCCAGTTCAAAATGAGATTCTTGTCCTTACATCTGGTAAGGACAGCGTCGAGATGCAGCAGACACTCGTCAAAAGAATCGCCAAAGATGGAGAAGTCGTCCATGAAGATCTCCAGAAATTTCTCCACCATGTCTGAGAAAATTCCCATCATACACCGCTGGAAGGTAGCGGGCGCATTGCATAACCCAAAGGGCATGCGTCGATATGCAAACGTGCCGAAAGGACAAGTGAAAGTGGTCTTGTCCTGGTCTTTTTCGGCGATGGGAATTTGATTATAACCAGAGTAGCCATCAAGAAAACAATAGTACTCATGTCCGGCCAATCGTTCCAGCATCTGGTCAATGAAAGGTAGCGGAAAGTGGTCTTTCCGCGTTGCAGCGTTGAGTTTTCTGTAATCAATGCAAACTCGCCACCCAGTTTGGGTGCGAGTAGGGATTAACTCATTCGCCTCGTTGGTTATGACCGTGATGCCCGACTTCTTGGGGACAATGTGAATGGGGCTAACCCACTGGCTATCAGAGATAGGGTAAATGATACCACTATCTAGACATTTGACGATCTCCTTCTTCACAGCCTCCTTCATGACTGGATTAAGACGTCTTTGTGGATCCCGGGCTGGTTTGGCATCATCCATCAGATGAATGTGATGCTCAACGATGAGGGGACTAATCCCCTTGATGTCCGCCATGGACCAGCCAAAAGCTTGCCTGTTGCCGTGCAAGACCGTGAGAAGGGCTTTCTCTTGCTCGGGAGCTAGAGAAGCCGAGATGATGACAGGGAGGGTCTCGTTCTCACCTAAGTAAGCATACTTAAGGTGAGACGGCAACGGCTTGAGTTCGAGCGTTGGAGGTGAAATGATGGAAGGCAAGACTGGTGCAAAGGTCTCGAACTCAAAGGACTCCAGCAAAGGTTCAAAACGAGTGTAGGCAACCGAGTCGGATGGTTCAGGTAACTCATCCGAAAAGTCGAAAGATTCAAACTCGGGTTGTGCGCGGCTAAGATCGTTCGTGAACGTGAAACACTCGTAGTCGTTATCGGGCGCAGAAACAGCAGCAGGTTCGAAGAGACACGCACTAGTGGCGTCAAGATTATCGTATTTAAACAAAAACTCCTCGAATTCACACTCTTCGGGGGTGATCTCCTGGATCGAGCAAACATCCAGTATATGAGCATTAGGTTCGGCGGGCTGATTCCCCAACCTAAAAATGTTGAGTTCAATTGTCATATTTCCAAAAGAGAGGTTCATTGAACCATTGCGACAATTGATCACAGCATTTGAGGTTGCGAGAAATGGGCGACCGAGTATCACCGGAATTTGATTCCGGGGGTTAGCTACAGGCTGTGTATCTAAGACAATGAAGTCGACGGGGAATATGAAGTCCCCGACTTTGATTAACACATCCTCTAGCTCACCCCTAGGATGGGTGATCGATCGGTCGGCCATCTGGAGAGTGCAGTGTGTGGGTTTCAGCTCTCCGACGCCTAATTGCTCGTATACTGAATACGGAAGCAAGTTAACACTGGCACCAAGATCTAATAGTGCGCGGTTGATGTTCTTATCCCCAATAGTAATTGAAATCGTAGGACAGCCAGGGTCCTTCCGTTTTTGTGGTAAAGATTGGGTAAGGGCATCACTCACAGCACTAGCCAAGAAAACTTTCTTGGGTACCTGAGACTTCCTCTTTTTCGTGCACAAGTCCTTTAAGATTTTCGCGTAAGAAGGGACTTGTTGGACAGCATCTAAAAGAGGAATGTTAATGTTAACTTGCTTGAATAACTCCAAAATCTTCTCCATTTGTGGATTTTGTTTGTTAGACCTCAACCGGTTTGGAAATGGAACATTTTGAAAATTGGTTGAGTCTAATGCTGGAGGAGGAGATTTTGGAGTTGGAACGGATCCCAGAATAGGTGTTTTCGTGGAGTGAGAAGCGGGTCCGTTTAGAGAAGAAGAGGAAGGAGAGCCTTGTGAAGAACGGAGAATAGGCTCGGAAGACGAAGAAGAAGAAGCAGGAGAAGAAGAAGAAGAAGAAGCGGCCGGGGTGTCATCGTTGATTTGCTTGCCAATGTTGTTTTGCAGCACCCTCCCTGATCTCAGTGTGGTCACGGCACTCACATTATGGTTTTGTTGTTCAAGAGCAACATGTGCATTATGTGGGTGGCCGGGATTTGGAAGTGGCTGGGACGGGAGCTTCCCCTTCTCTCGCTCGCTCAAGGCCGCGTTCAGCTGTGCAATCTGGGCCTCGATGGTCTTGATGCTCTGCCCGTGTGCGGCGGTGTGTTGCACTAAAGATTGGATCGAAGACTGGATGTTGGCGGTGGATTGAGTCGATTGTTTAACAAACGCATCCAGACTTCGCTCGAGCGAGGAAACCTTATCGTTGTTCGACGGAACAAAGTTGTTTGGTGGAAAGGAATTGTTCGGTGCAAAGTTGTTCGTCTGGTTTTGGTAAGGCTGGGGTTGGAAGGGCTGCTGATACTGAGTTTGTTGTTGCGCTTGTTGTTGCGGTGGAGGGGCCCTTTGGAAATTGTTGCCCTGGAATTGATTCTGATTCTGATTCCAGGCGAAATTGGGGTGGTTCCTCCAACCGGGATTGAAGGTGGAAGAGTATGGATCATTCCTCGGTCTTTGCTGGAATGCATTAACCTGATCCTGTCCTTGCGAGGGTGGATTGTAAGGACACTCTTCAGTCAAGTGGGACGGATCGGAACAACAAGCGCAGATGGTACGAAGGGGGAGAACAGGGGCAGGAGTAGGAGAAGAAAATTTGCTCTCTATTGCTTCAAGCTTTTTTGTTATTGCAGCCATTTCAGCTCTCATCGCAATAGAGACATCAAGCTGGTGAATTCCTACCCTAGACTGACCGGTAGAAGTGGAGGTAGAAGAAGAAGAAGGAGTCGGTCTGGTGCTCTCCCACTGTAGCGTTTGCTCCGCAAGATCGTCAAAGAACTGCCACGCTTCCTCGTCAGATTTGGATAGGAAGTGGCCCTGACAGATGGTTTCCAGCAACTGCTTCGTTGCTGGGTTCAGTCCCTCGTATAAGGTTTGGCAGAGTTGCCATTTCTCTATACCGTGGTGAGGACACTGAACAAGAAGGTCTTTGTATCGGTCAAAGCACTTCCAAAAGGGTTCAGAAGGAAGCTGGGAGAATTGGTTGATCTCATTTCGAATTCTTGCGGTCTTATGATTTGGGTAGAATTTTTTCAGAAACGCTTTAACAAACTCGTCCCAGCTGGTGATTGAGTGGGAAGCGGTGCTATACAGCCATTTTTCTACGAGATCGCATAAAGTGAACGGAATGACCCGTAGACGTATAGCATCGTCCGACAGCTGGGTTGTTTTCATCATGGCACAGACGTTTTGAAATTTGTTAATGAAGATATAGGCATCTTCAGATTCAAGCCCATGAAAACGTGGAAGCATGTTGATGAAATGGGGCTTAATTTCAAAGTTGTCCCCATTGGCCGGAGGAAGAGAAAGGCAGGTTGGAAGTGCAGAACGGGTAGGGTAGAAACGATCCTGGAGCGCAATTCGCTGCGGCGCTACAACAGGCGGAGGTGGTGGGAGATTGGTCTCCATAGGAGGTGGAGCCAATCCCGGGGTGGTCAACGAGATGTTCGGATTAAATCCCGACATCGCGGAAGAAGAGGTTGGTGAAGGTGAAGGTGAAGGTGAAGATGTATGAACAGAATTCCGGTCAACGTCGGAGTTGGCCGGCAAAGGAAGGGGTGAAAGAGGAGTGGACGGAGTATCGACTTCGGAGTCGATCGCGTAGTCGGTCGCGACTAACGTAACGCGGACTAGACGGGCGCTAGTGTCCCGAGTCCAAGCGGACATACACTAAACGAGTTTAGTATAGTCAAAGCGGAGAAGGTGAGGGTAAGAAAACGTCAATGAAGAAAGGCGATGGGTGTTGGGTAAAAATGGATTTGGCGTCAAAAGGGCAAGTTTTTATAAAAGTTTTTGATTTTTTCTTTTTTATTTTGTTTTTAGAAAGAGATTTACAGAAGTATGTACGGAAATACGGCTTAAGCAATCACAAACAAGATATGCACAATCACACCTAGATCTAGGGTAACCTAGGTCTACTAGACCTGCTCCTGAACTTGATTGTCGAAGTTAAACAGTGTCGAGAAACAGGCTTAAAAATACACTGATCACGAGGCCAGGTAAGTGCAGAGATAAGGGGAGGTTGTCCAACGCTTTCGCGAAGTTCCTTAATTAAATAACCCTTTCTCTTTCGGCGGTTGCGCCTTTAACACTTTCCTAGACACCCCGTAAACAATATACGGTTAAGCAAGGTTCTAAACAAGGTTTATCTTCTCCTAATGAGCGCGAAGTCCTTAGGGCTGAAGTCTAGTATTTTTTAATTACAATGGACAATGCATATGCTTTAGTGATTTCCGGGGTCCTGGGAAGGGTGATGAAATCCCCACCCAATCTGGATTGGTTTCAAGCCCCTTAAGTCCGTATTAAAGAATGCAAAACAGTAACAATATCAACAGCAAACAATTTTTAATTGCGGCGCAAAGAATCCTGCACAAAAACAGTTTATTGGAAGGGGGAGAAGAATTTGCGCAAAGAAGGCTGCAGAAAACACAATTTATTGGAGCTCAGAGGAGTGGGAAGAAGGAGGGAGACTTACAGAGAGAAAATAACACCCTGACCCCACCAAACGACCGTGCAAGCGCCGCCAAACAGGTGATAAGGCCGCGCTTCCGCGGCTGTATAGAGGGATTGGGCCTTGAAATTTTGTGAAGATGCCTTTCTGTGTCTCCTCTGGTTGTCTTGATGTCCTGAAATTGGATTTGCTCACTGGAACAGCTCCAGATTTGTACAGTAGACCGGATGCTTCGTTTTCGTCCGTCGCGGAGTAGCCGCGAAAATGTGGGTCTATCTTCCCACGTCTTTGGCACTGTACTTGAACTCCGTATTTCCAACGTCCTTGGCGTCGATCTTGAGCTTCGTATTTCCTGCACACTTGCACAAAAACTAATCAAGAATAACAAGATGGTTTCTTTTACAAAGTATATATTTTTTTTGGTTTTTGGTTGTTTTTATATTCACAAATTAACCCGAAATTACACAAGGAAATAAACTACCGTCTCCCCGGCAACGGCGCCATTTGATTGATAGGATACGAGCGTGTTCGAGTTCTAGTTTAAATACCGCAATCAAGACGGTTTCGCACGTAGCTAGCCGGTTGAGTACGGGTCGTCCGCAGGGAGATGGGAGTCTTTTTCTATGTGTTTTTCGACGAGTTAAGTCCGGTTGTTCAGATTTTGTTTGTAGTTATCTAAGTGTTGAGTTGATATTTAAAGAGAGCATGTTAGGGTTAGGATTAGGTTAGTTTGAGTTAGGAGTCTCCACATCTTTCGTTTCCCTTCTTAATATCGTGTTACGGTAATCGGCAACAACGGGGATTAGCACGACTAGGAAGGACTTTGCGAGTATAAGCTAGGCTTTCCAACGCATAAGTCTTCCTTTTGGTGCTTGTCCGTCCGTTCTTGGCTCTTAGCCATAACCTCCAGTTAATCCAACCACAACCGGTCTCACTACGGAATCACCGCTATCATGTAGGATAGGGTGGCGTAAGGAGCGGATTGTGGTTGGGTTAACGGGAGTCAATTTAAGATGTTGGGAAAAGAAAGAGTGAGAGAGATTTCCTTCTCTCAAACTTCCCTTATCCTACCCTAACAAGAATGAACTACTCACACATCATAATACGGAAAAATAAAACAACACAAAAGAGGAAGATAGAAAGAAGGAGATTAGAAGAATACGACTAACTATTTGCGACCTCACCTTGGCGAGGA
The DNA here is from genome assembly GCA_030015575.1 of Agapanthus africanus. Lineage (NCBI taxonomy): Eukaryota > Viridiplantae > Streptophyta > Magnoliopsida > Asparagales > Amaryllidaceae > Agapanthus > Agapanthus africanus. The sequence goes on from JASDDO010000022.1 coordinate 774,186,184, forward strand.
TCAAGCGTAAGTATCATTGTCATATGTAAGGATAAAGAAAAAGGAGAGGAAAGAAATAACAAGGAAATAACAACTACTTAACGAATTAAAATTACAACAAGCATAAATATAAGGAGACAAGCATGATAATAAAATGGTCTTCTTTATTCATCACTCTTCACTCAAAAGCTCACTTACAAGTTTAATGGAGAAGAGGTGAGAAGAGGAAGAAGAACATGTAACTAAAACTTAGCAAAAGAAATACAAGAATTGGACCCCTTTCCTTCACAAACTTCTGGGCTATTTATAGGCCAAAACATGAAACCCTAGGGCAACCACCAGAACCATGATGAAAATACCAAACTACCCCCCAAAACCCTGCAAAAGAGGCGCCAGAATGGCCGCGGAACCGCGGCCTGGACCCCACTTTGGCCGCGGTTCCGCGGCCATTCTGTGGAGTTGGGGTTTGTGCTTTCTTGTGGTGGCCTGATCTGTTGTGTGCTTCATTCTGGTATATGTATTTTCTCAATTTGGCTCCACGATTTTTCCAGAATTTCTGTTGAAGGAAAGGTGGACTTTTTGTTAAGATTTTGTCATGATTGTCTCGAGCTCCGCGTAGATCTCTTGGATCTTGTGCTACCATTGAGCCTTGTGCCTGAAAACGACATTGATTTGACATTTTGTCTTCCTAAACTGGTATCTGGCAGCATACGGATGAAGAGCGGAGACCGTGTTTTATCTGTGGTTGGCAGGAACCGGATTTTTGTCGTGTTTTTCATGAATTTCTCCGTTTGAGAACCGAGAACCTGTATCCTGCAATTGACTAGCAAACACGGCTTAAGAGTATCTACGGATATGCAATGTGATAAAAATTGGGCGGTATGAAAATGCAAAAATCTGATATGAACACACAACACTTAATGCATTTCCTTATATATGAGGCTATAGCTTCCCTTTTCCTCTCACAAAGAGATTTATATTATTATTATTTTTTTTTCTTGGAGTAACTTGTCTTGAGAAACAAACGAGCGCCATGGCCTGCAATCGCCCTCATGCTCGTCGACAGCCATGGGAAGTTCCTATTGAGGAAATGGTCCCCCGCTTTGCTGCTCGGCTGGTGGATCCCCTCCTTACCGACAACGAATGCGACTCAGCCATGCATGAACTCTCGATCCGTAGGGGGTCCCCTCTCCCGATGGGTTCTCTCTGGCTCCGGATGATTCTCACGGCCGTGCTTGCTGACATCCCTTCTCACCCGGCGGAGATGACCCTGGCGATGCTCGACGCGGCAGAAGAAAAGCTCGAGGGTTTTCATGAAGCGTGCCTGATTACTCAGGCTTTGAAGGATTGCTCAATTTATCTGCTGAGCCAGATCAAGGCCCGGCGAGCTATTATGTCTGCTTTCGCGGACGAACACGGTGCCAATCGATGGGGAGCGACTCCTCGTGAGAACCGTCGCTTTGACGTGCTGGAGAAAGCAGAGAGAGAGATGGAGAATTTTGTCCTCTGTTTCATTAACCCTTGTGCCGTTGATCCCATGTTTGGTGACCTTTTCCGTTAGCGTAGAGCATTTTTAAATTAGTCCCTCCTTTTTTTTTTTTTACGCTTTATGCCGAGATTCCATGTAGGCTTGGTGCTAGTATGTATGCTTCCGCTTGCATAAATAAACTTTGTATTCTTCTCATGAGAACTTTCTTTAATTGTAAATGCTACCATCACTTTCTTGAAATATGTCGGAAACCTTTCTTGTTGCCTTTCACATCAGGCGGTGTGAGCGCGTTTTAGATCGATTATTCCCGTCGACTGGAAGCCCATTTATATGGTCTTGTCAATGTCTTGTTTCCAAGGCTGTGGTCACGAAAGCGAGCTTACGTGGCCTGATAGAGCGATACGTAGCGAACATAAGGCTGTGGCTCTCGATAAAGCTGCCACATTCACTCGTGAGAGGGTCGAGGCTCAGAAGGCCATTGAGAAAGAGCTTGAAGCCCGGCTTGCTTCATATCAGTCCCAACAAGCTCAGGCGGAGGCTCGTCTTTTGGAGATCTTGCGTCATGAAGCCGTGGTCCAACAAAAGCAGGATGAGCTGACCAAGTTGCTGAATCGCCCGCCGGCCTGAAACATTTGTATCTTTTCCTTCCTTTTTGTACATACTCATGGATGAGAGTATTTTCTTTTTGTTTCTTTCATGAATCGTACTTTGTACCCATTTTGGTTTATGAATAAAAGATACATTTTTCTTCTCAATGATGTGTTTCCTTTTCATTGAATGTATTCTGCGAATATTCTATCTTGATCTCCTTGCAGGACAACAATGGCTCAGGACTCAGGGTTAAGATCTGCTTCCTAAGACTTTTGCTTTTTACGAGCCACGAATGTCTCATAAAGAGTTTTTCTCCTACAGGTCGAGAGGATCCCATAGGTGTGAGTTCTTCTTAGAGATCGTGAGGATCCTTAAGCGGGTTTTCCCTTGAGAGTCGTAAGGATTTCACAAGAGAGTTTTTCTTTCTTACAGGTCGTGAGGACTTGTAAGTGTTGGATGCGGTCACCCTTGTCCGTGTTTTACGGAGTTAGGGGTTTCTCCAGGTATCGTAGTTTAAAGACATCACGGTCAAGGTTAAGGACCTCATAGTCCGTGGATTTAGGGACTCCACAGTCCGCTGTTAGTTTTAAGACATCACGGTCAAGGTTAAGGACCTCATAGTCCGTGGATTTAGGGACTCCACAGTCCGGTGTTTGGTTGCAGGGACCCGTCACCTCTTTGAAGACGTTGAGGAATTACAACGCCAGGCATCAAAGGAGTGAAGAGATGTACCCTTAAACCAAGGCAAAATCTGTAGGGAATCGGGGTGGTTGATCGTTAGTTTTAAGACATCACGGTCGAGGTTAAGGACGTCATAGTCCGTGGATTTTAAGGACTCCACAGTCCGGTATTTGCTCTGGATGCTTCACACGGGTTCACTGCCGTGCTTGGCGAGGACCAGGCTCCGCTCTGGACGTTTTCCACGGGGTCAAGGAGTGACATTATCCGCGTTCCACGTGACCAGGAATTTTGCACTAGATGCTTCACACGGGTTCACTGCCGTGCTCGGCGAGGACTAGGCTCCGCTCTGGATGCTTCACACGGGGTCAAAGAGTGACGTTATCCGCGTTCCACGTAACCAGGAATTTTGCACTAGATGCTTCACACGGGTTCACTGCCGCGCTCGGCGAGGACTAGGCTCCGCTCTGGACGTTTTCCACGGGGTCAAAGAGTGACATTATCCGCGTTCCACGTGACCAGGAATTTTGCACTAGATGCTTCACACGGGTTCACTGCCGTGCTCGGCGAGGACTAGGCTCCGCTCTGGATGCTTCACACGGGTTCACTGCCGCGTTAGGCGAGGACCAGGATCCGCTCTGGACGTTTTCCACGGGGTCAAAGAGTGACATTATCCGCGTTCCACGTGACCAGGAATTTTGCACTAGATGCTTCACACGGGTTCACTGCCGCGCTCGGCGAGGACTAGGCTCCGCTCTGGATGCTTCACACGGGTTCACTGCCGTGCTCTGCGAGGACCAGGATCCGCTCTGGACGTTTTCCACGGGGTCAAAGAGTGACATTATCCGCGTTCCACGTGACCAGGAATTTTGCACTAGATGCTTCACACGGGTTCACTGCCGCGCTCGGCGAGGACTAGGCTCCGCTCTGGATGCTTCACACGGGTTCACTGCCGTGCTCTGCGAGGACCAGGATCCGCTCTGGACGTTTTCCACGGGGTCAAAGAGTGACGTTATCCGCGTTCCACGTGACCAGGAATTTTGCTCTAGATGCTTCACACGGGTTCACTGCCGTGTTCGGCGAGGACTAGGCTCCGCTCTGGATGCTTCACACGGGTTCACTGCCGCGTTAGGCGAGGACCAGGATCCGCTCTGGACGTTTTCCACGGGGTCAAAGAGTGACATTATCCGCGTTCCACGTGACCAGGAATTTTGCACTAGATGCTTCACACGGGTTCACTGCCGCGCTCGGCGAGGACTAGGCTCCGCTCTGGATGCTTCACACGGGTTCACTGCCGTGCTCTGCGAGGACCAGGATCCGCTCTGGACGTTTTCCACGGGGTCAAAGAGTGACGTTATCCGCGTTCCACGTGACCAGGAATTTTGCTCTAGATGCTTCACACGGGTTCACTGCCGTGTTCGGCGAGGACTAGGCTCCGCTCTGGATGCTTCACACGGGTTCACTGCCGTGCTCTGCGAGGACCAGGATCCGCTCTGGACGTTTTCCACGGGGTCAAAGAGTGACGTTATCCGCGTTCCACGTGACCAGGAATTTTGCACTAGATGCTTCACACGGGTTCACTGCCGTGCTCGGCGAGGACTAGGCTCCGCTCTGGATGCTTCATACGGGGTCAAAGAGTGACGTTATCCGCGTTCCACGTGACCAGGAATTTTTTATTGATTGTATCCGCATTTCACGGAATGGAGGTTTGACTCTTGGTGATATGTATATCGCCGAGCCTTGGAACTGGGGGTTGCCGCCGTTCCGTTTCGCTTGATGTTGTGTCTGCTGCGTCGAGATGATCTCCAGGCTATTTGTGAACCGTCGAGATTCGGCTTCCTCTCATGATGAAACCTGGGGGAGGAGTATGATCCCTTTTTGTTTCTGCCATTGGATTGTATACAGGGTGTGATGGAACATCACCTGTAAGGTATACATTTTATTTTTATTTTATTTCTTTTTCCGCGATGCTCTATCGTTTCAGCTTTTATATCGCGAAGGTCATGATTGCCCCATCATTTCGGCTATTTTTCGCGGTGCCCAATCATTTCGGCTATTTATTTATTTTCTACCCGCTGCTTTTTATTGCGAGTTGCCCCATCGTTTCGGCCATTTTTCATGCGTACATTTTTACTTGCTGCTTTTTATTGCAAGTTGCCCCATCATTTCGGCTATTTCGTAGGCATGTGAGGCTTGCTAGCTTTTTCGCCGCAAGCTTGGATTTTAGACACCGGTTTCAGCATCAGCACCGCTACAACTGGGATGTTGCCAGGAGCGGATCATCATTTGCCTCTGTCGCTATTGAACAAAGGTGGCTCAGTAAACAGGGTTAAGGGTCCTGTCGACCAAGGATTTTGACTTCATGAGCCGTAAGGGTCTCACAAAGGTATTTCTCCCTACAAGTCGTGAGGATCTTGCAGGTGTATTTTCTCCTTAGGGATCGTGAGGATTCCTAAGTGTATGTTCCTCTGCAAGTCGTAAGGATCCTGCAAGAGGGCTTTCTCCTTATGGGTCGAGAGGACCTACAAGGGTTGCTCATCATATGGGCATCTCCCTAGTCACGGGTGGGATTTTACTGGGGAAATGTTTTTTCGCGCCCGTGGATTGTATACAAGGGTCAGTATTGAGCCTCTTGTAGGGCAATATCGAAGGTTGTGGAGGATTTGCTTAAGAACAGGTTCAGGTTTCTGTAACTTAAGACTTTCAAATCTCATGAGCCGTGAGGGTCCCATAAGAGAATTCTCCTTACGAGTTGTGAGGATCTCGTAAGTGTATTTTCTCCTTAGGAATCGTGAGGATCCCTAAGTGTGTTGCTCCTTTGTGAGTCGTAAGGATCTCACGCAGGTGGTTTCTCCTTACAAGGTCGAGAGGACCTTACAAGTGTCTTTTAACGAGGTTGCGCCCTTTCGGGTTTTCACAAACACTCGCCGGTAGTCCTGCTGTTTTTACTCACGGAGCCCTTTCGGGTTTTCATCCGTGCCCATTTTGCTTATAGACATACCGTTTTTTTTAATTCTTTTTCACTTTTTTTTTACAAGGTCGCGCCCTTTCGGGTTTTCACGAACACTTGCCGGCAGCCCTGCTGTTTTTACTCACGGAGCCCTTTCGGGTTTTCATCCGTGCCCATTTTGCTATAGACATACCGTTTTTTTTAAATTCTTTTTCATATATTTTTTTTTATTTTTTCTTTCTCTTTCCCTTTTTTTTCTTTTATCTCGTCAGCCTAAAGATGCTGCGGTAGTAGTTTTAGGGACGTTTCGGTCCGTCGTTAGTTTAAAGACGTTTCGGTCCGTCGATAGTTTAAGGACGTTTCGGTCCGTCGTTAGTTTAAGGACGTTTCGGTCCGTCGTTAGTTTAAGGACGTTTCGGTCCGTCGTTATGGGAAGGCTGGCTGCTGCTTGTAAAGTCTGAGCCTAGGAAGATAGCGAGCGGACATAGTCGTCGTCATCTATCATTGACCTAGGCCGTGGCTCATTAAGCATAGTATTTCTTTAAGAAGCGGCCGTTTATTGGCCTGAAAGGCCTTTCACCGTGCATGTCCACGAGTAGATAGGCTCCATCCTGGTAGACCTTGTCTATGATGTACGGGCCTTCATAGTTTGGCTCAAATTTTCCCCGCTTGGCACGATTGGGGATCATAGGTCTTTTGACCACTAGTACGAGTTCGCCTTGGCGGAATGTCCTCGGCCTGGTCAATCGTTCGTACGAGCGTGTCATCTTTGCTTTGTAGGCTTCTAGATGTTGTTGCGCTATGAGCCGGATTTCGTCGAGGGCATCAAGCTCCTCAAGCCGAAGGTGAGCATTCTCTTCGTCTGTCAGCTCGTGGTGGACTGCCACTCGCAGAGAGGGTAACTCTATCTCGAGGGGGAGCACTGCTTCCGTCCCAAATACCAACGCGTACGGCGTTGTGTTCGTGGCCGTCTTGAACGTAGTTCGATAAGCCCAAAGGGCTTCTTGCAGCCTTTCGTGCCAGTCTCTCTTATTCCTGGAAACGGTCTTTTTTATGATCTTCGTCAAGGTCTTATTGAAGGCTTCGGCCAGACCGTTAGCTCGTGGATTGTTAACCGAAGAATATCTCCAGTCTATATTGTGCTGCTGTGCGAAGCGGCTAATCTTATGGCTTCGGTAGGCCGGCCCATTATCGGAGATAATCCGCCGTGGAGTTCCGAACCGATAGATGACGTGCGTCTTGAAGAAATGGAGGATATTCTCCGTCTTCACTTCCCTCAGTGGTACTGCTTCTGCCCATTTGGAGAAGTAATCAGTCGTCGCCAAGATAAAACGGTGTCCCTGGGATGATGCTAGCTCAATGGGGCCGACTATGTCAGTCCCCCACATTTCGAATGGCCAACTAGCCAGCGTTGGGTGCAGTGGATTCGGATGTTGGTGGATGAAGTCTCCATGAATCTGGCATGAGTGGCATTGCTTCGCATACTCGAGGCAGTCCTGGATCATCGTGGGCCAGTAGTAACCCATCCGTTTAATTTTTAACTTCATCTTTAGGCCTGCTTGGTGAGAACCGCAAAGTCCGTCATGAACTTCCTGAATGACTCTTTCCGCTTCGTCAGGTCCTAAGCATCTCAGCCATAGAGAATCAAATGATCTCTTGTATAGAATATCGTTGACGAAAGCGAAAGATAGAGCCCATTTCATGAGCTGATGTCTTGAGGACGCTTCTTTGGGCATTCGGTGGGACTTAAAGTAGTCTATGAAGACTTCCTTCCAGTTTTCGGCCTTCTCATGGTCTTTTATTTGTAGGGTCGTCTGCTCGGTCGCTCCCTTTTCTTTGGATGATTCCGGAGATATTTCTGCCGGGGCGAGCACTCGACGGCTTTGTACCACAATTCTGACATCATCGAGGTTCTCGTCAGCCAGTTCTTTAGCAAGTTTAGCCAACGCGTCTGCTTTGCTGTTTTCCGCGTGCGGTATGTTCTCCAAAGTATAGGAGGGAATTTGGGTCAATAGTTGTTGCACCTTTTCGCCGTACTTCACCAACTCCGGTTTGCACGTTTGGTAGTCACCTTTTACTTGACTAACGACCAGTTGAGAATCCCCGTATATAAGGAGGTCTTCAATTCCCAGGTCGATGGCGATTTCGAGGCCTGCTATCAGAGCTTCGTATTCAGCTTCGTTGTTTGTCCTCGGCTCTGTTAAGGAGAAGGCGAAGCGCATTATCCCTCCTTGTGGAGTTGCAAAGATGAGGCCTATCCCCGATTTGATCATTGGGATACCTTGTTTCTGCTTCTTTATGGAGGACGCTCCATCGAAATAGAGTTCCCATCGGGTGCTTCCGCCGCTAATCGCATCAAATGCATGCTCGTCCGGCAAATCACAGTTCAGAGGAGAATCGGCCGGTATCGGGTGCTCAGCGAGGAAGTCGGCAATGGCCTGGCCTTTCACTGCCTTGAGAGGTTGATACGTTATCGAGAACTCCATCAAGAGCAGAGCCCATTTAGCGAGTCGACCCGTCAATATAGCCTTCGACATCAAGTATTTAAGGGGATCCACTTTTGAAATGAGACGGACTTCATGTGCCAACGCATAGTGCCTGAGCTTTGTTATCGCGAAGATTAACGCCAAGCAATGTTTTTCAATGGGAGAGTAGTTGCTTTCTGCCCCCAGCAAAACTCGACTTAAGTAGTAGAGTGCTCTCTCTTTCCCCTGATCGTTCTCTTGTGCCCATAATGCGCCTAAAGAACCTTCGAGGGCGGTTGTATAAAGAATGAGGGGTTTTCCCTTGACCGGCGCAGCTAACACCGGCGGGTTCTGCAGGTACTGCTTGATTTCGTCTAGTGCGCCTTGACATTTGTGATCCCAAGCGAATGGAGTTCCCTTTTTCATCAGGTGGCTGTAAGGACGGCATTTGCCCGAAAGATTAGCGATAAACCGCCGAATATATGCGAGCTTCCCTTGGAGAGATCGCAACTGCTTGAGGGTTCTTGGCGGAGGCATTTCCATGATCGCCTTAATCTTTGACGGATCTATTTCAATACCTCGGTGTCGAACGATGAATCCCAGAAATTTGCCCGAGGAGACTCCAAACGCGCATTTGAGGGGATTCATTTTCAAATTATATTGCCGAAGGCGTTGAAATACAGTCTCCAGATGCTTTAAATGATCTTCGTATGACATGCTCTTTACTACGAGGTCATCGATATAGCACTCGACGACGTCGTGTATGAGGTCATCAAAGATCTTTGTCATGGCCCTTTGATAGGTAGCGCCAGCGTTCTGTAGACCAAAGGGCATAACCCTGTAGCAAAATATATCCAAAGGGGTGCGGAAAGCGGTGTGCTTCTGGTCTTCGGGATGCATCTTTATCTGATTGTATCCTGACGAACCATCCATAAAGGAGAAAACCTCGTGAGTGGACGTGTTATCTATCATTAGCTCGGTTACTGGTACTAGGAAATCATCCTTTGGACAGGCTTTATTGAGATCCCTGAAATCCACGCATATGCGTACCGTCCCATTCTTCTTCATTACCGGGACGATATTGGCGATCCAGTCGGGATATTGGACTTCTTGGATAAATCCAGAATCGATCAACTTCTTGACTTCGGCGTTGATGCTCATCTCAAGCTCGAGTCGAATCCTTCTTGGCGCCTGCTTGACTGGCTTGATATCTGGGGATATTGCTAATTTATGCACAGCAATCTCCGGATCTAATCCTGGCATCTCGGAGTAGTTCCACGCGAAGCAGTCTTTATGCCGTAGAAGCACGTTCTTTAATGCAGCCACCCTTTCTTCAGATAGCAGCTCGCTGACAAATGTCGGTCGCGGGTCATCTGTCGATCCCAACTCAATCTTCTTTAGGTTATCTGCAGTAGTATGTATACCATCTTCCAGTTCTTTCGGAGCTGGCGGAAATTCTAAGATCACCTCATCATTGCTGTTCTCAAAGCACCGGGGAAGGTCATCTACGTTCTCGGGCTCTTCTCCTAATATCGTAATCGTATAACAAGTGCGAACCCGCTCCCTGGACTGAGGTGGACCCGGTTCTGCTCCTGCGGCCTTGGGCTCGTGCTTTTGTGGTGGCGTTACCTTCCAGCCGTCGGATAAAACGAATCTGCCCCGTAGGTACTGGTCCTCGACCCAGTTCTTGAAGGTGAAGCAGTTTTCGGTAGGATGTCCTATGGCTTGGTGATAAGAGCAATAACTCAGATGAGAAGCCTTGTTAGCTTGCTCAGGATGTCTAGACCTTGGAAGCGCGATCATTTGATGTTTTATGGCTAGCTTGAGTAATCTCTCCGTCTTGTCTCGGGGGAAGGAGTACGCTCGACTCATCTTCTTCATGAGGGACAAACCCGAGCCGCTTCTTGATTTATTTCCGTCTCTGCGTCGGGCCTTTCGTACAGCGGATTGACGAGGATAAGTGTCTTTGTCTTTTGCAGCATGTTGAAATAGACGTTGCGTCCTGGCCTTCTTGTAGATGGACATTTCGCGGTTGTGGTCTTCCCGAGCTTTCTGACCTACTTTCCTGATAGGCTTGCCCATTCGTTCCTCAAACGACGGACTCGGCGCTTTAATCGCGGGGTCTGGTTTTGATGGGGGGTTGGCATCTCCTGACAGGGCGTCCTCCTCTTCATCAAAGGTATATATAGCGTAGCTGCTGTGAGCCCGTTCCCGTTTTCCGGCTCTTGCGTATCCAAGCCCGAGTGTTTCCATCTTCCCGTTGGGCAATTTGCGTTGAGTCCCGGGGACATCCCAAATCCTGTTGTAGAACCGAGCCTGCCGAACGGTCTGTTCTAAGGGTACTCCTTGGCGCTTCAATAGCTTCTTTAATCCATTTGTATAGTATCTGGGCAGACGGATGGGTTGGAGCCTGTCAAGTGTAGCATCCGCGCCATGCCAGATCTCTTTCTCTATTTTCGACTCTGAGGATCGGTAGAATAGGATCATCTTCTCACCCCTTTGCCTGGGAGGGACATAAAATGTTCGCAGGTCCTGCACATTATTAGCCTGCAGCGTATCGAGATCCTTGTAGTGTTCTCGCGGTACCATGGTGATTTGCAAACTATGGTCATCGCCAGGGAGTGTTTGTATTGACAGCCGATTGGAGAACACGGCATTAACTTCATCTTCTGAATCACTTCCGAAGACCAACATGGGGGCGGGCGTCCCCAGGTTGTTGCGTTGAGATGGCCCTGCATAAACTATCTCTTACTCTTTTTCGGTATCGCTTCCGAAAACAGGGATGGTGGCGGCGGTTTTGTTCTCCGGGTTGCGACACCTTTCTGTATCCTCGAAGTCTGGCAAAAAGTACTTCGCATCTTCGTATTTGCGGACTTCGTTCACGGAAAATGGGTTTAACTCACCTGTTACGGTGTACTCGAAACCATCCTTAAAGTACTTCATACACTGATGTTGTGTAGAAGGGATGATGTTGTATTCGTGTAACCAAGGACGACCGAGCAAGGCGTTGTAGCAGGTCTTGGCGTCAATGACATGGAATTTGATGTCTGTGACGAGAAGTCCAAAGCGTAATGTTAGTATCACGGATCCGAGGGTCCGTGACGATTGTGAATCGAAACCGGAGATAGTAATTTTGTCACGAGCGAGGTGTTGCACACTCATGCAGATTTCCTTCAACACCCGAACATTAAGGAGATTGACGGAGGATCCATTATCCACCAGGATCTTGCCTATCTTGATATCATGGCAGTATCCGGAGACATATAGGGGACGGTTGTGGTCGCACGTCCCAAGAAGGAGGTCTTCATCACCGAAAGTGATGTCGGCCGTATGCACTTCCTCCAGTTCATCCTTCATCTTTTCAGTGGCGAGGAAGGCTTGGAATTGCTCAGGTTCTTGTAACGCCTTAATTAGTGAGTCTCGCGCTTCTTTTGATAATAGGAGGGCATCGAGAATGCTAAGCTGAGAAGGTAGCTTCCTTAGGTGTGCGAGGATGTTATAGTCCACCTTACCCTTCCTAGGAGGGTCTTTGGCAGCCAGCTCTCTCATGACTTGGTCATCTAAAGTGATATCTTCAGTGACCTTTTCCTTTCCCTTGTCCTTTCTACTTACGGGCCCGAGATTTTTTTCTGGAAGTGTGCGATTGCGCAGCTGAATGTTCTCGCAGATCTCCGATTTCTCCTCTTTCCCTAAAACGGATTCTTTGAAGAGAGGGTCCAGAGCCATTTCTTCATCAGAGTCGCTCCCAAAGGTGAGAACTTGTGACCCCCTGGCGTTAACCATGTAACAGTTGCCAGTAGTTCTGTCGTGCCCATCGATAGTACTTCTTCGCCCCCGACGGCTCTTGCGTTTCATGCGCTTAAAATGTTGCCGATGAGCAACATATCCTTGCCACCATATCTTAAAGGCGTCGCACTCCTCCGTGGGGTGTGAGATTTTCCGGTGATATGCGCAATAATCATGGTGCCTTTCCACCCCATCGTGCGTGTTTCCTTCCGAGGGTGGTAGCTTCATTCCCATTGACATGGCTTTGGCAAACCTTTTCCTCGTCTTGAATATCTTCTTGTCTACTTCGGATGCCTTTCGCTCTGGCAGGGGTAGTTCAACTCTTCCGTTCAGTTGCCCGCATTTGGCTCCTTCCGATGTGGCCATCTCACGCTCTTGGTCTGCTTTACATTTTAGACGGATCTCGTCTAGAAAAGTGTCGATCATTTCGTCTGTTGGCCATGCACGCTCTCGTACAGGCTCTGCCTCCAGCTTCTTAGTGCCAGGAGTTTTCCCATCATCGGTAAACGAGTGGGAGATTACGTTACAACTCGCCACATATCCTTCGGATTCATCCGACGAGCTCTCTCCATCATCTTCCTCTTGAAAGATGTGGTTGAGGAACTCTTGCAGTGTGACAGGAGTTCGCGCCTTTTGATTGTATTCTTCCAGCGCGTCGATTTGCTTCTGCAAGTTCGTGTGCTCGTTTCCAAGCTTCACGGACTTCTTGGATTTCTTCTTCTTTTTCTTCGAAGATTTTGACGATTGGGCGTGAGTATTTGGGCTCTTACCGCGAGTCTTTGTAGTTGGGCAGCGCCTTAGCATCCCTTCGATAATTTGAGGTTCAAGAGGGTTCTTCCATTCGATCACAGGGCACGCATGAAGGTCTCTCAGCATTCTTTTGGTTTTGGTTGATAGCACGACCTCCCATGGAGCTTCTTCAATAAAGGAGCAGGTTGCCCCCGGTGTATCTGCTTTCTTAGGAGTATGCGGTTGTGGTGGGTTCACCTTCCACTTTTCGGACAGTACAAACTTCCCCTGGAGGTATTGATCTTCAATCCATCCTTTGAAGACGAAGCAATCTTCAATCGGATGGCTTACCGTTTGATGGTAAGGGCAATAGTTAGGGTTATTCATCTCGGTAGGTTGCGGCGGTCGCCTTGGATTTGGTAGGATTATAAGTCTGTTGCGTATTGCCAGCTCGAATAACCGTTTCATCTTGTTTCGTGGGAACGAGTAGGGACGCTTCATCTTCTCATTATAATACCGGCGTCTTTCTTCCAGTTGATCTGCCGGTCTCGGGGCGTTAGGTTGCTGTTGGGCTGTTCATACCATAATATTGCATTATTATATTCCCCATTCTAATTCTTTTTATAAATAAACAGGTGCTTTTGACGCATGTCTGCTACATGTTACAGCTTACAGGTTCTTGGACAGAAAACAGTGAAAACAATGTAAAGACAATGAAAATATGGACTTTTGACCAACAAACAGAGGACTCTTGATCAAGCCTACATCAAAGAACAGTTCACAATCAACAAGGCAAGGCGAGGTCCAAAATAATAAGGCAAACGGTTAAAAGATCCATTGCAAAATGTTCACTGAAGATCTGGAATTGATAAAGAAGCCCAATTGATAAAAGGAACAAAAGAACCAGAAAGCCCAGAAGAACATAAAGTGGCCCAGGAAAAATTATCAACTGAGCACACTAATGGGCCACGGAACCGCGGCCCAAGCCCTACCCATGCCGCGGTTCCGCGGCCATTAAGAGCCCTCTCTTAAAGAAAATTTTACCATGATGTTGAGACGGTTCTGAAAAGATTCCCTGGGGCTATTTTTGTAATTTTAGACATGGGGATCAAAATGTAACCTAGGGTTTCAATTTCCTATAAATAGAACTCTAAACATTGTAATTTCTTATGCCTCCCTTTAATGAATAAAATTTAGAAATCTTTTGGAGAGCATCGGTGCCTCTCTTTAATTCAGAAATTCAGATCTGACAAACCTGGATGGAAGATTGGAGGGATCCATCTGTAAGTAATTTAATTTCTTGTTCTAGTTTAGATTTTAATTCCTTGCCTTAGATGTTAGCTTTGGGAAAGGCTTTTGAGAGATGAGATCTCTCATCCCTTTCTTACCCATCACATAGAATCTATAGGACTCCATGCATACACGCACACACTGCGCCCTACGGCACCCTATCCCTCGAGGTAGCGGTGATACCGTAGTATAAAGGCTCAGTTGCGCGCGTTTTCCATGGAGGTTAGGGTAAGGATCTCTAAAGGAAGGATAAGAACCTAGAGGAAGGAACACCTTCCCGAATGGATCTAATCCCCTTTATTGATAATTACCATAACTCCTCTTAGATCCTAATCTGGGTATAGAAAGCGTTGAGATTTATTTACATTTCCAAACCATTCCTAAACCTAACCCTAGTAAGAGTAGATCTAGATAATTGCCCTAGGTTAATTAGATTTTTAGATTTAATAACAACTCCGAACACCCTTCGGAATTAACTCGTAAGAACGAATCGGAAATTCACAAAATCCCTGTGGACCGACCCGTACTCACCGGCTAGCTTCATGCGACGCCGTTCTTGATTGCGGTTACAAATATTTTTGATCTATCTTTTAGAAAGCGCAAGCACGCTAAATCTCATTTAAATCAAATGGCGCCGTTGCCGGGGATGGCGTAGAAATTTCCTTTTCGCAATTTCGGGTTAATCAAAATTTTAAAAAATCATAAAATTCTAAAAAATCCATAAAAAATATATAATCTGTTATTTTTGGAAGGGATACTTTGTTGTTTGAATTTTTGCAGGATATACAAATTCGGATCTGGAAATTTCCAGAAAGCAAAACGGAAAACGGGATATCGAAACAGAAGGGAAATTAAATAACAGAACAGTGAAAATTTTCTGCAGATCTAAATTCACCATCTCGCCGCGATTCCGCGGCCAAAACCCACTTAAGGCCGCGGAATCGCGGCCATCTAGTCGAATCAGAGCTTACAAAAATTTTTGGGGATCCGTTCTGTCCAAAGGGCCGTGGAACCGTGGTGTTAGTGCTCTATTGCCGCGGAAGGGCGGCGATCTAGTGGCATCTTCTTATGAAAATTTTTCTGTAAGCTACTCTGTTCCTCCTTTGTAATTTTTGAAATATATTTTCTGGAAATTCCTGCAAGATTCTGTGAGCTATAAAATATATTGCCTTCCATATAACAATTTTGTGCAGGATTTTTGGGCCCCACTTGAACTAAATTGATTGCAAGTAATATTTTGTTGTTGGATAATTTTTCTCTAAAATCTTTTTGCAACAAATTTTTTTCCAAATAAAGAGAAAAAGAATAAAAATAAAAAGGACAAATTTTATTAGAAACTTGCAAAATTTTTGGCTTCAAATAGATCCTTGCACCAACCAACTTTCCTTCTTTCCCCTTCTTCTAACATGGGTACCCCACATAAGAAATCATTAGCCGAACTTTGGTATCCCGAACCTAATTTTGCGTCGTATGTCAATTTGTTCGGTCAATTTAAAGACGATCCTTCCTTGCCAAAAATTTCGTTGAAAGATCAAATAGAGACATCTAGGAGAAATGGTTTGACTTTTCAACCCACTTTGTGTCAACCAAGTCAACCTTTACCACCTCCGTATGTTGACACCACTTTTTCAAGTCCTGCCGTAACTCCTAGACCGATGTCCATTGCTGAGTATATTGCTCAATCTCGCAGTCGATCTTTCACCCCTCTCCACTCATCCAGTTCTAGGGATCAACACGACTATTCACCTTTTTATCGATATGTTGACCCTACCCCTGTCCAATCACCCACTTCCTACCAGTCATACCCGACTTTCCCATCTTCACTAGACACTGTTTCTACACAGCCATTAGGGAGTTTCACATAGCCAACCAATTTTGAATCTTTTACCGAAACCCCCTCACCACCCAAGTCTAGTTTGGAAGAGTCGTTGGAGACTTATATTGCTGCAACAAACAAAATGGTGAGGAATGTGGAAGTGTCCATGGCCGCCCTTATGCAACCGAGTGAACCGGTAGCTACTGTCCCGCTAGCTCCAAATTTTTCAATGTATGAGGCGGCAGTTGGACAGAGTGAGAATGAGAGAGGATTTTCAAATCAAACCTACCCTTACCCAATTGAAGCCCACAACTCCTGTTTTCTATCGATTGCCCTAAATAGTTCACCTGTTGAAAATAAAAACGAGTTGTGTGATTTTGTAGTGTTTGATTTGCCAAATTGTGAGGAACCCCTTTCGAGTGAAACCGCACCTAATCCTTTCGATCTTTACACCTCCAATCTAGAACCTAAATTGATAGATATCCATGCTTTTGATGAGGTGTCTAAGGAAATTGATTTTCACTTGATTGAGGATATAGATGCCGGGAATATTTCGAATGATGAACCTGTCGATTTAATTGAGATTTTATGTTCAAATCATCATCCCGAGTTATTAAAGGTTTCTCCCGAATCTAATATGCGTTTTGAATTTGATGATAATGGCATGGATGAGTTAAATATTAAGGATAGTATTGAGGAGAGTCTTGAGGATAATATTGAGGTTGAATCATTTTTATTTGATGTGTCTGTTTTTCCAATTCAACCTCCTAAACCTTTAACTGCTATATCACCCTCCCTCCTTCCCATCGTTCCGACCCCGCTTGAAGACTGTGAGCTTGAAACCTTTTCCTTTGAATCTGACATAATTCTCACAGACGATAACACCTACGAGTGTTTCACTTTTTTGGACGATGTTGATAACTCACCGCCCGAGTTTGAGTCCTTTACATTTTCAGATGAGCCATCAGACTCGGTTGATTATAGTAGTTTCGAACCATTAATGGAATCTTTCAAGTTCGAAACAGTTTACTACGGTGAGAAAGATACTATCCCTAAGTCACTCCCTTTCGTCTTTCCCATTGTTCCGACCAAACAAATGACTGTCACGCTTTCATCTCCTATACCAAGTTCGGCGTACCCATGTTTTCTTGCGAATCTTGAGGGATTTGACCCCATTTCTCGACGAGTTGATAGGTTAGCGCAATCGCTTATAACACATCGGTCATCACAAATTGCGCTAATTTATTCACTCGATTTACACCCTCAGGATCGTACTCCACTTCTTTCTTCTTGCCGCCCTTCTTCTCCCCCACCGAGACCACATTCTACCATTCTTCTTTCCACACGGTCTCGCGTGTTTCTCATTTCTTTCCTCCACACCCCATTCTTGCACCAACTATACCATTACCACGATAAGATTTTTGAATGGTTGGTGCTAACCTTTGGCTTGTGTAAGGCCAAGCTTAAGTTGGGGGGGGGCCTTGTTGTATATATGTATATATCTTTTTGTTTTCTTTTCTATAATAAGATTAAAAAAATTTAAAAAAATGTAAATAAATAAACAGGGGAGTATCGGTATTTTAACCCTCTTGGTTTAGCATGACAGTAAGGACACTGTCAAGTTCAAGTTTGGGGGTATGCTCGGTACGTCTTCTTCCGTCGCATTCATTTGTACATATTTTTGCATTTGCATATTTATTTGAAAACCCATAAAAAATTGAAAAATTTCAAAAAATTATAAAAATAATTGTATTCAATTTTGGCCATATTTGACTTAAGTTTGACAAATAGGTTAACTGGCTAGGAACAACTAGATCTTAGACTTAGTGAATTAAAAACCCTAAAGATAACCTTCTTTAAAGTTTAACGGTAGAAAGTATATGCCTTGTAGTTTATTTAGAAATAGGAAAATTTTGGGTTCACTTCTTGGGCTAAGTCGAAACGAAGGAAAGATATTGAAGCTTTTATTAGAGTATAAGTTTGAAAAATAGTTCCTAGCTTAAGTCTAGATTCTGAAAATGTATACCCTACAATTTGCACAATCACGCACCTTGAAACTTGGAATAGTAGAGGAGGCCTTGAAATGCTCTTGTCTAAAGTCCTTAGTGCAATGAAAATAAAAAAAAATATATCAGTGTGAATAAAGAATAAAAAAATGGACACTGGTTCTTGTGATTACTTAAGGCTGTAAAAATAGAAAAATATTTAGCGAGGGTGCTTCATCACCTAGTGCCTTAGACCAACTGGTTTGGGAGTCACTGCTAAAGCCTTGGGTGTTGCAAAACTAGGAAGTACGCTTTAAAGTGCTAACGTATCTTGTAATCGGTTGTTGGTACCTCAAGAAGTATTAACGGTCGCATGAAGGATGTGTAAGCAAATTTCATTTAAAAATTCACTAATTAATAAGTGCTTTGGACAATGGACGAGAGTATGATTGCTTGATTTGAATTTCCAAGTGTAGGGGTGATCTATACACACACGTAGGGGTATGTGATTGGAATTTAGATAAGAGAGAGGAATGAAAGATAGAACTTGTATCTTTAATAGAGTTGATAGAAATTCCTAAGTGGAGATGAAACTCTAGAAGAAAAACTTAAGAGATGCCGAAAGCTAAGTAGGTCTACATAACATATATAATCTTAAGTTAAAAAATAAGAAAGTGTGAAGAATGTGGGTGGATAATTTGCGAGTCAAAAGATAATAGAAATCCTTGTTAGACAACCTAATTGGAGAACAAAAGTCAATGGGCCGAGTTGATAGGATTTTGTGGGTGTAATCCGCTGAAAACCCTCAGGAGACAACACTCCTCCTACTAGGGACACCTAGAGGTTTAACGGCTTGTTGCACGTGCTCGGTGCAATCGCGTTTCCCTGCGAAAGTATGGTTAGGATTTTAGTGATTAAGAATAAGTTTGCTCGAGGACGAGCAAAACATAAGTTTGGGGGTATTTGTTCATACCATAATATTGCATTATTATATTCCCCATTCTAATTCTTTTTATAAATAAGCAGGTGCTTTTGACGCATGTCTGCTACATGTTACAGCTTACAGGTTCTTGGACAGAAAACAGTGAAAACAATGTAAAGACAATGAAAATATGGACTTTTGACCAACAAACAGAGGACTCTTGATCAAGCCTACATCAAAGAACAGTTCACAATCAACAAGGCAAGACGAGGTTCAAAATAATAAGGCAAACGGTTAAAAGATCCATTGCAAAATGTTCACTGAAGATCTGGAATTGATAAAGAAGCCCAATTGATAAAAGGAACAAAAGAACCAGAAAGCCCAGAAGAACATAAAGTGGCCCAGGAAAAATTATCAACTGAGCACACTAATGGGCCGCGGAACCGCGGCCCAAGCCCTACCCATGCCGCGGTTCCGCGGCCATTAAGAGCCCTTTCTTAAAGAAAATTTTACCATGATGTTGAGACGGTTCTGAAAAGATTCCCTGGGGCTATTTTTGTAATTTTAGACATGGGGATCAAAATGTAACCTAGGGTTTCTATTTCCTATAAATAGAACTCTAAACATTGTAATTTCTTATGCCTCCCTTTAATGAATAAAATTTAGAAATCTTTTGGAGAGCATCGGTGCCTCTCTTTAATTCAGAAATTCAGATCTGACAAACCTGGATGGAAGATTGGAGGGATCCATCTGTAAGTAATTTAATTTCTTGTTCTAGTTTAGATTTTAATTCCTTGCCTTAGATGTTAGTTTTGGGAAAGGCTTTTGAGAGATGAGATCTCTCATCCCTTTCTTACCCATCACATAGAATTTATAGGACTCCATGCATACACGCACACACTGCGCCCTACGGCACCCTATCCCTCGAGGTAGCGGTGATACCGTAGTATAAAGGCTCAGTTGCACGCGTTTTCCATGGAGGTTAGGGTAAGGATCTCTAAAGGAAGGATAAGAATCTAGAGGAAGGAACACCTTCCCGAATGGATCTAATCCCCTTTATTGATAATTACCATAACTCCTCTTAGATCCTAATCTGGGTATAGAAAGCGTTGAGATTTATTTACATTTCCAAACCATTCCTAAACCTAACCCTAGTAAGAGTAGATCTAGATAATTGCCCTAGGTTAATTAGATTTTTAGATTTAATAACAACTCCGAACACCCTTCGGAATTAACTCGTAAGAACGAATCGGAAATTCACAAAATCCCTGTGGACCGACCCGTACTCACCGGCTAGCTTCATGCGACGCCGTTCTTGATTGCGGTTACAAATATTTTTGATCTATCTTTTAGAAAGCGCAAGCACGCTAAATCTCATTTAAATCATGGGCATTCGCGACAAAGGTTGCCCTTCCTTTACCCTTGTCGTTCCGAGGTTCCGACTTCGGGGGAGGTGGTCTATGACCCATCTGGTTCATCTGAGCCAACTTGTCGATTAAAGCCTGGAATGTGGTTGGCTTAAAGAACATCATAAACTGGGAGATAGTTGCGTGGGGGTCTAGGGTTCCCACGAACATGCCCACTGCGGGTGCCTCCTCAATGCGTTGTTCGCATCTCGACCATAAATTCCGCCAGCGTATAGCATACTGGACCCAGGTTTCGCCTGGTTTTACCCTGGCGTTAATCAATGCAGTTATTGGAGTGCGTTCGCTGGCACTTGCGAATCGCTGAGTGAATAACAACTCCATTTCAGCGAACGTTTTGATAGAATCGTTCGGTAGTTCTGAATACCATTCGAACGCTGTTTCTAATAAGCTGCCCACGAACTGGCGAAGCAACAGTGTATCATCACCGCCAGTGTTGCCGCAGAGGGCCCGGAACTGGGCGACATGTTGATGGGGGTTGCCGGTCCCCTTGTACACGTGGAATTTTGGTATCGTATAACCTTGCGGGTATTTGATTTGGTCGTACCAGCTTGGATACGGCCGCCCCGTTTTCACGACTTGACCAGCTGCCTCAGTCGCGTGATGAACCCGGATTTGCTGGGCTATGTAGTCAGCCAAGTCAGCCTTAGAGATTGCCTCCTCCTTGGCCGTTGAGAGGGCTGGTGGTGGATTTGACGTTTCTGCTCGGTCGTCTTCCAGCACGATTGGGGGATCCTCGGCGGGTAAGTCCTGCTGGATCATCATTCCTATCATATCTTGGAAGAGAAGGCCCATACGTTGTATGTTGGCCGCTTGTTTAGCAGCCTCTTTGTCCTTTTTCTCCAGTGTCCGGCGAAAGAATTCAGCATCGGTTTCTTCCTCCCGGCGTGCGTCTGAGGACGTTTCTGGGTTTTCTTTTGGCCCGGTAAGTGCGGCCATAGCATTCATCATTTCCTGATGCTTTTGCTGCTGCTCCTGGGCTTTCGTCACGGATCGGGTTAGCGGTCGGTGGCCCGTAGAAGTGCGGCTTTCCTCCTTTCCAGAGGCCATGTAAACAGTGTGCACCGCCATGCCCCCAGACTTAGGGCGTCTGGGCTCCGTGCTTTTAGTCGTCGTTGCATGCTGGGGGGTCTTCTCTGGCCTCCTCCTTTTATGAGCTATGGAGGTTGAGGGGGCCGTTGAGGTGGGCGTCCAGACAGCCTTTTGGGGTTTAGCCAGGTGACCAGCTTCCGGTTGGATTTTCAGCTTCTTGTGCTGGCGGGAGAAGTTTGGATCGATGATCGAGTTCCGGGCCTGCCGCCAAACCTTATAGATTTTGGAAGACAGCCGTTGAGGAGATCGGGGCTGTTCGGGTTTTATTTCCACAACCTTTTTTAATGGGGGAGGAGACCTCTTCAGCACTGCAGTAGGAGAATTCCTTCGCACCTTATTTAGCATTTCGAAGCTGTTCCCAGTTGGAACAGCAGCATTAACTTCTGCCACCGGGGCTGATGGAGTCAACCCGGAGGGGGAGTTGCCCCCAGCCTTCCTTACTCGGCGCCAATGGCGACGTCGAGCGTGTCGAGCGGACGGCGTTGGGTCAGTGGTAAAAATGGTTTCGTCTTGCCCCCTGTGTAGGTGGGGGGTCGCTGTTGGTGTTAGCCTGTCAAAGACCGACGTCCTTTGGGCAGCAGGAGCGGGAGCTGAAGCCGTCAATCTTGTAAAGACCGACCTTTTGGCCGGAGAAGCTGCCTTGACGACTTCGGGGGCAGGAGCAGCCACCTTTGAGATTGTAGGCCCCATGATGGGTTTGCAGGATTTCTGGCCCAATCTAGAGAAGACCGAGGCGTTGACGTTGGGCGACTCGTTGAGAGGAGCCGCGGCAGGGGTAAGACGATCAAAGACCGACTTCTTAGGAGCTTCCGTTGTTAGCACTGGAGCGGTGAAGTTTGTTGGCGGGAGCATGGTCCCAAAGAACAATCCTGTGGTGGCGCGAGTGACCTGTTCCACGGGCATTGTGAATAACGAAGCAGCTTGGGGTCCGTAGGCTATACCTCCTGGCGAGGCAGAGCGTTGGTGGCCATTGCAGTCTGAGCAGTTAGAGAGTTTCACGGGAGTAGAAGCCATCGATCCTTCGCTTTCTGCAATAAGCGAGACGCCAATTCTTAGTATCTTGAAACCCAAGGGCAACCAATTGTGAACCGCGATTGGTTCGCGAGTCACGACACACGAAGTGTGGAGTGGAAAGAGGAAAAGGTCCCACCGGGTGTGCCAGAATCTGTTCCCCTCCGAAGGACGGCCGAGACGCGGGACGTCTCGCCTGAGATTCGGGGCAGATGCTAATTGGTGCTATCCGTCTACCTCTCCGAAGATGCCAAGTTGATTTATGGCACCGTGTATCGAAAGTTTAAACGGATGCGTCCGATGTAGCAGACTTCGTCAGATTCCCCCTCGTTTGAGGGGTTTTTGATTGTGGGGACGCTCTTCCCTGCAGGCGCAAGCCCCTGTAGTTAATTACGCTACCGCATCGCGGTAACAACTTTTGCCTTCTCCAGCTGGTCACTTCGTGTCGTGGGTGTTTGTTTTGTATTTTGTTGCCCGTGGATTGTTTACAGAGACTGAGTTATGTCGTCGCCCGTAGGGCGTGGACTAGTCCAAATCCGTATTATCTTAGATTTGGGTTTGGGGGTTTGGTTTGAGGATACGTCAGCCATACTTGAGGCTAAGATCAACTCAAACGTTTGTTAAGGATACGTTAGTCTAACTTTGAGACTAAGATCAACTTAACGGGATCGTTTAGATCCGAAAAAAGAGCATGCGGGCTCTATTGTTCCAGTTTAGGGACCTAGTGGTCCATTGAATGTATGGCCGTCGGGACCCATCACCTCTCTGACGACGTTGAAGGATTACAACGACAGATGTCAGAGGAGTTCAGAGATGTACCCTTGAGCCAGAGTTAATTGGGGGAATTCATAGTCCAGTCTGTTTGAAGGTTTAAGGATACGTTAGCCATCTTTGAGGCTAAGATCAACTTAAACGGGACCGTTTAGATCCGACAAAAGAGCATGCAGGGGGAGCTCTATTGTTCTAGTTTAAGGACATTGCGGTCCATGGGTAGTTTAAGGACATTGCGGTCCATGGGTAGTTTAAGGACATTGCGGTCCAGTATGTGCTCTGGATGCTTCACACGGGTTCACTGCCGTGCTTAGCGAGGACTAGGCTCCGCTCTGGACGTTTTCCGCGGGGTCAAAGAGTGACGTTATCCGCATTCCACGTAACCAGGAATTTTGCACTAGATGCTTCACACGGGTTCACTGCCGCGCTCGGCAAGGACTAGGCTCCGCTCTGGATGCTTCACACGGGTTCACTGCCGTGCTCTGCGAGGACCAGGATCCGCTCTGGACGTTTTCTGCGGGGTCAAAGAGTGACGTTATCCACGTTCCACGTAACCAGGAATTTTGCATTAGACACGGGTTTAAGGACCCCGCAGTCCATATCAATGTGTGGTCGTCGGGACCCGTCACCTCTTTGAAGACATTGAGGGATTACAATGCCAAATATCAAAGGAGTGAAGAGATGTACCCTAGAACCGGAGTGGATTAAATAGTCCTTGACCCAATCTGGGATCAAGATCGATTAATTATGTTATGAGCCCATTGGCCCAGTTAATCACAAATTGAGGACTTATGGCCATCTTGGGCTAAGTCCAATCAGGAGAGGCTTTGCCTCCATCCATTTAGCCAATTGGGCCAAAGCCTAGTGTTAAACACTACAGAGCAATCAGTGTTGAACACTGGGAATGAGGTTGACAAGTTAGTGTTTAACACTAAAAGATAATCGGTGTTAAACACCAGCAACAAGGCTTTTCAAATTAGTGTTAGACACTAAAACGGATCAGTGTTGAACACTGCAAATAAAGCTTTTTGATTAGTGTTGAACACTAAGGCCCAACAGTGTTTTAACACTGGGTTCGAGAGTTTCAATTTAGTGTTAAACACTAAGGCAAGAGGGGTCACGTGGCAGCACGTGAGAGCGCCCTCCCTTCATTTATTCTGCTGAGATTACGCGTCTTTCAGAGCATCACGTGCCATCACGTGATGGGCATTCGAATGCCTGTGTATTACAGCTTCTGTCAAGGGTCACGTGGGTCACGTGAGGTGCTGCCTCAAAGGGGTTTTCTGTAGATCTCCTGGGGGGGTCACGTGGTGACACGTGACCCTGCCTCTATGTATGTTATTTAGAGGATCTGTTAACCTTTTCTCAGGAATTAAGTTCCTCGAGCTTCAAACTTCAGAGGGATTAAATTCTTACTTCCTCTTAAAGGTTTATATTTTGAATAGAGTTGGACTCTGAATTTTCTGCAGGAATTAAATCCCTCATTCATGTGAAGAACCAAATAGGGTTGAACCCTAATAAAAGCTTTTAAGGAATTAAATTCCCATTCTCTCGTTAAATTATGATCAAGGGAATTAAATCCCCGCTGTTCCAACAGAACTAGGCTCTTAATTAGGGTTAAACCCTGTTTCTTTTTGTTCTGAAGGAATTAAATTCCCATGATACAGGGTCAAGCCCTAATTTTATTTTAAAGGAATTAAATTCCTATAGTTCTGTGAGAATTAAATTCTCGTGCTTGCATTCCCTCTCTATGTTTTGGATCTGCATGGCAGGATCTCAACCCATTGAGAATTAAATTCTCAACTTCAGGGGGAGATGTGCTCTTTACAGATCCTCTATCCAAGAGAGAAGAAATATATTCTTCTGTTTTATATATCAGAGTTAAACTCTGTTGAGAATTAAATTCTCTTTTTCTTTCAAGGAGCTTTTCCCTTTCTTACCTAGGGTTTTTGCAGAAGATCCAAGTTTCTCAAAGTATCAAAGCTCTCTTCCTTTTCTTTTTTCTCTCCCTGTCTCTGTATATATTTTTATGTATCTCTTGGCTCCTATTTATAGGAGAAGCAGCCGAATCAATCAGTTTTTGACGAATCTTCATTGAGAGATTTGATTTGCATCCATCGTTCGTTTTGGACCTTTGGATTATTAGGTGAATTTTATTCACCATTGGATTTCAAATCCAGGGATTCCCCTTTGTTATTTCGGTTAGATTTAAAGGGGAAATCTTTCCAAACCCGAGATTTTCCCATAGATAGATCACCTCTGAATCTTCAATTCGATTGGTTCCAGATAATCTCTTTCCTTCAGAATTTAATTCTGTTGACAAAATGGGCTTTGAAAGCCGATCACGTGTGACCACGTGATCCATGGTCACGTGTGGACACGTGACCCTCTTTGGAATGAGCCTCCCTCCTTCTTTTTGCGCTGTCTTCTGGTTGCTGCTTAACCGTCACGTGCCACCACGTGACCCCCGGTCACGTGTGAGCACGTGACCCTTTTTTGGATTCTTTTTCTTGGTTTAACTGGAGAACAATTCTGATGTTTTGAGCGTCACGTGCCAACACGTGACCCCTGGTCACGTGGGAGCACGTGACCTCTTTTGAAGCTTTTTCCTTGATTTGATCAGGGATCCGGTGTGCCTTTGATGCTTGCATTTAAATGTCACGTGCCGACACGTGACCCTGGTCACGTGGGAGCACGTGACTCTTTCTGAAGCCCTTCTCTTCGATGGAGTCAGAAAACTGAACTTGCCTTGATGATGTGTTTAGGTGTCACGTGCCAACATGTGACTGCTGGTCACGTGTAAGCACGTGACCCTCTTCTGAAGCTTTTTCCATAAGCTTTTCTGATTTTAAATCAGGAAACAGGGACGACTCGCTAAATGGGCCTTGCTCTTGATGGAGTTCTCGATAACGTATTAACCTCTCAAGGCAGTGAAAGGCCAGGCCATCGCCGACTTCCTCGCTGAGCAGCCGATACCCGCCGACTCTCCTCTGAATTGCGATCTTCCAGATGAACATGCGTTTGACGCGATCGACGGTGATAATACCCGATGGGAGCTTTATTTCGACGGAGCATCTTCCATGAAAAAGTGCAAACAAAGTACCCCTATAATCAAATCGGGGGTAGGCCTCATCTTCGTGACTCCACAAGGAGGGATAATGCGCTTCGCTTTCTCCTTAACAGAGCCGATGACAAATAACGAAGCCGAATACGAAGCTTTGATAGCAGGCCTTGAGATCGCCATTGACATGGGAATTGAAAACCTCCTCATATATGGAGATTCCCAGCTAGTCGTTAGTCAAGTAAACGGCGACTACCAAACGTGCAAACCGGAGTTGGTGAAGTACGGGGAAAATGTGCAACAACTGTTGATCTAAATTCCCTCCTATACTTTGGAGAACATACCGCGCGCGGAAAACAGCAAAGCAGACACGTCGGCCAAACTTGCTAAAGAACTGGCTGACGAGAACCTCGATGACGTTAGAATCATGGTACAAAGCCGTCGGGTGCTTGCCCCAGCAGAAATATCACCGGAATCATCCGAAGAAAAAGGAGCGAGCGAGCAGACGACCCTGCAAGTAAAAGATTGGGAAGATACCGAGGATTGGAGAGAAGTCTTCATAGATTACTTCAAGTCCCACCGAATGCCTGAAGAAGCGTCCACAAGACATCAGCTTATGAAACGAGCTCTGTCTTTCGCCTTCATCAACGATACTCTGTACAAGAGGTCATTTGATGCTCTGTGGCTGAGATGCTTAGGACCTAACGAAGCGAGAAGGATCGTCCAGGAAGTTCATGACGGATTCTGCGGTTCTCACCAAGCGGGCCCAAAGATGAAGTTGAAGATCAAACGGATGGGCTACTACTGGCCCACGATGATTCAGGACTGCCTCGAATATGCGAAGCAATGCCACTCATGCCAAATTCATGGGGACTTCATCCACCAGCATCCAAATCCACTCCATCCAACGGTGGCTAGCTGGCCGTTCGAGATGTGGGGAACTGATATAGTCGGGCCCATCGAACCAGCATCGTCTAGGGGACATCGTTTCATCCTGGCGACGACTGACTACTTCTCCAAATGGGCAGAAGCGGTACCACTGAGGGAAGTGAAGACGGAGAATATCCTCCATTTCTTCAAGACGCATGTCATATATCGGTTTGGAACTCCGCGACGGATCATCTCCGATAACGGGCCAGCTTACAGAAGCTACAAGATCAGTCGCTTTGCGCAACAGCACAATATAGACTGGAGATATTCCTTGGTTTATAATCCGCGAGCTAATGGTCTAGCTGAAGCCTTCAACAAGACCCTGACGAAAATCATGAAAAAGACGGTGTCCCGAAATAAGAGAGACTGGCACGAGAGACTGCAAGAGGCCCTTTGGGCATATCGAACTACGTTCAAGACGGCCACAAGCACAACGCCGTAAGCGTTGGTATTCGGGACGGAAGCAGTACTCCCCCTCGAGATAGAGTTACCCTCTCTACGAGTGGCAGTCCACTACGAGCTGACGGACGAAGAAAATGCTCACCTTCGGCTTGAGGAGCTTGACGCCCTTGATGAAACCCGGCTCATAGCGCAACAAAATCTGGAAGCTTATAAAGCAAAGATGACGCGCTCATATAAAAGATTAACCCGACCGAGAACATTCCGCCAAGGCGAACTTGTGCTAGTGGTCAAAAGGCCTATGATTCCCAATCGTGCCAAACGGGGAAAATTCGAGCCAAACTATGAAGGCCCGTACATCATAGATAAGATTTACCAGGGTGGGGCCTATCTACTCATGGACATGCACGGTGAAAGGCCTTTCAGGCCAATAAACGGTCGCTTCCTAAAGAAATACTACGCTTAATGAGCTACAGCTTAGGTCAATAATAGATGACGACGACTATGTCCGCTCGCTATCTTCCTAAGCTCAAGCTTTATAAGCAGTAGCCAGCCTTCTTCATGACGAACCGAAACGTCCTTAAACTAATAGCGGACCGAAACGTCCTTAAACTACTACCGCAGCATCCTTAGGCTGACGAGATAAAAAAAAAGAAGAAGAAAAAGAAAAAAAAGAAAAAAAATGATGATAAAAACGGTATGTCCATAAGCAAAAAGGGCACGGATGAAAAACCGAAAGGGCTCTGTGAGTAAAAACAGCAGGGCTACCGGCGAGTGTTCGTGAAAACCCGAAAGGGCGCGACCTCGTAAAAAAAATAATATATAAAAAGAATATAAAAAAAGGGGGGGTAGGTCCATAAGCAAAAAGGGCACGGATGAAAACCCGAAAGGGCGCTGTGAGTAAAAACAGCAGGACTACCGGCGAGTGTTTGTGAAAACCTGAAAGGGCGCAACTTCGTTAAAAGACACTTATAAGGTCCCCTCGACCTTGTAAGGAGAAACCACCCACGTAAGATCCTTACGACTCACATGGGAGTAGCACACTTAGGGATCCCCACGATTCCTAAGGAGAAAATACACTTACGAGATCCTCACGACTCGTAAGGAGAACTCTCTTATGGGACCCTCACGGCTCATAAGATTTGAAAGTCTTAAGTTACAGAGACCTAAAACTGTGCTTAAGCAAACCCCCCACAACTCCCGATATTGCCCTACAAGTGGTTCAATACTGACCCTTGTATACAATCCACGGGCGCGAATAAACATTTCCCTAACCAAGTCTCATCCGTGACTGGGGATATGTTTGCATGGTGAACAACCCTTGTAAATCCTCTCGATTTATGAGGAGAAAACCCTCCTGTAGGATCCTTACGACTTACAGAGGAAACGAACACTTAGGAATCCTCACGATTCCTAAGGAGAAAATACACCTACAAGATCCTCACGACTTGTAGGAAGAAATACCTTTGTGAGACCCTTACGGCTCATGAAGTCAAAAGTCTTTGTCGACAGGACCTTAACCCTGTTCGCTAAGCCACCTTTGTTCAACATCGACGGAGGCAAATGATGGTTCGCTCCTGGCAATATCCCAGTTGTAGCGGTGCTGATGCCGAAATCGGTGTCTAATTTCAGGTTTACGGTGAAAAGCCGATAGGCCACACATGCATACGAAATAGCCGAAATGATAGGGCAACTTGCAATAAAAAGCAGCAAGTAAAATGTATGCATGCAAAACAGCCGAAATGATTGGGCAACTCGCAATCAAAAGCAGCGAGTGAAAGCAAAATAAACAGCCGAAATGATTGGGCACCGCGAAAAATAGCCGAAATGATTCGGCAATCGCGACCTTCGCGATATAAAAGCTGAAATGATAGAGCATCGCGGAAAAATTAAAAAAAAATGATAAAACTTTGGCCCTACAGTTGAGATCACATCGATCCCTGTATACAATCCAAGAGCACAAACAAAGAGGGAACCATACTCTCCCAACAGGCTCCGCCAGAAAACGAAGCCAAATCTCGACGGTTCATTCCAACTCCAAAGAAACCAGTGTCTTCAGCAAATATCTCAACTCAAGGAAACAAACACTCCTTGACGAGAGCCTCCTGATTCGCGTCGACTCGCAGAGCAACCAGTGCCTCCGTGGGAAATTCTCGACTCGTTTCAACACCAAGGAAACAAATAATCCTTGGCGCTAGGGAGACAAATAATCCCTAGCAAATACCTCAACTCAAGGAAACAAACACTCCTTTACGAGAGCCTCCTGATTCGCATCGACTCACAGAGCAACCAGTGCCTCCGTGGGAAATTCTCGATCCGTTTCAACACCAAGGAAACAAATAATCCTTGGCGCTAGGGAAACAAATAATCCCTAGCAAACACCTCAACTCACGGATACAAACACTCCTTGACGAGAGCCTCCTGATTCGCGTCGACTCGCAGAGTAACCAGTGCCTCCGTGGGAAATTCTCGACTCGTTTCAACACCAAGGAAACAAATAATCCTTGGCGCTAGGGAAACAAATAATCCTTAGCAAATTCCTCAACTCAGGGAAACAAACAATCCCTGATGAGAGCCTCCTGATCCGCGTCGACTCGCAGAGCAACCAGTGCCTCCGTAGGAAATTCTTGATCCGTTTCAACACCAAAGAAACAAATAATCCTTGGCGGTAGGGAAACAAATAATCCCTAGCAAACAGCTCAACTCACGGATACAAACACTCCTTGACGAGAGCCTCCTGATCCGCGTCGACTTGCAGAGCAACCAGTGCCTCCA
Source organism: Agapanthus africanus (assembly GCA_030015575.1). Classification (NCBI taxonomy): domain Eukaryota; kingdom Viridiplantae; phylum Streptophyta; class Magnoliopsida; order Asparagales; family Amaryllidaceae; genus Agapanthus; species Agapanthus africanus. The sequence goes on from JASDDO010000022.1 coordinate 774,216,327, forward strand.
TGGGAAATTCTCGACTCGTTTCAACACCAAGGAAACAAATAATCCTTGGCGCTAGGGAAACAAATAATTCTTAGCAAATTCCTCAACTCAGGGAAACAAACAATCCCTGACGAGAGCCTCCTGATCCGCGTCGACTCGCAGAGCAACCAGTGCCTCCGTGGGAAATTCTCGATCCGTTTCAACACCAAGGAAACAAATAATCCTTGGCGCTAGGGAAACAAATAATCCCTAGCAAACACCTCAACTCAAGGAAACAAACAATCCTTGACGAGAGCCTCCCGATTCGTCTCAACTTACAAGATGAAGCCTCAGGCAGCAGGGACTAAAAAACTTGCTTCCTGAACAATGGGACCCTGCAAATCGATCTAAACGGTCTCTTGCATACTATCCACGGGTCTCACTCCCCGAAGTCAAGTTTCGATAAGGAGGGAAACAACCGCTTACGAGTCCTCTCGATTCGTAAGAGGGAAAAATTCTCTTACAGGATCCTTACGACCTATAAGAGGAAACACACTTAGGAATCCCCACGATTCCTAAGGAGAAAAACCCACCTAAGAGATCCTCTCGATTCGTAGGGAGAAAAGTCTCTATGAGACCCTCACGGCTCATAAAGTTGAAAAGTCTTAGGCAGCAGATCTGAACCTGCGGCCTAAGCCATCGCTATCCTGTGAAGAAATCAAGAGGCCTACTCTATTATATGCTAATTGTGTCGACTTGCTGAGAAAGAAGAAAAGCAACAGAAAGAGCATCCGATTTACATTTAATCAAGCATTCAAGACACATTCATTCATGCATGGGCAAAAGGCTCAGAACAAAAGATAAGACAGGCTAGGAAAAACAGAAATTTCCATTAATATTGCCAGAAGTTATCACAATCATAAAAGCAATAAACGAAAAACATTATTACAAGGGAATAACCTCGAACCCAGGACATGGATTGAGGAACTCGAAAGCGACCCTATCTATGACTTTCCAAGCCTCGCGGACCATCCTAGTGTGCTTTCTTTCGCGAGCACAAGCGTCAGGGTCCCCCCTGATGTCTTCCACCCTCCGATAAGCAGCGAGTATGGCAGACTGTTGAAAGACCTCGTGCAAGAGATCGATAAGACCGTCTCGCCGTCTCTTTGAGATAAAGTTCAACAGGTACACCGAGTGCACCTTATCCTCAGCGGCATCCAGCGCCCTAAGCGGCACACCAGAACAGAACAGGGGAAGCGCTTCCCAGATGGCTCCCACGATAAGCTTAAGAAGGGAGGAACGCCGGGGAAGCAGGGGACCATTGTACGCGTCGAAGCGGCTCATTATTTCAGCACACTCCTCGTTTGTGAACTCTCGATTTTGAGAGCGGCCAAGTCGGCGGATGTCCCCGTAAGAGATGATCTCGTTAAGGGCATACATGTGGGCGTCCATTGCTCCTGTGAAAGAGGATCAACAGAATTATCAGAAAGACTGATTAAGCAAAACGATATAATGCACTGAGGAATAAAATGCCATCTTCAAACTCTAAGATCAATGAGACACTCTTAAGAGTTTTTTGTTTTTTTTTTTTGTTTTTTTTTAGATCAAAGGGATCTATGTTTTGCCAAAGATGCAAGGTTCTGTTCATGGGTTGAGAAACCCTGAAACAGATTCCTGAGAGCAAACCTCTATTTGGTGAAACCCCAAAAGGATTTTCTTTAGATCAAAAGATCTATGAGAGCAAGGCTCTATTAATTAAACTTAATTTAATTTAATTTAAAATTTTACCTAAAAGGGTGCTAGGTTCTGAACTTTGAAAGTTCTTAAAAAGAAACAAGAGCAAGCCTCTAAAAGTTCTTAAACAAGAGCAGGACTCTGAGATTCTGAAAATAAATTTTTTTTTTTGAGATGATGATCATCTGTGAAGGACCAAAGGTCCTATTTATAGGCATCAAGTGCCCTTTCAACTTCCAAAAGCTACCGCAACGGTGGGGGGAGGGGCGTTTGTTTACCCCAATCAGAGCAAAGCTCTGTTCAAATTCCAAGGCGGGAGATGAAGCAACGCTTCATCTTCCCCCAATCAGAGCAAAGCTCTACTTTGAAAATCTAAATTTTAATAATAAATGAAGCAACGCTTCAGATTCTGCGCGTGCCACGTGTCAGGCGCAGACACATTCGCGCAGTGCCCAAAGCAGCGCACCCAATCAGAGCAAAACTCTATTTAAAGAAAAAATTAAACGAAGCAACGCTCTAATTGCGTAAGCGCCGCGCTGCGCGACACGTGTCTGTGCAAGCACAGCTGCGCAAGCGCTGAGCTGCGCGACACTTGTCTGCACAGTTGCGCAAGCACAGCTGCGCAAGCATGCCGCACGATGCGTGTCTGCGCAGTTGCACAAGCACAGCTGCGCAAGTACAGCTGCGCAAGCGCTGCGCTGCGCGACACGTTTCTGAAAATGAAAATTTTAAAAATAATAATCATCTGTGCAGGACCAAAGGTACTACTTATAAACATCAAGTGCCCTTTCAACTTCCAAAGGTTGCCACAACGGTTGGAATTCTGCCACCGTTGCGCTTGCGTTGGGAACCACGCAAGTGCAACGGTGGGGGGGCATTTATTTCCCCTCAATCAGAACAAAACTCTACTTCTAAAACTGAAAAGTAAAGCACTGTTTCATAAAAAAAAAGAGACTGAACACCAAAGGCAATTTACCCGTGCAAGAATCACATGCACTTAATGATAGCAAATTAAATCATACGATGCACAAGCACAGCGGAGAGCTAAAATAAAAAGAACACTTAACAGATAATAAAATACTTAATTAAAATATTTATTTATTTATTATTACATTCAAAAAAGATCACCAAATATGGGATCGGAAAGACAAGGGTTCGCAAAGATAAAAAGAAGATTCCCTAGCTCCCTTTCTGTCTTCTCCACCACGTCGAAGCTGCGATCCTCTGTAGAGGAAGACATCCAACGATCGTCGCTACATTCATTGGAAAAGGTGGCGATGACAACCCGGCGAGCCCGTATCTGGCTCAGCAAGTGGAAAGAGCAGTCCCTCAGGGCTTTAGTGATCAAGAGCGCTTCGAAAAAGCTCTCGATCTTATCCTCGGCCTCATCAAGCATTGCCGAGGACATCTCCGCCGGAGGAGGGGGAATGTCGGCGAGCACCGAGGCAAGGATCATCCGAAGCCAAACGGAATGCGGAGGGAGAGGAGACCCCACACGAGTCAAAAGTTCGTGCATTGCAGCATCGCATTGCTCGTCCGTAAGAGAAGGGTCGACCAGGCGCGCAGCAAAACGGGGAACAATGTCCCGGATCGGCACTTCCCATGGTTGACGGCGGGCGTGAGGGCGGTTGCAAGCCATGATAGAAGAAGTTCTCTGAAGATGAGAGGAGAAAAGGCTCGGCCTTGAACTATATATAGATCCGAGCACAAAAGATTCTGTGCACAATGGACCCGGGAAATCAAGATTTTGGAAATACAAGTTTGGCTTGAAAAAAGGAGATGAAAAGATATCTCAGGTGAAGCAACGCTTCCGATTCCCCCAATCAGAGCAAAGCTCTACCTTGAAAATCTAAGTTTTAATAAAGGAAGCAACTCTTCAGGTGCGCAAGCGCTGCGCTGCGTGACACGTGTCTGCGCAGTTGCGCAAGCACAGCTGCGCAAGCGCTGCGCTGCACGATGCGTGTCTGCAAGCGCTGCGCTGTAGGACACGTGTCTGCGCAGTTGCGCAAGCACAGCTGCGCGAGCGCTGCGCTGCGCGATACGTGTCACGTGCTGGGGCGTTTGCGCAAGACAGAATTGAAATTTTAAAGAAATCTTTTCCGTTCTTGTTAAAACAAGAAGATTTTCTTCTGTAAAACAGGGGCCCTTGGATCAAAGATCCAACGGTGGGGAAAATTCCCCAAATCACTCAGAGAAAGATCTCTTCAACAAATTTAACTAATTTATGGGCACTATAAAAAGGACCCCAGATCTCAATTCAAAGGCATCAACATTTCTTGAAAAATCAAGAGCTTCAAACAGAGAGAACTCTGAGAAAAATTTCAAGGAAAAGGTAAAAACCTTCACAAAAAAGAAGAAATTTCTTCTGATAGATCATTGATCTAAAAACCAGATCAATGATCTTCACATAATAAATAGTGCTTTGCACTTCTTATGAACCACTGGTTCTTTAAAAAACAAAACAAAAAAATAATAATAAAGAACAGTGCTTTGCACTTTTATGAACCTTTGGTTTCTAAAATAAAAAGAAAAAACTTGTTTTTTCTTTGATCTAAATTAGATCAAGGAAACGAATAGTGCTTTTCCCTTCATTTATGAACCATTGGTTCCTGAATCTAAAAGATTCTTGAATCATAGTGCCTTGCACTTGCAAACTGCGCTGTTACGCTCTTGGATTGGCGCAAGCCACCAGAGCGCGCCACGTGTCAGCAGCGCATTAGCGCAGCGCACTGCGCTTGCGCGACACGTGTCAACACTATAAGCGCTTGCGCTCTCTGATTGGCGCAAAGCGCCTGATAAATGCAATGCATTTCCTAAAGGGCCAGGCCCAAGTCAAAAGTCTAAGCAGACCAAGAATAATGCTACGCATTATTTAAAGGGGCAGAGCCCAATTGAGAGGTCCAATGGACCGAAACAAATGCTCTGCATTATAATAAAAAGGGCAGAGCCCAGTCAAAATGGGCATAAATGGCCTGAAATAATGCTATGCATTATTCTAAAAAAGGGAAAGCCCAGACAAAGGCCAAATGCAAACAAAATGTGGACATTTTTAACTGGACTTAGCCCAATTTTGGCCGTAAGTCCTTAAACTAAATTGACTGAGCAAGATTGCTCTCTTAAATCAATTTACGACCGGTTCGAGGGTACATCTCCGAACTTCTCTGACACCCATCGTTGTAATCCTTCAACGACGTCAGAGAGGTGACGGGTCCCGACGAGCACACATCAACATGGACTGTGGGGTCCTTAAACTCGTGGACCGAAACGTCCTTAAACTAATGTTGGACCGAAACGTGCTTAAACTAATATCGGACCACCACGTCTCTAAACTGGAACATAGACCACCACGTCCCTAAACTGGCAATGGATCGAAACGTCCTTAAACTAATGTTGGACCGAAACGTCCTTAAACTAATGTCGGACCACCACGTCTCTAAACTGGAACATAGATCACCACGTCCCTAAACTGGAATACGGACCACCACGTCTCTAAACTGGAATATAGACCACCACGTCCCTAAACTGGCAATGGACCGAAACTTCCTTAAACTAATGTTGGACCGAAACGTCCTTAAACTAATATTTGACCACCACATCCCTAAACTGGAACATGGACCACCACGTCCCTAAACTGGAACAATAGAGCCTCCAAATGCTCTTTTGCCGGATCTAAATGATCCCGTTTAAGTTGATCTTAGCCCCAAACACGGCTAACGTATCCTTAAACATTCAAATGGACTATAAAACTCCAAATCAACTTTGGTTCAAGGGTACATCTCTGAACTCCTCTGACACCTATCGTTGTAATCCTTCAACGACGTCAGAGAGATGATGAGTCCCGACGGCCATATATTAAATGGATCACCACGTTAAGTTGATCTTAGTCTCAAACAGGACTAACGTATCCTTAACGAACGTTTAAGTTGATCTTAGCCTCAATACGGCTAACGTATCCTTAAACTAAAAACACCAAACCCAAATCTAAGTAAATACGGATTTGGACTAATCCACGTCCTACGGGCGACGGCATTACTCAGTCTCCGTATACAATCCACGGGCAACCACAAACAAAATAAACACACACGACATGAAGTGAAATTCTGGAGAAGGTGAAAGTGGCTACCGTGATGCGGTAGCGTAATTAACTGCAGGGGCTTGCGCCTGCAGGGAAGAGCGTCCCCACAATCAAAAACCCCTCTAGCGAGGGGGAATCTGACGAAGTCTGCTACATCGGTCGCATTCGTCTAAACCTCCGATATACGGTGCCATAAATCAACTTGGCATCTTCGGAGAGGTGGACGGATAAAACCATATAGTATCTGCCCCGAATCTCAGGCTAGACGTCCTAACGCGTCGGCCGTAATTCGGAGGGGAACAACCATTATCCCTATCAGTCTCTAAGTCTCACTGTACAGGTCACTAAGGCTATCGTCAGTCTGAGTGTGAGAGTCAACCACTCGCGAGTGTCCTCCACCCAAGGGTAGGACACAAGGGTAAGGGACCACGGGCCCAACATGTAACTCACGGTAATAATCAGTAGATATACACTGTTCAATACTAGTATGTCAATTTTGATTCTGTTGGGACTGTTATACGTCCCCATCTTTTAAATTACAGGTTAAATAGCAAATGATGACGAAACAGGGTGAAACCACTTGTGTTATCTAGCTAACTGATTCACCTTTAATAAACAGCGGAGTTCCGCAATATACAAGTTAAGGAAACAAGGTGGTATCCATTACGGAACAGCACACAGTAAACAGAGTCGCTCTGGACTGCAGTCCATAATCGTACTCCGAACTAAATATTATCACAATTTAAATACAGAAACCAATAGAAACTTGCATAGGGTTATAGTTAGTCGAGTCGGCTTCGATTTAAGCCCTCGAACGCTTCATTCCAGTATGTACATAATTTATGGTAATTTTTACGGTTTTCAGATACGAGAAAGTTCCAGTTTTACAGGTATACTTGGGGGTAATCGTTTTAGTCGTTAATAGTCATATTATCCAGTGAAATTTGCACATAGTATTCAAAATTACATAGGCCAGGAAATTCCCTCATGTTCTGTGAATTTAAATGAGGGTTTCCATTGAGATCATGTATCGAACGGTTACACTATATAGTTTAACGGAAATAGTAAATGTGGAATCTATATGATTGTAGTTTGTAATTAACATAAATTAGCATGTAGCAAGTAGGGAACTTGCCTGGGGACGGTTTGGGGCACACGGTAGCGGCAACGACACTCGTGCGGCACGGCAACGACTAGTACGACGACTTGTATACGGCAGTAAATTGTTTGGGTTTGAGCTTTAGTGGGGCTTGGGCTCGAGATATAGGAGGCTTGACTTGGGTTCTGTGCAAAGGCGGCGACGGTTGCGAGCTCAAGCAAATAGAGGATCTCGTTAGCGGAATGGTTGGTCGGAGTTTGTAATGAAGGAGAAGTGAGAGGGAGTGGTGGTTTGTTAAGCTCGGTGATGGGTTAGGGGAAAGCTCGGTCGGTAGTTAGGAGGAGCTCGGGAGCTATGGTGGTGGCCATGGGGTTGCAATGGAGGAGAGACGGTGGAGGAGGTCGTGGTGGTGGTCACGGCGGTGATAGGGTCATCATCGGAGAGTAAGCCAGAGGCGGCGACGCAGTGGTGGATGTAGCAACTGGTGGAAGTCGATGATGGGGGAAGTGGGCTTGACAATGATGGTGTTGAATTGAGAGGAAGAAGCTTGGTTGTTGATGGAGGTGGCTGGGTTCGGTTGAGAAGGAGTAGGAGAATTGGGGCTCGTCGAGAGTGTCGAGAGGGTTTGTAAGGGTAAGCTGGCGGCGATGGAGGTGGCCAGCGATGGCGAGACAGTGAGAGGAGAGAGAGGGTTCGAGAGAGAATGAGAGAGAGAACGAGAGAGAGAGATGGTGGCGATGATGATATTGATGATGCGGTCGACGATGGTGCGGGGGAGTCGACGAGATGCAGGTGAGGGGTCGAGATGGGTGCAGGGCTCGTCTCGAGCTCGATTGAGGGGTGAGGTAGCGAGGGAGTTCTGTTAGTGTAGAGGAGTGAGCGAGGGAGGAGGGTAAGAGGTCGTAGTCGTCGCCGTCAGGGCGAGCGGAGTTAGGTGCTCGGTGGTAGGGGATGCAGGTGAATTCTTCGGTGAACGAAGGGGAAAGTTTGAGAGTTTTGGATCTTGAGGGTGAGAGAGAAAGGAGGCGACGTGGGTGTAACGTTTTGAAAATCGTTTCGGTGAAATTTCGAAAAAACGGTAAAATAAGGGGGTTTTCTGTAAAAAGTCAAAATACAAATATCTTTATTATAAAATTAAATATACATATTCTAGCTATGTAATTACTAGTATTTGGTGTTTATTGAGCCACTGGTGAAATTTCAAATTTTCTGAAAAAAATATTATTTTAATATTATTTTAAGCCGGTAAGAAAATACATTAAATTAGCGATAAATACAAATTTAAATGGGCTAATTTTAATCTTTAAAATCATGTTAATTAAAATCTAGTTGTAATATAAATTTTTAGTATTTTATTTCAATTTTTAATGGGTTTTTATTATGGAGAACAAAAAAATAATTAATTTAAGCTAAAACTTGCAATTTTGAGCTTGTGGGGGGTCTTATTGCATAGAATTTCTTTGTAAAATCTCTCTCACTCATTCCTCTGCATCATGGCCGGCCCCACCACTGCTGGAGCAGCCCACTCCCCCCCTCATTTTTGTTTTCATCTCTTTTAAAAGTTCAATATGATAAGGATTAAAATATAGTAATTGGAGTATGGGTTTTTGTTGTTTGTGTGGTCTTTTGACTTTGAGAAACTTTCCCCAACTCCCCACACCCTCTCTCTCCTCTCCCCACCTGCATTTGGCCGAGCCCCCCCCCCCCCCGATTTAGAACAGCCCTTCACTTCTTCATCTCACTTTCTCTTCAAAAAAATCCACAAAAATGCTTTAAAATCCACAAAATTTCAAAATCAAAATCCAACTCCTACCCATTTCTCATTAACCATTCTAGCATGGATCTAGGGATCAAAATGGCATTTTAGGAGGCTAGATCTTGAGCTTGATCTCATCATGGGAGGTATAATCTCATGCTTTTGTTAAAATTTGTTATCTAGTTGCTTTAATCTAAGTTAACTAAGTGCTTAATTAGGTTTTTGATGAGTTTAATTGCATGATTAAAGATTTCAAGTTAGGGTTTTGTTGTGGAAATGGGTTATGATAAATTGTGCATGGTTTTGTGTTGTGGATTAACATCTTAAGTTTTATAGAAAGCTAATTTAGTTGTTAATTCCAAACCATTACTTATAAAATGCCATAATTAAGTTATTTTGCTAACTAGAGTTTTGGAAAATTATTAAATGCTTTAGATTAAATTATAATTATGGTTTCATGTCATTATAGATAATATATTGAGTGGTTTAATGCTTTTAGTTCATGAAAATCCTAGCTAAATTGTTGTTTGTGCATTTTTGCTATAAATTGTTAAAAAATTGGGTATTTCGTAAACTAGAATTTTGGGGTTAATGGAATTTAATGAGATTAAATTATGGAAATTGTTTTTATGACTTATTTAAGATATTTAATAAGTATTATGGCCACTAGATTTGTTTAAACACCATGTTTTGTACAAAAACGGCGAATTGTGCTTGCTAGATTTTCGGAAAAATGACTTTTTAAGTGAAATTGGGGGTTTTGTGAATTTTAACCTATTTTATATTAAAATTAGTGTTCGTGAATGTGCAAATGAGTGTATTTGGGTTTTTCTCGATGATTTGGTGTTTGTACGCCGACGTCGAGGGTTTTTGGGTTGATTTGTGAAAGCAACCATATGTTTTGACCTATGTGGGATTCGTGCGTCGTTTTGGTCATGAGTCGGATTTTAATACGATACGGTGCGTTATGATATGTAGGTACCCCATGTGGACTTCGAGACGAAAAGCAAGCGCGTGGCGACGTCGGCACCGGCGAACGAGGACCAGGTGAGTAGATTTATATCTACGGGGAGAAGTCGGGTGGATGGCGTATAGCACCCCCGCAGTCCGTGGTGGTGTATATGGATGCGTATACACACCAACAATTATTATATGTTATTTGGGATTAATAACGATGTTTAGGATGGATATTGGTGTGTTGGATTATGTTAGTGTTGCGAACCCTAGAGTAGTGTTGCACTACACATACACACATACATACTTGCATACATTCCTATTTATATGTGCTCATGGGATTCTCTATAGTTATGTGTTCACATGGGTATGGGACTATGTGTTCACATACGGATTTGAGGACGATACTTGGGATTGAGCTGAGTCGATGAGATTTGTTTTGTGGTGGTGATATCGGTTTGTACGAGACTGTCGATCAGTAGTCAGATCATGACTATATTGATGATTTTAGTATTGTACTAGACATAGGTCAGTACCCTGGACTATGATCTTGGATAAAGAGGATACCAGATGAATAGTGTGATGAATATGATATTAACTCATACCCAGATTTGGGGATGCCGTACGACGGATTTACGTACGAGCTATATTTTGATGATTGATCCGCACTCTTGACTTGGGATGTCTGGTTATAGATATGGTATCGGATATGATATTATTGAGGCGGGATCACCGACTAATATATATATACAGGTATGTATATGTATCGACTCAGATGTTAGGCGGTTTCCTTACCTGTAGTCCAGCTTGTTAACTTAGTCCTTTAGTTTAGTTTAGTTGTTAGATTAGATTTGATTCTTACCTATTTCTAAAACTAACGAATCGTGGGTATTTTAAAGGACAGCCCAAGGGATCCTACGGATATTTCAAAAGACGTATCTTTGCATAAAAACACCGTAGCCCCTATTTTCAAAACCCCATGATTCGTGTTATTTCAAAAGGCACCATTTGTAGGATTTATATTAGGGTAATGCAGTTTAGTTATCGTTGTGTCTATTATTCCGTTCATTATTGTTGTTCGCTCCGCATCACATGCTTATATTATGCTTCATATTCTACTGTTGCTATCTTGTGGTTAGGACACCAGCACCATTACCGATGATGCGTATGTTCCACGTACACTTATTTGCCGGCTCACACACATCTTCATCGGTAATTGCCATGTCACGTACACCTTAGAAATATTATTGCTTGACATAGCCTGTTAGCTAATAGTTTAGACATGATATTAGTGTACTTGCCTTATATGTTAGTTTAGACATTGTAGTTATTACCTGCTACTTCATGCATACTGATATTCATTGTTATGCCGCATTCATGGATTCTCATGCATATATTCACTTTTTACGTGCTATTGAGGTTTTGGATTCGGATTCCATGAGATTTTCTGGATTTAGGGAAAACCGCAAAACATATACAAACTTCTTCTTTCTTTTTTTAAATAAAAAGTGCGGTTTTTTCCCATGATGTATGAGTCGTCCACCATGAGTTTGCTGATGGATTTCGAGACCCGATTCGAGGAGACGGATGAACCGTTTCGGGTACATGGTGGACCCGGTAAGGTATCCCGGGGCAAGAAGCGTGTGATGATGACGATGTGAGCCTGGCAGGGGAGCACTACCTACCGGTGATTTTACCCGACGCGTCGGATATCCGGAGGATACCGTCGTGGTCTTGAGATGGATGGTAGGGGCCGGTCTGGACTGACGGCGCCCTAGATATTGTGATTGAGACATTGAGATTTCGAGATATTGAGGTACAGAGACTGTGATACAGAGATATCGAGATATTGGGATTACGTTTTGTGCCGATGCTAGGCACTGTTTTATGCTGATTTCATTATGATACCTCATTTTAAAAATACAAAGGGAATCTCACTAAATTATGAAAACAGTTCTTCACTTACATGTATTCTGTTTTCATGCATTCATACCTCATTCATATGATATTTTGCTACCTGAGGCACTGACACGGGCACATGAGATTACACTCGGGTTAGATGTTTACCCTAGCCTTGTTTTAGGTTGCATGTTATATATATAATTGAGGATATATTATGATCATTGACCTAGGTTGCGTTATTTATGCGATTTCTTTCCGTAGATGTTTTTCTATTCACGAGTTGGCAACTCACCCCGTTGTGCCTCAGTTTCTTGCTGGTTTGCCGTACAGGTTTCATTACGGCTTTGCGGGCATAGTTTCCTTCGGGTGATTTGCTAGTAGGTGGGTTTACTTGTATCGTACCCCCATTATATAACTTGTATATTATTATTCTGTTGTATCTAGAAGTTCCATCAACCAAACATGTGTTATTTTTGAGATAGAGACCAGTGATGTTATTCTTTCGACCTTAGAGTCGCGCGTTATATTTCTGCAGATTTCTTATGGTTTTGAGTTTCCTTTTGAGTTTGATCCTCGCCGTTGGCGTTGTATATTATTGCTTGTGTGGTTGTGACCGTCGATTGACGAAGAGCTAGCTCCCGCTTGGGGATGCATTTTTATTGATTTCATATACTATTCATATTGTATCCCGTTTGGGGGACAGTATTTACAAAGGAGACTCTGCCGAAATTTTTAGGAAATTTTTGATGTTTTTAGAAACCCGCATAATTCGGCTTATGCTTTTAAAACTACTTATTTAAATTGGTTTTCCTACTCTCTACTACTCTTCTTGGTTTGGATTTCTGGGTTTTCGGCTTACTTAGAATACGTACGCCTTGAGACGTTCGTAGTTTAAGTGCCGGTCATGTTCCGTACTTTCGGGTCGTGACAAAGTTGGTATCAGAGCGTTAGGTTTTACCTTTGGAGCGTAGGATGACCCTTGGTTGATGGAATAGGTGACTAAAGTAGAGTGACGTACCGTAGGTATGTTCCGCGGCATATTTACGATACACTACTCCACTTAAGAAGCCTTAGGATGTACAATTCTTTGCTCAGTATTATATTCATTCCGATCTAGCCTCATCTGTACCAGTTATGGTTTTGCTGCCACGATTACGGGGAGGGAGAGCTACAGCTAGAGTTGCGGTCAGCACGAACTCGTCACGAACGAGGACTGACCAGGGCGAAATTCCGGCAACACACGATTGCAGAGATGTGTCTTTTTACTGTGTTTCCGCGCCACGAGCGTTTGGCGGATCGCCTTTATGAGGTTACTCGGATGTGCTGATCGACACTAGAGGATTGAGCCAATGATAGAGGCCAGCCAGATTTTGATGACCGTTGGTGTGTTGCTTATTCATGATGATCGAGGCACTGTTCAGCGTGCAGACGAGCGAGCCAGTTATTGCTGCGAACGACGAGATATTGCCCCAGATGCTGGAATTAGTGCAGAACGAGTTGTACTAAGAGATGATAGAAGGTCGCTAGTCATCGAGGATGAATGACTAGGACATGTGGATCGTTCGTCTACCCCGATGCGAGGTCATCAGATAGATTGATTCCAGCTAGAGACAACTTCACGCGGAGACGTTGGGAGTCGACAGAGACGATCGAATGTTAGAAACCTATTATTCCAAGTTTAAAGTAGTCGGAAAGACATGCAGGCAATTCTATGGTCCCTCTAGAAGAATGAAACCCTAACTCGACTTAATGACCGTGTGAAAGCCTTTGAACCTTCGGGTTTGCGGCAGTTCCACGGCGCCATTAGTGAGGCTTGGGTTTGCCCTTCTATGGGTGGACCACCGATGCTGTGGTATGTACTCGATACTATTAAACTGTGCCCAAGATGTTGAGCTCTTAGGGGATTATGAGGTTTTGACGACTCGATCGGATGGCTCGACGTAATTCAGATGCTAGGTGGTGAGATGCATTTCTTGGGAGACTCCATATACGAGGATAGTCATTGGAGCTCAGTCCATGCAGCCACGATGAGACGAGTCCAGAGCAGTCGACATTAGAAAAATGGAGTAAGAGGTTCGTACAAGATCTGGATATGATGACGTTCCCTTCCGCCGACATCAGGGATGCGATACGTATGCCAAGGCATTGTACTTGGGTATACCTTCCAGAAGGAGTCGTGATGAGTATGCAGCCCTTCCGGAATGAGAACAGATCTAGTAAGGGACGATGACTTCCGGACAGTTCGGCAGAGACGAGATTTGGGAGAGATCCCGACAGGACCTTTCTGGAATGAATTACAAGAAGACCTTGACCCAGGAGTGGTCATTGTTACGCACACTAGCAGACCAGAGTTCATGATCATCGACGAGACGTCCCACTAGTGACCGCGACAGTTGGCCCGAGATTCTTAGAGGATGCGCTTGAGCGGTACTATGCCGCCATTATTGATTTCAATATTTTGGGTGATTTATTCGAATGATTTGATTTTGATGATTGAGGATTTACGATCCTTGCACAGTGTTGCACTTGATATCGTTTTTGTGCTTGGGTTTCACATGTTTGTGATTTTACGGTTTTAGACATTTGAGTTGATTTTGTGCGTATGCACGCACACGATTTGGTTCCTGCACTATGTATACTTTATATATGCTTGCAGTGCAGTGATACGCCTTTTGTGCACTTAGATGCATTGGACTTTGATTTCGATGGTGATGTTCGATATTTGTTTTGTGCACCTTGTGCACCTGATTTGATTTTGCGCATGTTCGGCACTTGATATTGGATTTCATGATTTCGTGCACGATGGATGCACCTGATTGGATTTTCGCGCATGTTGGGCGCATGTTTTGAAGTGTGATTTTGGTGCACACCAGATGCACTAAATCGAGATTTTTCGTGCATGTCAGATGCACCTGATTTTGCTGTCAGGCACACATGTTGCCTACGACAGATGTTTCGTGCACACCCGATGCACTTAGATGTTGTTTCTGTGCATATGTATGGCACATATTTGGATTTTGATTTCCGTGCGCACAAGACGTGCGTAGTATTCATACGCGTATTTTGGGATTGATTTTTCTTATAGAGCAGTACGTTTTTATGATATTGCTATGTGTTTTCGTACTGAGCAGGACTAGTCAGAAGACAGTACCTGAATATATTTTACATGTATAGTTTCGAGCTATATCATATTGGTTTTGCTTTGGATTTGGTATTGATGTCTTCCCCATGACTCCGATGATTGCGGGATGCTTGACGGAGTTCTGATTTGAGTTATATGCTCATTTTTCATGCGCATGCGTTGCGCTACGATTTGTTTTATGTATTTATGATTTCGGAGCCCCGGCGATTTGATGGTTTTGGCTGAAATATTTTAGTATTTGGGGGAAGTTTTAATTTAAATTCGGGGACCGAATTTCTTTAAGGGGGGAAGATTGTAACGTTTTGAAAATCGTTTCGGTGAAATTTCGAAAAAACGGTAAAATAAGGGGGTTTTCTGTAAAAAGTCAAAATACAAATATCTTTATTATAAAATTAAATATACATATTCTAGCTATGTAATTACTAGTATTTGGTGTTTATTGAGCCACTGGTGAAATTTCAAATTTTCTGAAAAAAATATTATTTTAATATTATTTTAAGCCGGTAAGAAAATACATTAAATTAGCGATAAATACAAATTTAAATGGGCTAATTTTAATCTTTAAAATCATGTTAATTAAAATCTAGTTGTAATATAAATTTTTAGTATTTTATTTCAATTTTTAATGGGTTTTTATTATGGAGAACAAAAAAATAATTAATTTAAGCTAAAACTTGCAATTTTGAGCTTGTGGGGGGTCTTATTGCATAGAATTTCTTCGTAAAATCTCTCTCACTCATTCCTCTGCATCATGGCCGGCCCCACCACTGCTGGAGCAGCCCACTCCCCCCCTCATTTTTGTTTTCATCTCTTTTAAAAGTTCAATATGATAAGGATTAAAATATAGTAATTGGAGTATGGGTTTTTGTTGTTTGTGTGGTCTTTTGACTTTGAGAAACTTTCCCCAACTCCCCACACCCTCTCTCTCCTCTCCCCACCTGCATTTGGCCGAGCCCCCCCCGATTTAGAACAGCCCTTCACTTCTTCATCTCACTTTCTCTTCAAAAAAATCCACAAAAATGCTTTAAAATCCACAAAATTTCAAAATCAAAATCCAACTCCTACCCATTTCTCATTAACCATTCTAGCATGGATCTAGGGATCAAAATGGCATTTTAGGAGGCTAGATCTTGAGCTTGATCTCATCATGGGAGGTATAATCTCATGCTTTTGTTAAAATTTGTTATCTAGTTGCTTTAATCTAAGTTAACTAAGTGCTTAATTAGGTTTTTGATGAGTTTAATTGCATGATTAAAGATTTCAAGTTAGGGTTTTGTTGTGGAAATGGGTTATGATAAATTGTGCATGGTTTTGTGTTGTGGATTAACATCTTAAGTTTTATAGAAAGCTAATTTAGTTGTTAATTCCAAACCATTACTTATAAAATGCCATAATTAAGTTATTTTGCTAACTAGAGTTTTGGAAAATTATTAAATGCTTTAGATTAAATTATAATTATGGTTTCATGTCATTATAGATAATATATTGAGTGGTTTAATGCTTTTAGTTCATGAAAATCCTAGCTAAATTGTTGTTTGTGCATTTTTGCTATAAATTGTTAAAAAATTGGGTATTTCGTAAACTAGAATTTTAGGGTTAATGGAATTTAATGAGATTAAATTATGGAAATTGTTTTTATGACTTATTTAAGATATTTAATAAGTATTATGGCCACTAGATTTGTTTAAACATCATGTTTTGTACAAAAACGGCGAATTGTGCTTGCTAGATTTTCGGAAAAATGATTTTTTAAGTGAAATTGGGGTTTTTGTGAATTTTAACCTATTTTATATTAAAATTAGTGTTCGTGAATGTGCAAATGAGTGTATTTGGGTTTTTCTCGATGATTTGGCGTTTGTACGCCGACGTCGAGGGTTTTTGGGTTGATTTGTGAAAGCAACCATAGGTTTTGACCTATGTGTGATTCGTGCGTCGTTTTGGTCATGAGTCGGATTTTAATACGATACGGTGCGTTATGATATGTAGGTACCCCATGTGGACTTCGAGACGACAAGCAAGCGCGTGGCGACGTCGGCACCGGCGAACGAGGACCAGGTGAGTAGATTTATATCTACGGGGAGAAGTCGGGTGGATGGCGTATAGCACCCCCGCAGTCCGTGGTGGTGTATACGGATGCGTATACACACCAACAATTATTATATGTTATTTGGGATTAATAACGATGTTTAGGATGGATATTGGTGTGTTGGATTATGTTAGTGTTGCGAACCCTAGAGTAGTGTTGCACTACACATACACACATACATACTTGCATACATTCCTATTTATATGTGCTCATGGGATTCTCTATAGTTATGTGTTCACATGGGTATGGGACTATGTGTTCACATACGGATTTGAAGACGATACTTGGGATTGAGCTGAGTCGATGAGATTTGTTTTGTGGTGGTGATATCGGTTTGTACGAGACTATCGATCAGTAGTCGGATCATGACTATATTGATGATTTTAGTATTGTACTAGACATAGGTCAGTACCCTGGACTATGATCTTGGATAAAGAGGATACCAGATGAATAGTGTGATGAATATGATATTAACCCATACCCAGATTTGGGGATGCCGTACGACGGATTTACGTACGAGCTATATTTTGATGATTGATCCGCACTCTTGACTTGGGATGTCTGGTTATAGATATGGTATCGGATATGATATTATTGAGGCGGGATCACCGACTAATATATATATACAGGTATGTATATGTATCGACTCAGATGTTAGGCGGTTTCCTTACCTGTAGTCCAGCTTGTTAACTTAGTCCTTTAGTTTAGTTTAGTTGTTAGATTAGATTTGATTCTTACCTATTTCTAAAACTAACGAATCGTGGGTATTTTAAAGGACAGCCCAAGGGATCCTACGGATATTTCAAAAGACGTATCTTTGCATAAAAACACCGTAGCCCCTATTTTCAAAACCCCATGATTCGTGTTATTTCAAAAGGCACCATTTGTAGGATTTATATTAGGGTAATGCAGTTTAGTTATCGTTGTGTCTATTATTCCGTTCATTATTGTTGTTCGCTCCGCATCACATGCTTATATTATGCTTCATATTCTACTGTTGCTATCTTGTGGTTAGGACACCAGCACCATTACCGATGATGCGTATGTTCCACGTACACTTATTTGCCGGCTCACACACATCTTCATCGGTAATTGCCATGTCACGTACACCTTAGAAATATTATTGCTTGACATAGCCTGTTAGCTAATAGTTTAGACATGATATTAGTGTACTTGCCTTATATGTTAGTTTAGACATTGTAGTTATTACCTGCTATTTCATGCATACTGATATTCATTGTTATGCCGCATTCATGGATTCTCATGCATATATTCACTTTTTACGTGCTATTGAGGTTTTGGATTCGGATTCCATGAGATTTTCTGGATTTAGGGAAAACCGCAAAACATATACAAACTTCTTCTTTCTTTTTTTAAATAAAAAGTGCGGTTTTTTCCCATGATGTATGAGTCGTCCACCATGAGTTTGCTGATGGATTTCGAGACCCGATTCGAGGAGACGGATGAACCGTTTCGGGTACATGGTGGACCCGGTAAGGTACCCCGGGGCAAGAAGCGCGTGATGATGACGATGTGAGCCTGGCAGGGGAGCACTACCTACCGGTGATTTTACCCGACGCGTCGGATATCCGGAGGATACCGTCGTGGTCTTGAGATGGATGGTAGGGGCCGGTCTGGACTGACGGCGCCCTAGATATTGTGATTGAGACATTGAGATTTCGAGATATTGAGGTACAGAGACTGTGATACAGAGATATCGAGATATTGGGATTACGTTTTGTGCCGATGCTAGACACTGTTTTATGCTGATTTCATTATGATACCTCATTTTAAAAATACAAAGGGAATCTCACTAAATTATGAAAACAGTTCTTCACTTACATGTATTCTGTTTTCATGCATTCATACCTCATTCATATGATATTTTGCTACCTGAGGCACTGACACGGGCACATGAGATTACACTCGGGTTAGATGTTTACCCTAGCCTTGTTTTAGGTTGCATGTTATATATATAATTGAGGATATATTATGATCATTGACCTAGGTTGCGTTATTTATGCGATTTCTTTCCGTAGATGTTTTTCTATTCACGAGTTGGCAACTCATCCCGTTGTGCCTCAGTTTCTTGCTGGTTTGCCGTACAGGTTTCATTACGGCTTTGCGGGCATAGTTTCCTTCGGGTGATTTGCTAGTAGGTGGGTTTACTTGTATCGTACCCCCATTATATAACTTGTATATTATTATTCTGTTGTATCTAGAAGTTCCATCAACCAAACATGTGTTATTTTTGAGATAGAGACCAGTGATGTTATTCTTTCGACCTTAGAGTCGCGCGTTATATTTCTGCAGATTTCTTATGGTTTTGAGTTTCCTTTTGAGTTTGATCCTCGCCGTTGGCGTTGTATATTATTGCTTGTGTGGTTGTGACCGTCGATTGACGAAGAGCTAGCTCCCGCTTGGGGATGCATTTTTATTGATTTCATATACTATTCATGTTGTATCCCGTTTGGGGGACAGTATTTACAAGGAGACTCTGCCGAAATTTTTAGGAAATTTTTGATGTTTTTAGAAACCCGCATAATTCGGCTTATGCTTTTAAAACTACTTATTTAAATTGGTTTTCCTACTCTCTACTACTCTTCTTGGTTTGGATTTCTGGGTTTTCGGCTTACTTAGAATACGTACGCCTTGAGACGTTCGTAGTTTAAGTGCCGGTCATGTTCCGTACTTTCGGGTCGTGACAGAGGGGTTAGAGAGGGGAGTGCGCGACGTGGGGTAACGGCGCACGACGTGGGCATGGGCGTGGGGTGCGGCGAAAAGGGCGGATCTCGAACAAAAGGAGTGGGCGGGAAAATATAGCCGTTGGGAAGAAGGAGGAGAAGGGTAGTTGGGCCGGGTCGGGTTGGGGTAAGCGGCGTGGGCTTGAAGGGCTTGGGCCGGAGAAATGTAATTAATTGGGAGAAATAGAGTGTTGGGCCCAAAAATAAAACGGGAAAGGTAAAATAAAAAGGGGCCGGCTGAAGGAATAATTTGGGACAAATTTGGATACTACGGGGTTTGGGTTTTATTAATAAAAGGAAAATGGGGTTTTGATGTTTAATGGGATTTAGATAAATAAACAATTATAAATATATTTTATAGGTGAAAAAAATACTAATATTGGTATAAAAGGGGCTGGGTATTACACCTTAGGTCTTCCGGGCCTTATATTTTTTTCCGGCGGTAATACAGTAGGTGTTTGTCTGTTCGCGGTATAATAGTGCCAATAACGACTGTCCGGTATAGGATGAAATTTTGGATCGTATGCGTCTTGGTAATTGGAAACTGTATAGTAATTGGAAGCAAAATTGTAATGTGAGTTATGCATGCTGCTCGCAGCAGCAATTGCGTGGGCACAAGGTAAATGTTGTTTCTGGAAAACACCGCATGTACACGAAGAGAGCCCTTCATCTCTAAAGTTCACGGTATATTGATTCCCATTACTGCCCGTTACTTGAAACTCCGCCGTGTCAAACCTTTCGGATCTGTAGTATTGTGCTCCGCGCTCTCTTTTCCGGAATATATTTTCGTAATACGCGGTGAGCGGAGTCTCCATCGCCAAGGACTTTTCTCTTCTGTGCATAAAGTAAGTAATCATCCGGAAAAAGGTTCGAACAATCAACTCCTGTATCGGTAAGCCTCTAACGCCTTTAAGGACCCCGTTGAAGCTTTCAGACATATTAGTCGTCATTAGTAGATATCTGCACCCATCATCATGTGCTTATGACCACATGCGTACTGGATACTCATCTAATCACGCTTTCGCGGTTTGACTCATCTCCCCAATTTTCGTCATGTACATGTCATGAACATTAGAGTCAGGCGTTTTACCGGCTTTGTACATAAGTTTATGTAGATCCGAATTTTTAAATTTTCTATCAAAATTTTGCCTGAAGTGCCATAGGCAAAACCTATATGGGGTCGTCGGAAATACAGATCTCATTGCAGCTGTATTCCCAGATGTCTATCAGATATGATGCATAAATCTGTTTTATTAATAACAGATGGGATATTTTTGAGTTGACGGAAAAACTATGACCAGGATGATGTATTTTCACCCTCGACAATAGAAAATCCCAACGGAAATATACCGTTATTAGTATCAACACCTGTAGCAATTAACATGCAGCCTCTGTACTTACCGTATAGATACGTACCATCAATGCATAATACCGGCCGACAGTGTGTGAAACCAGCCGCACATGGACCAAAGTACCAGAAAATTCTTTGAAACCTGACAGAGCCTTCGACATCTGTTTCTGTGGTTTTTAACCGGTATACGGTCCCCGGATTTGATGCTTTCATGGCTTCCATAAAAGGGACTAGTGAGTTGTACGACCTTTCCCAGTCCCTAAATATCTTGCATAAAGCCTTTCTACGAGCATCCCATGCCTTCACATACGAAATCTGAATTTTATGCTCTCCGCTAACCAAGAGTCGTATCTTTCGGGCAGTCATCGCCACATCTGTACGGATTAGTGTCATGATTCGCGAGCAAATGTAAGATGAAGTGCAATTCCGGTAATCTTGTAACATAATAGAATTGATGCAACTATGTTCTTGGTTGTATTTCGTGACCTTCCAAGCTTTGGCTCTTTTGGAACAACATGCATGCAATCTCCACTTACATTCAGGTGATTTCGTACATACCACCGTATAGTACGTCTTATTTGACTCTTCGGTTTTAAATGTAACGTTTTGCTGAATAGACCACGACTTCAGCTTACAAATAAGATCTTCTTTTTCCTGAAACAAATCCCCGACACTGACGCAATCTTCGCTTACTGCCGTCGCTTCCAAATAGGGTGCCGTATTTACTTCTGCCACGGCTAAGTCTACTCAACTATCATCTTCCAGCGGATCGAGGCCGGGATCTTCTAGTTCGACAAAATCATTATTCGCAACCATACCATCAAAGAATGCTACCTCATTCAATCCAGCGGCATATTCCACGCTATCCTCCCCCTGATGACCTCCACCGATTTCATCATCATCACTGTTACACATATCAATGTCACCCGTAGCAACATAAGGCTCAGGTGCAATATATGATGGTTGTGGTCGGTGTAATGTGGATGTTCGGGGTGAGAAGACCGGAAAGATGTGGACGGACATGCTTGGAATGCGCTACTTGGATCGTGTTGGAATGATGCGGAGGTGTGGGAAAATCTGCGTTTAGTATATAAATTGTTATTATAATATTATTCCTTAATATTTTCGTAATCATCACTTATTTCAGATTTATTTACCTGTGGAAGGTTGTGTATGATAATCTTTGTTGTTCTTCTGGGGTGCATGTAACTGCAGCAGTCGACTGGGAGAATCTGGATTTATGGATTTATAAAATATTTGAATATTAGTATCTTGGTATTACTAAAATGTTTGATTATGGATTTATAAAATGTTTACCCATGAGTTTGAAAGTTTGAATAATGTTGTGTATAGTCATATCCACCGAGACTGACGGTATCATCGTTAACCATGTGACCGTACCCCCAGGAACTATCTCCAGCATTACCATCAAAATTACCCGTTGGAGGGACATCTGATACTTCCAATTGCTCCTTCTAAACCAAAAGTTCAAAAGAATGCTGGGTGTTTGACAGACTGAAATCTATCATCGAAGATATTGATGCATCGTCTATAATTTCAACCAATGCATTTCCACTAAAGATAGGCCATATACAACTTAACTTAACCCTAATTTCACGGGGATCGTATTTCGTGATTTTGAACACTTTATTCTCTAATTCATTAAAAGTCGTTGATGGTTCTAATCGCATGATTCTTGCGGACCCGCCCATATACTCGGGATCTTGTGCACTTGTGATAATCCGGCCATCGTATTTACATACAATAAATAAACTTGAACTTGCCATAATCTGCATCAAACAATATCAAGCCAACAATAAAAAAAACGTTAACAACTTCATACAATCACAGTCAAACCATGCACAATCATACCTAGAGCTATGGTTTTCAAAGTCCACTAGACTGTTCCTAACTGTTCCAAAATGACAAGTTGTGAGATAACACTCAAATCGCCTCTTCACTGACAATTGTGGCCAGGTAAGCACAAATGAGGAAAGGAGGGATCCGCTCACGAATCACCGTGAGACGGGCCTTTTAAACTTACCTTTCTCACTTGTCTAGTGTAACAACCCTAATTTTCTTATACACATTTTCCTATACAAATTTTTTTCAAATATTTTTTAAAATCCATAAAGGGGTATTTATTGCCTGAGCACAAGACTTAAATAATTGATTAGAAATTTAATTACAAGAAGGAGCTTAAATCTCATTGGTAATACCTTGCATTGCTGAACCAAGCCACTAAAGTTCAAATCCCATGCCCCACAATATTTTTAATATTTATTTTGTTTTAAATTTTTCTTCAATATTGTGTCTCTTCATCTTCTAAACCCCCATATACACTTCAAATTCCTAGATCGGTTTCAGAGACCTTTGAAATCCCCATTTACTCCATTTTAATGATTTTTTAATATATTTTTACATTAAAACCTTTCATATACCCTATTTACTCCAATTTTTAATGATTTTATATATTTTTACATTAAAACCTTTCATATACCCTATTTACTCAAACTTTTAATGATTTTATACATTTTTAATTTTTTATTATTATTTAAAAACCCTTCACCTACCCTACCCTAGCCTACCCTATAAATACACCCCCTCCTCTCTACCCTCTCATCCCAAAATTCTAAGCTCACTCTCTCAAAATTTTCCAAGAGTTGTGTACTTTGAAAACAAGCTCGCGGCGAAACTCCGACGAAATTCCGACGGAAATTCCGGCGACGTTTTTAGGAACTACCGGCGACGACGCAACGCATCAGCAATCCCTTTAGTTCCCCCTCATTCTAGTGTAATCGAAAACCCGTAAGTCCCATTCTATCTCCCTTTCTAATTCTCAAAAATACGAAATTACGAAACCCGACGGAATTGGAACAAATCCGATTTCCGACTCGGTTTTCTATAAAATTTCACTTCTAACCAAAACATTCATGCCTAAACATATTTATCTTGACTATTAAACTTTTAAAAATCAATTTGAACAAGTTTTCTCACATGAAATGATAGCCTTTCTAATTTATCGTATTTTTTCACTTTAATACCACAATATTTCAATTTCACATTTAACCCCTTAACTTGCTATACATTTAAAGTAGAGCACGAGGTAATGACCTACTTCTACACACACGCAAAACCAACCCTAAAACGATATTATCAAAACTTAGAATACGATAAAACGAAACTTTCATTAAAATACCATAATCTTAATAAAATCATTCTTAAAGGTTTTAGATTTGATACACTTTTAAGTAAATACTTCGTAGTAGGAAAATACGATAAGTTGTGGACATCGATCGTTTATCTAAACCTGACTTTGTGGTGTCTAGGCTAGGAAAGTGAGCTTAGGTAACTTTAAAAGGCCCGCCTCACGATTCGTGAGCGGATCCCTCCTTCCTCACTTGTACTTACCTGGCCACAATTGGCGCTGAAGAGGCGATTTGAGGCTTCTAAAGACTTGTCGTTTAGACCATTTAGAAATAAGCTAGTTGGCTTAGGAAACCCTAGAATTTAAAATACGGAAATTCACACCTTCGCAAATAAATACCTTTTACTTTATAAAACCGTTTTCTAAAGGATTAGTATTTTACAATCTTTGCAAAGCGCCGCTACAACCCACCTTTGGGGAACCCGTTAGGGATAGTACGGTTTGTCGTGCACCCTCGGGCTTAGTAGTGCGAGATTCAGACCTCCGCAAGGAGCATTCGGTCTCGAAAGGTTTAAAATACGACATCTTAAGAAAATGAGATTTTTGGAATATAAAATATTTATTAAAATTATTTTTGTATAAACATATGTATATTTATCATTTAAATATCTATTTTATTATAATATAGATTTTCCACCTTTTTCTAAAAATCACAAGAATAAATTTTACACTAAAACACCATGAACTTCAAATAAATCAATATTACAGATAAATACCCTTATTTATAAAACTAGGATATTTTCACTAGAAATATCACAACATAAAATCCACCCTCATTACAACTCTAAAGACGAACAATAAATACTTGAGGTGTATTTTGAAATGTATATAAAAGTATTTTTTTCATAAAACCCCCTCAAGTTTGATAAGTTACCCTAAGGACCCTAGCAATTGTAAGATCTCGATTCACATTTCTGATTGTCTGACTCGGGTTTGAGTCTGATTAATCTGACTTGAATATGATTCAAGTCAATCTATAAACTACAAGATTCCAATTCAATATGAACACATGAATCCATGAATACAATTATCAGGTTATACAACTTGACCGAACCGAACCATGGATATATATTCCTTTTACATGATTCTCAGTTATTCCATTTATATGACTCTACGGTTATAACCGTTTCCTGATATCATGGTTTCGGTCAGTCAGTCAATCACTCATACAATCAATATAATTTACAAGACAAACAATACAATCAAAACACTGCGGGGTTTAAGGGGTAGACTGGTACGGAATATGTTAAAGGTGGCACGAGATGGTCACTTAAGACGTAATTACATCCATGCCGTTGTTCCGTGGTATTATCGACGGAGCCTTGTACTACAGGTTACCAAAGTCCCCGGTGTAAGTGGGACTCCCCTCGTATACACTGGTATCTTCTGTACCAGGCTACAAACAACAGCGTTAATATAACATTACAACAATACAATACAACATTAAAAGCTACTCTCTCTCTCCTACTCTATGTCTATTTCTCCCCTATCTTTGGGACTTACCGAGCGACCTGTTCGCTGACGACATTCTATTTCTTTCTTCTTTGAATGTCGTTAGGTGGTTTGGACCCGGCGGAGATCGAGCCATCTGCAGAAGACTTGGAGCTGTTTGCGGAAGACCCTGCACTTTAGTTTCATTGTACACTTTTCCTTTCTGTATTTTTCATTTCTTGTTATGCCACTGTTTAGGCATCATTTTATTTCAGTTGTATTTCATTTTCATGTATTGTACAAAAGAATGTTAATAAATAAAAGTTGCTGTTCCTTTTATATGTTGTCTCTTGTGTATTTATTTTATATTTCTTGGATACGCTTAGCGTATGTACTTCTGAGTATATATGTAGCGGGCCTCGTCGCGTCCCCTTCGCCCTATACCGGGAAGCGGGGCGTGACAGGTTTTGTTGGTGGCCCATGCAGGTCAGAGCTGTATGGAACCCTAAGCAATATAAATCACAAGAACCAGCAACTAAAATATTCTTTACAATCATGTTCCTTGAATCCCATCATTTCATATTCTTTGAATCATATACCTTGAATCTGTCCTAACCCAAAATTCCCTCAGCTCTTTTACAATTTTACCAAAACCTTCGCATCCTTTCATTCCTTCACACATTCTTCACATTTTTAAAACCCTTGCACCACCTTGTTATTTTTCACATACTGTCTGCACATCAGTACCAAACTTTTCTTAGATTTGTTACACTTTCCTTTTATAAATTTCGAGGACGAAATTTTTATAAAGAGGGTAGAATGTAACAACCCTAATTTTCTTATACACTTTTTCCTATACAAATTTTTTTCAAATATTTTTTAAAATCCGTAAAGGGGTATTTATTGCCTGAGCACAAGACTTAAGTAATTGATTAGAAATTTAATTACAAGAAGGAGCTTGTAGCTCATTGGTAATACCTTGCATTGCTGAACCAAGCCACCAAAGTTCAAATCCCATGCCCCATATTATTTTTAATATTTATTTTGTTTTAAATTTTTCTTTAATATTGTGTCTCTTCATCTTCTAAACCCCCATGTACACTTCAAATTCTTAGATCGGTTTCAGAGACCTTTTGTTCCCCTCCGAAAGACGGGCGACGACGCTAGGACATCTTGCCTGAGATTCGGGGCAGATGCTATATAGTTTTATCCGTCCACCTCTCTGAAGATACCAAGTTGATTTATGGCACCGTGTATCGGAGGTTTAGACGGATGCGGCCGATATAGCAGACTTCGTTAGATTCCCCCTCGCTTGAGGAGTTTTTGATTGTGGGGACGCTCTTCCCTGCAGGCGCAAGCCCCTGCAGTTAATTACGCTACCGCATCGCGGTAACAACTTTCTCGTTCTCCAGAATTTCACTTCGTGTCGTGGGTGTTTGTTTTGTTTGTGGTTGCCCGTGGATTGTATACGGAGACTGAGTAATGCCGTCGCCCGTAGGACGTGGATTAGTCCAAATCCGTGTTTACTTAGATTTGGGTTTGGTGTTTTTAGTTTAAGGATACGTTAGCCGTATTGAGGCTAAGATCAGCTTAAACATTCGTTAAGGATACATTAGTCCTGTTTTGAGACTAAGATCAACTTAACGTGGTGATCCATTTAATATATGGCCGTCGGGACTCGTCACCTCTCTGACATCGTTGAAGGATTACAACGATAGGTGTCAGAGGAGTTAGGAGATGTACCCTTGAACCAAATTCGATTTGGAGTTTTATAGTCTATTTGAATATTTAAGAATGCGTTAGCCGTGTTTGGGGCTAAGATCAATTTAAACGGGACCGTTTAGATCCGGCAAAAGAGCATTTAAAGGCTCTATTGTTCCAGTTTAGGGACGTGGTGGTCCATGTTCCAGTTTAGGGACGTGATGGTCCATCGCCAGTTTAAGGACGTGGTGGTCCATGTTCCAGTTTAGGGACGTGGTGGTCCATCGCCAGTTTAAGGACGTGGTGGTCCATCATTAGTTTACGGATGTTTCGGTCCACTATTAGTTTACGGACGTTTCGGTCCAATATTAGTTTACGGACGTTTCGGTCCAATATTAGTTTAAGGACGTTTCGGTCCACGAGTTTAAGGACCCCGCAATCCGTGTTGATGTGTGGTTGTCGGGACCCGTCACCTCTCTGACGTCGTTGAAGGATTACAACGACAGGTGTCAGAGGAGTTCGGAGATTTACTCTCGAACCGGAGGTAAATTGATTTAAGAGAGCAATCTTGCTCAGTCAATTTAATTTGAGGACTTACGGCCAAAATTGGGCTAAGTCCAGTTGAAAATGTTCAACATTTTATTTGCTTTTGCATTGCATTTCTTTTTATTTTTATTTGGGCTCTACCCATAAAGGATGCAGAGCATCAATTTGTTTTGGGCTCTGCCCATTTATAAATGATGCAGAGCATCAATTTTACTTGGGCTCTGCTCCTTTTTATTGCTTTGCAATTTATTTTGGCCTGCTAGGTCTTTTTGACTTGGGCCTGGCCCTTTAACAAAAGAAATGCATTGCATTTTTCAGGCGCTTTGCGTCAATCAAAGGGCGCAAGTGCTTGTGGTGAGGACACGTGTCATGCAAGCGCAGTGCGCTGCGCCAGTGCGCTGTGCTGCTGCGCTGCTGACACGTGTCACGTTCTGAGGAGCGCAAGCGCAACAGCGCAGTGCGCTGTGTCAGTGCACTGTGCTGTTGCGCTGCTGACACTTGGCGCTTCCTGGTGCCTTGCGCCAACACAGGAGCGCAACAGTGCAATTTTTCAAGTGAAAAGTACTGTTAACTTGAGAATCTTTTAGATTCAAGAACCAATGGTTCATAAAAGAAGTGCAAAGCACTGCTTGATTTCTTGATCTAATTTAGATCAAAGAAAAAACAAGTTTTTTCTTATCTCAGGAACCAGAGGTTCATAAAAAGTGCAAAGCGCTGTTTTTATTTTGTTTTTTATTAAAGATCATTGATCTTGTTTTTAGATCCGTGATCTGTTCATAAGAGAATTTTCTCTTTTTCTAAAGGCTTTTTACCTTTTTTTGTTCTTGAGGATTTCTCTCCAATTCTTCAGAGCTCTCTCTATTTTAATTTCTCACAAAATGTTGATGCCTTTGAATTGAGCTCTAGGGTCCTTTTTATAGTGCCCATAAATTAGTTAAAGAGATCTTTCTCTGAGTGATTTGGGGAATTTTTCCCACCGTTGGATTTTTGATCCAAGGGCTTCTGTTTTACAGAAGAAAATCTTCTTATTTTAACAAGAACAGAAAGATTTCTTTAAAATCTTAATTCTGTTTGGCGCAAATGCCCCAGCGCGTGACACGTGTCAAGCAGCGCAACTGCGCCGACACGTGTCGCGCAGCGCACAGCGCAGCACAACTGCGCCGACACGTGTCGCGCAGCGCACAGCGCAGCGCAACTATGCGCCGCCACGTGGCGCGCAGCGCAGAGCGCAGGCCAGCTGAAGCGTTGCTTCTTTAATTAAAATTTGAATTTTCAAAGTAGAGATTTGCTCTGATTGGGGAAAGATGAAGCGTTGCTTCATCTTCCGTCTTGGAATTTGAACAGAGCTTTGCTCTGATTGGGGTAAACACCTTTGAAATCCCCATTAACTCCATTTTAATGATTTTTTAATATATTTTTACATTAAAACCTTTTATATACCCTATTTACTCCAATTTTTAATGATTTTATATATTTTTACATTAAAACCTTTCATATACCCTATTTACTCCAATTTTTAATGATTTTATACATTTTTAAATTTTTTTTATTATTTAAAAACCCTTCACCTTCCCTACCCTATAAATACCCCCCCTCCTCTCTACCTTATCATCACAAAATTCTAAGCTCACTCTCTCAAAATTTTTCAAGAGTTGTGTACTTTGAAAACAAGCTCGCGGCGAAACTCCGACGAAATTCCGGCGGAAATTCCGGCAACGTTTTTAGGAACTACCGGCGACGACGCAACGCATCGGCAATCCCTTTAGTTCCCCCTCACTCTAGTGTAATCGAAAACCCATAAGTCCCATTCTATCTCCCTTTCTAATTCTCAAAAATACGAAATTACGAAACCCGACGGAATTGGAACAAATCCGATTTCCGACTCGGTTTTCTATAAAATTTCACTTCTAACCAATACATTCATGCCTAAACATATTTCTCTTGACTATTAAACTTTTAAAAATCAATTTGAACAAGTTTTCTCACATGAAATGATAGACTTTCTAATTTATCGTATTTTTTCACTTTAATACCACAATGTTTCAATTTCACATTTAACCCCTTAACTTGCTATACATTTAAAGTAGAGCACGAGATAATGACCTACCTCCACACACACGCAAAACCAACCCTAAAACGATATTATCAAAACTTAGAATACGATAAAACGAAACTTTCATTAAAATACCATAATCTTAATAAAATCATTCTTAAAGGTTTTAGATTTGATACACTTTTAAGTAAATACTTCTTAGTAGGAAAATACGATAAGTTGTGGATATCGATCGTTTATCTAAACCCGACTTTGTGGTGTCTAGGCTAGGCAAGTGAGCTTAGGTAATTATAAAAGGCCCGCCTCACGATCCGTGAGCGGATCCCTCGTTCCTCACTTGTACTTAACTGGCCACAATTGGCGCTGAAGAGGCGATTTGAGGCTTCTAAAGACTTGTCGTTTAGACCATTTAGAAATAAACTAGTTGGCTTAGGAAACCCTAGAATTTAAAATACGGAAATTCACACCTTAGCAAATAAATACCTTTTACTTTATAAAACCGTTTTCTAAAAGATTAGTATTTTACAATATTTGCAAAGCGCCGCAACAACCCACCTTTGGGGAACCCGTTAGGGATAGTATGGTTTGTCGTGCACCCTCGGGCTTAGTAGTGCGAGATTCAGACCTCCGCAAAGAGCATTCGGTCTCGAAAGGTTTAAAATACGACATCTTAAGAAATTGAGATTTTTGGAATATAAAATATTTATTAAAATTATTTTTGTATAAACATATGTATATTTATCATTTAAATATCTATTTTATTATAATATAGATTTTCCACCTTTTTCTAAAAATCACAAGAATAAATTTTACACTAAAACACCATGAACTTCAAATAAATCAATATTACAGATAAATACCCTTATTTATAAAACTAGGATATTTTCACAAGAAATGTCACAACATAAAATCCACTCTCATTACAACTCTAAAGACGAACAATAAATACTTGAGATGTATTTTGAAATGTATATAAAAGTATTTTTTTTCATAAAACCCCCTCAAGTTTTATAAGTTACCCTAAGGACCCTAGCAATTGTAAGACCTCGATTCACATTTCTGATTGTCTGACTTGGATTTGAGTCTGATTAATTTGACTTGAATATGATTCAAGTCAATCTATAAATTACAAGATTCCAATTCAATATGAACACATGAATCCATGAATACAATTATCAGGTTATACAACTTGACTGAACCGAACCATGGATATATATTCCTTTTACATGATTCTCAGTTATTCCATTTACATGACTCTACGGTTATAACCATTTCCTGATATCATGGTTTCGGTCAGTCAGTCAATCACTCATACAATCAATACAATTTACAAGACAAACAATACAATCAAAACACTGCGGGGTTTAAGGGGTAGACTGGTACGGAATATGTTAAAGGTGGCACGAGGTGGTCACTTAAGACGTAATTACATCCATGCCGTTGTTCCGTGGTATTATCGACGGAGCCTTGTACTACAGGTTACCAAAGTCCCCGGTGTAAGTGGGACTCCCCTCGTATACACTGGTATCTTCTGTACCAGGCTACAAACAACAGAGTTAATATAACATTACAACAATACAATACAACATTAAAAGCTACTCTCTCTCCTACTCTATGTCTATTTCTCCCCTATCTTTGGGACTTACCGAGCGACCTGTTCGCTGACGACATTCTATTTCTTTCTTCTTTGAATGTCGTCAGGTGGTTTGGACCCGGCGGAGATCGAGCCATCTGCAGAAGACTTGGAGCAGTTTGCGGAAGACCCTGCATTTTAGTTTCATTGTACACTTTTCCTTTCTGTATTTTTCATTTCTTGTTATGCCACTGTTTAGGCATCATTTTATCTCAGTTGTATTTCATTTTCATGTATTGTACAAAAGAATGTTAATAAATAAAAGTTGATGTTCCTTTTATATCTTGTCTCTTGTGTATTTATTTTATATTGCTTGGATACCTTAGCGTATGTACTTCTGAGTATATACCATAGCGGGCCTCGTCGCGTCCCCTTCGCCCTATACCGGGAAGCGGGGCGTGACAGGTTTTGTTGGTGGCTCATGCAGGTCAGAGCAGTATGGAACCCTAAGCAATATAAAACACAAGAATCAGCAACTAAAATATTCTTTACAATCATGTTCCTTGAATCCCATCATTTCATATTCTTTGAATCATATACCTTGAATCTGTCCTAACCCAAAATTCCCTCACTTCTTTTACAATTTTACCAAAACCTTCGCATCCTTTCATTCCTTCACACATTCTTCACATTTTTAAAACCCTTGCACCACCTTGTTATTTTTCACATACTGTCTGCACATCAGTACCAAACTTTTCTTAGATTTGTTACACTTTCCTTTTAAAAATTTCGAGAACGAAATTTTTATAAGGAGGGTAGAATGTAACAACCCTAATTTTCTTATACACTTTTTCCTATACATATTTTTTTCAAATATTTTTTAAAATCCATAAAGGGGTATTTATTGCCTGAGCACAAGATTTAAGTAATTGATTAGAAATTTAATTACAAGAAGGAGCTTGTAGCTCATTGGTAATACCTTGCATTGCTGAACTGATTGATACGAAAAAGTGTGTTTTGTAGTTAACCGCAATCAATAACGGTGTCGCATATAGCTAGACCGAGATGAGTACGGGTCGTCCTCTGGGAAACGTGGAACCTTTTACTTTTACTTTAGATGTGTTGAGAAAGAGAGGAGGGATAAAGAATTTTTATAGAATGGTTTCTAGATCTACGTTAAACAAGAATGTAAAATATAGATCTAGATTATTTTAAAAAAGTAGTAAATATAATAAGAAGGCTTGTAGGGTTCGTTAGGATTTAGTAGTTATGGACGATTAATTAAAAGTTACCCTTTTTATCCATTAATAGATTTAGAACTAGAACGACGGTGATGCGTGTAGATTAGGGTTTCTGGAGGAAAAGGAATCCCA
The DNA here is from genome assembly GCA_030015575.1 of Agapanthus africanus. NCBI lineage: Eukaryota > Viridiplantae > Streptophyta > Magnoliopsida > Asparagales > Amaryllidaceae > Agapanthus > Agapanthus africanus. The sequence goes on from JASDDO010000022.1 coordinate 774,249,013, forward strand.
CTCTTAACCCTTATCTCGACACGGAACTCCGTTCATATCTAGCCTTTACCAAAACAATCATTAATCTAATCTCTAATCGCGGTCGGAACTAGCAAAGAATTGTTAGCACGCCCGATTAGGATGTTAATAATTCTTTTGATAAAGTTCATAAACTTTATAGGACTTAAAAAGGGTTTAGTTATTTTCATCATCCATTAGCCTACCCTAATCCTACGAACCCTAACAAGCGGAGAATTACTCGCACATGTTGGGAAAAGAAGATGAAAAGATAGAGAGGGAAAACATAATGTAAAATGCAAAAAGAATTAAATAAAATAACTACCTTTATTAATCAACTTGAACAATCTACACTTTTATTCCGTAGAAAATGATTACAAACTAGTTGCTTCTCGATCTTTCCTAAGGAGGTAGTCGAACAGTTGATGATCAGCCTGGATGCGTGAGCGTCTGGACTTCGTGATCTCTTCGGCTTGATGTCTTCTAACTTTAGCCCTTGGTCCTTTATATAGCCCTCAAAGAAGAAAAACTAGTTACCATATATGGTGACTTTCTAATATGGTAACTTTCCATGCCTGGATTCTGAGTCCCTGTCAGTATTGATTTTATGATTTTGGCAGATTTTTGATCCTGACATCTTGAACATCTTCATCTCTTGACCTGAGCTAAATCTTTTACAATATCTCTATGAATAATGTTAGCTTATTTATTAAATTAGAGAGAGTGTCTTAAACACTATATATGGTAATAAATCTTTAAGAAACTTGATTAAGAATATTTAATATGCTATGCACTTTATATGGTAATAAATCTTTAACAAACATGATTAAGAATATTTGATATGCTATGCATCTTTTAATTAATAAAATATTATGCATATATTTTGAAATATTATTCTAACCATTTGTATGATATTATATCTTTTTAAGAATTGTGATTAGAATATTTGATATGATATGCATATTTTCAATTACCAAAATATTATATAAATATAAAATGCCTATATTTTCCTTCATAATATTAATTATAATATATAAACATATGGAAAATAGTATTTTGCAGATAAATCCAAATATGCTTAATATTTATAATAAACACCTTTTATTATTTAAGAAATGTAAGGAAAATACTTATACCAAAGTGCAATATTTTCAACTGAACAAATACCCCCAAACTTATCTTTGATCGTCCCGAGCAAACTAATTATTCAAGAGAAAGAGAAAAATAAAAAGAGAAAACTAAGCACACTTTCGTAGGCAAACACGATTGCACTGAGCACGTGCAACAAGCCGTTAAACCTCTAGGTGTCCCTAGTAGGAGGAGTGTTGTCTCCTGAGGGTTTTCAGCGGATTACACCCACAAAATCCTATAATAAAAGAGAGATGGTGAAATTTACATAAAAAGATAAGAACCATAAAAGAAAGACTTTGAAAAGAAGAGTTTCCAACTATACTAGCTTTTCAGTTGTCATGAGCCCTATCTTAATAGTCATGAAAAAATGTTAGAAATCACATCATCCCTCAATAAAACATCGTCTTTATTCTTCATTTCTACCTTTCATCCAAACATTGATCATATAACCCCACGTGTGTGTAAAGAACATCCCTACACTCGGAGAATTCAATTCAAGCTATCATACTCTTGTCCATCTACCTTAGTACTTTTTAATTTGATGAATATTAAGATTTGCTCACACATTTTCATGCGACCGTTAATACTTCTTGAGGTACTAACAGATCGATTACTTATGTGCTTGCTGATTAGGTGATAATTTTTCCTCGTCTTGCACCACCTAAGGCTTAGCAGTGACTCCCAGACCAGTTGGCCTTAGGGCACTAGGTGAAGAGGCACCCTCGCTATATTTTTTTATTGCTGCCTTGGCGATAACAAAACCAGTGTTCATTTTTTCTTTTCACCATTTTTATATTTTCTTCATTTTTTTTCATACTTTGGCTTTTAGACAAGAGCATTTCAAGGTATCCTCTACTATCCCGAGTTTCAAGACGTGTGTAAGTGCATATAGTAGGGTATCAACATTCAAATGTTCGGCTTTCAGAATAGAAATTATTTTTCAGACTTATTTTTATCCTCAGATTAGTGACTTCCTTCATCTTACTAACCCTTGGGACAACAGCTCATAACTACTTATTACTAGTTCGTTTAAGAAAACTTCTAATTTTCTTGGTTTTCTTAAATTATTCCTATCTTTTGGATGTAATTTTTCACTTTCTACTCTTTTGTTATAAAAGAAATTTTTTTTTAAAATTTTTTAAAATGTTGTGATTATGCAAAATATGATGCAAATTGATGTGTAAATAAGCACAAACCTCCCCCAAACCTGTTTTCAACAGTGTCCTCACTGATGTCATCCGTTAAGCTCGAAAACTTGTAGACTTGGGAGGAAATTATTAATAGGGGCAAAAATATATGAAAGTGAAAATACTCCCCCAAACTTATTTTTGGCTCATAAATTTGAGGACAAAAGTTATGTTCAAGAGCCAAAAATATACCCCCCCCCTCAAACATGAGTTAGACAATACGAAGCATTTTAAGAGGGGGTGAGTCTTTTGATCAAAATAAAGCTTTACAAAGACCAAAAGTTAATACCAACCATTCAAAGATTTTATCAGTATAGCGTATAGGTTGGTGGAAGAATGTGTTGTATTGAGTCAAGAAAAAATGGAGAAGGGATAAGAGGTGGTCTGAAAAGGGTTTGAATTTAGAGAAAAGAAAGAATGAGGAGGAATGTGAATGATTAGGAAGAAGGAATGGTGACGGTTCAACCTCTATAGGTGGAGATTGATTAATCACAAAATCAGTATTGTTTAAAAATTCAAGTTCGTCAGCAAAAAGTTCTTCAAAACTTTTATTAATGGTGTGATTGAACATTTTGCTGTCAAAGAGTTTTATGCCAGAATTTATTCTACTTGATTCATAAAAAATCACTGAGGTAGAGGACTCGAAAAACTCATCTACCTCTTTTTCAAAAATATCCAAATCAAGTTGAATTTCTGGTATTATTGAACTTGAATTAACAGATTGTGATTTATCAAAACTCACTGAAATTATAGGAACAGAAGAAGAACCGGAGAAAGTAGAAGGTGAAATGGGTAAACAAATTGGTATGTCGAGTGTTGCTGAACCAGATGTGGAAGATGGAGGCTGTATTTCGGTCTGAACTTCGGGTATACCATTATCATCAACTTCAAGACATATTTGGGGTTCGGGAAGAATTAAAGGCTCAAGATGATGACCACAAGGAAGTGAAAGGATTTGATGAATTGGTGGGACAAAATCATCCAAAATTTCGGGTCCATCAATCAAAATATCCCCAACATCAATCACCTCATTCAAGTGAAGGTTAAAATTCTCAAACTCCTCATCAAAAGTATGGTTTTCAATCAGTTTTGGTTCAAGAGTGGAGGTGTAGAGATCACAAGGGTTGGGTATGGTTTCACTTGAAAGGGACCCTTCACAGTTTGGTAAATCAAACACTACAAAGTCACACAACTTATCAGTCATTCTATTTGGTGTACTTGATGAATCTATGAAACTGGAGTTGTGGATTTCAGTTTGGAGGTACAGTTCTGTCTTACTACCCAAATCCTTCATAATTTGGTTCGACATTTCCATAAATTTTTCTAATGTCTGCTCCAGACTAGTCTTGGGCTGATAAGGGGTTTCAGTATAAGATTGAAATTCCTGTGGATAATTAAAACTCCCAAATGACTGATTAGAAGAACTGTCTAGAGTAGGTGGAAAAGTCGGATTGGATTGATAGGAATAGAATGGTTGCGGAACTTGGGTAGGAGTAGGATCAATATTATGATAAGAAGAATATTGATATGGGTTGGTTGGTTGGCTATTTTCAACAGACATCTTATATGCCACAAACCGCATATCAAACTCTTCTCCGGACAGTTGATATTGGTCCGGGTTGAAACTTTGGCCTCTAGACCTAGCTATGTGCTCAGCAATGGACATTCGTCTAGGGGCTTCCTCACTCTGGGTATGAACTGAAACAGGTGTAGGATTAGGATATGGTTGATAAGACCTAGAATGAGGTGGCCAACTGTTTCTTCCCGCTTGTTCTATATGATCTCTTAAGGACATGGAAGAGCCGGACGGTATACCGAAGGGATTTCGAAAACAAGAGATATCTGGTTGTGGACAGCAAAGCTCGGCAAGTGTTCTTCTGTTTAGGTCACCCATTATAAGAAGAGAAGAAGGGGGAAGGGGTAAAAAGGAGAGAAAGTAATTGGTTTGTTTTGAAAAAGTGGGACTCAAGACAAATCACCCTAAGATGCACAAGCAACTCTAGAACTAAGGTCACCTAGGTCCAGTCTCTAGACCGCTCCTAGACTTCCAAAGGACAAGCCGCAGGATAAATCCTCTACCGCCTCCGTACTACCCTTGTAGCCAGGTAAGTGCCAGGTAAGTGGGAAGGAACCACGTCGTGGGCCTAATTAAAAACCACTAGCCTTTGTCACACTTTCCTAGGCACTACAAAAGTAATGCGGATAAACGATAGATTACCCACGACCTTCCTCTGTCCTTATTGAGCGCGACAGTCCTTAGAGTCTGGTCTAGATATTTTTTAAATTAATGAAGGGTTGATCTATATGCTCGGTTTGTGATTTGTGGGGCTTAGGAAGGGTGATGAAATCCCCACCTAATCTTGATTTGGTCTTTGCCCCTTAAAGTCCGTATTAAATATGCAAAACAAAACCAATCACAAAACTTTTGCAAAAAGATTTTTTAGCGGCGCGATTTTTGCAAAGAATCCTGCAGAAAAAAGATTTTATTGGATTTGAGAGGAGAGAGAAAGAGTTAAGAAAGATACCAGAGAAGTTCGGAACCCTAGATCTCCTGTTTCCTCAAGTCCGTGACTCCAGATTCCCTCGCAAAATTCACACACAAATCATTAAATATGCAATTTGCAGTTTTATGTTAATAATGATATGACTCGTCTAAGAAATCAACACAAATAGTAAGAATAAAAAATTACGCACGTTTCCCCGGCAACGGCGCCATTTGATTGATACGAAAAAGTGTGTTTTGTAGTTAACCGCAATCAATAACGGTGTCGCATATAGCTAGACCGAGATGAGTACGGGTCGTCCTCTGGGAAACGTGGAACCTTTTACTTTTACTTTAGATGTGTTGAGAAAGAGAGGAGGGATAAAGAATTTTTATAGAATGGTTTCTAGATCTACGTTAAACAAGAATGTAAAATATAGATCTAGATTATTTTAAAAAAGTAGTAAATATAATAAGAAGGCTTGTAGGGTTCGTTAGGATTTAGTAGTTATGGACGATTAATTAAAAGTTACCCTTTTTATCCATTAATAGATTTAGAACTAGAACGACGGTGATGCGTGTAGATTAGGGTTTCTGGAGGAAAAGGAATCCCACTCTTAACCCTTATCTCGACACGGAACTCCGTTCATATCTAGCCTTTACCAAAACAATCATTAATCTAATCTCTAATCGCGGTCGGAACTAGCAAAGAATTGTTAGCACGCCCGATTAGGATGTTAATAATTCTTTTGATAAAGTTCATAAACTTTATAGGACTTAAAAAGGGTTTAGTTATTTTCATCATCCATTAGCCTACCCTAATCCTACGAACCCTAACAAGCGGAGAATTACTCGCACATGTTGGGAAAAGAAGATGAAAAGATAGAGAGGGAAAACATAATGTAAAATGCAAAAAGAATTAAATAAAATAACTACCTTTATTAATCAACTTGAACAATCTACACTTTTATTCCGTAGAAAATGATTACAAACTAGTTGCTTCTCGATCTTTCCTAAGGAGGTAGTCGAACAGTTGATGATCAGCCTGGATGCGTGAGCGTCTGGACTTCGTGATCTCTTCGGCTTGATGTCTTCTAACTTTAGCCCTTGGTCCTTTATATAGCCCTCAAAGAAGAAAAACTAGTTACCATATATGGTGACTTTCTAATATGGTAACTTTCCATGCCTGGATTCTGAGTCCCTGTCAGTATTGATTTTATGATTTTGGCAGATTTTTGATCCTGACATCTTGAACATCTTCATCTCTTGACCTGAGCTAAATCTTTTACAATATCTCTATGAATAATGTTAGCTTATTTATTAAATTAGAGAGAGTGTCTTAAACACTATATATGGTAATAAATCTTTAAGAAACTTGATTAAGAATATTTAATATGCTATGCACTTTATATGGTAATAAATCTTTAACAAACATGATTAAGAATATTTGATATGCTATGCATCTTTTAATTAATAAAATATTATGCATATATTTTGAAATATTATTCTAACCATTTGTATGATATTATATCTTTTTAAGAATTGTGATTAGAATATTTGATATGATATGCATATTTTCAATTACCAAAATATTATATAAATATAAAATGCCTATATTTTCCTTCATAATATTAATTATAATATATAAACATATGGAAAATAGTATTTTGCAGATAAATCCAAATATGCTTAATATTTATAATAAACACCTTTTATTATTTAAGAAATGTAAGGAAAATACTTATACCAAAGTGCAATATTTTCAACTGAACATGAACCAAGCCACCAAAGTTCAAATCCCATGCCCCACATTATTTTTAATATTTATTTTGTTTTAAATTTTTCTTCAATATTGTGTCTCTTCATCTTCTAAACCCCCATGTACACTTCAAATTCCTAGATCGGTTTCAGAGACCTTTGAAATTCCCATTTACTCCATTTTAATGATTTTTTAATACATTTTTACATTAAAACCTTTTATATACCCTATTTACTCCAATTTTTTTTAATGATTTTATATATTTTTACAATAAAACCTTTCATATACCCTATTTACTCCAACTTTTAATGATTTTATACATTTTATTTTTTTTTATTATTAAAAACCCTTCACCTACCCTACCCTAGCCTACCTTATAAATACACCCCTCCCCTCTACCCTCTCATCCCAAAATTCTAAGCTCACTCTCTCAAAATTTTTCAAGAGTTGTGTACTTTGAAAACAAGCTCGCGGTGAAGCTCCGACGAAATTCCGACGGAAATTCCGGGGACGGTTTTAGGAACTACCGGCGACGACGCAACGCATCGGCAATCCCTTTAGTTCCCCCTCACTCTAGTGTAATCGAAAACCCGTAAGTCCCATTCTATCTCCCTTTCTAATTCTCAAAAATACGAAATTACGAAACCCGACGGAATTGGAACAAATCCGATTTCCGACTCGGTTTTCTATAAAATTTCACTTCTAACCAATACATTCATGCCTAAACATATTTATCTTGACTATTAAACATTTAAAAATCAATTTGAACAAGTTTTCTCTCATGAAATGATAGCCTTTCTAATTTATCGTATTTTTTCACTTTAATACCACAATGTTTCAATTTCACATTTAACCCCTTAACTTGCTATACATTTAAAGTAGAACACGAGGTAATGACCTATCTCCACACACACGCAAAACCAACCCTAAACGATATTATCAAAATTTAGAATACGATAAAACGAAACTTTCATTAAAATACCATAATCTTAATAAAATCATTCTTAAAGGTTTTAGATTTGATACACTTTTAAGTAAATACTTCTTAGTAGGAAAATACGATAATTGTGGACATCGATCATTTATCTAAACCTGACTTTGTGGTGTCTAGGCTAGGCAAGTGAGCTTAGGTAACTTTAAAAGGCCCGCCTCACGATTCGTGAGCGGATCCCTCGTTCCTCACTTGTACTTACCTGGCCACAATTGGCGGTGAAGAGGAGATTTGAGGCTTCTAAAGACTTATCGTTTAGACCATTTAGAAATAAGCTAGTTGGCTTAGGAAACCCTAGAATTTAAAATACGGAAATTCACACCTTCGCAAATAAATACCTTTTACTTTATAAAACCGTTTTCTAAAGAATTAGTATTTTACAATCTTTGCAAAGCGCCGCTACAACTCATCTTTGGGGAACCCGTTAGGGATAGTACGGTTTGTCGTGCACCCTCGGGCTTAGTAGTGCGAGATTCAGACCTCCGCAAGGAGCATTCGGTCTCGAAAGGTTTAAAATACGACATCTCAAGAAAATGAGATTTTTGGAATATAAAATATTTATTAAAATTATTTTTGTATAAACATTTATATATTTATCATTTAAATATCTATTTTATTATAATATAGATTTTCCACCTTTTTCTACAAATCACAAGAATAAATTTTATACTAAAACACCATGAACTTCAAATAAATCAATATTACAGATAAATACCCTTATTTATAATACTAGGATATTTTCACTAGAAATGTCACAACATAAAATCCACCCTCATTACAACTCTAAAGACGAACAATAAATACTTGAGGTGTATTTTGAAATGTATATAAAAGTATTTTTTTTCATAAAACCCCCTCAAGTTTTATAAGTTACCCTAAGGACCCTAGCAATTGTAAGACCTCGATTTACATTTCTGATTGTCCGACTCGGGTTTGAGTCTGATTAATCTGACTTGAATATGATTCAAGTCAATATATAAACTACAAGATTCCAATTCAATATGAACACATGAATCCATGAATCCAATTATCAGGTTATACAACTTGACTGAACCGAACCATGGATATATATTCCTTTTACATGATTCTCAGTTATTCCATTTACATGACTCAACGATTATAACCGTTTCCTGATATCATGGTTTCGGTCAGTCAGTCAATCACTCATACATTCAATACAATTTACAAGACAAACAATACAATCAAAACACTGCGGGGTTTAAGGGGTAGACTGGTACGGAATATGTTAAAGGTGGCACGAGGTGGTCACTTAAGACGTAATTACATCCATGCCGTTGTTCCGTGGTATTATCGATGGTGCCTTGTACTACAGGTTACCAAAGTCCCCGGTGTAAGTGGGACTCCCCTCGTATACACTGGTATCTTCTGTACCAGGCTACAAACAACAGCGTTAATACAACATTACAACAATACAATACAACATTAAAAGCTACTCTCTCTCTCCTACTCTATGTCTGTTTCTCCTCTATCTTTGGGACTTACCGAGCGACCTGTTCGCTGACGATATTCTATTTCTTTCTTCTTTGAATGTCGTCAGGTGGTTTCGACCCGACGGAGATCGAGCCATCTGCAGAAGACTTGGAGCAGTTTGCGGAAGACCCTGCATTTTAGTTTCATTGTACACTTTTCCTTTCTGTATTTTTCATTTCTTATTATGCCACTGTTTAGGCATCATTTTATTTCAGTTGTATTTCATTTTCATGTATTGTACAAAAGAATATTAATAAATAAAAGTTGCTGTTCATTTTATATCTTGTCTCTTGTGTATTTATTTTATATTGCTTAGATTCGCTTAGCGTATGTACTTCTGAGTATATACGTAGCGGGCCTCGTCGCGTCCCCTTCGCCCTATACCGGGAAGCGGGGCGTGACAGGTTTTGTTGGTGGCCCATGCAGGTCAGAGCTGTGTGGAACCCTAAGCAATATAAAACACAAGAACCAGCAACTAAAACTTTCTTTACAATCATGTTCCTTGAATCCCATCATTTCATATTCTTTGAATCATATACCTTGAATCTGTCCTAACCCAAAATTCCCTCACCTCTTTTACAATTTTACCAAAACCTTCGCATCCTTTCATTCCTTCACACATTCTTCACATTTTTAAAACCCTTGCACCACCTTATTATTTTTCACATACTGTCTGCACATCAGTACCAAACTTTTCTTAGATTTGTTACACTTTCCTTTTACAAATTTCGAGGACGAAATTTTTATAAGGAGAGTAGAATGTAACAACCATAATTTTCTTATACACTTTTTCCTATACAAATTTTTTTCAAATATTTTTAAAAATCCATAAAGGGGTATTTATTGCCTGAGCACAAGACTTAAGTAATTGATTAGAAATTTAATTACAAGAAGGAGCTTGTAGCTCATTGGTAATACCTTGCATTGCTGAACCAAACCACCAAAGTTCAAATCCCATGTCCCACATTATTTTTAATATTTATTTTGTTTTAAATTTTTCTTCAATATTGTGTCTCTTCATCTTCTAAACCCCCATGTACACTTCAAATTCGTAGATCGGTTTCAGAGACCTTTGAAATCCCCATTTACTCCATTTTAATGATTTTTTAATACATTTTTACATTAAAACCTTTCATATACCCTATTTACACCAATTTTTAATGATTTTATATATTTTTACATTAAAACCTTTCATATACCCTATTTACTCCAACTTTTAATGATTTTATACATTTTAAAATTTTTTTATTATTAAAAACCTTCACCTACCCTACCCTAGCCTACCTTATAAATACACCCCTCCCCTCTACCCTTTCATCCCAAAATTCTAAGCTCACTCTCTCAGAATTTTCCAAGAGTTGTGTACTTTGAAAACAAGCTCGCGGCGAAACTCCGACGGAAATTCCGACGGAAATTCCGGCGGAAATTCCGGCGACGTTTTTAGGAACTACCGGCGACGACGCAACGCATCAGCAATCCCTTTAGTTCCCCCTCACTCTAGTGTAATCGAAAACCCGTAAGTCCCATTCTATCTCCCTTTCTAATTCTCAAAAATACGAAATTACAAAACCCGACGGAATTGGAACAAATCCGATTTCCGACTCGGTTTTCTATAAAATTTCACTTCTAACCAATACATTCATGCCTAAACATATTTATCTTGACTATTAAACTTTTAAAAATCAATTTGAAAATGTTTTCTCACATGAAATGATTGCCTTTCTAATTTATCGTATTTTTTCACTTTAATACCACAATGTTTCAATTTCACATTTAACCCTTTAACTTGCTATACATTTAAAGTAGAGCACGAGATAATGACCTACCTCCACACACACGCAAAACCAACCCTAAAACGATATCATCAAAACTTAGAATACGATAAAACGAAACTTTCATTAAAATACCATAATCTTAAAAAAATCATTCTTAAAGGTTTTAGATTTGATACACTTTTAAGTAAATACTTCTTAGTAGGAAAATACGATAAGTTGTGGACATCGATCGTTCATCTAAACCTGATTTTGTGGTGTCTAGGCTAGGCAAGTGAGCTTAGGTAACTTTAAAAGGCCCGCCTCACGATTCGTGAGCGGATCCCTCCTTCCTCACTTGTACTTACCTGGCCACATTTGGCGGTGAAGAGGCGATTTGAGGTTTCTAAAGACTTGTCGTTTAGACCATTTAGAAATAAGCTAGTTGGCTTAGGAAACCCTAGAATTTAAAATACGGAAATTCACACCTTCGCAAATAAATACCTTTTACTTTATAAAACCGTTTTCTAAAGGATTAGTATTTTACAATCTTTGCAAAGCGCCGCTACAACCCACCTTTGGGGAACCCGTTAGGGATAGTACGGTTTGTCGTGCACCCTCGGGCTTAGTAGTGCGAGATTCAGACCTCCGCAAGGAGCATTCGGTCTCGAAAGGTTTAAAATACGACATCTTAAGAAAATGAGATTTTTGGAATATAAAATATTTATTAAAATTATTTTTGTATAAACATATGTATATTTATCATTTAAATATCTATTTTATTATAATATAGATTTTCCACCTTTTTCTAAAAATCACAAGAATAAATTTTACACTAAAACACCATGAACTTCAAATAAATCAATATTACAGATAAATACCCTTATTTATAAAACTAGAATATTTTCACTAGAAATGTCACAACATAAAATCCACTCTCATTACAACTCCAAAGACGAACAATAAATACTTGAGGTGTATTTTGAAATGAATATAAAAGTATTTTTTTCATAAAACCCCCTCAAGTTTGATAAGTTACCCTAAGGACCCTAGCAATTGTAAGATCTCGATTCACATTTCTGATTGTCTGACTCGGGTTTGAGTCTGATTAATCTGACTTGAATATGATTCAAGTCAATCTATAAACTATAAGATTCCAATTCAATATGAACACATGAATCCATGAATACAATTATCAGGTTATACAACTTGACTGAATTGAACCATGGATATATATTCTTTTTACATGATTCTCAGTTATTCCATTTATATGACTCTACGGTTATAACCGTTTCCTGATATCATCGTTTCGGTCAGTCAGTCAATCACTCATACAATCAATACAATTTACAAGACAAACAATACAATCAAAACACTGCGGGGTTTAAGGGGTAGACTGGTACGGAATATGTTAAAGGTGGCACAAGGTGGTCACTTAAGACGTAATTACATCCATGCCGTTGTTCCGTGGTATTATCGACGGAGCTTTATACTACAGGTTACCAAAGTCCCCGGTATAAGTGGGACTCCCCTCGTATACACTGGCATCTTCTGTACCAGGCTACAAACAACAGCGTTAATACAACATTACAATAATACAATACAACATTAAAAGCTACTCTCTCTCCTACTCTATGTCTATTTCTCCCCTATCTTTGGGGCTTACCGAGCGACCTGTTCGTTGACGACATTCTATTTCTTTCTTCTTTGATTGTCGTCAGGTGGTTTGGACCCGGCGGAGATCGAGCCATCTGCAGAAGACTTGAAGCAGTTTGCGGAAGATCCTGCACTTTATTTTTATTGTACACTTTTCCTTTCTGTATTTTTCATTTCTTGTTATGCCACTGTTTAGGCATCATTTTATTTCAGTTGTATTTCATTTTCATGTATTGTACAAAAGAATGTTAATAAATAAAAGTTGATATTCCTTTTATATCTTGTCTCTTGTGTATTTATTTTATATTGCTTAGATACGCTTAGCGTATGTACTTCTGAGTATATACGCAGCGGGCCTCGTCGCGTCCCCTTCGCTCTATACCGGGAAGCGGGGCGTGACATCTAGCCTAGACACCACAAAGTCAAGTTTAGATAAACGATCGAATGCCCACAACCAGTTTTATTGGAGAGAGATAGAGAGTTTGCACAAAGAAGAAACTTGCAATAAGTTTGCATTGACTTATATATATTCAGTTTTACGAACTATATTTTTTATGTTGTGTCGACAAAATCATTTTATAATACAAAATAATAAATATCAAACTGAACAAGATATTAGTACATATAGAAAATATAATGGATGTTATTATTCGTAACTGGATATTCTTGACCAAATTGAAATCGGTTGTGTGTTGGAATTCTAAGCATTAGAAACAAGACTTTGTTTTTTTTGATTTTTTTAGTTTTTAGATCCTGAGCTCATTTTAGGTTTTTAATTGATTTTTTTTAGATTAAACTTAAAATCGCAATAAGTTGGTGTGTTAGAGCAGGCCAAGATGAATTTTTCCTCGAATGCTTTTAAAATTCAAAAGCTAGGATACCAAGATGGCAGTATATGTTGCAGCAGGTTGCTCCTCTTGATATAGTTCAAATAAGCAGGAATAAATTTACGGTAAAATGAAATAGTTGAAAGAGGGATGGACTGGGGGAACTTATTAAGGTAGCTGTATAGTTCCATATGCTTTCTAATTAGAAGGACATTAAATTACCAGTTCTATCATCGTTTTTTTAATAGCTCAAGGCGTAATAGTTAAGATTGTTCAGATTGATGTTAACAGAACATTAGCCATCACATGTATTTTTTATGCCGATCAGGAATTTTGTTGGTAGTGAGATTAATAAGAACATCCTTCAAAGGTCACTTTGGATTATTGTAGTCTTCAAATAATTATTGGTTATGACATTATACATCAGTTTCAACTAATCCTTCTAGAGATTAAGCTATTGAAAACATCAATTTGCCGAACATGTAGTGGAAGGACATTAAATTTTAATTTATAATCCTTTTAGTGATCTTTCTCTCATGGATCCTGGTATATATAATTGGGAAGATACTAGAAAAGATTGGATTACCTCCAATACTTTGTGAACTGTTCCGTCTTGATCCTATCCAGCAGCTTCTCCCTCCCGACTATGGTACTGAACCTTCTTCCTAAACTCCACACTTATAATTGGATAGTTGTGTATAGGATAGAGCTTAAGTGGACAGTTGTGTATAGGATAGAACGTAAATGGATAGTTGTTGTATAGCAGAGAGCTAGTTATAGGATATGAGGGCGGGTTCCTAAAACACGCCCTCATATAATTATTGAAGAGGGCGGGTTCTAATAACCCGCCCTCTTCCTTTTGCAAACACGACAAAAAATGATGGGACAACACACAGACAAAAAAAATTGATGTGACAACGAAATATCATATAATTATTGAAGAGGGCGGGTTCTAATAACCCGCCATCTTTGTTTTAATAACACGGACGGAAATATAATTATTGAAGAGGGCGGTTTTTAATAACCCGCCCTCTTCTTTCTGCACAAACCAAAAATGATGGGACAACACACAGACAAAAAAAAAGTGATGTGACACAACGGAATATCATATAATTATTGAAGAGGGCGGGTTCTAATAACCCGCTCTCTTTAATAACACACGACAAACAGACAACACAATATTAAAAAATATATAAAAACTGATTTGACAAACAGACAACACAATATTAAAAAATATATAACAGAAATATAATTATTGAAGAGGGCGGGTTATTAGAACCCGCCCTCTTACTTCTGCAAATGATGGGACAACGGACAAAAAAAATGATGTGACACAACAGAATATTATATAATTATTGAAGAGGACGGGTTCTAATAACCCGCCCTCTTTGTTTTAATAAACACAATATTAAAAAATATATAAAAAACTGATTTGACACCACAAACATACTAAATATAATTATTGAAGAGGGCGGGTTCCTGGAACCCGCCCTCTTCCTTCTGCAAACACAAGCACAAAAAACTGATTTGACTAATCGTTAAAGAGGGCGGGTTCCAGGAACACGCCCTCCTTTCCCTATAAAACCCACCCTCCCCACCTTCCAGTGTGCCTTTCATCAAACTTTTATCAAATTAACTCTTTCTTCAAATTAACTCTGTCCCTTCTCATATTTCAAGTCGTTTCAATGGAGAATTAACCATTCGACAAATCTCTGTTCGTTCATCAAAACGAACACAGATCTTTTAATATATTACACGGAGAGGAAATATTCTAAACTTCTTAATTTTTTTTAATTACCCCTTTCTTTTAATTTTAATAGTTGAAAATAATATTATTTAATTTTGCAGGATGGAGATAATCTCACCGTCGTCACCCATAATTCAGACAAGTGGATAGTTACCGACCAGCGAATAACCCAGCGGCTTCGACGGGCCGGATTTTATGAAGCTTCATTGCTTCGTTATATCCAAATCGATCACGCTCTCGTTACCTTTCTAGTTGAGCGCTGGAGAAAAGAGACCCACACTTTTCATCTAAAATGGGGTGAGGCCACTATCACACTCCAGGATATTGGTCTCTTACTCGGTTTACGGGTCAATGGGCTTGGATTGATCGGAGGAAAAATTGTTGGTCCAGATACCGACCACCCATACTGGGATACATATGCCGAGTCTGTTTTCGGACAGGTAAAAAATTTCATTTTGATTCTTCTCTTTAGTGTACCTATTGCATGTTGTACATTATTTCTAGATTTAATATTTCACAAAAAATGCTAATATCAGGCACCAGGAGGCTACAGTAAGGGGTATAAGATCGGTTTAAACTGGCTAAAAGATACATTTAGTAATATCCCTGATGAAGCCACCGATGAAGTCTTGGATAGACATGCATGTGCCTACATTCTGTACATGATCGGTTCTTGGTTGATGCCGGACCAATCGGCAACGTTTGTCCATCCATTATACGTTGGCTTCCTTACAGATTTTGATATGTGTGGCCAATATGCTTGGGGAGCAGGGGTCCTGACCTTTCTTTACAAAGAACTCGATAAGGCATGTGCTCCAACGAAGAATAAAATTTGTGGATGCATTACATTACTTCAGGTAAATTCCTTGTTTCTCACAGCTAGAAATTTGCAAAATTGTAATATTGGTTTTCTCTCTTATCATTTGAAACTTTATTTATAGATCTGGTCATGGGAGCATATGTATATGGAAAGACCGGATCGAGTTAAAATAACTGGCTTGGATACCCCTGGAAAGCCGCTCGGCTGTTGGTGGAATGGGAAGAAAGCGTATAAGGCTCCTCGTCGAGTACTTAGGTACTATAGAGATGAGTTGGATCGTATGGAGGCGACTCGGTTAACTATAACTTAGGTAATTAAGTTTGTTTTAAAATTTTGAAATATCTTCATCACAATTTTTGTACTATGTTATTTGCGCAGTTCATGTGGACGTCTTATACAGCAGATCGTCTGCAAAGATTACCCGGAATCTGTATCGAAGGAGAGCCGGTTTGGCGGGCTCGATGCCCACTCCTCTGCATTAATGTCGTTGTCATGCACCTCCCGGACCGGGTGTTGCGACAGTTTAATAGATCGCAACATATTCCTGTCCCGCCACCTTCGCCTATGACAATAGAGGGAGACATACGCGGAGGAAAGGCGGAGCGTGATTGGAGGGAGTATCATCATCAATATTTGCTGAGATGGGAGGATAGGCAGCGTAATATTTCCTTACAGCAAATAGGTGACCAAACAGCCACCGACGCTACCAAAGCATATCTACAGTGGTATAAGCGTGTCACCATAAGATATCTTTCTGCTCCCCCTAACAACTTCCCAAACATCTCACGGTACGAGCCTAGAGGCCACGTGGAACGAGATTTGGTAAGTTGAATTTTTTATATTATATCACTTTTTAACATCCGGCGGTATGAGTCAATACTTATTTCTTATTTCTAATGTAACGACAGGCTCGTGGGTTGCATCTTATACAAACAATGGTGCATAAACCATACCCGACTGATGCTGGTCCGGCAACTCAGGCTCTATTTTCAACTGCAGACCAATTAATTGGTGGTGTATTCGGTTTATATAATATTCCTCAACATTTATCGCCGGCACCAGAGCAGCAGTATCAGCCGGCACCGGAGCCGCAGTATGAACTGGCACCGGAGCCGCAGCATGAGCCGGCACCAGAGCCGCAGCATCACGGAGATCCAGCGCAGCAGGATCAGTGGTTTGTATCACCATACCGTCAGCATCAACCCTGGCATACCGGACAAGCGCAACAATACCAGTCTTGGGGGTCAGGTTTTGCAGAACAGCCGTCTTGGGGGTCAGGTTTTACGCAACAACAACAATCTTGGGGGTCAGGATTTGCGCAGCCATGGGGCCAAGGTTTTGTGCAACAGCAGCCGCATGAAACCGGGACAGGTTCTTCGCTACAACTGCCCAGTTGGGACACGGATTTATCGTCCTATATACAGTTGTTGGGAAGCAGCACATATCCGACATCTGTCCCACATTCAGGTTCAGGATTTGCGGAACAACAGCCTGTCCAAGACGCCGCTGAAGACGAAGCTGAAGCCGAAGCCGAACCCGAAGCAGAATAGCAGACGCCGCCGCCGCCATCTACCCAAGAAACAGGTGGGTCCTCCAGTCATCCCAGGAGGTTTAGGCTTATGTCAAGCCTCCTCGGATTTCATAAGGGAAAGGGAAAAGGAAAACGATAGTTATTTACATTTTACAAACAGATAGGATTTTTTTATATTGTAAATTTGACGGATTCATTTTGATATTATAAATTTGACCGTCGAGATAGAAATCGGATAGGATTTTTTTGTATTGTAAATTTTGACGGATTCATTCTGTAAAAAACATTGATATACTAAAATTTTATTATTTTATTCAAATATTTTTTACGTTTATTTATTTTTTAAAAATATTTTAAAATAATTATATTTATAATTATAATTATAATTATATAATCATAATCATAATCATAATCATAATCATAATTATATAATTATATAATTAAAATTATATTTATAATTATATAATTATAATTATAAAATTATTACCCGCCCTCTATATTAATGTATAGGGGGCGGGTTCTAGGAACCCGCCTCCTATTCTGGTTTGGGGGTGGGGCGGGTTGGAGGGGGGAACCGTCCTATTTTGAGAATTTTAAACCCAACCCTTCTATTTTAATAATAAATTTTTTAATTGGTACTATTTCAAAAAAAACCCTACATAATGTCTGTTCCCACAAAACTTTTATTTGTATAAAAATACGATCCGTGCCACCGGCCATTACCACTTTCCCATCAAGATTATGTAACATTTTCATAACTTGACATCTCAAATTTCATTTTCTAAAAATGTTGACCTCTAGAAATATTATCTTTTATTACCAAATATAGGTACATAGGGATTCGGATCCTCTCCATTGACGGATCCTCTCCATTGGATAATATCCAACCGTATGTTTAGAATGAACAGTTGTAAATGATTAGGCTATCTATAAATAATCTTGTTAATTAGGTATTCATGTTTAAATTTGCTAAGCTATAAAGAAAGAAATTAACTAGATTACATGCAATCCATAATTTAGTGAGTTCAGAATATTGCTTGTATATTCCAACAAAATTAATGAGGGTATATTATTGACCTTAAAACAAAAGCCTTAATGAACACTCAACTTCGGTCCCACAACTGTGGCCATTCCAATTGTTGCCATCGAAGTTGACACTGCAACCTCCCCGAAATTTATATATTAACCTTCACTCACTCTCGCACGTTCCTGTCCACCAAGCTCTAGCCTCTCTTCCACTCAACAGCTAGAATATGACATGCAACTTTATACAACATTCTATAAATGTCTTCTTCTTCTTTTTGCCCTTTTGTTGGTTAAAGAAACAGTAGCTCATTTTTTTTTATTAAAAAAAACACAAACACATACCAAATCAAATCATCTATTACTGTTACGGTAGATCCATCATGCATGAGATCATGAAATCAAATCATCTATTATTTGTTAGGGATTTTATTATCCCCTCACATCGGAATCCTAGAGGATCGAGATCGTAGCAATCACACAGGAGTGTAAAAACATAATAGAATCGCAACAACACAGATACATGCATAGAAAAATAAAAGCTTAATATGGATCACATAATTCAAAGCATACATAAAAAAAGAAGAAGAAGTTACCATTGACACCTTGTAAATTATAAAGCTTTGATAGGGTTTGAATTAGAGCCATTAATCAGATTAAGCTGTCCAATTCAAATCCATTTGGACGAGTTCTAATCAAAATGGATTATGAAATCACATTTAGGTATAAAATACCTTTAAGAACTACAACAAATTATATCATGCACCTACTATTAATTTTTCATCACCCATAATTGACATCAACACGCATATTTTTGAGAGGAATCTCAGCCAATGAGTCTCTTGTAGTTGTTATAAATGACTCATCCACAGCTAAAGAGAGGAAATAAATTATAAAATTATACGTGGAGCCAGTTCATTTATAAGATCAATCCAACACCTAAAGTTTGTTTCTTAAACTACCATACACTTTCCTCTTAAGCTTAAGAGGTATCCTACTTAATTTATACTCTTAATACTAATTAAGTTGAGCCTGTAAGCAGATCTAGAATTTTCCTTGAGTTTGGATAAAATATTCTAATGAATTCTTTTGATCAATAGAAAAATATAGCACTAATCCATTGACATGTCACTAAAAACACATTTAGTTTGATCCATAAACAACAAAATATGCAATACTTCCGTAAAAAAAAACACGAAATCATTTCAATTATAATTGAAACGATGCTAATAACCACAGGAAACTAAAATCGTTGTAGCTACAATTCAAATTCTTGCATCTTATTAGTCAACAAATTTTACATCTAGATCGAAAATGAAGAAGGAAATGAAACTCACCACTTTGTACTTTATTAATTTGTGCAATGCTTATAGTTTTCGGGGGCATACAACTGCTTTGTTAAAACTTCAAACTCGCTGGTCTATAATTTAACTAAATCCGCTCCTGTGTGATTAAGATGGTTGGTATGCTGTCTTTTGTTATTATGTTTATAAATTCCTCTTTATATATGCTTTCCTAAAAATTTAAATTTTGATGACTTTGATATCATTTTAAAGTGGTGAAACAGAATAAAGAACAGCCATCGTAAAATGACATCTTATCTAGTCTACGTCACTATATCAAAAGAAAAATACTATGATGAAAAGGGTGACAATTACTCTATATTCCTAGCAATCAATATAACAAAACCTTTCATGTACAATATCTAATTGTTTATAAATGTAGAAACAAAAGTATTTAGTCTCCTCCCAAAGTTTCTCTCCACTATACACCAACACATACTATATATGAAATTAAGACACTTAAACAACTAAGATTCATGAGGGGGAGCAGGTAGGTACTTGCTCATATAAATATTAAAGGGGAAGACCTAATGATGTTTACATTAGAGCTGTGACATAATAATCCCTTGTCTAAATCCTCATTATAATCTTTACTTATAAGGCACTTCCCCATTAAGCTTTTTCAAACACCAAAGGGACACAAATGAAGGCCCTCACCTCTTCTTCCTCCTCCTCTTCCAATAGAAAGAACTTCTCCTCAACCCCTTCATTCTCTTTCTATCTCATCACCATTTCCTTCATTCTCTTTGTTGGCATCCTCTATGGCGAGGACTTCAGCTGCATAGTTAGGCAATCATTCCTCAAGTCCCCAGATTCAGAAGATCATTCACAACAACAACAAGAAGAAGCAATACCTCTGCAAGGTAAGAACGACAGTTGAAGATTATATGTTCCTTTATATAGGACTACTTTCTATATTGATTAGCAAAATGATTGGTTTTATTACTAGCATCCTTACAAGGTTCGGACCGTGACGATTGTGTACACAATTGTAATTAAGATCGATTCTGCAATACATATAAGATTCGATTATATGGTTTCTTATATTAGACATGCTATATTAATTCTGGTTTTATATCTATATATACAGCAAGAACATAATAACTGTAGAGATAATGATGTCAACTAGAACTAGGATGTAACTGCCACTATAGCCTAATGGCTAAAACCATGGTAATCCCGCTTGCATCAGGTTACGGTTTATTATTTATCAAAAGGGGAAAAAAAATAGAATTAGGAATGCATGTTTTTTCCCCTCGTGGTTGCTATATTAAGTCTGCTTCGGTAGCTAAATTAATATGGATTGTTATAATTTTGATCATATATAGAGGAGGATGTCGAGCTTCCTTTTTCGACGGGGAGGACAGAGAAGGGGTGCAATGTGTTTGAGGGGAGGTGGGTCTACGACGAGGCGGCGAGGCCTCATTATCGAGAGGAGGAGTGCCCTTACATCCAACCTCAGCTCACTTGTCAAACTTATGGAAGGCCTGATAATGGATATCAACATTGGAGGTGGCAGCCTCATGGTTGCTCTTTGCCAAGGTACATATATTCACAAATTCAACTAAATTCTACTTACAATTACAGTATGTTATGATATGTATCTCACCATATTTATTACTTGTCTTATTCACAATATTTTAAGGATAGGATATGTTATTACACATCATAATATGGTTTACGACCGTATTCTATAGAGAAGTAGAGCAGAAGTAAAGACAGAACTGTGATATTAACTTCAAGTGCATTTATATTTATAAATTAATTTCATTCTTTCATATTCAAAAGAGATTTACTTACCTGTAATGGGCACATTTGGAGAAGTTTCCTTGTTATCCAAATTTTGGTAGAAACATTTTTTCATAAATGTCGTCATAGTTAACTATAAACATAATTAGCCACAATCTTTCATAATTATTGAAAACCAATTTTAGTTTCATATTTGATGCATGACAACTAAATTGTTGTTAGCTAGCTATCAATAAAAATATTACTTGTACTTAGGAAACTTTAGAACTTATGCCAAATGCCAAACTTTTTTTGTGAAGCTAAGAAATAGTTGGTAGGTTTTTGCTTTGCTTCCCATGGAATTAAGCATAGTTGGTATAAGACAAATACAAGCAAAGAAATTGATATAAAAGGTACTATAATTATCTGAAACAATTTTTTAGTTGACTTGAAACAAATCATTGAGTTGTACATAAGTTTTTCTAATAACTAGTCTTTTAGAACTAGTCAACCAACCATTTATATATTTTTTAAAATAAGAACCTAATGTGTTCCTTTCTCTTGCATGTTCTTCCAAGGACATGCGACACTTGATCAAAGATTCTTTTGATTTCATTTTCCATCAATTACTGAGGCCTAGGCTGTCCATAAAAGTGAGAAATTATTGCCTATGCTGGGTGTAATACTTCTGGCCATAAGGAGAAAGAGGGGAGAATTTCAGACTGTTTGTGGAACCCGTACTTTCATTTCTTCCCTCTTTTGTCCGGGTGCATACGGCCGGCACAAGGAATAATTTTTCCATAGAAGTCGTATCATCAAAATTATATCCTTAACTACCCTCTTTCACTAAACTACCATGAAGTTAATCCTTATTACAGTAAGCTCCATAAAATGCTACATTTGATATGGTAATTTAGTGAGGGAAAAGAAAAGAAGCAAAGTCTCTTAGAACCAAATTTAAGAGAGTTTACTGCAATTATAAGAACTTATCGGTATAATACTAATTTTCCTGTCCTTGATAAGATTGTTTGATGCAACTAGGCCGAACTTATATCTGGCCAGGGTCTTTTTAACCCTATCCATTTTTCTCAAAAGAAAAAAAAACCAAAAAAAATTTTAGGCTGAACTTCCTATGTGATGGATTAAGATTATATATTTTTCTGAATTAGGAGATGGGATATTAACTTATGTTTATGGTTTCAAAAAAAAGGGACTTTGGTTGGGAAACATTTTTTGGGGGTGCTCAGAGTGAGACACATCACTTACCGGTCTGTAATTTATTATGACAGCCTCAATGCCACATTCATGCTCGAAATGCTTCGAGGAAAAAGAATGTTATTCGCCGGCGATTCTTTAAATCGTGGCCAATTCGTGTCCATGGTGTGTCTCCTCCATCGTGCAATCCCTGAAGATCGAAAATCAATTAAAACCATCGATTCCCTAACAATCTTCAGCGCAATGGTAACTTAACTTTTGAATTTTAACAATAATTCGAAGTATGCATATGATAAAAGATTGCTGATATATTTGTGAATGTGTAGGACTACAATGCGACGATTGAGTTTTACTGGGCTCCATTCTTGGTAGAATCGAACTCGGACAATGCGATTGTGCATAGAGTGACGGATAGAATAGTGAGAGGGAGATCGATAAACAAGCATGCTCGGCATTGGAAGGGAGCTGATATTATTGTGTTCAGTTCGTATCTTTGGTGGATGACTGGTGTCAAGATGAAGATCCTGTAAGTTTCATTGCTTTGTAGTTTCATCACTTCATGAAATCGAAAAAAATGTATACTTTTTGCTTGCATATCAAGTTACAATCTACTTATAAGTGGATTAAAATTGGCGTACTCAATACCTTGGGGGATTAAAAGAACTAATATGGAGATATAATTAATTTAAGAAATTTTTAAGGGAGGGAGTGTTCTTGATGATTGATTATTGTGGTGAAATAATTAAATACAGGACAGGGCCTTTCACGGGCGACATGACGAATATCGAGCTGATGGAGACGGACGATGCATACAGAGTCGCGTTGACGAGAATGGTGAGATGGGTGGAGAAGAACATGGACCCTAACAAGACCAGAGTCTTCTTCACTAGCATGTCACCTACTCATGAGAAGTGAGCCTTTTCTTCCTTGCATAAATTTTAATCTTTCTATAAAGTTTAAGGTTAAATTTGATTCCTGAGAAATGAGTTACGAAATTAAGAAAAAAATTGCTTTCCAAAGGAAACGAATTGAGATGATTTTCTTCATGTTTCATTATAAAAAGATGATATATGAAGATATACAAACCTAGTTTACTCCCATATATTTTCTAGCTTCATGAGATGTATAGAATCCAATTTAAATTTTAATAAACAGAAATGCCTAATGATAAGCAACTAGCCATAGGCTTTAAATAAACTACCTATTACTCATTTAGTGAATTTAACAAGGACAGCTGTATAGTTGAGATTCAGTAGAGATTCAGTCTTGCCTATGTCATATTTAGGGACTTACTTACAATATCTAATGACTTATCTGCAATAATTATCCACAAAAAAAAAGTGATGTTCTAATTACAACCCTATAGAATGCCATTTCGATCACAATCCTCAGTATCACACAATTTGTATAATGAAACGTTTTGCAGGAGCAAAGAGTGGGGAGGTGAGGTTGGTGGCAACTGCTACAACGAGACAGCTCCCATACAAGACCCAACATATTGGGGCTCTGGTTCAAGGAAATCAACAATGCAAGTGCTCAAGCAAACCCTAAGCAGATCAAGAGTCCCCATCACAGTTCTCAACATCACACAGCTCTCAGAGTACAGGAAGGATGCTCACACTGCAATCTACAAGAAGCAATGGAACAAGCTCACTGAGCAGCAGCTAGCAAACCCTAGAACCTATGCTGACTGTGTGCATTGGTGCTTGCCTGGGCTCCAAGATACTTGGAATGAGCTCCTGTATGCCAAACTTTTCTTTCCTTGAGGTTGAGGCTTCATGACCTTAATTGCACGTACTAATTTAATGTTGTTGATACTCAATTTTTTTTCTGTCTATATGAATGTTTTTTGTAAAAATATTTGTTGGCAAGTGTTTCATGGAGGAAAAGTTAAAGGGGGTGCAAATTGATGATTAAGGCTGCAAGGCATATCTCTCTCTCTCTCTCTCTATATATATATATATGTGTGTACACGCGCGCGCGACAGAGAGGGAGTGTAACGGAGATAGCAATGAAAAAAGTTCTATTGTCGGTAAACCGTTAATTTTACATCCACTAAATCAACGGTAAAAATGTAAGAAATCATATGAAATTTGGTGTATCCACGTCTTACATGATAAGGATGATGATGATGGGTGTCGATCGCCGGAATAAATCATATATGCTGTATTTTTTCGATACAATAGGAGGAAATTCTCTCCGACAACTTTTCTCCATCATTCTCATATATATATCTATATATATATATATATAAAAGAATGATTTAGGGAAGAGGGCATAAATAGAATTTCCCTTTATGATGTCGAAAATATACCTTATTACCATTTTTTTCGACGATCGGTACCCATCATCTTCATTCTTATCATCTAAGAGGTGAATACACCAAATTTCATGTGATTTTACTGCTTTTCACCGTTGTGGGTGCAAAATTAACGGTTTACGGACAATAGAACTTTTTACATTGCTAATTCAACGGTGAAAAGACTGTAGAATCGCATGAAATTTGGTGTATCCACATATTAGATGATAATGATGAAGATGATGGGTGCCGATCGTCGGATAAAATCGTAGAGGGTGTTTCTTTTTGACGCCATAGGACGAAATTCCCTCCCATGACACCTTTTCTTCATTATTCTCTCTTTCTATACACACATTAAATTTCACCTAACCCCTTCTATTTTGACAATGTATCATATAACCTCCATGCGTTTTAAAATGATACAAAATACTCTCCTATATTTTTCCTAAGCATTAAAACCTCTAACAGTGTTAGTAGTAGAGAAATTTAAAAAGACAAATTAGCCCTTAAGATATTTGGGAAGAAACTAAAAATTAATTTTTTGTATTTTTCATATCTTTTTTATAATAATTTTTCATATGTTTAACTGTTTTGTTTTGAAATGTTTCAATTTTCTTTTCTAAAGTACCCGCCATTTATTTTCTTTACTTTTTACTCTTATTCTTTTTCGCTCTTTCAAATTCTTTCACCATAATTCTTTTTAGGGAATTTGAAATCAACCGCCCTTACAAAATCAATGAAGAAACTTGTTGTGTGCATCATTTCCGAATGATTCTTACCTGCCATTGACAAGGAGAATAAACTATTTGGGGAAGAACTTGGTATCCTCTTGATAACTGGGGTTAAGCACCTCAAACCTTTCCAAGAGAACAATATCTCAATTGTAATTTGAAACTACAAAGTTTTCATTCATTCAACATATCTTTTTTTCTTGCACCACTTTTCTATTTATAATAGATATTTTACAACAACTTCAAGAACATTCAAATCTTAACTAATCCAATAACTGCAACTCTAACAAATCAATTCTTAACATTCCTTCCAAACTCTATCAATTGTTCTGGACTGTAAGAAAAGAAATAAAAAAGAAGAAGAAAGAAAGTAGAAGATGAATATATGAAAAGCCTAAAAAAACATAGAGAAAAATTGAAAGTGATTAAATTGTGAGGAAAGGAAATATCTGGAAAAAATAATAAAAGATATGTGAAAACAAATTAAATAAATCCTTATTTTCTTTCCAAAATATTTTTGGGGCTGATTTGTCTTTTCAACTTTCTCTACTAACACCGTTAGAGATTTTATAGGTTTAGAAAAATATAAGGTGATGATATTTTGTATCATTGTAAAGCATAGGTAGGTTATGTGATACATGCTCAAAATATAAGCTGGTTTAGCGAAATTTAGCCATATATATATGGGGAATGTTAATTTACTCTCACAACATAACCAGCTTAGTTATGTTCCGTAGATAATTATTTTGTTTGTTCCTTCTATTTGGATAAAGGAGGGACACTTTTGTTATTTATTATAGAGAGAGAGAATGTAAAGAATCTTTGTAATTAATAAGAAATTGATTAATACAGGAACGACTTTCTCTCTCCTTGTGATAAATGATAAAAGTGCCCATCCTTTATCCAACCATGAGGGACAAACAGTGTAATTATCGGTAGGGTATAAATTATGCCCTGAGGGTAAATTAGCCTCCCTCCCTCCCTCTCTCTCTCTATATATAATGTAATTATTTTTATTTTTTATTTTTTGCATAAAGCCCAAATTTTATATATTAAAAGAAAAAAGTTACATAATAAATAAATAAAATATCATAAAATAATAATTCAATATTGAACTTTTAAAAAGGTAGGTAGTGTATTCGAATTGTGAGCAATTGATCCACCATCAAGATGCGTGACATGAAGATGCAGTTTGTAAGTCATCGGAGAGAATCCTGTGGTGTTAAAGTAGACTTTACGCCATCTTCTTAGAGTTGCCGATAATGATGATTTAGGTTGAACTTTGACCAGACGGACTTCTTGATTGCCGACTCATCGATCTTTATGTTGCTCCAGGCGTAAACTTTATTGAAGACACTACTTAATGATATCGGGTGGGGCTTAATTGTCCACTTTTATTCTCAAAAAAAATTATTGTCAAAAGAATTATTGGAGAAGGATGATCAATTTGCACCCCCAGTTATCGTCATGGGCTAGGATTCTCTCCTAAGTTTCTTTTCTGACAACTCATCCTTAATAATCGGTCTTTTCTTTAGATGGTTTTACGTGTGGTCCAAACCCCCAGTGCTCTGAAATGTATTTATTCAACTGCAAGCTATTATCTCAACTATTGCAACCAAAGCAAAGGCTGTTCCAACTACCGAGGCTGCAGGCTCCATAATTAATAGATCTCATTTTGAGCATGCATATATCATGTCCAATCCATGGATTCTTTCCATCCAAAACGAGGAGGAGAAAATTTTGGAAGCAACCAATGATTGCACATGGGATCCAAATCATCACCATGGGGTAACCTCCAAATTCTACTTCCATGCAAACAAACAACTAAAGTGCTTGAAATGGACTTACTTCTGCTATTTCCATATTACTTCCGTGCAAACAAACACGTCCTTTAGAAAGTCTATAATATCTAAGATCAAATAGCGCTGGAATCAAGGGTTTGAACCAAACAGAACCAAACAGAGACCGGAGAACCAAAACTCTCATGATTAATGAGTTGAGAAATACTTTACCTCTACCCATGCATGGGGTGGAATAATCACTTTAGTCTACATGGCCTCTTAATGAAAACAAGATGGGATGCGATTACCTACCTAGCGGATATTATTAGAAATTATCTAAAACTAACTTTTCAAAATTACCTAAGTAATTTTCTTTTCTTATTAATTAGGAAACTTTTCAGTCTTACGTCGGAAAACCATAAACATGATACGTTATTTATATTGAGAGATAGATGGCCTAGAGAACGTCTCAGGGCTAATTTATCTGACAATAAGACTCATGGGAGATTGGTTCCACTCACATGGGTGGGACCCATATGCCCCGCCCGAACCCATGAGTCTAATTCTCCGGAAATGGGGCCTTAAGACATTCTCACGGCCATTATTCCCTTAATTAATGTACTGTCAACATACTATAGTTGGTATTTAAAAAAGACCGAACGGGTGTAAAGACGCTTCAGGCGTACTTTGCACGTTATTTTGCGAGGGAAAAGTTATAATCCTAAGAGCCATAATCTTTATAAAGTTAAATGAAAGATTGCACACATTTATTTTGAAAAAGAATCCGAATCAAGGATTACGAATTTGAACTAATATTTACGAATTTGAGTGAAGTGCTATGAATTTTGCAGACTGCTTTTACTATACAAAGTTCTCTATGGGCTTGACTTATCTTGGAACACAAGTTTGCGGTTACCATTTACAGCATAAGATGCTTGTCTTAAGCAAAAAGGAATCATAGGTGTACTATTCCCGCAGTGCATATTCAGAAACATTAGCGATAAATAACCATTATATCATTAGTGTACAAAAATGACAATGTTTACTTTGAGAGTAATAATTAAATGTGCGAGAATAAATGGATTATTTAGTAGTACAAAGTAAGGATGGTGTAAAATTCTCATTTGATATTCCATTATACTTTCATATATGTTGCTGGTTGCATGATAACCTATCCCATTATTTCTTTAGTTTTTTCTTCGAAGAAAACTTGTACCATTCTTGTCACAGCTATCATGCACTATGGCGTCAGTTAAACTTCTTGATCTCCGACTATAGTTATGTATAATATTCAACAATTAAATAGAAATCAGATGAGCAAAGCTTTTACGGAGAAACTTTTTTTTTCAAAATAAGAGTTGTCCCTCCGGTTTTTGAATCAGGATCACATCCTGAGAAAATAAATAATTAAAAAGTCAAATTCCTTTTTTCAAAATTAAAAATATGTTTTGAATAAAATATCATAAGCATGACTCGAAATCAAACAAATTACATATATATGTGGAAGGAATATTGAACGCAGTAGATTAATTGAACACATAGTTGTCAATAACAAATTTAATACCAACTATACGCAACCTACTCCCACTTGATGATCACACAATAATATATCAATTAGAGCAAGCCCACAAATTCTCCCAAAATTAAAGAAAAAATCACTTCAAGTTTTACTACTAAAAGAACACACAACTATAAATTACTTTTAAAAAAAAATGAACGGCTCGGAAAACTCGAAGGGCTTCAAATCCTTTGATTTTTCATACACATACACTAGAGGGTATGGTGATATCGTTAAAATATGCCGCAGACCGGTGATGAAGCTCCGTTTCAGACCTCCGTCAGATATTGTCTTCCGTTGATCCCGAGGTGAACCTGGTTGACTGTCCTTTGCTGTGTGTGGGTCTCAATGGGTTTTGAGAGGAGGAGGGGAGGTGATGGGGTCGTCACCGAGTACCTGCACAGAAGTCCTGGGGTGGTTTGGTACCACCGAGGACCCTCCGACGCTCAAGTCAGTAATTGGATCCGAGCAGAGTAACGGCGTAAAGTGTAGAGAATGGCTTACTTGACCCCTCTGTGATGGGGGTTTATATAACGGTGGTGACATGCAGTAGCAGGCGCGAGAATCTCGCCGGCAGTTACGCTCCCGACGTTACGCCCGCATAAAGACCGGATCGCCCGTTAATCGGGATCGTGATGGCGTGGAACGTGGGATGTTGCCGGCGGAGAATTTGCGCATGGCGAGATTTGCGGGACGGCGGTTACGCCTGTGAGTGGTGGAGTTGGTCGGTCGGAGGGACCGAGGAAGATGGTCTCGGCGGGAGAGCTCGGGAACGAGCGAGAGGGCCGAGGTATCTAAGTCCTGCGGTAGCTCGGAGGCGAGCTGAGAGACCGAGGAGGCCAATTTGCAAGGGCCCTGAGGTGGGCCAGCTTTGTGCTTGTAGGTCGGGCCTGATATGCCCCTGTGGGCCCTCTCTCCTGAGTTCTGGGACACGTCATCTGCCACGTGTCCTAATCTTGGAGATCGCCCATATTGAGCATAATCATTAGCCCCCCACTCTTGTCCCGACCAGCTAGTGGGTCGGGTCAAGAGTGGACTGCCGGGCCGTCTGGAGTAAGCTCCCTCTTAAGGTTTCGTCGGGACGCGTCCCCGGGCTGTCAGCTGTCTTTTCTGCCAGCTTATCGGGGCGAGATCTCTGCATTTAGGGAAGGTGCGCCGGTTTGAGCGTCCTGCCACTGAAGTGACGGTCCACGTATCGAGCGCCGGTTGGCCGACGACGTGTGCAGACCTGTGGACTGATGGGGCACAGCCCAGTGTGGGCGTGACATGTGGAGCGATCGGTCGTCGAGTTCATTTCGATCACTTGCCGAGTGTGCTAAGCGCTGCTGAGATGGAGGCATCTCCATAGCCTCGAAGTCGAGGGGGGATTACTCAGACTTGGATAGACCTAATGTCTCTTGTTGGGGCTTCGGATCCGCTGCATGTGATGGGCTCAGTGGCCTCGTTATGAGGGCTACAAACCCGCAGCGTCTGTCGGGCAGGAGGATGCCTGCTGGGGATGACCGAGTAGGGAAGCTGCTCGGTTGATTTTGGCGAGGGTCTTGACCCCTGGCGTCGCGAGTAGGGAAGCTACCGGCCAGGGATAGTCGAGTCTGGAAGGACTTTGATCCTTGTCTTTGTTGGGTAGGAAGCTACCCGTCGGGATGCGCCGAGCAGGAAGGAACTCGATGGCCTCGCGATGAGGGCTTCAGACCATCAGCTTCTGATGGGCAGGAGGACGCCCGCTGGGGATGCGCCGAGCAGGAAGGAACACGGTAGCCTCGCGATGAGGGCTTCAGACCATCAGCGTCTGATAGGCAGGAGGATGCCCGCTGGGATGCGCCGAGCAGGAAGGAACTCGACGGCCTCGCGGTGAGGGCTTGAGATCCTCAGCGTTTGATGGGCAGGAGGATGCCCACTGGGGATGCGCCGAGCAGGAAGGAACTCGACGGTCTCACGATGAGGGCTTCAGACCATCAGCGTCTGATGGGCAGGAGGATGCCCGCTGGGATGCGGCAAGCAGGAAGGAACTTAGCAGCCTCACGATGAAGGCTTCAGACCATCAACATCTGTTGGGCAGGAGAATGCCCGCTGGGATGCGCCGAGCAGGAAGGAACTCGACGGCCTTGCGGTGAGGGCTTAAGATCCTTAGCGTCTGATGGGCAGGAGGATGCCCACTGGGGATGCGCCGAGCAGAAGGAACTCGGCGGCCTCGCGGTGAGGGCTTGAGATCCTCGACGCTGGAGTGGCCGTGAGAGGCCTGCGAAGGATGGCCAAGCAGGGTAGCTGCTCGATACTTCTTGGTGAGGGCATTGGTCCTTGACGCTGGAGGGGCCCTGAGAAGCCTGCGAAGGATGGCCGATGTAACAACCGAGCCCAATTCTATAAATTTCAGTTATCATATATATGGTGTGTGGTATTTATTTAATTTGTTTGGCTTGACTGTTGCTAGTTATACTTTTACCCCGACATTGCATATTTCTGCATATAACAATTTAAGTCATTTAAAAATAATTTAAAATACTTGTCTTGGCCTGCTTGACACCCTAACCCTGTGGTAGTGTCCTCGCATCGTGTTCTCGTCCCGTTCAGTGAAACGGACGTGCTTGGGCAGCTGCGCGCACGTGCGTTCGGTCTTTCTTGAGGGTATGCTTTTTAATTATAATATCCTTCATTTTAAGTTTTGAAACCCGCCTATGATTTTCACATTTCAAATTCAAATTTTTGGACTCAACCCGGGCGCAATTTTGAAATATTTTGTAGCCCGCCAAGTTTGGTTATTTAATATTTTATCAACAGTTTAACTGCGGAAAATATTCTTTAGTTGGAAATCTTTCACCAGATTAAATCTTACTAAAATTTTTATACTCAAACAAACCTTAACTCCCTAACCAATCAAAACGTTTCTTTAAACCTTGGCCCCACCGTCTCTCTCTCTCTCTTTTCCCCTTCTCTTTCTCTCTCTTCTCTCTCTCTCGCTGGCGCAAAAGGCCAAGTTTCTTTCTCCTCACTGTGCATTTCTCTCTCTCTCTCCTCTCGCGAGATTTCTCTCTCCTCTCGCGAGAGAATCTCTCTCTCTCTCGCCTCTCTATCTCTCTCAATCTCTCTCTCTCCCCTCCCTTTATATTTCTTCTTCCGCGACGTCTTCAGAGCTCAACCCATTCCATGAAACCCTAGCCGCCTTCCTCCACTCGCCGTGGCCCTCGCGACGACACCACCACCACCGTTCCACGCCGCTACTCACCCCCGTCAACTCTACCCTCATCTACTTCCTCCCCGCTGCGTTCCTCCAAAGCCCGGGACCCTTCACCAACCCCGGTAAACCCTAACCCTACTCCTCTACCTCCTCCTCCCTCGACTCGCCGCCGATCTCACCCTTATTCTCCTCCTCCTCTTCCTTCCCTTCTTCTCCTTCATCTCTCTCTCTCTCGGTTTGTCCCTGCACACCCACAGTAGCCGAACCCACCTTTTCCGAGCACCCTACACCCTCGCCGGAGCTTCACCGACCACCACTGTCGACACATCATAAAGTGTTCCTAACCACAGTAAGTCTCCATCTTCCTCTTCTCCTTCTTTCCATTCTTTCTTTCCATGCACCTTTTCTTTGTATCGTAATGTTACTGTTTTTGGGTTCGCCGGAATCCGGCCGTGCCGGCGACGTGTCCCGACGATCCAGCGAGGTACTCTGATCTGTGTGGTTCCACTACTTGTCGTTCGAACTTATTCCGTGCACCGTGCGCGCATCGCGACTTTTCCCCGCCGACGCGTAACGTTCCGTTTTCCGTTTCGCGACCCGTCGAGGCAAGTGAAACTTGCTACATGCTATTTTAAACTATTCATATACTAAATTAATTATTTCCTGTTAAATCCCTAATTAGAATTGATAAAAACGGATTTCAAGTTAACCGTATAAAGTTCCGTTATACATTTTGTGATTCCGAACGTGAAACTTAAACTTGCATCTGATTATCTATATCTAGCCATCACCTGTACATGATAGATCACATTTGTTTATTGTTATGATACCCTTTTTCCAGTTTAGCCTATTAGACATCCGCATGCAACTTTAACCGGTCAAATTTCCATTACATTCATCGAACAGAGTATACATGTAGTCGCATTCATATTTATTAACCTGTTTTCAGCATTACATCTATCATGCTGTATTCACATTATGCTGACACGGTCTGTTAAACACCACTGATAACTGTACAGCTAGTTAATTGAATCTGCTTATTGCTTAATTCATTGCTTAGATCATGTTGTTGATAACCATGCTTGATTATGTAACTGATTATGAGCACACCCATGATATCGCTTACATCTTGACATGACTTGCTAC
The DNA here is from genome assembly GCA_030015575.1 of Agapanthus africanus. NCBI lineage: Eukaryota > Viridiplantae > Streptophyta > Magnoliopsida > Asparagales > Amaryllidaceae > Agapanthus > Agapanthus africanus. Next base: position 774,282,382 of record JASDDO010000022.1, read on the forward strand.
ATACATATTGATTGACCCGACATGGTACCGTATACTGCTTGATTTGACCTGATGTACCATGACCTGACCCGTTACCTGATCTTGTGTCTAGTGCCGACAAACCTGACATATAGTCCTCACGGACCGTTCCTGTTGTCTATCCAGACAAACCTGCTTTTACCTGATCCTGTGTTGGCATTAGTTCGTGATTACTGAATACCTGACTTGACATACATAACTTGGGGGTATGGGGAAATCAAAGGTGAAACCTGACTTGTAACTCAACAGTTCGATACCTGTTCTGATCAGTCTTACGGGCTAGGCCAGCCCCGGAGTGATGATGCTGACATCACTCGCCTGTACCTGCTACCTTTTACTGTCTAGCGGCATGTCTCGGTTTCAGCCCGAGAGTCTGTAGACCGTGGTCCCGGGCATGCACGGGATACTATTGAGTTACATCGATGATTCATCAATTTGATTTCAAAGACTTTAGAGTAGAAAACCCAATAGAACAGTTTAGTTTATTCACTGCACATTACCCTGTACTGCCTGATTTATATTACTGCTACGCCTGTTCCATTCATATTTATATATTGCATTGCTTGTTACTCTGTTACACTTTATTACTTGATGACATGACGCGCTGACGTCTGGGTTTTGCATGGCCCAGATTCTGTACCGTTGCTGCAGTCCGAGTAGGAGTACTTCAGCCAGCAGGCTGAGCTGTGAGTTCCAGTAGTAGCTAGTTCCTTTATTTTTCTGCAGTTTATTTCCTGATGTGAGCCCGTATTATGGGACATACATTCCGTTTATATTGTATTGGATCTTTTGCTTCCGCACTTTTATTATTCTTGACTCATGTTATCTTGGCTTATGGACATGTATTTTAGATAGTTATATTTCGTTCTTGATATCTCTACAGCCGTAATGTGACTGTGGATGGATACTTCCCATCCACAGGTAGCATGGTTGGCTATGTCACGTGCCCAATTTAGCGTACTCTGGGAAGCGGAGCGTGACATGGTTCTTTTGGTATCAGAGCCATAGGTTAGTCGGGTTGATTCTTTTGTAGTTGGGTGTTGTCCCCAATACCCAAAACAGAATACCCGTGTTTAGGAAACATGTCCTGCCACCTTGCCGTTTTACCGTTCTTGAATCAAGTTCTTCCTGATTATATCTTTTATGATGTGCAAACTTCCTTTGCATATCGACTCGAAACCCGATTCCTTATTATCTCTAGGACTTAGGCGACTTGGGTGGAGTTATGTAATTGTGGCTATGATACCGCGGCATAGTTACAATGCGGTACTCTATTTAAGTAACTCGGAGTTCTAGCCTTGATCCATATTTTGAATCTGTTATCATGCTAATGTTGGGTGTTTTGATTTCAGGAATATGGCAGATAAGAATTTGAAGACGTACCAGAGGCGTGTGGACGAAGCCGCCATGCTTGGAGTGATAAGGGGAATGCTGGAGAATCAAAAGAGATAGACCGAGCTGATCCAGCAGCAAGCGGAATCGTTTCAGGAAGGTTTGCGGACCGTTCAGCAGTCCGTAGACAAGGTTGAAGCTAAACCAGTTGATCGAGTAGGGACCGTAGCAGATTTCAGGCGTTTGGGTCCGTCTGCATTTATTGGTTTGGAGGAGCCGTTGCCAGCGGAGCAGTGGCTAGTTGACACAGAGAACTTGCTTATTGCGGCACAGATTCCAGATGAGAAAAGAGTTGATATGGTACGCATTAAGTTAGTGGACTACGCCCGAGAATGGTGGCTTGTGGAGGAGACCCGCTTGCCCAAGCCGATCAAGTGGGCGGATTTTTCGAAGAGTTTCCTAGAGAAGTTCTTCCCGCGGACTGCACGGGAGGAAATGGAAGAGAAGTTCATCGGGCTAAAGCAGAATGGAGCCCCCGTAGATGTGCATGCAGCAGAATGGACACGGCTTAGTAGATTCGCTGGACCTTTAGTTGCCAACGATGCAGACAGGGCACGGAGGTTCATGCGCAGCTTGGATGTGGACATCCAGAGGCAGATTGTCTCTCTGGGTTTGACCACTTTCTCACAGGTTCTTACGGCAGCTCGAGAACAGCAGAGCCTATCAGGGAAGACTGGGAGTTCACAGCAGACAGCAGTTGCGGTAAGGAAGCCGGTATTTGTACCAAACCGAGCTCATGGTCGCAAGGGTATTCCAGTGGACCGTCGTGGTATAACACTGATGAAGAAGCCTGTGATCGTTGATCGAAGAAGGAGCGTGATTTGTGACTACTGCCGTTTACCTGGGCACGTGCAAAAGGAGTGTCGAAGGAGGCATGGACTCTGTTTAGTTTGTGGAGCGGCAGATCACAATGTCAGTGCTTGTCTGTCGAAGCTTTGTACGAAGGATGATATTCAGAAGCCTCCGCAGAAACCGTTTCAGGGACAGAAGCAGCTGACTCAAGGACCTAATCAGGCTCGAGCTTTTACCTTGACAGCTGAGGAAGCTAAGGCGTCAGGAGAAGTCGTTTCAGGTATTCTACTCGTTCATGGTTTTCCCGCATTAGCGTTATTTGATTCTGGTGCATCCCATTGTTTTATGTCATCCAAGTTTATAACTACACACTCGATTACCTGCACGCCCCTGTCTAGTTTCTGGGACATACACACTGGGAATGGGAAAATCATATCTAGTAGGGAATGTAAAGATTGTACAGTTGTTGTTTGCGGACGGGAGCTTTTTGCGGATTTCTTGGTGATTGATACGGGCAGCTATGAAGTCGTCTTGGGAATGGATTTTCTTGGCACTTTCCACGCTCACATTGATTGTAGGGCAAAGAAAGTAATTTTCCAGATTCTCGGACATCCCGAGTTTACCTTCACTGGAGGAAGCAGTTCTGTCGGGCCAGTCGAGTTTAGGGCTAGGCCGACAAATAATATTCTTGCATCAATGGAGGTTGATGAAAGTGAAGAGCCAGCTGTTGTTCGTGATTTTATGGACGTGTTTGAAGATATATCGGGCTTACCGCCGAAGCGAGACGTGGAGTTCGCAATTGATCTTATTCCTGGTGCAGCGCCAGTATCTAAAGCATATTATCCAATGGCACCAGTGGAGTTGGAAGAAGTCAAGAAACAGGTTGCGGAATTGCTTGAGAATGGTTGGATTCGAAGCAGTAACTCGCCTTGGGGAGCTCCAGTTCTTCTAGTCAAGAAGAAGGATGGCACGAGAAGAATGTGCATCGACTATCGAGAATTAAACCGGGTGACTATTAAGCACAAGTACCCGATCCCTCGCATTAGCGAACTTTTGAGCAGCTTAGTGGCGCGAGGGTATTCTTGAAGCTGGATTTGCGATCCGGATATCATCAGGTCCGAGTGAAAGCAGAAGATATTTGCAAGACGGCGTTCCGAACTCGGTATGGACATTACGAGTACTTAGTAATGCCCTTCAGAGTAACGAATGCACCAGCGATATTCATGGACTTGATGAACCGAATCTTTTCGCCATTCTTGGACCAGTTTATTGTGGTATTCATTGACGATTCTGGTTTACTCGAAGAGTTTCGAAGAGCATGCTGAGCATTTGAAGATCGCACTGCAGACGCTGAGATAAGAGAAGCTATATGCGAAGATGAGCAAGTGCGAGTTTTGGCTGGAAGAAGTAAAGTTCTTGGGGCATGTCGTGTCTGGCGATGGAATCGCTGTCGATCCAGAAAAGATTGCAGCAGTTCGAGATTGGCCGATTCCAAAGAATGTTGCGGAGATAAGAAGTTTTCATGGACTCGCCGGGTATTACAGAAGATTTGTGGAGAACTTTGCTCGTCTGGCGGAGCCGTTGACCAAGCTTACGCACAAGGAGGTACCTTTTGTGTGGACGGATAGATGTGCGTCAGCTTTTGAGACGTTGAAGCAGAGATTGATAACCGCCCCTATTCTGACCGTGCCAGACAATTCCGGAGGATTGGTGATTCACAGCGACGCATCTGGAAAAGGATTGGGGTGTGTCTTGATGCAGCATGGGAAGGTTGTAGCGTACGCATCAAGACAGTTGAAGACCCATGAGAAGAATTACCCAACTCATGACTTGGAGCTTGCGGCTGTGATTTTCGCTTTGAAGATTTGGAGACACTACCTTTTGGGCGAAAGGGTCGAAGTTTTCACGGATCATAAGAGTTTGAAGTATGTGTTCACGCAGAAGGAGCTCGTTGAGGACTTTCGAAGATTTGATTTGGAGGTTGTGCTACCTCATTCTTCGGGACAGTTGTTGCAGCTGCAAGTACATTCGTCATTGATCGAGAATATTAAAGCAGTGCAATCGCAGGATCCTAGATTGCAAAAGTTTCGAGAACAGGTTGAATCCGGGCTACGAACAGATTTATTGATCCACGAAGATGGTTCGTTGAGGTATGGTAGCCGTTTGTGTGTGCCAAAGGGAGATATTCGTGAAGAGCTTATGAAGGAGGCCCATAGTTCAGCTTATTCCGTACATCCAGGAGGCACAAAGATTTACCGAGATATTCGACAGCATTTCTGTTGGGAAGGCATGAAACGGGAGATTGCTCGCTTTGTGGCAAAGTGCTTGGTGTGTCAGCAAGTTAAGGCTGAACATCAAAGGGTTGCTGGTTTATTGCAACCACTTCCGATTCCTCAGTGGAAGTGGGAACATATAACCATGGATTTCGTGACAGCTCTACCGGGGAGTCCAAAAGGCAACAATGCAGTATGGGTGATTGTTGATCATTTGACCAAGGCAGCTCATTTTATTCCTTTTCGGGTTGGTCAATCAACAGAAACTTTGGCGGAGCGATACATGCAGGAGATTGTAAGATTGCATGGAGTACCTGTAAGCATCGTGTCCGATCGTGACACCCGGTTCTTATCACACTTCTGGAGGAGTTTACAGAAAAGTTTGGGGACTCGATTGAAGTTTAGCACAGCTTATCATCCTCAAACTGATGGTCAGTCGGAGAGAATGATCCAAACTCTTGAAGATATGTTGAGAGCATGCATGTTGGACTTCAAGGGTTCTTGGAAGGATCATCTATATTTGGTGGAATTTTCTTACAACAACAGTTTTCAGGCAACTATTCAGATGGCTCCATTTGAAGCTTTGTATGGTCGCAAATGCCGTTCACCTGTTTGTTGGGACGATGTCGGTGAACGAAGATTGTTGGGACCAGATTTGGTTGTGCAGACAATTGAGAAAGTTAACACTATCCGGAATCATATGAAGGCAGCTCAAGACCGACAGAAGAGTTGGGCAGATACGTCGAGAAGACCTCTACAGTTCGCCGTGGGTGATTTGGTATTCTTAAAGATATCACCGACTAGAGGGGTGATTCGTTTTGGAAGCCGAGGAAAGCTTAGTCCCCGATACGTTGGACCCTTTGAGATCTTGGAGCGTGTTGGTAAGGTAGCGTATCGTTTGGCGTTACCGCAGTCCCTGGCGAATGTGCACGATGTATTTCACGTATCTCAACTCCGTAAGTATGTTCGAGATGAAACACATGTATTGGATCATTCGGAGCTGACGGTACGTGAAGACTTGACTTTTGAGGAGCGACCGACTGAAATTGTGGATCGAAGAGAAAAGGTTCTTAAGAACAAGCTTATCCCTCTTGTACTTGTTTCATGGGGAAATCGCTCGCATGGGGAGTCCACTTGGGAACAAGAAGATGAAATCCGGCAGAAGTTTTCTCATCTTTTCTTGTAGTTGTTTGTCGTCTATCTTTTATGTTCTTGGAATTTCGAGGACGAAATTCTTTTGTAGTTGGGTATAATGTAACAACCGAGCCCAATTCTATAAATTTCAGTTATCATATATATGGTGTGTGGTATTTATTTCATTTGTTTGGCTTGGCTGTTGCTAGTTATACATTTACCCCGACATTGCATATTTCTGCATATAACAATTTAAGTCATTTAAAAATAATTTAAAATACTTGTCTTGGCCTGCTTGACACCCTAACCCTGTGGTAGCGTCCTCGCATCGTGTTCTCGTCCCGTTCAGTGAAACGGACGTGCTTGGGCGGCTGCGCGCAGGTGCGTGCGGTCTTTCTTGAGGGTATGCTTTTTAATTATAACATCCTTCATTTTAAGTTTTGAAACCCGCCTATGATTTTCACATTTCAAATTCAAATTTTTGGACTCGACCCGGGCGCAATTTTGAAATATTTTGTAGCCCGCCAAGTTTGGTTATTTAATATTTTATCAACAGTTTAACTGCAGAAAATATTCTTTAGTTGGAAATCTTTCACCAGATTAAATCTTACTAAAATTTTTATACTCAAACAAACCTTAACTCCCTAACCAATCAAAACGTTTCTTTAAACCTTGGCCCCACCGTCTCTCTCTTTCTCTTTTCCCCTTCTCTTTCTCTCTCTTCTCTCTCTCTCTCGCTGGCGCAAAAGGCCAAGTTTCTTTCTCCTCACTGTGCATTTCTCTCTCTCTCCCCTCTCGTGAGATTTCTCTTTCCTCTCGCGAGAGAATCTCTCTCTCTCTCTCGCCTCTCTATCTTTCTCAATCTCTCTCTCTCCTCCCTTTATATTTCTTCTTCCGCGACGTCTTCAGAGCTCAACCCAGTCCCTGAAACCCTAGTCGCCTTCTTCCGCTCGCCGTGGCCCTCGCGACGACACCACCACCACCGTTCCACGCCGCTACTCACCCCCGTCAACTCGACCCTCATCTACTTCCTCCCCGCTGCGTTCCTCCAAAGCCCGGGACCCTTCACCAACCCCGGTAAACCTTAGTCCTACTCCTCTACCTCCTCCTCCCTCGACTCGCCGCCGATCTCACCCCTATTCTCTTCCTCATCTTCCTTCCCTTCTTCTCCTTCATCTCTCTCTCTCTCTCGGTTTGTCCCTGCACACCCACAGTAGCCGAACCCACCTTTCCCAAGCTCCCTACACCCTCGCCGGAGCTTCACCGACCACCACTGTCGACACATCATACCGTGTCCCTAACCACAGTAAGTCCCCATCTTCCTCTTCTCCTTCTTTCCATTCTTTCTTTCCATGCACCTTTTCTTTGTATCGTAATGTTACTGTTTTTGGGTTCGCCAGAATCTGGCCGTGCCGGCGACGTGTCCCGACGATCCAGCGAGGTACTCTGATCTGTGTGGTTCCACTGCTTGTTGTTCGGACTTATTCCGTGCACCGTGCGCGCATCGCGACTTTTCCCCGCCGACGCGTAACGTTCCGTTTTCCGTTTCGCGACCCGTCGAGACAAGTGAAACTTGCTACATGCTATTTTAAACTATTCATATGCTAAATTAATTATTTCCTGTTAAATCCCTAATTAGAATTGATAAAAACGGATTTCAAGTTAACCGTATAAAGTTCCGTTATACATTTTGTGATTCCGAACGTGAAACTTAAACTTGCATCTGATTATCTATATCTAGCCATCACCTGTACATGATAGATCACATTTGTTTATTGTTATGATACCCTTTTTCCAGTTTAGCCTATTAGACATCCGCATGCAACTTTAACCGGTCAAATTTCCATTACATTCATCGAACAGAGTATACATGTAGTCGTATTCATATTTATTAACCTGTTTTCAGCATTACATCTATCATGCTGTATTCATATTATGCTGACACGGTCTGTTAAACACCACTGATAACTGTACAGCCAGTTAATTGAATCTGCTTATTGCTTAATTCATTACTTAGATCATGTTGTTGATAACCATGCTTGATTATGTAACTGATTATGAGCACACCCATGATATCGCATATATCTTGACATGACTTGCTACATACATATTGATTGACCTGACATGGTACCGTATACTGCTTGATTTGACCTGATGTACCATGACCTGACCCGTTACCTGATCTTGTGTCTAATGCCGACAAACCTGACATGCAGTCCTCACGGACCGTTCCTGTTGTCTATCCAGACAAACCTGCTTTTACCTGATCCTGTGTTGGCATTAGTTCGTGATTACCGAATATCTGACTTGACATACATAACTTGGGAGTATGGGGAAATCAGAGGTGAAACCTGACTTGTAACTCAACAGTTCGATACCTGTTCTGATTAGTCTTACGGGCTAGGCCAGCCCCGGAGTGATGATGCTGACATCACTCGCCTGTACCTGCTACCTTTTACTGCCTAGCGGCACGTCTCGGTTTCAGCCCGAGAGTCTGTAGACTGTGGTTCCGGGCATGCACGGGATACTATTGAGTTACATCGATGATTCATCAATTTGATTTCAAAGACTTTAGAGTAGAAAACCCAATAGAACAGTTTAGTTTATTCACTGCACATTACCCTGTACTTCCTGATTTATATTACTGCTACGCCTGTTCCATTCATATTTATATATTGCATTGCTTGTTACTCTGTTACACTTTATTACTTGATGACATGACGCGCTGACGTCTGGGTTTTGCATGGCCCATTTTCTGTACTGTTGCTGCAGTCCGAGTATGAGTACTTCAGCCAGCAGGCTGAGCTGTGAGTTCCAGTAGTAGCTAGTTCCTTTATTTTTCTGCAGTTTATTTCCTGATGTGAGCCCGCTTTATGGGACATACATTCCGTTTATATTGTATTGGATCTTTTACTTCCGCACTTTTATTATTCTTGACTCATGTTATCTTGGCTTATGGACATGTATTTTAGATAGTTATATTTCGTTCTTGATATCTCTACAGCCGTAATGTGACTGTGGATGGATACTTTCCATCCACAGGTAGCATGGTTGGCTATGTCACGTGCCCAATTTAGTGTACTCTGGGAAGCGGGGCGTGACAGCCGAGCAGGGTAGCTGCTCGGTGCCTCTTGGCGAGGGCTTTGATCCTTGACGCCGGAGGGTCCCTGAGAGGCCTGCGAAGGATGGCCAAGCAGGGTAGCCGCTCGGTATGTCTTGGCGAGGGCTTTGATCCTTGACGCTGGAGGGGCCCTGAGGGGCCTGCGAAGGATGGCCGAGCAGGGTAGCTGCTCGTTGCCTCTTGGCGAGGGCTTTGATCCTTGACGCTGGAGGGTCCCTGATAGGCCTGCGAAAGATGGCCGAGCAGGGTAGCTGCTCGGTGCCTCTTGGTGAGGGCTTTCTGATCCCTGGCGTCGCGGTAGGGATGCTACCCGCCAGGGATAGCCGAGCGAGGGATCCTCGGGCTCGACTACCTCTGGGAGGACTTTTGATCCTTCAGGACGGGGACTGAGCAGGGTTACTGCCCAGTACCTCTTGGCGAGGACTTTGATCCCTGTCGGTTGTGGTAGGAAGCTACCAGCCGGGGATAGCCGACCAAGGACCCGACTGCCTCTGAGAGGACTTTGGTCCTTGGCGCGAGAAAAAGCTATAGGGCTGTAAGAAGCCTACCAAGGACCCTTGGCTGGGTAGGGTTACTACCCGGTGCCTCTTGGCGAGGGCTTTTTTCCTGAAGGATAGCCGAGTGAGGGAACCTCGGGCCTCGACTGCCTCTGGGAGGGCTTTTTGATCCCCAGCGTCGTGGCTGGGAAGCTGCCCGCTGGGGATAGCCGAGCGAGGGAACCTCGGGCTCGACTGCTTCTGAGAGGGCTTTTTGATCCCCGGCGTTGTGGCAGGGAAGCTGCCCGCTGGGGATAGCCGAGCGAGGGAACCTCGGGCTCGACTGCCTCTGGGAAGGCTTTTTGATCCCCAGCGTTGTGACAGGGAAGCTGCCCGCTGGGGATAGCCGAGCGAAGGGGCCTCGGGCTCGACAGCCTCTGTGAGGGCTTTTTGATCCCCAGCATTGTGGCAGGGAAGCTGCCAGCTGGGGATAGCCGAGCGAGGGAACCTCGGGCTCGACTTCCTCTGAGAGGGCTTTTTGATCCTTGGCGTTGTGGCAGGGAAGCTGCCCGCTGGGGACAGCTGAGCGAGAGAACCTCGGGCTCGACTGCCTCTGGGAGGGCTTTTTGATCCCCAGCGTTGTGGCAGGGAAGCTGCCCGCTGGGGATAGCTTAGCGAGGGAAGCTCGGGCTTGACTGCCTCTGGGAGGGCTTTTTGATCCTCCGCGTTGTGGCAGGGAAGCTGCCCGCTGGGAATAGCCGAGCGAGGGATCCTCGGGCTCGACTGCCTCTGGGAGGACTTTCTGATCCCTGGCGTTGCGGTAGGGAAGCTACCTGCTAAGGATAGCCGAGCAGGGTAGCTGCTGGGATGCCTCTTAGTGAGGGCTTAGATCTTTAGGCGAGGTGGCCCTCGAGCCGCCGTGGCGAGCCCCCTCTGTGCGACCCCATCAAGGGAGGGGGTGTCGGTCTATTCGGCCGGCGAGGGCGTTGATGACGGTCGCCGGAGGAGGTCCACCCGCGCCTCCGGTGAGGGGGAGGCGGCGGCTGGTATGTGGATCTTCAGGGTGATCGCTTGCCATGGCGATGGAGATCAGAAGGCCAACTTTGTATTTTGTGGAGTTGTTCCCACAGACGGCGCCAACTGATGAAGCTCCGTTTCAGACCTCCGTCAGATGTTGTCTTCCGTTGATCCCGAGGTGAACCTGGTTGACTGTCCTTTGCTGTGTGTGGGTCTCAATGGGTTTTGAGAGGAGGAGGGGAGGTGATGGGGTCGTCGCCGAGTACCTGCACAGAAGTCCCGGGGTGGTTTGGTACCACCGAGGACCCTCCGACGCTCAAGTCAGTAATTGGATCCGGGCAGAGTAATGGCGTAAAGTGTAGAAAATGGCTTACTTGACCCCTCTGTGATGGGGGTTTATATAACGGTGGTGGCATGCAGCAGCAGGCGCGAGAATCTCGCCGGCAGTTACGCTCCCGACGTCACGCCCGCGTAAAGAGCGGATTGCCCGTTAATGGGGATCGTGATGGCGTGGAACGTGGGATGTTGCCGGCGGAGAATCTGCGCATGGCGAGATTTGCGGGGCGGCGGTTACGCCTGTGAATGGTGGAGTTGGTCGGTCGGAGGGACCGAGGAAGATGGTCTCGGCGGGAGAGCTCGGAAATGAGCGAGAGGGCCGAGGTATCTAGGTCCTGCGGTAGCTCGGAGGCGAGCTGAGAGACCGAGGAGGCCAATTTGCAAGGGTCCTGAGATGAGCCAGCTTTGTGCTTGTAGGTCGGGCCTGATCTGCCCCTGTAGGCCCTCTTTCCTGAGTTCTAGGACACGTCATCTGCCACGTGTCCTAATCTTGGAGATTGCCCATATTGAGCATCATCAACCGGGAATTCTCTTTTTTAAAAATTATGGACCGGTTTGCAATGGAGCACTCTCTTTCTCTCTCTCTCTCTTTATATATATATGCACGTGTGCGCTAGAGGGCTTCAAATCCTCTAATTTTTCATACACATACATTTCTATGGTGATCAACTAGAACGGCTCGGATCGTTAAAATATGCCGTATCGTTTAAAAAAACACACGAACCGGTTTGCAATGGAGAACCCCATATATATATATATATATATATATATATATATATATATATAGAGAGAGAGAGAGAGAGAGAGAGAGGAGGTGCCATAGGAGGGAATTTCCTCCTATGACCTCAAAAAAATGCACCCTCTACGATTTTATTCGACGATCGGCACCGATCAACTTCATTTTTATCATCTAAGATGCTGATAAACCAAATTTCATTTTATTCCAACACTTTTTCATCGTTGATTTAATCGGTGCAAAATTAACAGTTCACCAACAATAAAACATTTTACATTACTAATTTCAACGGTGAAAAAGTAGTAGAATCACATGAAATTTGTGTTCCACATCTTACATGATAAAGATGATGACGATGTGTGTCGATCGTCGAAAAATGTCGCGGAGGAAAGAGATTTTAGACGACACCAGACGAAAAAGCCTCATAAAGCCTCTTCTTTCCTCCATTATATATATATATATATATATATATATATATATATATATATAGGTTAATGGAGGAAAGAGACCATAGGAGGGAATTTCTTCTTATGACGTCGAAAAAATACACATTTCTCATTGTTTCTGACGATCGGCACCCACCATCTTCATCATTATCATCTAAGATGTGGGTACACCAAATTTCATGTGATTCTACAACTTTTTCACCGTTGATTTAGTGGGTTCAAAATTAACGGTTTACCGACAATAGAACTTTTTACATTGCTAAATTAACGGTGAAAAGGTTATAGAATCACATGAAATTTAGTGTACCCACATCTTAGATGATAACGATGAAGATGGTGGATGCCGATCGTTGGAAAAAATGAGGGAGAGTGTATTTTTTCGACGCCATAGGAGGAAATTCTCTCCTATACCTTTCCTCCATTATTCACACATACACACACACACACACATATATATGGGAGTGCTCCATTGCAAACCGGTTCGTGTTTTTTTAAAAACGGGAACTCCTGGTCTATGGCATATTTTATCGATCTGAGCCGATTAAATTGATCACCATATCCTTAAATGTATGCGTATGAAAAATCAAAGAATTTGAAGCCCTCTAGCTTATGGGCATCGATGGGTGCAAAAAAGAACGTCTTTCAATAATATAAACGTCATTCGATGTATGGATGAGAGACTTCCAAATCCTTTGATTTTTCATAATCCTTTGATTTTTCATACACATACATTTGAGGATATTGTGATCAACTTGAATGGCTTGGATCGATAAAATATGCTGTAGACCGAGAGTTCACGTTTTCAAAAAACGCGGATCGATTTGCAATGGATTATTATATATAAAAGGCATTCAAAATTAGGAATAAATATTCTAAAATGACTTCAAGAAGATGTGAGGCCATTGATCAGTCATTATTTAGAAATGTTAGAAATGTCGGTAGTTAAGAATAAGATATAGATTTAGATTTAATTAGATTGGCAATATTTAGATTTGATTAAATCTAGTTCGATTATTTGTATTTTCTATTATCAGAAAAACAATAATACACACACACACACACACACAAGGCAGAACGGATTCTTTGCATGCCTCATAATTTTCCCTTTTATAGTATAGTATCAGAGCCACATAACACCTAACCCCTCGCCACTGCTCCATCGACGACCTTGCCCTTGCAACCATCACGGCCGCTGCCCCACGACATCGTCCCTCATTGCAGATCCTCGACGACCTTGCCCCTCGCCCCTCATCGCAGACCCATCGACGACGACCCTCGATGACCATCGCATCACCGCCGACGATTCCATCGATTCCCCTTCAACCATTGTTCAATCATTCGGTGATCTCTCGCCTCCAGCTTCGTCTTCGTCTCACCTCATCGCAGACCCTTGACGACGACCCTTGACAACCATTGTATCACATCACTATCATTGCATCCATTCTGGAGGTTCCCCTTCAACCATCAAGGTGTGATTTTTCTTGATGAAAAAAATCAACTTCTAATGTGATTGAGGATTGAGGATTTTTGAAGGGTGATTGAGGATTTTAGACGAAAATTGTTCCCTCATGTTGAATAGGACTTTGTTTTAGTCATATAAATTTTGAATTTTAGGGCTTGGGATCCAGATACTTTCTGAGACTTTCAGATCACGACTACCATCGAGGATATTATTTCACAACTCTTATGGATTAAGAGTTAGATATTTGATGTGATTTGTTACTATTGGATTTGTGTTGGTGATTGCTTGGTATTACGGGTTAGAAATTTGTCGTTTTTTTAAATATTATTATTGTGAAGTTGTTAGCATTGTTTGATCATGAGTGATAAAGAGAAAGTCTCTGAAGGATACACTAATATTTCATATCCTAATTTTATTACAAGAACCCGATTGAACACCGACAACTATCCTCGATGGAAACAGGTTATGGAAATGTTTGCTAATGAGCGTAGACTAATGAAGTATTTTATTGAGCCACCTCCTTCCGATCCTTCTGAAGACTGGGTATCACATGATCCGATCCTTCTTAAGACCGGGTATCACATGATGCCATGTTGCATCGCTTGGTGTCTGAGGCCATGGAGGAGATTGTGTTGCAGGTATTCAAATACTCAACCGCTTACTCTATTTCGAGTTATCGATATGTTTGAAGGGAAATTTATTGCTAATAAGTATTTTGATGCTTGGGGAGCTTTAAATAAACTTGAACGAGAGAATAAATCTGTCTCCTTTTATTATGGTGAAATCAAGAAGCTTGAAGCAGAACTCCTTTCGATTTATCCTATTGGTAATGAAGAGAAGGGATTGAAGACATATCATGATGATATGATGGTGATAACATTTCTTGCTGGTCTTGGTTCCAAATTTGATAGTATACGTTCACAAATTTTAGGAGTATCGGAGGTTCCTTCTTTCGCGGCTGCTTATAGGGCTGTTCTTCATGCCTATCATTCTTCTGTCATTGAAAGTACTACGGTTCCGTTGCAAAAGAAAGTGAAAACAAATATGCTCTTGTTTCTACTTATAGTGGTAGAGGACAAGGTGTAAGAAGTACACAAGGACGTGGTAAAGGAGGCCGAGGACCTTTTGGAGGAAGGGGGCGGGGATGTGATTGTTTCTGTTCATATTGTAAGATGACTGGCCACACTAGGGATATTTGCTATTTGCTTCATCCGGAGCTCTGACCTTAGTGGGCTGCTAGAGTAGCTACTTCTGACATGACACCTGCCACTTCTACTTCTCATGGTACTTATGGATTTTCTGATCAGGAGATATTGCGAGTTAGGTCTCTTCTTGCAGGATCTATTTTCTCGGGCTTCACTACTGTTAATATATGTCTTCTAACCCATACATCTCCATCCTCATGGATTATTGACTCGGGAGCATCAGATCATATGACTGGAATGTCAGGTGTTTTCTCCTTCTTGTCTAAAATTTCATATACCAGTGGTATTACACTTGCAGACGATTCAATCTCTAAAGTAGAGGGTATTAGTCCTTTTTTTATTACCCCATCTCTATCTTTATCATCAGTATTATATGTCCCTTCATTTCCTTTTAGCCTGATGACTGTAAGTAAACCTGTTCATATCTTGAATTGTTCAATAACATGTTCTCCTTATGGTTTGTGTCATGCAGGATCTGAAGACGGAGGAGGTGATTGATCCAGGATGTGAACTTGGAAGCCTTTATTACTTTGATGGACAACTACCAAAGCTTTCTTGCTCAATAAATAGTGATCTACTGCTTAACCATTGTCGCTTAGGTCATCCTGGCCTGTCTACTTTACATAAATTAATTCCCTCTTTATCTAGTTCGTCATCGTTAGATTGTGTTGCTTGTGAAATGGGAAAGCACACTTGTGCTTCCTATCAGTTTAGAGTTAATAAACTTGCCGAGAAACTATTTAATTTAGTGCATTCGGATGTTTGGGGTCCATGTCCCGTTACGTCAAACCATGGTTTTCGTTATTTCGTTATTTTTATTGATAATTACTGTCAAGTGATATGGTTATATTTGTTGAAATCCAAAACTGATGTCTTTGATGCCTTTAAATCATTTGTTACTGAGGTGCAAAATCAATTTGGTATTAATATCAAAACTCTGAGAAGTGATAATGCAAAGTATTACTTTAATAAAAAGTTTACTCATTTTCTTAACAATTTTGGTATCATACATCAGTTCTCGTGTCCTTATACACCTCAACAAAATGATGTTTCTAAACAAAAGAATAAAAATCCGTTGGAGGTCACACGTTCTCTTTTATTCCATATGAATGTTCCTAAACAATTTTGGGATGATGTTATTCTCACTGCTTGCCATCTTATCAATTATTTACCAAGTTCAGTTGTAGGGTGTTTTTCGTCACCCCATTGAGATGGGAATACGCGCGCGCTTGTCAGGCGTACTACAGATTCCCCCTGCCTAGAGTAGGCTGGGGTTTAATGATTGTGGAGATCCGAATCTCCGGCAGCCGCGGACTAAGCTGCCGTTAATTATCCCTCGCCTTTGGGGTGAGGGAACCTCCGATTAACGGGTTAAACTGGTCATGCGAACTTAATATGTAGTGTGCGTGTGATGTGTTTTGAAAGGGTTTTTTTGGATATGTCGGGAGCCACGCAGAGTTTTTACGGGGGTCCCGCTACCCGGATAGCGGGCTGGGGGTCAAGGGGGCTAGCAGCCCCCTTGTGGGGTGCGGGGCAGCGCCCCGTTAGAAATTTTTTTCTAACAGGGACAGTGTCGTGGTGTATGTATGTGTGCACATATGTATACATATGTATATATATATGTATGTACATGAAAAGAGGGGGAAAAGGCATCCAAAGGATGCGTGGGGGCAGCACCTTGGGCGCTGTGCGCCTAGGTGCTGTGCGCTCAGGCGCTAGAGTGCCACGTGTCGGCACGTGGACGCTCTACGCTTGAGCGCTGGGCGCTTGAGCGCAAGCGCGCCATATGTCGGCACGTGGGCGCTTTGCGTTTCAGCGCCTGACGCTCGAGTGCAAGCGCGCCACGTGTCGGCACGGGGGCGACTTGCGCTCGAGCGCTTGCACTTGAGCGCAAGCGCGCCACGTGTCGGCACGTGGGCGCTTTGAGCTTGAGCGCAGGGCGCTGTAGTGCAAGCGCGCCACGTGTCGGCACGTGGGCGCTTTGCGCTCGAGCGCCGAGTGCAAGCGTGCCACGTGTCGGCACGCGGGCGCTCTGCGCTGTAGCGCCGGCGAGAAAAAGAGGCTTTTAGTCAAAAAAAATTCTCGGGAGAGAAATCAGAGAGGAGTTGGACTCCTGAGTGTATTTTTTTTGGGTTTAGTGAAAGGGGTTCTTCTTCTTCCTCCTTTGTTAGCTGGATCTTGAAGATCAAGAGATGTGGGATATCAAAATCTCTCCTTTTTGGGATCTAAAGACAGATCCAAGTTCCCCTTTGTGGGTTTGGTGGTGAAAAACTATTTTGTTTTTGAAAAGAAAGAGTAAAACTCTTGATTTAATTCAGAAAAAAGAAGAAGGTTTGAGACCTTCAGAAAAGAGAAAGAGATACAAACCCTAGGTTTTTGAGAGAATGAAAAAAGCGTGTATCATTTTATTCATCATCATTTTGCCTTATATAGGCTTACATATTTACATATAGCCCCTTGGGCTTTGCAAAATGGCGTTTTGCCCATCCCATGGCTCATGTGCCATTTCTTTTTGCACATAAGCCATGGGCTTACAAGAATTTGGCCTTATGCCCATTTTGTTTACATTCATGCATAAAAAATTACATAAAAATTATTTATGACATGATTTCGTTGTTGGCATGGGGAGGCTGGCCGCGGGCTCGACTTGGGCATGGGCCTGCTTGACCTGGGCTTGGGCCCACCTAACTTGGGGGTTGACCTTGACTTTGACTCGGTCAACCAGGGTGTAAATTTTTACCCCAACAAATTGCCCCCCATCAATAAATGCACACCGCACATGTGGGTCGTGTCCATGAAATTGATGGATCTTCTTTCACGTGGAGGCGACTTGCTTTGGTTCCCACTTTTTGGGATGCACTGCCCTTTTTACGACGTGGACGGTCGACGCTTGACGCGTCTCCGAGACGGAGTGTCCGTGGTAAACGTTTCCCTGACTCGGAGTGATTTGGTTCCCGATTTGTGGGGAGCTTGCACTGCCCGTTTTGCGACATGGATGGTCGACGCTCTGATCCGGAGCGATTTGGTAGACGTGTCCCCGGCATGGAGTGTCGCTGGTCGACGTTTTCCCCGAGGCGGAGTGTCGTTGTTGGACGTTTCCCTGATGCGGAGTGTCGTTGTTGGACGTTTCCCTGATGCGGAGTGTCTGTGTTGGACGTTTCCCCGATGCAGAGTGTCGCTTGCTGACGTATCCCCTGCACGGAGTGTCTGCTTGACGTTTCCCTGGCACGGAGTCTCGTTGTTTGACTTTTCCCTGGCACGGAGTGTCGCTGATGGACTTTTCCCCAGCGCGGAGTGTCGCTGGTTGACTTTTCCCCGGCACGGAGTGTCGCTGATCGACTTTTCCCCGGCACGGAGTGTCGCGGGTTGACTTTTCCCCGGCACGGAGTGTCGCTGATCGACTTTTCCCCGGCGCAGAGTGTCGCGGGTTGACTTTTCCCCGGCACAGAGTGTCGCTGATCGACTTTTCCCCGGCGCGGAGTGTCGGGTTGACTTTTCCCCGGCACGGAGTGTCACTGATCGGCTTTCCCCCGGCGCGGAGTGTCGGGTTGACTTTTCCCCGGCACGGAGTGTCGCTGATGGCCTTTTCCCCGGCGCGGAGTGTCACTGGTTGACTTTTCCCCGGCACGGAGTGTCGCTGATCGACTTTTCCCCGGCGCGGAGTGTCGCGGGTTGACTTTTCCCCGGCACGGAGTGTCGCTGATCGACTTTTCCCCGGCGCGGAGTGTTGGGCTGACTTTTCCCCGGCACGGAGTGTCGCTGATCGAATTTTCCCCGGCGCGGAGTGTCGGGTTGACTTTTCCCCGGCACGGAGTGTCGCTGATGGACTTTTCCCCGGCACGGAGTGTCTGGTTGACTTGATTCCGAGGTGGAGCATAATTCCGGCAGGGAAGGTAGATATCCCGAGGCGAAGCATGATTTCGACACGGGGTAAATTCTGGGACGGAGCATGATTCCGCCATAGAGGTTGGTTTGATTTGATTTGGGTTGACATCAGTATCGCTACACTGGAATATGGTACCAGGAGCGAATCAACATCTGTCTTGAGAGGATTTAGGGATTGGTTTTTTGTCGGCATCTGCATTGCTGCACTGGAATAATGCCAGGAGCAACTTATCATGTGCCCCGGGAGGATTTGGGAATTGGTTTTGTTTTGGCATCTGCATTGCTGCACTGGAATAATACCAGGAGCAACTCATCATTTGCCCCGGGAGGATGGGATTTGGAATTTGGTTGGCGTCTGCATCGCTGCACTAGAATATGGTACCAGGAGCGACTCATCATTCGCCACTTGGGGGTTGGGAAGCGATGGCTTAGGAGACAGGTTTAGATCCCTATCACCTAAGGCTTTTCAATTTTATGGGCCGTGAGGGTCCCATAAAAGCATTTTCTCCCTACGAGTCGTAAGGATCCCGTAGGTGCATTTTCTCCTTAGGAGTCGTGAGGACTCCCAAGTGTGTTTTTCCTTTGTGAGTCGTAAGGATCCCACAAAGGTTTGTTCTCCTCATGTATCGTGAGGACACATGAGTGGGTCTTCTCAATGGAGCATAATTCCAAAGGCAGAGACCAGCCGCGTAAATGATGATTGAAGTGGGGTATGGGTATGACGAGAATTATTTAAGCCCGTGGATTGTATACGGCAGTCAATTTGGGGACTGGCCGTAGGGCCGGGAGAATTTTGAAAATTGGATTTTGGTTGGCGTCTGCATCGCTGCACTGGAATATGGTATCAGGAGCGACTCATCATTCGCCGCTGGGATTTGGAATTTGGTTGGCGTCTGCATCGCTGCACTGGAATGTGGTACCAGGAGCGACTCATCATTCACCACTTGGAAATTTGGATTTGGAATTTGGTTAGCGTCTGCATCGCTGCATTGGAATATGGTACCAGGAGCGACTCATCATTCGTCACTTGGGAGTTGGGGAGCGATGGCTTAGGAGACAGGTTTAGATCCCTGTCACCTAAGACTTTTCAATTTTATGGGCCGTGAGGGTCCCATAAAAGTATTTTCTCCCTGCGAGTCGTAAGGATCCCGCAGGTGTATGTTCTCCTTAGGAGTCGTGAGGACTCCCAAGTGTGTTTTTCCTTCGTGAGTCGTAAGGATCCTACGAAGGTTTGTTCTTCCTCATGTATCATGAGGACACATGAGTGGATTTCCCTCGTTCCCAGTTTAATGACTTAGAGGTCGACTGTTTCCAGTTTAACGACGTAGAGGTCATCTGTTTCCAGTTTAAAGACTTAGAGGTCGACTGTTTCCAGTTTAACGACTTAAAGGTCATCTGTTTCCAGTTTAACGACGTAGTGGTCATCTGTTTCCAGTTTAACGACTTGGAGGTCATCTGTTTCCAGTTTAACGACTTGGAGGTCATCTGTTTCCAGTTTAACGACGTGGAGGTCATCTGTTTCCAGTTTAAAGACTTAGAGGTCGACTGTTTCCAGTTTAACGACTTAGAGATCATCTGTTTCCAGTTTAACGACGTTGTGGTCATCTGTTTCCAGTTTAACGACTTAGAGGTCATATGTTTCCAGTTTAATGACGTGGAGGTCATTTGTTTCCAGTTTAATGACGTGGAGGTCATCTGTTTCCAGTTTAACGACGTGGAGGTCATCTGTTTCCAGTTTAACGACTTGGAGGTCATCTGTTTCCAGTTTAACGACTTGGAGGTCCATCTGTTTCCAGTTTAACGACTTGGAGGTCATCTGTTTCCAGTTTAACGACGTGGTGGTCATCTGTTTCCAGTTTAACGACGTGGTGGTCATCTGTTTCCAGTTTAACGACTTGGAGGTCATCTGTTTCCAGTTTAACGACGTGGTGGTCATCTGTTTCCAGTTTAACGACTTGGAGGTCATCTGTTTACAGTTTAAAGACTTAGAGGTCTATCCAGGGGCATAGGTATGATGAGAATTATTTGAGCCCGTGGATTGTATACGGTAGTCAATTTGGGGACTAACCGTAGGGCCGAGGGAATTTTGAAAAATTGGATTTTTGTTTGTTTTTGTTTTACCGCGATTGCTCTATCCTTTCATCTTTTCTTATCGCGAAGATCGTGATTGCCCTATCATTTCGGATTTTATTCGCGGTTGTCCCATCATTTCGGCTTTATTTTCATCTTTATTTTACTCGCTGATTTTTATTGCGAGTTGCCCCATCATTTCGGCTTTTCTCTATTTTTCTTTTATTTACACATTTTTTTTGTTTATTTACACACACACACACACATATATATATATATATATATGTATATTTTTACATTCCCAGTTTAACGACTTAGAGGTCGATTGTTCCCAGTTTAATGACGTGGTGGTCGACTGTTCCCATTTTAACGACGTGGTGGTCCTTTTTGCTTATCCCAGCTCCTTGAACTTTGATCTTGGCGGAGCTGTATTGATGACCCAGCTCTGTGGCTTGCCGATACATCCGAGAATTGTGAGGTTTTTCCAAGCTTATATTGGTCCTCTGCCCAATCTTTGAAAATATAGCAGTCTTCGATGGTATGACCCACCACTCTATGATATGGGCAGTATATGGGATTGCCGGTTATGTTCATTTCCTGTGGCCTCTTTGGAACAGGCAGTTGCAAACCGTTGTTCAGGGCGTCCATGAATATTTTGCGGACTTCATCCCTCCTGAAGGAGTATACCTTCTTCTTTCTCTCCATTGGAGTAGGTGCCTTTACTGATGCTGGTCCTCGAGGCACATGTCTGGGAGGATTAGGTTCCCGAAAGGTTTCGGTCTCCATTTGCATGAAATCGGCGATCGTAGCTTGACTGTTTGCTAACACGCCTTTAGACAGTTCTATCTCTCCTATTTTGTATTGCCTTTCGACCCAATCTTTGAAGACGAAGCAGTCCTCAATGGCATGACCTATCACCCTGTGATAGGGGCAATATTTTGGGTCGTCGGTCATATTCTCTTCTTGCGGTCTCTTCGATTCTGGCAGTTGTAGACCGTTTCTTAGGGCGTCCCTGAATATCTTGTGGACCTTTTCCCTCTTGAAGGAATAGACCCTTTCCAGCTTCTCTTTCAGAGGCGATTCCCCCCTGGCGTATGTATCGGAGGGACTGGAGGCTGATCGCGGCCGTTTTTCGTGAAGGCGCTCCGATTTTAGGTTGAAAGGGATATCAATTGGCTGCCCTCGGGTATCAATCCCTGGCTCATGAGCCAAAATTTGATTCTGCTGTAATTGCAATTGGACGACTTGGGTCGCGAGATCTGCCACGACGTTTGCCAGCTCGTCGACTTTGGAATAGACCTCGGCCATCTTCTCATCCCTGTCCTGAAATTGCCTTTGAAGCCATTGGAATAATGCTTGTTCTGTAGTTCCGGCTATGACAACCGGGTAATCTTTATTGCCTGAGATCAATTCCGTAGGAACCACGGGCTCCTCTGGCTTATCGGCCTGAGCGGGCTCTTCATCATTTAGATCGAGCCGATGCTGGGTAGTGTCAACCATATCATCACCATGGCTATGAAGAAGAGAAGGGTTCGTTTCTTCATGTCCGGCCATGTAGACAGTGTGGATAACACATTCAGCCATTCTTTCATCACTGGAAGCTGGTTTCACGGAGCGGTCCGGGCTTTGGAAATTCATAAATTTTAACATGGCCAGAGTTCTAGCCCTTTTGTTGGCTCTATATCTGAGCCGCTTCTGCCTTAGCTTCTCTGCCTTAAGCGCTTGGCAGGCTTCTGCTTCCTGGGAAGCCACCGTGAGTCGATTAGCGGGGAGCTTAGGGAAGACACCCGATCGAGTAGTTGTCAGGGGCACCGCCAGAGCTTTCTCGAGACGCCTTGTTGCTTTGTTGGTGTTGATGGCCTTGCCCCCAGCCGGGGCCAAGGAGAGCTGCTCAAACACCGACTTGTGTTTGAGTTGGGGCGCCTTCAAGACCACCACATTTGGCCTCTTCCCCTTTGAGACCGGTTTGTCTGTCACCGGGGCTTGAGAAGCCGGGATGGCGCCAACAGGTATGAACATAATAGAGCCGAATGGTAGCAGCGGCTCCTCCCATTGTTGCCCGAGACTGGCCGGAAGGACCGTCCTGGAGTCTATCTTCATCGTATAGGAGATGAGAGCCGTGCTGAGAGCTGAGTTCATCATTGGAGACATTGTTGAAAAGTGATTGCTTGAAAACCTGCATGAAAAGCATTATTTTAGTATAAATATAGACATGTATATTGATTGAGTTCGCATGAACGTTTAACCCGAAATATGGGAGGAGAGATTGGTCCCATCGGGCGTGCCAGAATCTGTAGGGTGTTTTTCGTCGCCCCATTGAGATGGGAATACGCGCGTGCTTGTCAGGCGTACTATAGATTCCCCCTGCCTAGGATAGGCTGGGGTTTAATGATTGTGGGGATCCGAATCTCCGGCAGCCACGGACTAAGCTGCCGTTAATTACCCCTCGCCTTTGGGGCGAGGGAACCTCCGATTAACGGGTTAAACTGGTCATGCGAACTCAATATGCAGTGTGCGTGTGATGTGTTTTGAAAGGGGTTTTTTGGATATGTCGGGAGCCACGCAGAGTTTTTACGGGGGTTCCGCTACTCGGATAGCGGGCTGGGGGTCAAGGGGGCTAGCAGCCCCCTTGCAGGGTGCGGGACAGCGCCCCGTTAGAAATTTTTTTCTAACAGGGACAGTGTCGTGGTGTATGTATGTGTGCACATATGTATACATATGTATATATATATGTATGTACATGAAAAGAGGGGGAAAATGCATCCAAAGGATACGTGGGGGCAGCACCTTGGGCGCTGTGCGCTCAGGCGCTAGAGTGCCACGTGTCGGCACGTGGGCGCTCTGCGCTTGAGCGCAAGCGCGCCACGTGTCGGCACGTGGGCGCTCTGCGCTTTAGCGCCTGACGCTCGAGCGCAAGTGCGCCACGTGTCGGTACGGGGGCGACTTGCACTCGAGCGCCTGCGCTTGAGTGTATGCGCGCCACGTGTCGGCACGGGGGCGACTTGCACTCGAGCGCCTGCGCTTGAGCGCAAGCGCGCCACGTGTCGGCACGTGGGCGCTTTGCGCTTGAGCGCAGGGCGCTGTAGTGCAAGCGCGCTACGTGTCGGCATGTGGATGCTTTGTGCTCGAGCGCCGAGTGCAAGCGCGCCACGTGTCGGCACGCGGGCGCTCTGCGCTGTAGCGCCGGCAAGAAAAAGAGGCTTTTAGCCAAAAAAATTTCTCGGGAGAGAAATCAGAGAGGAGTTGGACTCCTGAGTGTATTTTTTTTGGGTTTAGTGAAAGGGGTTATTCTTCTTCCTCCTTTATTAGCTGGATCTTGAAGATCAAGAGATGTGAGATCTCAAAATCTCTCCTTTTTGGGATCTAAAGACAGATCCAAGTTCCCCTTTGTGGGTTTGGTAGTGAAAAACTATTTTGTTTTTGAAAAGGAAGAGTAAAACTCTTGATTTAATTCAGAAAAAAGAAGAGATTTGAGATCTTCAGAAAAGGGAAAGAGATACAAACCCTAGGTTTTTGAGAGAATGAAAAAGTGTGTATATTTTATTCATCATCATTTTGCCTTATATAGGCTTACATATTTACATATAGCCCCTTGGGCTTTGCAAAATGGCGTTTTGCTCATCCCATGGCTCATGTGCCATTTCTTTTTGCACATAAGCCATGGGCTTACAAGAATTTGGCTTTATGCCTATTTTGTTTACATTCATGCATAAAAAATTACATAAAAATTATTTATGACATGATTTCGTTGTTGGCATGGGGAGGCTGGTCGCGGGCTCGACTTGGGCATGGGCCTGCTTGACCTGGGCTTGGGCCCATCTAGCTTGGGGGTTGACCTTGACTTTGACTCGGTCAACCGGGGTGTAAATTTTTACCCCAACATCAGTCTTAGCGGATGAAATTCCAATCTTTATTTTATTTCCCTCTAAACTTTTATTTTCTCTTCCTCTACGTGTTTTTGGTTGTACTTGTTTTGTCCACAATTATCAACTTGGCTTATCAAAACTTGATCCCAAGTCCATAAGTGTGTTTTCTTAGGATATTCTCGGAGTCAAAAGGGATACAAGTGTCATAGCAAAGAACTCAATATAGACTCCATCTTTGTTGATGTGACCTTTCATGAAAATACCCCTTTGTTTGGTACTAATGTAATACCCTAGTCATCTAGAGAGGATTTTCCTATTAATGAAAATGAAGTTGTTATTGAATCTTCTCAAGCTAATTTTTCTGTCTCCTCGGCACCAAATACTTCAGAACTAGCTAATTTTTCTGTCTCCTCGGCACCAAATACTTCAGAACTAGATGATCATTTAATTAAGCAACTAACTCAGGTGGAAGAAAACGAGGAAGAGAGGCCTCCAGTCATTGAAAAACTTACACCTGTTCCAGACTCAGATCCGATTCAAACTGATCTGGATCTTCCAATTGCTTTTTGCAAAGGTAACCGTACCACTAAAGCTCTCTATCCTCCATCAGATTATGTCACATATGCTAGACTTTCTCACTCGTATAGAACATTTGTTGATGCTGTTGATTCCTATTGTAATATTCTACTACGGTTATACGATATTATTTGGTATTTTAAAATTTGCTTTATATTTCTTTTACTTTATTCTTTTGGGTTGTGATCAATTTGAGTAGTAGAGCTAGTTATACAATCCGACCCGTATGTCTGAAACCCATTATGATGCTAGATTATATCTAATATTTACCCATAAACTAAATCCATATGAGTCTAGATATATCTATATAATATCTAGATCACCATATATCTTTTGGGTAGCCACAAGTTAAAATACTTTATACTTGTTAACTGCCATTGTATGGTTAAGCACCCTATATCTCATTTTTGTTTTTATCTATTACGCTTAAATCTCAAGATATCTAATATCAAACATTTAATTAAATCTAGATATATTTTAGAATCCTTTTAAATCTTAAATTAGGGGTACGAGTTATTTAAATTATATTCTTGTATTTTGGTTAAAATGTTTACGTATATGTATTATATTACAAAATATATTTTTGATGAGATTTTGGCGGAGATTGGTTGTACTTTGATATTATCTATATACTTTAAAACTATAATATATTTATATCCTAACTTATAACTTCCTCTCTCTCTCTCTCTCTCTATATATATATATATATACATATATATAATATAATATAATATAATATAAGAATAATGGAGGAAAGATGCCATAGGATGGAATTTCCTCCTCTGGCGTCGAAAAAATACAACCTCCCTCATTTTCTCTGACGATCGGCGCCCACCATATTCATCGTTATCATCTAAGATGTGTGTACACCAAATTTCATGTGATTCTACATCTTTTTCACCGTTGATTTAGCAATGTAAAAAGTTCTATTGTCGGTAAACCGTCAATTTTGAATCCACTAAATCAACGGTGAAAAAGTTGTAGAATCATATGAAATTTGGTGTACCCACATCATAAATGATAAGGATGAACATTATGGGTGCTGATCGTCGGAAAAAATGAGGGAGGATGTATTTTTTCGATGCCATAGGAGGAAATTCCCTCCTATGGCCTCTTTCCTCCATTATTCTCATATAATATACTATATATATATATATATATATATATATATATATAACATGTCTCTCTCTCCGTTCCCTCTCCTTCTCTACCGCCTCCCTCGCCATCCTGAGCCCCAAACTCAAGCCACCGTTGCTGATTGATCTAAAAAACTATCTAATAACCGCAATCAAGAACGGCGTCGCATGCAGCTAACCGGTGAGTATGGGTCGGTCCACAGGGATGTTGTGAATCTCCTAATCGCTCAAACGAGCTAATTCCGAAGGGTGTTCGGATTGATTATTAAATCTAAAATCTAAATCTATCTATACTAAGATTATCTAGATCTAAGTCTTGCTAGGGTTAGGTTTAGAAATGGTTTGGAAATGTAAATAAATCTCAACGCTTTCTATACCCAAATTAAGATCTAAGAGGAGTTATGGTAATTATTAATAAAGGGGATTAGATCCATTCGGGAAGGTGTTCCTTCCTCTACGTTCTTGTCCTTCCTTTATCAATCCTTACCCTAATCTCCATGGAAAACGCGCGCAACCGGGCCTTTATACTACGGTATCACCGCTACCTCGAGGGATAGGGTGCCGTATGGCGCGGTGTGTGCGTGTATGCATGGAGTCCTATTGAAAAAGTATGATGGGTAAGAAAGGGATGAGAGATCTTATCTCTCAAAAGCCTTCCCCAAAGTTAACTCTAAATAATTATCTACGGCAAGGAATTAAATCTACCTAGGGCAAAGAATTAAAATCTAAACTAGAGCAATTAAATAAAACTACTTACAGATGGCTCTCTCCAAACATCAACGCAGGGTTGTCAGATCTGAATTCATGAATTGAAAAGAGGCACCGATGCTCTCCATAAAGAATTCTGAAATTTATTATTAAAAGGAGGCATGAAAAGAATACAAGCTTTATAGTTTCTATTTATAGAGAATAGGAAACCCTAGGTTATAAATTGATCCGCATGTCTAAATTTACAAATTTGCCCTTAGGTTAAGTATTCAGCGCCGCCCAGTATTTTGGTAAAAAATTATCGAAGCCCGGGCACCAGATGACCGCGGAACTGCAGCATGGGTAGGCTTTGGGGCGCGGTTCCGCGGCCCATTGGTGAGAACAATGTGTGTAATTTTCTGGGCTTCTTCTATGCTGTCTGGCCTTCTTATTTATTTAGTTCTTTTATCAATTGGGCTTCTACGTTGGTTCCAGATCTCCAGTGAACAATTTGCAGTGGACTTTTAACCATTCGCTTTGTAATCTTGGACCTTGCGTTGCCTTGTACTGATATTTTGTGTAGGCTTGATTAAGATCCTTCTATTTGTTGGTCAAAGTCCCTTTTTTGTGTCGTCTTTTGTCTTTTTCACTGTTTTCGCTCCAAGAACCTGTAACCTGTAATATGTAGCAGACATGCGTCAAAAGCACCTGTTTATTTATAAAAAGAATAAGAATGGGGAATATAATAATACAATATTATGGTGTGAACAAATACCCCCAAACTTATCTTTTGCTCGTCCTCGAGCAAACTTATTTTTTTATTCTCGACAAAAACCTAACCGCACTTTCGCAGGGAAATGCGATTGCACTGAGCTCGTGCAACAAACTGTTAAACCTCTAGGTGTCCCTAGTAGGAGGAGTGTTGTCTCCTGAGGGTTTTCAGCGGATTACACCCACAAAATCCTATCAATTTGGCTTTTTTCGACTTTAATTCTCCAATTAGGTCTTCTAACAAGGAATTCTATTATCTTTGACTCATAAATCATCCACCCATATTCTTCACACTTCCTCATCATCTAACTTAAGATTATACATGCTCTATAGACTTACTTAGCTTTCGGCATCTCTTAAGTTTTCCTTCTAGGATTCCATCTCCACTTAGGAATTTTTATCAACTCAATTAAAGATACACGTTCTATTCTTCATTCCTCTCTCTTATCTAAATCCCAATCACATACCCCTACGTGTGTGTATGAGTCACCCATACACTTGGAAATTCAAATCAAGCAATCATACCCTTGTCCGTTGTCCAAAGTACTTATTAGTTGGTGAATTTTTAATTGAATTTTGCTTACACATCCTTCATGCGACCGTTAGTACTTCTTGAGGTACCAACAACCGATTACAAGATGTGTTTGCACATTAATGCGTAATTCCTAGTCTTGCAACACCCAAGGCTTTTAGCAGTGACTCCCAAACCAGTTGGTCTAAGGCACTAGGTGATGAAGCACCCTCGCTAAATATTTTTCTATTTTTGCAGCCTTAAGTAATCACAAAAACCAGTGTTCATTTTTTTATTATCTCTTTATTCACACTTGTATTTTTATTTTATTTTTCTTCGTACTAAGGACTTTAGAAAAGAGCATTTCAAGGTCTTTTCTACTATTCCAAGTTTCAAGGTGCGTGATTGTGCAAATTGTAGGGTATACATTTTCAGAATTCAGACTTAAGTTAGGAATTATTTTTCAAACTTATACTTTAATAAATACATCAATACTCTTCCCTTGTTTCAACTTAGCCCAAAAAGTGAACCCAAAATTTGCCTATTTCTAAATAAACTACAAAGGCATATACTTTCTACCGTTAAACTTTAAGGAAAGTTATTTTTAGGGTTTTTAATTTACTAAGTCTAAGATCTAGTTGTTCCTAGCTAGTTAACCTATCTGTCAAACTCTAGTCAAATAAGTCAAAATTGAATACATTAATTTTTATAATTTTTGAGATTTTTCAATTTTTATGAGTTTTCAAATAAATATGCAAATGCAAAAATATACATATGAATGCGAAGGAAGAAGACGTACCGAGCATACCCCCAAACTTAAACTTGACAGTGTCCTCACTGTCATGCTACACCAAGAGGGTCAAAATACCGGCACTCCCCTGTTTATTTATTTATAATTTTTTTAAAATATTTTTTAATGTTTTGAATTTTTTTATTATTATTATTTTTTTTAGAGAAAAAGAAAACAAAAAAAATATATATACATATATACAACAAGGTTCCCCCCAAACTTAAGCTTGGCCTTACACAAGCCAAAGGTTAGCACCAACCATTCAAAAATCTTATCGTGGTAATGGTCGAGTTGGTGAAAGAATGGAGTGGAAAGAAAAGAGATGAGAAGCACACGAGACCGTGTGGAAAGAAGGGTAGAATATGGTCTCGGTGGAGGAGAAGAATGGCAGAAAGGAGAAAGAAGTGGAGTACGATCTTGAGGGTGTAAATCGAGTGAATAAATTAGCGCAATTTTTGATGACCGATGTGTTAAAAGCGATTGTGCTAACCTATCAACCCGTCGAGAAATGGGGTCAAATCCCTCAAGATTCGCAAGAAAGCATGGGTACGCCGAACTTGGTATTAGAGATGAAAGCGTAACGGTCTCTTGTACGGTCGGAATTATAGGAAGGACGAAAGGGAGTGAATTAAGGATAGTCTCATTCTCACCGTAGTAAACTGTCTCGAACTTAAAAGATTCCATCAATGGTTCGAAACTACTGTAAGCAATCGAGTCTGATAGTTCGACTAACTCATCTGAAAATGTAAAGGACTCAAACTCGGGCAGTGAGTCATCAACATCGTCCGAAAAAATGAAACACTCGTAAGTGTTATCGGCTGTGAGGACTGTGTCAGATTCAAAGGAAAATTTTTCAAGCTCACAGTCTTCAAGCGTGATATTAGGCGTGGTCGGAGCGATGGAAAGGAGGGAGGGTGATTTAGTTAAAGGTTCAAGAGGATCAATTGGAAAATCCGACACATCAAAGAAAAATAGTTCAACCTCAATATTATCCTCAATACTCTCCTCAATACTATCCTCATAATTCTTCTCAAAATTTAGCTCATCCATGCCATTATCATCAAAATCAAGACGCATATGAAGTTCGGGAGAAACATTTAATGACTCGGGATGATGACTTGGACATAAAATTTCAATCAAATCGACAGGTTCATCATCCAAAATATTCCCGGCGTCTATATTCTCAATCAAGTGAAAATCAATTTCTTTAGACACCTCATCAAAAGCATGGATATTTATCAATTTAGGTTCTAGAGTGGAGGTGTAAAGGTCAAACGGATTAGATGCGGTTTCACTCGAAAGGGGTTCTTCACAATTTGGCAAATCAAGCACTACAAAGTCACACAACTCATTATTTTAGACAATCGATGGAAAACCGGAGTTGTGGGCTTCAATTGGGTAAGGGTAGGTTTGATTTGGAAATCCTCTCACATTCTCACTCTGTCCTACCGCCTCCTTATACATTGAAAAATTTGGAGCTAGCGGGAAACTAGCTACCGGTTCACTAGGTTGCATAAGGGCGGCCACGAACGCTTCCACATTCCTAGTCATTTTGTTTGTTGCTAAGATATAAGCCTCCAACGACTTTTCCAAACTAGACTTGGGTGGTAAGGGGGTTTCGGTAAAAGATTCGAAATTGTTTGGATATGTGAAACTCCCTAATGGCTGTGTAGAAACGGTGTCTAGTGAAGGTGGGAAAGTCGGGTAGGACTGGTAGGAAGTGGGTGGTTGGACAGGGGTAGGGTCAACATGTGGATAAAAAGGTGAATAGTCTTGTGGATCCCTAGAACTAGATGAGTGGAGAGGGGTGAAAGATCGGCTACGAGATTGAGCAATATGCTCAGCAATGGACATCGGCTTAGGAGTGACAGCAGGACTTGAAAAAGTGGTATCAACATGTAGAGGTGGTAAAGGTGGACTTGGTTGACACAAAGTGGATTGAAAAGTCAAACTGTTTCTCCTAGACGCTTCTATTTGATCTTTCAAAGATATTTTAGGCATGGAAGGATCGTCTTTAAATTGACCGAAACAATTGACGTACGACGTAAAGTTAGGTTCGGGATACCAAAGTTCGGCAAGAGATTTATGATGTGGGGTACCCATGTTAGAAGAAATGGGAAAGGAAAGAAGGTTTGTGGTGGTGCAAGGATTTATTAGCGGCAAAAATTTGCAAGTTTGTTTATAAAAAGATTTTTTTTTTCCTTTTTCCTGTTTCTCTTTATTTGGAAAAATTGTTGCAAAAAGATTTTCGAGAAAAGATATGCAACAAAAAGATTACTTGCAATCAATTTATATTTTATGTGTAGCGCACAAATCCTGCACAAGACTTGTTATTTGGAAAGAGAGAGATTTTTCAAGCGCACAAAATTCTGCAGGGATTTTTCAGAAAAGATATATCAAGATTTACAGAGAAGAAACAGAGGGGCTTACAGAAGATTTTTCACGAGCTGTAGACACCAACAGGCCGCGTTTTCGCGGTACAAGGGGCCTACCGCAGCGTTTCCGCGGCAACACGTGCGGATCACGTCTTCAGATTCTGCTGACGTCACCAGGAGGCCGCGCTTCCGAGGCGGAAGCAGGGTAATGCGGCGGATCCGCGGTTTGACTGTTAACTTGGCCCTTCAACTTCCTGCTGTTGTTCTGTTGCCAAAATTCTCTGCTGTTCAGATCGTTTGTTTTCTGTTTCACCTTCTAAATATTTCCAGATCCGAATTTGTTCCTGCAAGATTCACACAACAAAGTATCCTTAACAGATGATATATTTTTATATTTTTTTGTGATTTTTCAGATTTTTATGATTTTTTAATTAAGATTAACCCGAAATTGCAAAAAGGAAATTACACGCCATCCCCGGCAACGGCGCCATTTGATTGATCTCAAAAACTATCTAATAACCGCAATCAAGAACGGCGTCGCATGCAGCTAGCCGGTGAGTACGGGTTGGTCCACAGGGATGTTGTGAATCTCCTAATCGCTCAAACGAGCTAATTCCGAAGGGTGTTCGGATTGATTATTAAATCTAAAATCTAAATCTATCTATACTAAGATTATCTAGATCTAAGTCTTGCTAGGGTTAGGTTTAGAAATGGTTTGGAAATGTAAATAAATCTCAACGCTTTCTATACCCAAATTAAGATCTAAGAGGAGTTATGGTAATTATTAATAAAGGGGATTAGATCCATTCGGGAAGGTGTTCCTTCCTCTAGGTTCTTGTCCTTCCTTTATCAATCCTTACCCTAACCTCCATGGAAAACGCGCGCAACCGGGCCTTTATACTACAGTATCACCGCTACCTCGAGGGATAGGGTGCCGTAGGGCGCGGTGCGTGCATGTATGCATGGAGTCCTATTGAAAAAGTATGATGGGCAAGAAAGGGACGAGAGATCTCATCTCTCAAAAGCCTTCCCCAAAGCTAACTCTAAATAATTATCTACGGCAAGAAATTAAATCTACCTAGGGCAAAGAATTAAAATCTAAACTAGAGCAATTAAATAAAACTACTTACAGATAGCTCTCTTCAAATATTAACGCAGGGTTGTCAGATCTGAATTCATGAATTGAAAAGAGGCACTGATGCTCTCCATAAAGAATTCTGAAATTTATTATTAAAAGGAGGCATGAAAAGAATACAAGCTTTAAAGTTCCTATTTATAGAGAATAGGAAACCCTAGGTTACAAATTGATCCGCATGTCTAAATTTACAAATTTGCCCTTAGGTTAAGTATTCAGCACTGCCCAGTATTTTGGTAAAAAATTATCGAAGCCCGGGCACCAGATGGCCGCGGAACCGCGGCATGGGTAGGCTTTGGGCCGCGGTTCCGCGGCCCATTGGTGAGAACAATGTGTGTAATTTTCTGGGCTTCTTCTCTGCTGTCTGGCCTTCTTATTTATTTGGTTCTTTTATCAATTGGGTTTCTACGTTGGTTCCAGATCTCTAGTGAACAATTTGCAGTGGACTTTTAACCATTCGCTTTATAATCTTGGACCTTGCGTTGCCTTGTACTGATCTTTTGTGTAGGCTTGATTAAGATCCTTCTATTTGTTGGTCAAAGTCCCTTTTTTGTGTCGTCTTTTGTCTTTTTCACTGTTTTCGCTCCAAGAACCTGTAACCTGTAATATGTAGCAGATATGCGTCAAAAGCACCTGTTTATTTATAAAAAGAATAAGAATGGGGAATATAATAATACAATATTATGGTGTGAACAGTTGCCTGCAACCTTGACCTCACCCCCTTTCTCATCTCCTCATCTCATCGTCGCTACTGTGCCCAAATCTCGACCTCTCGTAGTCGCTCTCTCTCCCTCTTACTCCCTCGTTGCCATCTCCAAGCCCTAACCTTACGAAAACCCACCGCACCTCCTTCCTCGCCTCGTCGTCGTCTCCTTCCCTATCTTGTCGTCGTCATCGTCCTCATCTTCATCAACTCCTGCCCATACCCATCACCGCAGAAACCAGCTCCTATTGCCGTCATTGTTGCCGACCCAACTCCAGCCATCATCGTCACCGTCCTCATCTTCGCACCCATCAAGCCGAGACCCATACCCTTGCACCCCGTCGGCAAAACCCTCAACCCCACAACCGAGATACTAGATACCCAAGTCGAGTCCAATCGTCGAGCCATAGCTTAAGCGATCGCCTCAGTTCAAATCGCAGCCGCATCCCCTAGCCTAGCCGAGCCCAAGTTCAGGCCAAAGTGCCAAGCTCCGATCTTGCAATGTGAGTGTCTTCGTGTCGTCGTTTTCCGTGATTATCGTCGTTGAGGCAAGTTTTAATACCTGCTTTACATGCTATTTATGGCGAGATCAAATATGGAAGTAATATCATTTACTATGTGATAGTGTGATATATTTTGTCTTTCCCTAATATTGATTTGCATATGAGTTTTGATCAAGTTTACATTCCATATGAGGGTTATCAGATTATACATAGTTAATCTTAATAATGGATAATCAGTTTGCGAAACTGATTAGTAGAGAAGTTAGGTATTCGGTAGCACACGAGCTGTGGGTACGTGATACCGCAATAATCGGCCTTAAGTGCAGGTGAGAGATTGTTGGATATAATGCCCTCAAGGCAATTATTGTGATCGCGAGTAGGCGATTATGATAATTGAGGGATGACCTATACATGTATAACAGTCTTACTCGAAATGATAATATGCTATCTGGTTTGTCTTCATCATTGATGAAGCCCGTATGATTGTTGCTTGACAACCGGCTTTATGATGGCGATCATATATGTGGAAGGTGGGTTGTCCATAAGCACATTCTTAAATGTCCGTAGTCGTGGGAGTATCGAGACTGGGCATCGATATTCCGGAGTAGACTAGTGTATATGTTTTTAGACCCCGATGAGGGACGGTGGCCAGTCTCACAAGCCATTGGTGTTGTGTCACCTAAGATAATATACAGGTGCTCACTGGAGGTGAGTACAGTGGACGAACTCGCCGAGAACTTCTAGATGATATTATATCTATCGTCAAATGAAAGTTCTAAGATGGCATGAGTATAGGTTAGTTTTTTGAGCTGAAGTCATCATTTGTCTCGTGTGAGTTCCTACTGTACTTTGATTACTACCCTACCACGGCTCAAAGGAGTCATGCAAACAGATTTTAGTTGAGTACAGTTCCGAGCCACATGGAAGCAGTGGTCGACAGTCAGGGATTCGTCTCTCCTGGTATTTGGAGTCGATGTCGCGCTGTGTTCAGTTGGCTATCACCAGAAATCTGTGGCCACGGTGGATGAGATTTACTGATAGTTGATCAGTAGTATTTCTGTTGGTAATGGGCTTGACTCAGACACGACTTATCGGGTTAGTAGGCGTCTGGCGTTATCCACCCCCTAGACCCGATATGCGATACTCTTTGACGAAGAGACCGGACTGTATGGAGATTGTCACATTCAGGCTCAGTAGGGTAAGGACGTACTTGATTGTCAACCCTCTTTCGGCAAGTACCTGGGTAGCCGTTACGTACAGCTAGTACCGCTGACGTGCTTGTTGTTAAAGCCACTGTCAACGTATTGTCGAGTCTTTAGAGTCCCACACAGAGGGGTTTTCCGGTTCAGGCGATAGATGTAGGGGCCGTACGTTGGTACGTACAGGGGTCCGATTAAATACGTGTACATGATACACGGATTTTAATCGGACAGTTGATAATACTAGCAGGCTTAGGATTAAGCCGGATTATTAAATTAAGTTTTGATTTAATAATTTATGTATGTATTTTGATACATATATTTTAGTATTATTGTTCACTATTTATTTTCTCTCTTTGGTACTATCCGTATTTTTATACGGATACATGTATATATAGTGATACATATACCAGGTGAAGTATTCCGTATTTATACAGGAATGCTTCTAGAAGAACGACACTACATATTTGGTTTTTTTATAGAAAAACAAATGGGAAATGAGGTGGAAATGAGGTGGCATGAAGCATGGCTAGATAAATAAAGAGGTATGTCTTGGATTGTGATCATTTATGGGGTTCACTATTTGAACCATGGTTGTAAAAAGAGGTAGTCAATCTATTTTCATTTGACTTGATCATTCTTTCATCCTACATGTTTCATGCTTCATAGTGGAGAAAAATACTTAGCCATTTTTCTCTTCTCCTCCTTCTTCTTCTTGCTCTCATGAGCATGGATTCTTGAGGGAAATTTTTTAGTGAAATATTCCTACATCACCGACCATCCACACCTAGCAAGTTTGGATCATCGGTTAGAGCTCTTCCGGTTTCCCTCGGGTGGATCATATTCGGCGACGGTGGTCGTTTTTCAAGCTCATTCCCGACGTCTACGAGCATGGAGGGGTCTTCCACAATTGGGTGGACATGTGATAAAGGTTATAGTTTCTCAACCTTTGCTTTTTTAGTTAGCTAGTTTAGGTTTTTTGATCGTATCCTGGATTTTACGGGTGTTTGGTGCTCGTGTAAATTTTTGGTTTCGCTTCTGCCTCGGCCGCGGCCTCGGCGGTGTGGGCACCGAAACCCAACATGGTATCAGAGCCACTCCATAAACCTTAACTAGCTAGTTTGCATTGGTTTAGAGTTTCAATCGACGGAATTTTCCGATTCACATTTCCATTTCATTGCCCGCTATTCGGATTTTAAAGTTGTTCAAAAAATTGTTCAGGTTATATTAAAATTATGTGCAGGCAATACTAGAGGCCAGAAAGAAATTTGGGAACATGATCCCAAATTTTGGCCGTGAAACCGCTGCCTAACATACCATTTGGCCGCGGTTCCGCTGTCCAATTTGGGCCGTTGTGCCCCAGATTTTTTCTGTTGCTTTTGGTTATGGAGATGTGATTTTTGGGATATTTGGTTTTGGACCAGATTTGTTTGACTACTGTTTTGTACTTGGGGCCAATACAGAAAGTTTTAATCGATCAAAATTTTGAATTCGTGGTTTTCAGTGCATTTGTTAGTTTCTGCAACCGTGAATATCATAGCGCGATATAATCCAACTGGTTGCTATATGTACAATCAAACGGGTTTACGAACATGATATTCACGTTGATGTTCTGTTTTGCACTGATGTTATGGATGGATTGTCGTGATGGATAGCTTTGTATGAAATGTTAGATATACAGTTCAGATTCATTTATATATTCATTATTGCGGGGCGAGCGTCCGACATGTGGTCTGCCGTTTTTGTCAGTTTGTATATTCTTTTATTGGGGCACGACCGGGTTGAGGTTGATGTCACCGTTTTATATATATTTTCTTTTTTGTACTAGGATTACCCCGCTGAGGAGTGCACGAATAGCCGGGTTCTAGAGGGAAACGGGCCCGCATCTCATGGCGTTGAGACTGGAAGGGCCTTACTCTAGAATTGGCGGGCTATTCCCGCACTCGTAGGGGTATAGGTTGACCCACAGAGGGGTGCTCAAATTACCGGATTCCGTGATGTGCTGGGTGGCTCATTCACTTTGTTGATTGAGGTTGCCTCACTTCCGGGATTGGTGGGTAACTTGCCGCACTCATAGGGGTCTAGGTTCTTCATTACATTGGCTATCCACACGACCGGAGAACGTCCCGTCTCATTTATGGCTCAAATGAAACGCGGGGCTCCTAAATTATCCGCTATTCCATATTGTTGTTCTCATACTTGTGATGATTTTTATCTGCCTGTGATGATTATTATCTGCCCTGCGATATTGATATATATATATATATTATATTTAGTAGATGCTTCTATATGCTTTGCATCTGCACTAGTCCTGCCCCTGCTATACCGTTAGTTAAGTAACCTAACGGTGCATGACGAGGCCTCGTGGCGAATGCGGATGACACATAAATAACATGTTATTTTGGTTGTTTCTTTTGTGGCTTGGAAACTTAAATGGGAACACATTATCTGAATAATGCAAGAAAAATAAACCTAAATGATGTTGTCGGAACAAATTTTAAAACTACTCGGTTTTCTTCAAAACTCAAGGTCATATTTTTTTGCTTTGCATAGAGATATTCGGTTAGGAATATCCCGCACCTCATTCTATGAGGGAAGAGCCTTAATCCCTTCACTGGTAGTTCGCTCTTAAGTATAAGTTTATGTTACTAGTTTTAAAAAGCGGAGCATAAACCACTCCATTTCAAAGCCACTTGAGTTCTTTCAACGATATCAAGTTCATTACATTAAAGGTTTTTCGCCAAAAACCAGCCGTAGCCCCCCGTCATTTCAGATTAGTATTGCTTAGTGTTCGTGCTGCGTTTGTTGACCTTGTTAAGGCGTAGTGTGTGGTAGCTCTGTAATACTTTTCTGTCGCATGGATATGTGGATTGGTTAGGACAGTCGTTCGACCTTGTTTACCTTGTCAAGGGTCTGTGCGGGTGGGTCTAATGCAATCAGGATAATGACGGGCTGAACTTGATTAGGACCCTTTGACTTGTTGACCTTATCAAGGTCACTTGGATCCTAAGGGCAAAATTCATATCGGGAGTTTCAAACATACGGGAAACTTACCAGACATGCGTATACCTTTTGGAGTGTGGTGACTTGAGTGGATTCCGTCAGGTTGTCACATGATGATAGTTGGGTCCCGATTCCCACTGATGAGTATGTATTACTCCTCGGGAGATTTTTCACTTCACAATTAGCTAACCTATTAGGTGTCTAGAAAGTGTTAACGAGGTTACGCCTCTGCAGAAACGGGGTTATTAATTGGGTCCGTGTGAAAGCATAAGGGACCTCTCTCGGAGTACCAACACTGGCCTGGCTGAACGGTTAGCGAACTTGTAAAGTGTAAATGATCTTGACTAGTTCTCCTTTTAGGGTTTGAAGGAGGATTCAAGGATACAGTGGGAGACATCCTGATTAGATAAAGTGATAACCAATCTAATCTTGATAAAGTGCACACTGAGTGTTTCTTTTCTCTCTCTCTCTCTGGTATAGCGGCCCGTGACTTATCTTAAAAACTCATGAACCAAGTTAACTTAACCTTCTTACACCCTTTGGCTTAGGCTTGTCTTGATTCGTGACAAAATCGCATATATCCTTGCCACTCCTACTTTACCTTTTGCATTTCTTCAGAACACTTCGTACCACTATGATGATCCATATCGCTTGGAACGGCCATCGTATAGTTACATACGAACTCGAAGAAGTTACTTCAGTTGAGGATGGCCACAGGTTCTGGAGAAATTGAATAGGATTATTCGGTTATCTCTTCTCTTAGGTTGTGAGGGCTCCTTGTATTAGGAGAGTACACCTATTATGCTTATAGGATAGTCTTTTTTCAAACCTCAGGCTAGTGCCGAAAGGTAGAGAATGAAGAAAATCAGTTAGCGCAGGCACGGTGTGCAGAAGGTAAGATGTAGAGATATATAAAAAGGATTGAAGTGGGAACAAAGGAAATTGCAACTATTGTCATGAATCTGAATAATGGAAAAGGCATTACTAGGAATATCTGGCCACCCTCTATGAAACATTTTCATGTTTCAGATTTTCTATGTACTTGTAAAAGAGAACTGTTTTCCCAATCAATTCTGACTCTAGGGTATGTATTTACCAGATTTGGATCTCACATCTATACGGTGTTGTACATGATGAGTGTGAGTAGAATATTGGGAAATGGGCGATCTGATCCTTAATATCGGAATTCGTTACAATTGGTGATATTGGATTAAATCGCCTGGCTTTGCCTAACGACAAAATTTTGGTCTCGAATAACCATTGTTATGTACTAAATTTTAAAATGAAATATCTGTAACTTTATTTTATAAAGTGAGATATACATTTTGAACATTGTGTTGTAAATATTTACCTTTATCAGTTGAGAATAAGGTAAAGTGTATTGAATAACGGTGTAAGACATTCTCGACCAAAATACACTTTTCAATTTACAAAACACAGAATTTGAGTCAGTATACTCTTGGGACTTATACATAAAAATGTATGTTGTCCAGTGTCCTTTGGGACAAGGGGTTGGTACTCTTACTTCATTCAGATTTACCTATGAGTTCTCTGGTTTTAGACACGCATTCGTTGTAATGTAAGGTCCAAAGATTTTGAGAAGTATGTTGGCATAAGAATAAAGTAGAGAACCATACATAGGAAATATCAGGATTCTTCAAGGTGTTCAAAAATGTAGATACTTTTACTAGGTATTCCATCATATTAATATTGAGAACTTGATTCTCTCGCAGGTTACTCATCCGTGGGTGCGCTCCATGATGAGTAATGCTATATTTGTTTTTTTTCATTAGGTGATATGCACTGAAAACAGCTGCATGACATTTGAATCTGGTTCCATCTAAATTAGTGCCTTAATTCTATTTCGACATAGAATGGTTACATATCTTGAGGTTGTTAAGATATGGAGTTATCCGTTTTCTATTTGAAAGCAGAATCCGGACAAACTCATGGCATGCTTCGGTAATGGCGGTTTGTGGATTATCCCAAGCATTCGCTAGGATTTTGTTTCTACCTTTTTCAAGATCAATAGTTACATTGTTCTTAACTCGCCAC
Source organism: Agapanthus africanus (assembly GCA_030015575.1). NCBI lineage: Eukaryota > Viridiplantae > Streptophyta > Magnoliopsida > Asparagales > Amaryllidaceae > Agapanthus > Agapanthus africanus. Next base: position 774,322,055 of record JASDDO010000022.1, read on the forward strand.
CATTTTATAAAAAGAATTTTTTTTTCAAAAGAAACCATTGGGAGTATGGTAAAATTGGAAGTGATTCCAGAACCACAAATGGTTACAAAAAATTTAGTAGAATCAAAAGATTCAATTGGACTTGACAAACCATTAGCCACTTCGCAGATTTTAGTAGGCGACCTCAGACGCCCGAGAGACACTTTTTTTTTTCTCGTAGACGGTGACAGTGAGGTGAGCATCATGGTGATGATGGTCTTAATTGTTATCAGCAGGTCATAGGAAGTGATAACTTCCAGGTGACCAGATACTTCATATCCAAGATGGACTCCACGTACTTCAGCAAATTATAGATTTTGGATTTTGCTCGGTGCTCCTGAAAGGGTAAGACCCTTCAGGAGTAAGTAGATCTTTTCGATTTCTGTGCAGGTGGAAAAGTACTAACCTAATAAGGCTAGACATGTTATAAAGAGTTTTCATCAAATACTCGTTGTGGATTGTGATGAGACTTTTACTTCAGTGTCTATGCTGAAATCCATACGGATATGGCTTGACACTGCTATTCTCCCTACTTGTTATTAGCAGGTCATACGAAGTGGTAACTTCCAGGTAACCAGATATTTCATACCCAAGATGGACTCCACGCACTTCAACAAATCATGGATTTTGGACTTTACTGGGTGCTCCTGAAGGGGTAAAACCCATTAGGAACAGGTAGATCTTTCGAGATCTGTGCAGGTGGAAATGTACTAACCTCATAAGGCTAGACTTGTTGTAAAGAGTTTTCATCACATACCCGTTGTGGATTGTGATGTAATTTTTACTTCAGTGTCTACGCTGAAAACTATATGAATATGATTTGGCACCGATGCAGTTCATGGCTATGATATCTGGCAGGTGGGTGACTATAACGTCTTTCCAAATGGGAATTTGGAAGTGCACGTGTATATAACTCATTGTAGTCAATGGGAGCAACGGAAGGTGTGCAAGTTGCTTATATCTATTAGTAGACTAAAGCAAGGATAGCGGAGACGGATCATCTGTTTTGATATGACAGTCAAGGTGATTGACTTCATCAAAACAATAGATGAATCTAGAAAGAAGGATGTAGAGAGTTCTGTCCTAATTTGGATAACATACTCCAGATAGGAAGTGATATTCCTATACTACAATCGGTCAAACTTTAGTTGCCACACAGTGTTTTCTCCATGTTGGATATGGATAATATATCTGGAATTCTGGTGACTACATTTAGATCTGGGAAGTTCCCCAATCAGGTACTTAGAAAACATTTTAAAAGTATTTTAGAATGAACGACTCCTAGCGTGATGATATACCCGCAGGCGATGGAGTCACCCTCTCCAAAGAGATGTCTTCTAGACTGATGAGGAGAGGGACTAGCATGAATGGCATATCATTTGTTTAGACAATTGAGTCACTCATGCAATATCTTGTACAAAACCCGATAGATAATATATCAGGGATTCTGATTTTAGATCTAGATTTGGGAAGTTTCCCAATCGGATACTTGGGCAGCATTCTAAAAGTATTTTAGAATGGACGACTCCTGGTGTAGTGGTGTACCCGTAGGTGATGGAGTCACCTTCTCTAAAAGGGATGTTTTCTATACTAATGAGGAGAGGGACTGGTATGAATGACATATCATTTGCTTAGGCAATTGAGCCAATCATGCAATATTTTATACAACACCAGATATTGCTTATACACTTGCTGTAATAAGAAGACATTAATCCAATCCTGGAGAAACATTGGAAAGCAGTAAAGAACATAAAAGGATGTTCTTGGTATAAGATAACGACAACCTCCTTCGGGAGGCAGTTATTGGTTCAGGCTTTCAAGGTGACCTGGATGATAGAGACGTTATCAGAGTTTTGAGTTTAGCCTCTTCTGAGGATCAGTGTATTGGATAATACTCTAATAGGGATACTGAGATAATCATGGTGCAGGATGCTGGTTATGACTCAACTGAGGATACAGCCCAAGAAGTTTATTGGATGGAGTTGTTCATTTATGAACTTGGTCCCATCAAGTATCCAGAAAAACTCTTAAGGCGGGGTATCGCTTAGTTTAGGAGATTGTTGATCTTCGCAAAGTTGAGATATAGAGAGATGAAGTTGGAACATTTTAGCGGATCCACTCACTGAGGCTATTTCTCGAACAAATTAAGTTTCACAAACATGGTTTGCGAAACTGATTAGTGGAGAAGTTGGGTATTCGGTAGCACACGAGCTGTGGGTACGCGATACCGCAATAATCGACCTTAAGTGCAAGTGGGAGATTGTTGGCTCTAGTGCCCTCAAGGCGATTATTGTGATTGTGAGTAGGCGATTATGATAATTGAGGGAAGTCCTAAATAGGTATAACAGTCTTACTCGAGATGATGGTATGCTATCTGGTTTGTCTTCATCATTGATGAAGCCTGTAGGATTGTTTCTTGATAACCAACATTATGATGGAGATCATATATGTGGGAGCTGGGTTGTCCATAAGCACATCCTTAAATGTCTCTAGTCGTGGGAGTATCGAGACTAGGCATCGATATTCCGGAGTAGACTAGTGTATACGTTTCTATACCTCGACAAGGGACGGTGGCCGGTCTCATAAGCCATTGATGTTGTGTCACCAAAAATAGTATACAGGTGCTCACTGGAGGTGAGTACACTGGACAGACTCGCCGAGATCTTCTAGATGGTATTATATCTATTGTCAGATGGAAGTTCTCAGGTGGCATGAGTACAGGTTAGTCCTTTGACCTTAAGTCGTCATTTGTCTCGTGTGAGTTCTCATTGTACTTTGATTACTACCCTACCACGGATCAAAGAAGTCGTGCAAACATGTTTTAGTTGGGTACCGTCCTGAGCCACATTGAGGCAGTGGTTGATTGTCAGGGATTCGTCTCTCCTGGTATTAGGAGTCGATGCCGTGCTGTGTTCAGTTGGCTATCACCAGAAATCTGTAGCCATGATGGATGTGATTTATTGATAGTTGATCAGTAGTATCTCTGTTGGTGATGAGCTTGACTCAGACATGACTTATCGGGTTAGTAGGGGCCTGACGTTATCCACCCCCTAGACCCGATATGTTATACTCTTTGACGAAAAGACCGGACTGTACGGAGATTGTCACATTCAGGCTCAGTACGGTAAGGACGTACTTGATTGTCGACCCCCCTTTCAGCAAGTACCTGGGTAGCCATTACGTATAGCTAGTGTCGCCGACGTGCTTGTGGTTAAACCCACTGCCAGCGTATTGTCGAGTCTTTAAAGTCCCACACAGAGGGTTTTTCCGGTTCGGGCGATAGATGTAGGAGCTGTACGTTGGTATGTGCAGGGGTCCGATTAAATATGTGTACATAATACACGGACTTTAATTGGACTGTTGATAATACTAACCGGCTTAGAATTAAACCGGATTATTAAATCAAGTTTTGATTTAATAATTTATGTATATATTTTGATACATATATTTTAGTAATATTGTTCACTATTTATTTTCTCTCTTTGGTGTTATCCGTATTTTTATACGGATATGCGTATATGTAGCGATACATTTCCCAGGAGAAGTATTCCGTATTTGTACGGGAATACTTCTAGAAGAAGGACACCTCAGATTTGTTTTTATTTAAAAAAAACAAATGGAAAATGAGGTGGAAATGAGGTGGCATGAAGCATGGCTAGATAAATAAAGAGTTATGGCTTGGATTGTGATCATTTATGGGGTTCACTATTTGAACCATGGTTGTAAAAAGAGGTAGCCATTCTCTTTTCATTTGACTTGATCATTCTTTCATCCTACATGTTTCATGCTTCATAGTGGAGAAAAATACTTAGCCATGTTTCTCTTCTCCTCCTTCTTCTTCTTGTTCTCATGAGCATGGATTCTTAAGGGAAATTTTTAGTGAAATATTTCTACATTACCGACCATCCACACCTAGCAAGTTTGGATCATCGGTTAGAGCTCTTCCGATTTCCCTCGAGTGGATCATATTCGGCGAGGGTGGTCGTTTTTCAAGCCCATTCCTGGCATCTACGAGCTTGGAGGGGTTTTCCACAAATGGGTGGACATATGATAAATGTTATAGTTTCTCAACCCTTGCTTTTTTAGTTAGCTAGTTTAGATTTTTAGATCGTATCCTGGATTTTACGGGTGTTTGGTTCTCGTGTAAATTTTTGTTTTCGCTTCGGCCTCGGCGGCGCGGGCACCGAAACCCAACAATACGATCCTTTCTTGGTCATGCCAGTTTTTATAGACGATTCATTAAGGACTTTAGTAAAATTGCTAGACCCTTAACTCTTCCCTTAGCGAAGAATACAATATTTCATTTCGACTCGGATTACTTGGCTGTTTTTGAATCGCTTAAATGTTCCCTCACTACTGCACCCGTTCTATCATCTCCAGACTGGAATCACCCTTTTGAGCTTATGCGTGATGTATCCGAATTTGCTATTGATGCAATCTTAGGACAACACATCGATAAGATGCCACATATGATTTATTATATGAGTAGGATCTTGAACGATGCCCAAATGAACTATACAACCACCGAGAAAGAATTCTTGGCAGTTGTCTTTGCATTAGAAAAAATTAGACCCTACTTAATTGGCTCTCCGGTCGTAGTTTACACCGATCATTCCACCATAGGACATCTTTTATAAAAGAAAGATGCTAAATCAAGGCTAATACGTTGGATTCTCTTGTTGCTAGAATTTGACCATGTCATAAGAGACAAAAGTGGATGTGAAAATATCGTAGCCGACCATCTTTCACGATTTTCTTCTTCACCAACGTTGACCTTGCCTATAAACGACTCTTTTCCGGACGAACATCTCTTGACCCTATCTAGCGAATCTTGGTTCACTGATATCGTGAATTATTTAGCAACATGACTTCTACCCAGCGAATGGTCAAATCAAGATAATCACATATTTTTTATCCTAGGTAGAATACTTTTATTGGAACGAACCTTATTTGTTCAAGTATTGTCCCGATCAGATTATTCGCCGGTGTATCCTTAATAATGAGTTCAGGAGTGTATTGTCCTTCTGCCATGATCAAGCATATGGCGGTCACTTTGGTCCAAGAAAAACTGCAGAGAAAGTTTTGCAATATGGATTTTATTGGCCAACGTTATTCAAAGATGCATATGATTATTATAAAACTTGTTTATGGTGTCAGCATATGGGTCGGATTTCACAGAGAAACGAGATGCCGCTACAACCAATCTTGGGAACTTATACATTCTCTTAGCGGTTGATTATGTCTATAAATGGGTTGAAGCAATACCGAGCCATACTAATGACAACAAGGTTATCGTTAAGTTCCTTAAAGAAAATATCTTTTCTCGGTCCGGGCATATTCGCGTTATCATTAGCGACAAGGGGACACATTTCTGCAATCGGTCTTTCGAGGCTTTGATGAGGAAATATTCAATCAACCACAAGCTTTCTACGCCCTATCATCCCCAAACGAGCGGGCAAGCTGAAGTTTTTAATAGACAGATCAAGCAAATTTTGGATAAAAAGGTTTCTAAGAACCGTAAAGATTGGTTCTCTAAACTGACTGATACTCTTTGGGAATTTTATACTACATATAAGACTGATCTTGCCATGTCTCCTTATCGACTGGTGTTTGGGAAGGCTTTCCACATCCCTATCGAGATCGAACATAGTGCAATGTAGGCAATTAATGAGCTTAACCTCGATTTTGACCAAGCAGGAAGCTATCGGAAGCTGAAATTAAATGAGCTGTGCGAGCTTTGTGATGAAGCCTATGATAACACGGTTATAGTAAAAAATCGGACAAAGGTGCTCCACGACAAACATCTTTTGAGAAAAAAATTCACACCGAGACAACATGTCTTTCTTTACGATTCCCATCTCCATCTTCATTCGGGTAAGCTAAGATCTCGTTGGAAAGAACCTTTTGTGGCGCGGTATGTATACTTGCACGGTGTAGTGGATGTAGAAAATCCTAAAAATGGTTCCATTTTCAAAGTAAATGGGTATAGATTAAAACCGTATTTTTCCGCCGACCCATCGGAGGAGCTCTTGTTCTGAGCCGCTTTATCATGACTAACTTTCCTCCGCCCCACCTCCATGTTTCGGTTTTCCAGCCATAAACAGTGGCAACACTGTTTCATTTAAGAATGGAGGTGTGTATATTAGTAGATTCAATAATAAAAAATAAATATATGTGCGTGCTAAAGAAAAAGTTTGGGGGAGGCTTTCCAATTGACTATCTTTTGACCCTATTATTCTTTACCCAAATCTACAGATTTTTGCGCTCGAACAACAGCATCAGTGAGGACACTGCTGCAAACAGATTTTGGGGGGGTTGTGTTTATTCACATATCATTTTGCACTATTAAATTTTTTTTGAAGATAAAAGTTAGAAAGTGAAAAATACATATGAAAGAAAGGAAGAGATTTAAGAAATGCAAGAAAATTAGATATTTTAAAACGAAACTAGTAATACGTAGTCATGAGCTGTTGTCCCAAGGGTTAGTAAGATGAAGAAATTACTATTCCAAGGATAGAAATAAGTCTGAAAAATAGTCCGTATTCTTGAGTCCAAACTTCTGAACGTTGATACTCTACTATATGCACTTACACATATCTTGAAACTTGGGATAGTAGATGATACCTTGAAATACTCTTGCCTGAAAATCATAGTATGAAAAAAATCAACAAAATATAAATGACACATAAAATAAAATTTAAAAAAAAATGAATACTGGTATTATAATTATTTAAGGCGGCATATAAAAAAAATATAGGGAGGGTGCTATTTACCGCCGAAAACAGAGACGAAACCGCGTAGGTCGTTTTGCCTGAATTTGGGGGCAGATGCTATTTGGGTTTATCTGTCCACCTCTCCGAAGATGCCAAATTGATTTATGGCACCGTGTATCGGAGGTTTAGACGGATGCGGCCGTTGTAGCAGACTTCATCAGATTCCCCTTCGTTTACAAGAGGTTTTTAATTGTGGGGACGCTCTTTCCTGCAGGCACAAGCCCCTGCAGTTAATTACGTTACCGCATCGCGATAACCACTTTCTACTGCTCCAGCAGTTCACTTCGTATCTTGTGTGTTTGTTTTATTTTTGGTTGCCCATGGATTGTATACAGAGACTAATTTGTGTTTTCACCTGTAGGGCGGAGATTAGTTCAAATCCGTATTTTCTTAGATTCGGGTTTGATTTGATTTAAGGATCGTTAATCTCGTTTGATATTAAGATCAACTTAAATGTTTGTTAAGGATACGTTAGCCTAAATTTCAGACTAAGATCTACTTAATGGGGGTTCATGATCATTTTTGATCCAACGGAAGAGCATTTGGGCTTTATCGTTCTAGTTTAGGGACGTTACGGTCCATTGGGTTTAAGGACATCATAGTCCATAGAGTTTAGTTTAGAGACGTTGTGGTCCATTGGGTTTAAGGACATCATAGTCCATATTTAAGGACATCATAGTCCATAGAGTTTAGTTTAGGGACGTTGCGGTCCATTGGGTTTAAGGACATTATAGTCCATAGAATTTAGTTTAGGGACGTTGCGGTCCATTGGGTTTGTTGATTGTCGGGACCTGCCACCTCTCCGAAGATGTTGAAGAATTACAACGACATATATCAGAGGTGTGGGGAGATGCACCCTTGAACCAATGTCTGTTGAGAGATCTGTAGTTGGGTTTAGGACTAAGATCAAATTTAGAAAATTATGAGCCCATGGGCTCGGTTGATCTGAATCAGGGACTTTTGGTCAGCTTGGACTCAGCCCACTCAATTTTTGAGTAAAGTGTTAAACACTTGTTTGGGCTCGGTCCTTTTTTGTTCAACAATGCTGAGCATTGATATGGGCTTTGTTGCTCACCTTATTTTTGTTTTTTATTAAGTGTTAAACACCTTTTATGGCACCGGGCTCTATTTACAGAGCACTTTATGTTAAACAGCGCCCACGTGAGAAGCACGTGGGGCGCTCGGCGTTGGGCACCAACCATTGAGTGCAGAGCACTCCTTATTTTATCAGTGCCCACGTGAGGGGCACGTGGAGCGCTTGGCGCTAGACACCAGCCACTGAGTGCTAAGCACTCCTTATTTTATTAGCGCCCACGTGAGGGGCACGTGGAGCGCTTGGCGCTGGGCGCTAATCAATGAGTGCAGAGCACTCTTTATTTTATTAGCGTCCACGTGAGGGGCACGTGGAGCGCTTGGCGCTGTTTTCCTTCATTGTACATTTTTCTGAAGAATTCAATTCTTTATTCTCCCCTGGATCTTTAATCCCCAAGAACAAATTCATCCCTGCGAGAATTAAATTCTTATTTGTGGGAGATTTGTCTCATGGATCTCAGATCCAGGGAAAAAACTATGTTCTTTTTTGAGGATTAAACCCTTGGGTATGCAAATGAGATATTATGATCTCTATTTACCTTGAAGAAAGTTCTTCTTCTTTCCTCTCTCTTCAAGCTCTTTTTGCTTGCTCTTCTTTTTGAACTTAAAGTTTAGGGGGGGGAGGGGTTCTTCTGTACAAGACTTGAAGTTTTAGGGTCTTTATATAGTGGATGCTGATTTGTTGATTCAGTTAAGGAAATCTCTCATTGAGAGATTTCTTAATTGATTTAGGGAATTTATCCACCGTCGGATCTTTGATCCAAGAACTTCTGTTTTAATGAAGATATTTTTCTTGTTTTTAACAAGATTGGGAAAATATTTTCCCATACAGAGCTTATTCTGTATCTTGGTGATTTTTAATCACCATTGGATCTTTGATCCAGCGGTGCTCTGATTTACAGAGCACAATCTTTCTTGTTTAGAAAAATCTGAGGAGTATTTCCCCAATCACAATTTAATTCTGTATCTTGGTGATTTTTAATCACCATTGGATCTTTGATCCAATGGTGCTCTGATTTACAAAACACAATCTTTCTTATTTAGAAAGATTTGAGGAGTATTTCCTCAATCAGAATTTAATTCTATGCTATGATGATTTATCATCTCCGTTGAATCTTTGATCTAAGGGTGGAGAACTTTTAGTTCTGGCGCTGGCGCTCTCGTGCCTTGCACGTGAGGCGCTGCCTTAGAGTTTTTAACTCTGGGCGCTGGCACTCTCATGCTTTGCACGTAAGGCGTTGCCTCAGTTCAAATTTTGAACAGAGCCTTGCTCCCTTATTGGGGGGAAACAAATGCCCCGCACCGTTGCGCTCACGTGGCTCACACGTGAGTGCAGCGGTTGCAACCTTTCCACTGTTGGATCATCTTGGAAGTTGGATCGTCTTCCAACGCCTATAAGTAGGGCCTTTAGCCCTTGAGATGACTTCTATTCATCTTCTTTCTTTCTTGTTTCTGAGAATTTAATTCTCCATTCAGAGCTTAGATCTCTGCCCAAAGAAATTCCTTTTAGAGTTAGAACTCTGTCCAAATTTGTTAAGGATCATAATCGAACCCCTTAAACAGAGCTTTGCTCTTATTAGATCATAGATCTAAAAAAATAGAATTTTAGGGTTACCTAATCAATTAATTAGAACACCGTTCATCTCTATGACGAACTCTTAGAGTTCGTTTTGTAGATCTTAAAGAACTTGGAGTTTTTACTCTGTAAAAAGCTTTGCTTTTTATGGTTCTGATGGATTACTCCATCGTTTTCACAGAGCATGGCTCTTAGAAAATTTTGGGGAATTTTTATTCCCCTTATAATTAAAGTTGACAGATATAATTTCTGTTTGCATAGCACTACTCTCGAGAAAGTTTAACTCCTTGGCCCAATGAGTTTCTCATTAAATGAGAATCTTTTTAGGATTTCTTTCTTAATTATTGACTGTCTCATCAATGATAAGCCGTCACTTTGATTTTGTGGGTCCCCCTTGGTTCCTTTTTCCTGCATTGCAGTGTGGTACCAATTTAAAATACCAAATGTCAGAATTTGTAATGTAGTATTGACATCTAACCCTCGTTTCTTTTCGCGCAGGTAATATGTCTTTTGACTCTTCTTTCCCATTTGTTCGCCCAGAGAGTGCGTATGCCGACGCGCCTGTGGATCAGGAAGTTTTTGCACTGATTAAAGATCATGACCCGGAGCAGAAGTCTCTTCACTTATGGGGGTTGTGGTACAACCAAATTATTCAGGGTCGGCGTAGTTTCTCTTGTGCGGCGCCTTCAGAGCCAATTTCCGCCATTCATTATGCTGACTCGCCCAGGTGAATTACGTTGTGGAGGAGGTTAACTGGATTATGGATGGACACCTCCAGCCCTCTATGGGCTCGATACCTGTACAGCCGCCAATGGATTTAGATATTCTGGGGCGTCGCATATGGCAAGGCGAGTCGCGCCCTTGTGGGCAGGCATACATGATAGGCTTGACTCCTCGCCATTCAGCCGGATACTTGCAGTGGGCTCGATACATCTTGTCGGCCAAAAAGTCGCAACTGCTGAAGCTCGGGTTGTACCCTGCTATCTACGTGTCTTTTTTCCAGAATCCCACGCCTCACGTTTAGCGGGTCAAGGCTTTCTTAGAACAGTGGAATACCCCGACTCACACCTTTCTTTTATCGGACCGGGAGGTTTCAATTTCCCTGGAGGAATTTGCAGAAATTTCGAGCCTACCCGTCAGAGGGGAACATTACGAGGAAATACTTCCCCCTGACTAGTACATTTTCGCCACCAAATCAGTGGTGATGGGTCTTACTCCGGAGAATGCTATTCAACATCGATTCCCGAGTTTAATCAAAGTGTTGAATATTTACGAGAGTCTGTTTCTCGAGTCCGGAGGGCACGGGGTCTGCTTCGTGGATTTCATCGCCCGCTTTCTTCGCCCGAAAGTCTTGTCAAAATAAGCTGCGAAGTTCGCCAAGCTTGACGATCCTTTTGGTTTTGGCTTGGACAGCCAGCCGACAGTTGAAGCAGATCAAAGGAATTTCTTCCTCCCAGATACCTCGGTCGTCCCCTTTGCAGAGCTCGCAGCTTCAGACATCGACAAAGAGGCGTTCTTTTTGGGGTTCCTCGGCCTATAGTTAAGCTGGTTTGTGCTCCTAATGCACCTTCGCTATGTGAGGCTATCCGTCTTCCATCCGGCTCACCGAATGGTTGTCGGGACGCGAGTGGCCGTTAGGATCGCTGGGCTGGCTCACCTGTATCATGGCCTCAGCTTAGCGGCAGACACCACTTAGCTGGGGGTACAGCCCGTAAATCTCCCGCTGCACTATTTCACGTCGTGGATCGAGCTGCATGTGCTCGGCGCTTTTGGAGTCCATAAATGGCCCCGTTTCTATGACAGTTATAATTTCTCTCGGGTTATGTTCTTAGTTGACGCTTCTGCTTTAGATCCGTCACAGCGAGAGGCTCAGGGTTTGGTCCTTCGCCCGCGTATGGTCGGGGATAGCATGACTTTCGTCGATAAGGTCTTAACTATCGGCAAAGAATCCACTAAAACGGTGCAGCCGCTGCGCGACACCTTCAAAGACGGGGCTCCTACATTGAAGGCTCGGGAGATTCTGCATTTGTATTCAATCAGGCCGGACTTTTTAGTGTTCAGGCAGAACGACACGGAGCTGTTCATGAGGTACAACCCGTACCGTTTTGCTCAACAGTCGAGCTACGATCAGGGTGTCCCTCTAGAGGCCTTTTTAACCGAGCCGGTTTCTACGGAAGAGGGTATCCGCAACGTGCTACCCCATTTCATGCGGCTAAACACCGGGTCCAACTTTTTTATCAGTGAGCCGAGCTGCGTTCCGAAAGCCTCGAACGCATACGTGGCGTGGTACCAGCATGCGACGGGTGCCATTATTAGGGAAGAAAAGTGGTTACTGCTCGATCGCAAGGGTGCAGCCCCTGCTGGTAATCCAGCTGTCCCCTTAAAGCGATGGACCATTGTTCGTTCTTCCTTGAGAGAAGCTGCTGCGGTTGCGGTCTCGCACGCTTTTCCTGAGAAGCCTATACCCCGTGTTCCTGTATAAACGGCAGCTGCAGCGTCTCCGGAGTCTGGAGTGGGTACGGAAATTGGGACTCGTCGCCCAAAAATGCCCGTCAAACGTAAGCTCGTGTCATCGGCTGCCGGCGTACGCTCACAGAAAAAGAAGAAGTCGCTCTTTTCTGCTGACGTTGTACTCGGCCAGGAGCCCCATGCTCCCTACAGCGAAGGCTTGTGTGAGTATGGCAGTAACGATGGCTTGTTTGACACGCCTATGACCGACACCGATCTACAGGCTGCCCTTTTAGCCTTCGAACGACTGGTCTGTGAAGAAGCGACGCTAATCACCATCGCGAAATCAGGTATACTTCAGTTGTATTTTTCCCCGTTCCTTCCTTCCTTATTATTATGCTTTACTAATGCCCTTTTCTTCAACAGGTATTTCTGCCGAAGAGGCTCTTGTGGCTTCCATCAAGACGTTCGAGGAGGAAGATGTTGGGGTTCCTCAGCACCCTACTGGGTTTTTAAGACATCAAGCATGCCAATTTCAAAAATTCTAGAGTGCTAATGAACCCTAACCTAGGATCTAGCTAGAGTGAATAGACAAACTAAACATGTAATCTAACATTACAACAAGTGAATGAGGAATACAACCTTTGTAGACCGGTCCTTCACTTCTAAAGCTCCGTGTAGAAGTCCCTTCTCTGCAAGTAGTGATCTCCCGAACTCTAGTATGGGTTCCCTTGGAGAAATGAACAACCTTACTCGAAGTCTTCGAGGCCGAAGATGATCTACGTCGAGGAGACTCAAACCCAAGCTACCTCTTCACTAGGTGATGAACTTTGTGAAGAGAACATCCTAAACTAAATGGCAAGTAGTAGAGGATGATAAACTAGGAAATGGGCTCACTATAGATTTATTTTTCTCACTCATTTTCACCATTTTCATGAAGCTAGAGAGCTAGAGGAAGGATATGAAGAAAACAACTCAAGAATAAAATCAAGCAGTGAATGAAAACTCATGAGGTGAGAATAGCAACCATGGGTGAGTTAATATCATATATAAATCATTGTAGAGACATAACCATGGTTTAAGATAATGGTTTGGTTAATAAATATCTTGAGTAAGACAAAATTAGTGGACTAAGTCAAATGATCTACAAGCTTCCACAAGCTTACAAGCCATGACAAAATACCACTAATTTTGAATTACTAAAATAAATAAAATCCTTACCATTATTTTAATTATGGTGTAAGTCACACACACACACCCATGTTGCATGTATCATCAAGCATGATACAAACTATGTACACAAATATATATCACATATACACTTTGTGCACAATCAAGTGAGAAAATAAATCTTAAGTGAGCTAATACTAGTTAATGTAAATTTAATATATCAAATATATAATTATACGTTTGATTGTTAAATCAATACTTGATTTAACAATCCGGCTATATCATATATAACCGACTAATATCATGTGTATCATTTTATCGAATCAACACTTGATCCGATAACCCGGCTGTATCACATATAACCGACCGATGACACAAATCGCGAGAATAGAATACGGTATCATATACTCGTATTAATCTCGGTCCTGCACATATCACATATGTGCTTCTACTCCATTTCGCTTGAGCCAGAAAACCTCTGTGTAGGACTCTAAAGACTCATTAATACGCCGGCAGTAGGTGATGATCATATCAAACACCCACAAGCTGCAAGAGGCCTGCTAAACGTAACGGCCACCCGGGTATTGAGCGATCAGAAGATCAACTAGCAAGCCTGCTCATACTCCTGTGAATCCAATCAGTAACACTACCATACAGTCCGGTCTATTCATATGATATGTCACATATCTCACCTAGGGGTGGTAAACGTCAAACCCCAATAGCTTAATAAGTCATGCCGATGCAAGGTCCATAATGGGTCGAGAAACTACTGATAATACTTACCAGTAAATCTCATCTACCCAGGCCAGGGATTTCAGTTATGGCCAATCGAGCATAGCGCAATATCAACCCCCAATACCGGGAGAGACGAATCCCCTCCTATCGCTCATTGCCTCCATGTGACTCGGGACTGTACCCAAAAACTACCTGTTTGCATGACTCAGTAAAGCCGTGGTAGGGTGGAAATCAAAGCACAGTGGAAGACACACAAGACTCTATGACGATCTCGGGTCAACAGACTAACCTGTACCGGTGTCACTAGAGAACTGCTATCTGACGTGAGGTATAATACCATCTAGGAGTTCTCGGCGAGTCCGTTCAGTGTACCCAGTCACCACTGAGCACCCGTATAGCATCTCTGATGTCAAACACCAATGGATATGGGATCATCCATCGCCCATCACATGGGTCGAGAAGATATACGCTAGTCTACTCTGGAATATCGATGCCCCGTTTCGATATTCCCATGACTAGGAACATTGAAGGATGAACTCATGGACTACCCAGGCCCCACTAGTATGATCTGCATCATAATCCTGAAAGTCAAGTGCACATCCTAAGGGCTTTATCAATATGTAACAGAGAGACAGTAAGTGTACATGTTAAGATAAAGAGCAGCCAGATAGCGTACTATCATGTCGAGCAAGAAAGTCCTCCCTATATATGTCCAAGCATCCACTATAATAAATAGCTCATGTACAATAATGGCCTCTAGGGCATACATACAACTAATAATCTTTCACTTGCACTAAGGCCAGTTGTTGTAGTATAGCATACCCAACGCCTTATAAAAGTCTCTTGTAGGAAAGGCCTCAGTGAGTGGATCCGCCATGTTAACCTCTGAGTCTACTCTCCTGACCTCGATCTCTTGGAGATCAACCATCTCCATGATCAGGTGATGCTGCCTTAAAATATGTCTGGGTCACTGATGGGACCGGGGTTCCTAGGCCAAAACCACACCTCCAATGTCACACAATGGTAGGAACATAGTTCATCTCATGAACAAATATACACCCAGACTGCCTCTTTGGTAGTATCTTTGATAGCGATGTGTCCAGCCTTTATCGTCTAGTTTGCCCCGGTATCTAGTTTGGAACTCTTCCAACATACCGTCCCTTTCTGGGGGTAAAGACAAAGCCTGTGACTGTTTGACAGTCGACCTTACCACTCTGGAAGCTTGAGTCGGTAAAGGACTCCCACTGGAGTTCACCATTACCAAACTCCAAGAATATTTCTTTAGTGCTTCGCAAGTAATTAAGAAGGTTCTCCAAACCTATCCAGTGATTTTCTCCAGGATCATTTGATACCATCTCACTACACCTAGTGAGAATGCTAATATCCACTTAGATTTATCTCATAGATCCAAAACCTAGGATTTAGGAGGTATCACTTAGATCCTTCATAGAGAATCAATGTGATAAGAGGAGATTGACCGAGGGTAGCATAGGAAACACCTTCCCTATCAAGAGTATGTCATCCACGTACAATACGAGGATGACCACCTTACTCTCTACTACCTTTTTGTGTATACAAGGTTCATCTACCGTTTTGATGAAGTCAAACGCTTTGACTATCACATCAAAACAGATGTTCCAACTCCGCGATGCCTGCTTTAACGCATAAAGCAACTTGCACATGTTTTCGCTGCTCCCACTGTCTACGAATCCTTCTGGCTGTGTACTTATAGACGCTCTCTTCTAAATCAGTATTTATAAAAGCAGTCATGACACCCAACCACCAGATATCGTAGTCATGGTATGTAGTAATGGCAAGTAGGATCTGGATGGACTTAAGCATAGCCACTGGAGAAAAGGTTTCATCATTATCCACGCCTGTTTGATGACGAGAACCTTTTGCAACAAGTCTAGTTTTGAAAGTCTCAACTTTTCCATCTACACCAAGTAATCTTCTTAAGATATATTTGCTCCTGATGGGGATTTAACCCTTCAGATATAGCAACCAAAGTCCTTACTTTGTTGGTGTACATGGATTCCATCTTAGATCGCTTAGTATCCAGCCATTCTTACAGAGTCCCTACTCTTGATGGCTTGCTCGATACTAGTTAGGTCATCATCTCTCATGATGCAATCCTCGCTCCCACTGTCATCGAGAAACCGAAGTATCTCTTAGACGGATGATGAACCCTACCAGATCGGTGGGAACTATTGAATCATCCGGTTCTACTAAATCATCAGCTGTAGTTTGTATAGCTAGAACTTATTCCAGTTCTACCTCATGACCACAAATTTCTTCCTTAAAAAATTCCTTTTCCTAAAAATGTGGCATGCCAAGAAGTAAAACACCTTTTGTTCCTCGATGTGGTAGAAGATATTTCCTTGCTGGTGCTTGGGATATCCAAAAAACTTCCACAGAACTGACCTTGCCTCGAGTTTTTCCGGATTTTGCTTTGACATAGGCCGGACAACCCAAATCTTAACATGCTTAAGAGACGGGCTTTCCCATACCATATCTTATATGGAGTGGTAGGCACAGATTTGATTGGAACCAAATTCAATAGGTATGCTGTTTCTTCAAGCGCATAACCCCAAAAGGAAACAGGCAACTCAGCAGTACTCATCATAGAGCGTACCATATCTCATAGGGTGCGATTGCTCTACCCCGATACACCGCTGTGTTGTGGTGTATACGGAAGAGTAATGCTGATAGAGAATCTCATTCTCCTTAAGAATAGTCAAAGAATTCCATGCACAAGTATTCTCCTCCCTGATCCCATCAAAGGACATAATACTTATACCCGTTTTGGTTCTCTACTTCGGATTTATATTTATTGAATTTCTCAAAAACTTCAGGCTTGTGTTTCAACAGGAACACATGTCCGAATCCTGAGAGATCATCAGTGAATATAACGAAGTACAAAGAACCAGTCCTGGCATGTGTAGACAGGGGACCACATACATCATCATGTATCAGTCCCAAGAGCTTACTAACCCTTTCTCTGTTTCAAGTAAACGGAGCTATGGTCATCTTATCTTTGTGACATGACTGGAAAGTTTCACAAGATGTAAATTCAAACTGATTTAAATATGCATCTTAATGTAACTTAGCTAGTCGGGTTGTATTGATATGACCTAGTTTACAATAACTCAAGAAGGATTCGTTCATTTCTGAACTCTTCCTCTTGTGTGTGTTCTGTACGTTAAGAACCGTGGTTTGATTTAGAACGTATATACTATTAGATAACGTGCCTGAACTGATCAACTCTTGATATAGGAAATGTTCAAAACATTATCCAACAACACAAAATTATATCCTTCTTTAATAAATAAAGAGACTGATATAATGTTGTATATCAGGTTCGGTATCTAATAACATTCGTTCAGAATCAATGTATTACCATTTGGTAATATAAGGTGATAACTGCCAACACCTTGGCTGCAACAATTGCACCGTTCTTTATACTTAGAGATATATCACCCATTCCCAGTTCTCCACCTTTCTTTAGCCCATGTAATAGATTACATATGCAGGATCCTGATCCGGTATCAAATACCCAGGACGTAGAGGATACTGAGAAACAGTTCTCTGTAACGAACACACCCGAAGAAGATGCATCAATCATGTACTTTCTTCGTTTGGGCGGCATGGGAATCCTGGTATTCCCCTATTACCTGCTCGGTCTTATAACAATTATAAGTTTGAGCGGGACCAACGTTTCCTAGTTCAGTATAACAAGCGAGTTCGGTCAATACATCCATATTATTATCTTGATTAAGGCGTGACATGATCGCTACCTGGAGAGAGAGAGAAGAAAATACTCTGCGTGCACTCTTGCAAGACTAGATTGGTTATATATTTTATCTAATCAGGATGGCTCCCACTGTTTTTATCGAATCTTCCTTCAAACCCTAAAAGGAAAGACTAGCCGGGATTAATTACACCTTACAAGTTCGCCAATCTTTCAGCCAGGCCAGTGCCGGTACTTTAAGGGAGGTTCTCCGTGCTTTCGCACGGACCTAATTAAAATAAACCTCATTTTTCCAGGGGCGTAACCCCGTTGACACCTTTCTAGACACCTACTTGATCGGCTAATTGTAAAGTGCAAAACTCTCGCAGGAGTAACAATTACTCGCAGTGGGTATCAGGATCCAACTATCTCATAGAAGATATGCAATCTCATTGCAAATTTCAACACTTGAAACTCCCGATAATGGTTTTTACCCCTAGCACTTATGACCTTGACTATAATCAACATATCATAAGCACTAGTCAAGTTCTACCCGTCATTTCTTGATTAATTAGACCCACCCATATGACCCTTGACTATAATCAACATAATCACATGACTGTCCTAATTAATCGTATCATATGCTGTGTAGGAAGACATTACTTAGCTACCGTACACTACGCCTTGACTATGATCAACATACGCAGCACGAATACTAAGTACTCTACTTCCTAAAATGACGGAGGATTGCGGATAGTTTTTAAGAAAACCTTTAACACTTTGAACTTGATATCGTTGTAGAATTAAATGGTTTTAAAAGGAGTGGCTTAAGCTCCGCATTTTGAAACTTTGCTTTTTCGTAAAAAGCCGAGTGGGTTTTAAATTCGATTCTACAACATCTTTAGGTTTATTTTCTTTCATTAATCACATTAATGAATGTCCCATCATTTAAGTTACCTAAGCATCACAGATAAATACAACGTACGCTTATGCCATCCGCATTCGCCACGAAGTCCCGTCATGCACCGTTAGGTTAGGTAACTAACGGCAGAGCGGGGCAGGGCTAGCGCGGGTGTAAAATATAAGCAACGTCTATTATATATCTCATATATAATATGTAAAGTATCTATCTTAGAATATAAAGTGATCACATCATAGAATATCAGCAGCAGAAAACAATATATGAAATATTGGATATACTAGGATTTCCGGGTTTTAATTTAAGCCAGTATAAAATATGGATTCCACGGTCGTGATTGTTAGTTGTATGTATGCCCTAGAGGCCATTATTGTACATATGATGTATATTATAGTGGATGCTTGGACATATATAGAGAGGACTTTCTTACTCGACATGATAGTATGCTATCTGGTTTCTCTTTATCTTAACATGTATGCTTGTCTCTTGATACTGTCTCATGGTTACATATTGGTAAAGCCCTTAGGATGTGTACTTGACTACCAGGATTATGATGCAGATCATACTAGTGGGGCCATGGTAGTCCATAAGTTCATCTTTTAATGTTCCTAGTCGTGGGTGTATCGAGACAGGGCATCGATATACCAGAGTAGACTAGCGTATATGCTTCTCGACCCATGAGATGGGCGATGGATGGTCCCATATCCATTGGTGTTTGACATCAGAGATGGTATATGGGTGCTCAGTGGAGACTGGGTACACTGGACGGACTCGCCGAGAGCTCCTAGATGGTATTATACCTGACGTCAGATAGCAGTTCTCTGGTGACACTGGTACAGG
This sequence comes from Agapanthus africanus, assembly GCA_030015575.1. Lineage (NCBI taxonomy): Eukaryota > Viridiplantae > Streptophyta > Magnoliopsida > Asparagales > Amaryllidaceae > Agapanthus > Agapanthus africanus. Next base: position 774,341,356 of record JASDDO010000022.1, read on the forward strand.
TTAGTCTGTAGACTCGAGATCGTCATAGAGTCTTGTCTGATTTGTTAGTTATATGTATGCCCTAGAGGCCATTACTATACATAGGATGTATATTGTAGTGGATGCTGGGATATATATAGGGAGGACTTTCTTGCTCGACATGATAGTACGCTATCTGGTTACTCTTTACCTTAACGTGTATACTGTTTGTCTCTCTGTTACATGTTGGTAAAGCCCTTAGGATGTGTACTTGACTACCTGGACTATGATGCAGATCATACTAGTGGGGACATGGTAGTCCATAAGTACATCCTTCAAAGTCCCTAGTCATGGGTGTATCGAGACGGGGCATCGATATACCAGAGTAGACTAGCGTATACCTTCTCGACCCATACAGATGGGCGATGGATGATCCCATATCCATTGGTGTTTGACATCAGAGATGATATACGGGTGCTCAGTAGAGACTGGGTACACTGGACGGACTCGCCGAGAACTCCCAGATGGTATTATACCTTACGTCAGATGGCAGTTCTCTGGTGACACTGGTACAGAGTAGTCTGTTGACCCGAGATCGTCATAGAGTCTTGTGTGGTTCCCACTGTGCTTTGATTTCCATCTTACCACGTCCAAGAGGGCGTGCAAAACGATGGTTTTTGGGTACAGTCCCGAATCACATGGAGGCAATGAGCGATAGGAGGGGATTCGTCTCTCCCGGTATAGGGAGTTGATGTTGCGCTGTGTTCGATTGGCTATAACCGGAAATCCCTGTCCAGGGTTGCTGAGATTTACTGGTAAGTGTTACCAGTAGTTTCTCGAACTGTTATAGGCCTCATATCGACACGACTTATCGAGCTATTGGGGTCTGACGTTTACCACCCCTAGGCGAGATATGCGACATATCAGACGATCAGACCGGACTGTACGGTAAGTGTTACTGGTTGGATTCACAGGAGTGTGAGTGGGCTTGCTCGTCGATCTTCTGATCGCTCAATACCCGGGTGGCCGTTACGTTTAGCAGACCGCTTGCGGCTTGTGGATGTTTGATATGATCATCATCCGCTGTCGGCGTATTGACGAGTCTTTAGAGTCCTACACAGAGGTTTCCTGGCTCAAGCGAAACGAAATAGGAGCGCATGTGAGATATGTGCGGGACCGAGAATAATGCGTGTATGTGATACCGTATTTCATTCTCGCGATGAATGTATCGAATGGTTATATGCGATATAACCTAGTTATCGAATCAAGGATTGATTCGATAAGTCGATACATTGAATATTAGTCGGTTATATGCGATATGGCCGGATCGTTAAATCAAGTGTTGATTTAATGATTTAATGCATAATTATATATTTGATATATTACTTTGCATTAACTAGTATTGGTTCATTTTAAATGGATTTTCTCACTTTTTGCGCACATTGTATATGTGATATACTTTTGTACACTTGTATGTATCATGTTTGATGATACATGCTAACTTGAGTATGTGTAAAGATTAAACCATGGTTGTGTAATGGTTAGGGTTTTCCTTTTGTTTTCTTATTCATTTATCTATTTATTCTTTTTGGAAAAATAATAAGCATAAAGGAAAATGGTGGCTTTCTTTGGAAGCATATTGAAGCTTCATGAAGCTTTGACCAAGTAACCATTTTGTCTCATGCTTAACCCTAACCATTCCATTTAACCATGATTAACTCTCTACACATTACCATGGTTAATTTTATGATAAGAATGATTTTATTATTCTTTTTTAGAACAACTTATCATAATATTATCTTCTTCTTCTTCTTCTTCTTCAAGATGAAGAACCTTGATTCCATCAATGGTGATTGATGAAAATGAGTGAGAAATCCAATTCTAAAGTGAACCCACTTCCTATTTCTTCATCCTCTACCTCTTGCCAAGTAGTATAGGGTGTTTCCTTCATAAGTTTTCATGGCTTGGTGAAGGTGGAGCTTGATCTAGTGATGCCTCGACGTAGATCATCTTCGGCATCGTCGTCGATGACCTAGCCCGCTTTTTCTCCGTTGAAGCCGATGCTAGAATCACGGTTCGATTTGGACAGCGGAGAGGACTTCATCATGGAGCTATGGAGGTGGAGAAATGGATCTACAAAGGTTGTATTTCCGTTCTTTTAGTTTAGTTGTAAACTAGTTGCTTTGGTCGCCTAGATTTCTACTTAACGATCCGTAGTCTAGGGTTTCTCGGCACCGTAAAGTTTGAAATTGGCATGGTTAATGCCTTGTGAGACCTCTTGAGAGTGCCTAGGAACCCTACAGTGGTATCAGAGCCTAGCTAGAGCCTTAGGCGAAGTCCAGACGACGTTTGAAATCCGAACGAACCGAAACCCTAACTCTCAAAATGCTCTCTGTCCATTTTTTAAAAATCTGGATTTTTCAATATTAAAAATATGCAGAAAATTCAGCAGGGTTTTTTTATGAATTACTGTGCAAAACGGAGTCCTAACTCCGTCAACCCGCGGCGGAACCGCGGCGTTACCCCACTTAACGCGGCGGTTCCGTGGCCATCTTGTTGATTTTTTCACCCCACTTTGCACAGTAATGTCAATGATTAACTCCTGTGTTTTCTGGGTAATTTTAATGTATACTTTACAGTTGAGTATTCTGGGGTTGTATTGGGACTCAAAGTTTCGATCGGATTATCAAATTTTGTCTGTGTGGTTTTCCGGATATTTTAGAATATGTTAAAAAGTTCGACCGGATATAAATACCCAACTTTTCCCCTGTCGGGAAATTTCCAAGTGTTGGATCTTTCCGTAGTTTAAAGACGTTCTAAGTAGTGCAAGTAACGCGATGGACCCTCTAGAAGACAACAAACCTTAACTCGATTATGTGACCGTCTTGAACTGCCCTTTGAACCTTCGGGTTTGGGGCAGTACGGCGTGCCACATGTGAGGCGTTGGCTTGACCCTTCTACGGCTGGACCGTTGGTACTGAGGCACGAACTGAATGTTGTTAGACTTATTTCATGTGTTGAGCTGTATCGGGAAAACTTGGGTGTTTGAATGTTCGATCGGAAAGTTTAACATTTTCTATTTATCTGGAATGGGATACAATACTTGGAATTCACAATTAGTTATGAGATAACTGAATGAATGTTATAAACATAGCACTTTAGTCTCACTTGATCGGTTGCCACGGAATTTTGATGTGATCAAAAGTCCGTCGCAATCACGTAGCGTACGCGGATATTCGCCGGGTAAACTTAATAGACAGCCTCACTCCATAGCCTCGACCAAGTGACTGTAGGAGAACCCCGTCGCCGAAAGCATCCGTCCGGGTGCTCGCGGCAGCGGTGTTCCGCCTTGGTGCACTTCGTCGACGGCATCGGGGGTGCAGCCGTCTACTAAAGTTTGCGACGAGCATTCGATCAGGATGTCGGGAATCTTGTTGAATTACCCGACTTGATATTGAAAAGTGTTTTCGATTTGGAGACTAAAATGCGGGGTTTATAATTGTTAGGCATGTGATGTCTAAGGAATTCATTTGATTAGGCATGTGATGTCTAAAGAGGTTGCGGATTCCAACTGTTGTAGTTTTACACTTTCTTTTCTGTGCCCGTAAGTGTAATATGTGATATCGCCGGTTTCGTTGCTATATGTCAACGACAATTGGGATGCGCATATTTACTTACGTTGATGACATGTGATGTTATGTGTTGCTGGATATGTTATATTGGATCGTCGTGTTTGAATAGCCGGGGTTTTTTATGTGAGATGAGTGTTTTTCATTTTCATTCATGTAAAAACTTGTATGTAATATTTTTTTTATTGGGGCACTTTCAGGTTGCGGAAGATGTCACCGTTTGTATATTATTTACTTTTCCGCACTAGGATAGACCCAAGGAGGGGAGCACAAGTAACCGGGTTCTGGAGTCCAGTGGGAGACCAACTCGAGGAGTCGAGTCCGGGTCTCCTAACTCTAGAATTGGTAGGGTTGCTTGCCGCTCTCGTAGGGGTGTAGGGGTGTGGGTTTGGCTATTCATCACGACCGTGGAATCCGTGTTTTATACTGGCTCGTATTGAAAACACGGACGTCCTAGTATATCCAATATTTCATATGTTTCTTCTGCTGCGATATCTGTGATGTGATCATGTGATATGTTCTGTGATGGATACTTTATATAGTATATATGATATATTATATAGACGTTACTTATGTTTTACACCCGCGCTAGCCCTGCCCCGCTCTGCCGTTAGTTACCTAACCTAACGGTGCACGAGGGGACATCGAGGCGAATGCGGATGGCATAAGTGTACGTCGTATTTATCTGTGATGTTTAGCTACTTTAAATGATGGGACTTCATTAATGTGATTAATGAAAATAAAAGAAACCTAAGATGTTGTAGAATCGAATTTCAAAAATAAAACTGGTAGCTACAGTTCTTGCTTTGCACAGAGGTATATGTGATATATCCTGCACCTTATTCGATGAGGAAAGGACCGAGATCCCTTCACCGGGAGTGACTCCTTTAGCAATAACTGGCAAATGCTACACACTCGGTTTGTCTTTTGATTGCTTTTAAGAGTTTTTGCTTTACACAGTGATATATATGATATATCCCGCACCTCATTCGACGAGGAAAGGACCGACGATCCCTTCACCGGGAGTGACTCCTTTAGCAAAACTAGAAAAGCCTCAAAAGCACTCCATTTTAAAATCATTTGATTCTACAACGATATCAAGTTCATTACGCAATAGGTTTTCACAAAAACCTGTCGTAGCCCTCCGTCATTTCAGATAAGTTGTATATAGTATTCATGCTGCATTTGTTGGCTTTCGTCAAGGTGCAGTGTGCGGTAGCTATATGCTGCTTATCTGCTGCATACGATGCGATTGGATTAGGGTAGTCGTGCGGCTTTGTTAGCTTTCGTCAAGGGTCGTGCGGGTGGGTTTAATTCAATCAAGAAATGTACGGGTTGAACTTGACTAGCGGGCTATGGTTTGTTGGCTTTCGTCAAGGTCATAGCACGTTAGGGGCAAAATATTATCGGGAATTTCAAGTGTTGAAATTTGCAATGAGATTGCATACCTTCTATGAGATAGTTGGATCCCGATACCCGCTGCGAGTAATTGTTACTCCTGGGAGAGTTTTACACATTACAATTAGCCGATCAAGTAGGTGTCTAGAAAGGTGTCAACGAGGTTACGCCTCTGGGAAAACGAGGTTTACATTAATTAGGTTCGTGCGAAAGCATGGGGGACCTCCCTTAAAGTACCGACACTGGCCTGGCTGAAAGATTGGCGAACTTGTAGTGTGTAATTAATCCCGGCTAGTCTTTCCTTTTAGGGTTTGAAGGAAGATTTGATAAAAAGCAGTGGGAGCCATCCTGATTAGATAAAATAATAACCAATCTATTCTTACAAGAGCGCACGCTGAGTGTTTTCTTCTCTCTCTCTTCAGGTAGCGACCATATCACGCCTTAATCAAGATAATAATACGGATTATTGACCGAACCCGCTTGTTATACTGAGCTGGGGAACGTTGGTCCCGCTCCAACTTATAATTGTTATAAGACAGAGCAGGAAATAGGGGATTACCAGAATTCCCGTGCCACCCAAACGAAGACAGTGCATACTGATGCATCATCTTCGGGTGTGTTCATTATACAGAACTATTTCTCAGTATTCTTTACGTCCTGGGTATGTGATACCAGATCAGGATCCCGCATATGTAATATGTTACATAGGGCTATAGAAAGGTAGATGACTGAGAACGGGTGATAAGTTTCATGAGGCAGAAAACGGGGCAAGTGTTGCAGCCAAGTCTGTTGGTCACTGTCACCCTGTATTCCAAATACATTGATTCTGAACGAATGTTATTAGATACCGAACCTAATATACAAAATCATATCTATCTCTTTATTAGTAAAGAAATGATAAAATTTTGTATAGTTGGATAATGTTTTGAACATTTCCTATATCAAAAGTTGATCGGTTCAGGCACGTTATCTAAAAGCATTAATGTTTTAAATCAAACTACAGTTCTTAGTATACAGAACACACACAAGAGGAAGAGTCCAGAAATGAACGAATCCTTCTTGAGGTATTGTAGACTAGGTCATATCAATGCGACCCGACTAGCTAGAGTTACATAAAGATGCATATTTAAATTAGTTTGAATTTACATCTTGTGAAACTCGCCAGTCATGTCACAAAGATAAGATGACCACAGCTCCGTTTACTGAAAACAGAGAAAGAGTTAGTAAACTCTTGGGATGATACATGATGATGTATGTAGGTCCCCTGTCTACAAATGCCAAGACCGGTTCTTTTTACTTCATTACATTCTCTGATAATCTCTCAAGATTCAGACATATGTTCCTGTTGAAACACAAGTCCGAACATTTTGAGATATTCACAGAATATAAGTTAGAAGTAGAGAACCAATACGGGTATAAGTATTATGTCCTTTGATGAGATCAAGGAGGAGAATAATTGAGCACGGAGTTCCTGGACCATTCTAAAGGAGAATGAGATTCTCTCTCAGCATTACTCCTCCGTATACACCATAGCACGATGGTATGTCGGGACGGAGCAGATACACCCTATATGATAAGGTGTGCTCTATGATGAGTACTACTGAGTTACCTGTTTCCTTTTGGGAGTTATGCGCTTGAGAAGCTGCATACCTATTGAATAGGGTTCAAATCAAATCAGTTGCCTACCACTTCATATTTGATATGATAAGGGAAGAGCCCATCTCTTAAGTTAGTTAAGATTTGGGGTTGTCCGGGCTATTTCTAAAAGCATAATCGGGACAAGCTCGAGGCAAAGGTCAGTTATGTAGAACTGGAAAGGTTCCAGCTATACAAACTGCAGCTGATGATTTGAAAGAACCGAAGGATTCAATAGTTACCAACGAACCTCAGCCTCTCCGCCGATCTAGTAGGGTTCCTCACCCACCTGAGAGATACTTCGGTTTCTCGATGACAGTGGGAGCGAGGATTGCATCATGAGATGATGACCCAACTAGTTTCGAGCTGGCCATCAGGAGTGGGACTCTGTAAGAATGGCTGGATGCTTAGTGATCTGAGATGGAATCCTTATACACCAACAAAGTATGGACTTTGGTTGCTATATCTGAAGGGTTAAATCCCCATCAGGAGCAAGTATATCTTGAGAAGATTACTTGGTGTACATGGAAAAGTTAAGACTTTCAAAGCTAGACTTGTTAAAGCTTTTCGTCATCGACCAGGCGTGGATAATGATGAAACCTTTTCAAGTGGCTATACTTAAGTCCATCCAGATCCTACTTGCCACGGCTACATACCATGACTACGATATCTGGTGGTTGGGTGTCATGACTGCTTTTCTAAATGATGTTTTGGAAGAGAGCGTCTATAAGTACACAGCCAGAGGGCTTCGTAGACAGTGGGAGCAGCGGAAACATGTGCAAGATGCTTTATAGGATAAAGCAGACATCGCGGAGTTGGAACGTCTGTTTTGATGTAATTGTCAAAAAGTTTGACTTCATCAAAATGGTAGATGAACCTTGTATAAACGAAAAGGTAGTAGGGAGTATAGTGACGATCCTCGTAGAGTACGTGGATGTCATGCTCTTGATAGGGAAGGAGTTTCCTATGCTACGCTCGGTCAATCTCCGTTTATCACAAGGATTCTCCATATAGGATCAAAGTGATACCTCCTAAATCCTGACTTATCATCAATGAGATAGATGTAATTGGATGTTAGGAATCTCACTAGTAGTAGTGAGATGGTATCAATCGATCCTGGGGAGAATCACTGGAAGTGTTCCAGGGTGATAAAGACGACTGAATGTCAGTCACAGGCATTGTCTTAATCCTCAGTAGAGGGACGATATGTTGGAAGTCTTCCAAGCTAGATACCGTGACATACTAGACGATAAAGGCAGGTTACATCGCTACTTAAGACGCTACCAAAGAGGCTGTTTGGGTGTATATTGGTTCATGAGATGAACTATGTTCCTCCCATTGTGTGACAATGGAGTTGTGGCTTATGCCAAGGAACGCAGGTCCCATCAGTGATCCAGACATATTCTAAGGCAGTATCACTTGATCATGGAGATGGTTGATCTCTAAGGGATCGAGGTTAGGAGAGTAGACTCAGAAGACAACACGGCGGATCCACTCACAAAGGCCTTTTCCCAGAGAGAGACTTTTATGGGATGGTTGAGTATGAGATACTGCGACCACTGCTATCAGATGGCCCTAGTGCAAGTGGGAGATTGTTAGTTATATGTATGCCCTAGAGGCCATTACTATACATAGGATGTATATTGTAGTGGATGCTGGGATATATATAGGGAGGACTTTCTTGCTCGACATGATAGTACGCTATCGGGTTACTCTTTACCTTAACGTGTATACTGTTTGTCTCTCTGTTACATGTTGGTAAAGCCCTTAGGATGTGTACTTGACTATCTGGACTATGATGCAGATCATACTAGTGAGGACATGGTAGTCCATAAGTACATCCTTCAAAGTCCCTAGTCGTGGGTGTATCGAGACGGGGCATCGATATACCAGAGTAGACTAGCGTATACCTTCTCGACCCATACAGATGGGCGATGGATGATCCCATATCCATTGGTGTTTGACATCAGAGATGATATACGGGTGCTCAGTAGAGACTGGTTACACTGGACGGACTCGCCGAGAACTCCCAGATGGTATTATACCTTACGTCAGATGGCAGTTCTCTGGTGACACTGGTACAGAGTAGTCTGTTGACCCGAGATCGTCATAGAGTCTTGTGTGGTTCCCACTGTGCTTTGATTTCCATCTTACCACGTCCAAGAGGGCGTGCAAAACGGTAGTTTTTGGGTACAGTCCCGAATCACATGGAGGCAATGAGCGATAGGAGGGGATTCGTCTCTCCCGGTATAGGGAGTTGATGTTGCGCTGTGTTCGATTGGCTATAACCGGAAATCCCTGGCCAGGGTTGCTGAGATTTACTGGTAAGTGTTACCAGTAGTTTCTCGAACTGTTATAGGCCTCATATCGACACGACTTATCGAGCTATTGGGGTCTGACGTTTACCACCCCTAGGCGAGATATGCGACATATCAGACGATCAGACCGGACTGTACGGTAAGTGTTACTGGTTGGATTCACAGGAGTGTGAGCGGGCTTGCTCGTCGATCTTCTGATCGCTCAATATCCGGGTGGCCGTTACGTTTAGCAGACCGCTTGCGGTTTGTGGATGTTTGATATGATCATCATCCGCTGTCGGCGTATTGACGAGTCTTTAGAGTCCTACACAGAGGTTTCCTGGCTCAAGCGAAACGAAATAGGAGCGCATGTGAGATATGTGCGGGACCGAGAATAATGCGTGTATGTGATACCGTATTTCATTCTCGCGATGAATGTATCGAATGGTTATATGCGATATAACCTAGTTATCGAATCAAGGATTGATTCGATAAGTCGATACATTGAATATTAGTCAGTTATATGCGATATGGCCGGATCGTTAAATCAAGTGTTGATTTAATGATTTAATGCATAATTATATATTTGATATATTACTTTGCATTAACTAGTATTGGTTCATTTTAAATGGATTTTCTCACTTTTTGTGCACATTGTATATGTGATATACTTTTGTACACTTGTATGTATCATGTTTGATGATACATGCTAACTTGAGTATGTGTAAAGATTAAACCATGGTTGTGTAATGGTTAGGGTTTTCCTTTTGTTTTCTTATTCATTTATCTATTTATTCTTTTTGGAAAAATAATAAGCATAAAGGAAAATGGTGGCTTTCTTTGGAAGCATATTGAAGCTTCATGAAGCTTTGACCAAGTAACCATTTTGTCTCATGCTTAACCCTAACCATTCCATTTAACCATGATTAACTCTCTACACATTACCATGGTTAATTTTATGATAAGAATGATTTTATTATTCTTTTTTAGAACAACTTATCATAATATTATCATCTTCTTCTTCTTCTTCTTCAAGATGAAGAACCTTGATTCCATCAATGGTGATTGATGAAAATGAGTGAGAAATCCAATTCTAAAGTGAACCCACTTCCTATTTCTTCATCCTCTACCTCTTGCCAAGTAGTATAGGGTGTTTCCTTCACAAGTTTTCATGGCTTGGTGAAGGTGGAGCTTGATCTAGTGATGCCTCGACATAGATCATTTTCGGCATCGTCGTCGATGACCTAGCCCGCTTTTTCTCCGTTGAAGCCGATGCTAGAGTCACGGTTCGATTTGGACAGCGGAGAGGACTTCATCATGGAGCTATGGAGGTGGAGAAACGGATCTACAAAGGTTGTATTTCCGTTCTTTTAGTTTAGTTGTAAACTAGTTGCTTTGGTCGCCTAGATTTCTAGTTAACGATCCGTAGTCTAGGGTTTCTCGGCACCGTAAAGTTTGAAATTGGCATGGTTGATGCCTTGTGAGACCTCTTGAGAGTGCCTAGGAACCCTACATGATTCCCACTGTGCTTTGATTTCAACCTTACCATGTTCAAGAGGACGTGCAAAATGGTGGTTTTTGGGTACAGTTCCGAGTCACATGAAGGCAATGAGCGATAGGAGGGGATTTCGTCTCTCCCGGTATTGGGGGTAGATGTCGTGCTGTGCTCGATTGGCTATAACTGGAAGTCCCTGGTCAGGACTGATTTGGAGATTTACTGGTAAGTGTTATTAGTAGTTTCTCGACCCGTTATGAGCCTTGTATTGGCCTAACTTATTGAGTTATTAGGGTCTGACGTTTACCACCCCTAGACTTGATATGCGACATCTAAGACGAAGAGACCGGACTGTACGGTAGTGTTACTGACAGGTTTTACAGGAGCTAGAGCAGGCTTGCTTGTTGATCATCTGATCGTTCAATACCCGAGTATCCGTTACGTCCAGCTAGTACCGCTGACGGCTTGTGGGTGCTTGATATGATCATCACCTACTGCCGGCGTATTGACGAGTTTTTAGAGTCCTACACAGAGGTTTTACTGGCTCAGGCAAAACGAAGTAGGAGCACATATGTGATATGTGCGGGACCGAGATTAATACGAGTATGTGATACCGTATTATATTCTCGCGATTTATTCGTATCGGTCGGTTATATGTGATATAGCCGGGTTATCGAATCAAGTGTTGATTCGATAAGTTGGTACAGATTATATTAGTCGGTTATATATGATATAGCCGGATTATTAAATCAAGTGTTGATTTGATAATTTAATGTATAATTTTATATGTGATATACTAGATTACATTAACTAATATTAGCTCACTTAAACATTTCTTTTTTCACTTATGTGCATATAATATATATGTGATGTATATTATTGCACACTTTTGTGTCATGGTTGATGATACATGCAACATGGGTGTATGAGACTTACACCATGATAAAGATAATGTAAGGTTTATTTATTTATAGTAATTCAATTATTAGTAGGAAATTTGTCACATGGCATGAAGCTTCATGAAGCTTTGAGACCCATTGACTTAGTCCACTAGTTTTGTCTTACACTAGATATTTGTTAACCCAACCATTATTTAAACTCATGGTTAAGTCTCTACATGAGTAATATTAGATATTTTTTTACCCATGGTTGCTATTCACTCTCACAACATTATCTCTCTTCATCTTCTTCTTCAAGCTCAAGAGCTCTCTAGCTTTTGAGCAAATGAGAAATATTAGTGAGAAAATCAATTCTAAAGTGAGCAAAAATCCTACTTCATCATCCTCTACTAGATTAGCACTTTAGTATAGGGTGTTAGCTTCACTAATCTCTTATTAGTGAAGTAGTAGCTTGGGTTAGTGTCTCCTTGATGTAGATCATCTTCGGCATCGAAGACTTCAAGCAAATTCGTTCCTTTCTTCTTGTGAAGCCATGTCAGAGTCCGGAAGATCACTACTTGGAGCGAAGGGACTACTACACGGAGCTATTGAAGTGAAGGACCGGTCTACAAAGGTTGTATTCCTAGTTCACTTAGTTGTAAAGTAGTTTACAATATGTTTCGTATGATTCTCTAGTTAAAGATTCTAGTTTAGGGTTCTTTAAAACTGCAGAAAATTATAAAATGGCATGGACGATACCTCCCGAAACCTTACTGTCGTTCATAGGAACCCTACAGTGGTATTAGATCCTAGCTAGAGAATTAGATGGATTGTGTTAGATTGCGAAATCGAAACAACTCCGAAACACCCGAATCCAAGACCCAGTTTCTGTCGTTTTTTAAACAGGCTCTAAATATTTTTTAAACAAATGCAGAAAGTTGTATAAGTTGCAACATGAACACAGTAAAAATTTTAGCCATCTCACCTTAATATGGCCGGCCACATGGCTATAAAATCCGGCCACCTTGGCCCCAATATGGAATTTTGGGTTGAAATTTTTACAGTGTTCTAATCTCTGGGTTTTGGGATTTCAGGTGTTGTTTGTTTTTGCTAAATTTGCATGTGATGTTATATTTCTGCAAAGGCAACTTGGAGTGTTTCGTAGTCGTAATTCTAATAGTTTTTCGGATTATTTTAGATGGTGTTAAAAAGTTCGATCGGATATCAAATACCCAATTTAACCATTGCCGGAAAATTTTCCAAGTGTTGGATTTTTCCTTAATTTAAAACTTTCAGAAAATCATGCAAGCGATACTGTGGATCCTCTAGAAGAACGAAACCTTAACTCGATTATGGGACCGTCAGAACTGCCACTAAACCCTAGGGTTTATGGTAGTTCAGCGGTGCCACATGTGAGGCATTGGTTGACCCTTCTACAGCTGGTTCATAGGAGCTGTGGCATGTACTGAGTATTTTTAAACTACGCTTAAGTGTTGAGCTTTTTAGGAAATTTTGGGTGTTTATTGATTCGATTGGAATGTTTAACGTCGTCTAGCTTTTTCTGGAATGTGATACAATATGTGGAATTCATATTGTTAGGCATGAAATCCAAAGTATTGGATATTTTGGGTTTATGATGTCTAAGGTTATTATGGATTCCAAATGTTGTAGTTTGACATTTTCTTCTGCGACCGTAAGTGTAATATGTGGTGTATCACCGGTTTCGTTGCTATATGTTAACGACAATTGGGATACGCATATTTACTTATGTTGATGACGTGTGATGTTATGTATTGCTGTGATATGTTATATTGGATCGTCGTGTTTTGAATAGCCGGGGGTTTTATGTGAGATGAGAGTTTTTATTTTCATTCATGTAAAATTCATTGTATGTAATATTCTTTTATTGTGGCACTTCCGGGTTGAGGATGATATCACCATTGTTGTATATTATTTACTTTTCCGCATTAGGATAGACCTAAGGAGGGGAGCACAAGTAACCGGGTTCTAGAGTCCAGTGGGAGACCAACTCGAGGAGTCGAGTCCGGGTCTCCTAACTCTAGAATTGGTAGGGTTGCTTGCCGCTCTCGTAGGGGTCTAGGGATGTGGGTTTGGCTATTCATCGCGACCGTGGAATCCGTGTTTTATACAGGCTCAAAATAAAACATGGACCTCCTACTATATCCAATATTTCATATGTTGTCTTCTGCTGCTGATATTCTGTGATGTGATCACTGTAGATTCTGAGACGAATGGCTATATATTATATATGAGATATATAATAGACGTTGCTTATGTTTTTCACCCGCGCTAGTCCCGTCCCGGTATATCGTTAGTTAAGTAACCTAACGGTGCATAACGAGACATTGTGGCGAATGCGGATGGCATAAGCGTACGTTGTATTTTCGTTTCTTCTGTAATACTTAGGAAGCATAAATGATGGGACTTCATTAATGAGATTAATGAAAGAAAAGAAACCTAAAAGATATTGTAGAATCAAATTTTCAAAAAGGATAGCTCTAGTTTTTGCTTTGCATAGCGGTATTCCTTGTAGAATATTCAGCACCTTATTCGATAAGGAAAGAGCCGAGATCCCTTCACCGGGAGTGACCTTTTTAGCGAAACTAGCAGATGCTATAACTCACTCGGTTTTGTTTTTGATTGCTTCTATAGTTGTTGCTTTGCATAGTGATATTTTTGAAATATCCTGCATCTTATTCGATAAGGAAAGAGCCGAAATCCCTTCATCGGGAGTGACCTCTTTAGCAAAACTAGTAAAAGCCTCAAAAGCACTCCTTTTCAAAAATCACTCGATTCTACAATGATATCAAGTTCATTACGCTCATGGTTTTCTTAAAAACCTGCGTAGCCTTCCGTCATTTCAGATAAGTACTACTTAGTATTCGTGCTACGTTTGTTGACTATGTTAAGGCGTAGTGTGTGGTAGCTGATTAGTGCTTATCTGCTAAAGCATGAGATACGATTGGATTAGGGTAGTCATACGACTTTGTTGACTATGTTAAGGGTCGTATGGGTGGGTTTAATTCAACCAGGAAATGACGGGTTGAACTTGGCTAGCACTTATGATTTGTTGACTATGTTAAGGTCATAGGGGCAAAAGCATTATCGGGAATTTCAAGTGTTGAAATTTGCAATGAGATTACATACCTTCTATGAGATAGTTGGATCTCGATACCCACTGCGAGTAAGAGTTACTCCTGAGAGAGTTTTACACATGACAATTAGCCGATCAAGTAGGTATCTATAAAGGTATTAACGGGGTTACGCCCCTGGGAAAACGAGGTTTATTTTAATTAGGTCCGTACGAAAGCATGGGGAACCTCCCTTAAAGTACCGGCACTGGCCTGGCTGAAAGATTGGCGAACTTGTAGAGTGTAATTAATCCCGGCTAGTCTTTCCTTTTAGGGTTTGAAGGAAGATTTGATAAAAACAGTGGGAGCCATCCTGATTAGATAAGATAAAAACCAATCTAATCTTGCAGGAGCATACGCTAAACTGTTTTCTTCTCTCTCTCTCCAGGTAGCGACCATGTCAGGCCTTAATCAAGATAATAATATGGATGTATTGACCGAACCCGCTTGTTATACTGAGCAGGGGAACGTTGGTTCCGTTCTTTCTTATAATTGTTATAATACTGAACAGGAAATAGGGGAATATCCGGATTTCTACGCCGCCCAAACGAAGAATAAGTATGGTGTTGCATCTTTTTCGGGTGTGTTAGTTATCGAGAACTGTTTCTCAGTTCACTCTACATCCTGGGTATTAGATACTGGATCGGGATCTCACATATGTAATATGTTACATGGGCTAAGGAAAGGTAGAGAACTAGGAATGGGTGATCATTCCGTAAGAGTAGGGAATGGTGCAAATGTTGCAGCCAAAGCAGTTGGCGAATATCACTTTGTATTACCAAATACCAATACATTGATTCTGAACGAATACTATTACATTCCGACCCTGATATGCAATCTTATATCAGTTTCTTTATTAAGTAAAGAAAGATATAATTTTGTAGTACAGGATAATGTTATTGTTGGAGATAGTGCCCTCAGAGTCAATTATTGGATCACAGGCACGTGATTGCAATGATTGAGGGAGGACCTATACCGGTAGGACAGTCTTACTCAAGATGATAGTATGCTATCTGGTTTATCTTTATCATCGTGTACTGCTTTAGGTGACCTTACAGGTCATTATTGCGCGTTGATAGAGCCCCTAGGATTCTTGCTTGACTGCCAGCAGTATGAGGGCGATCATATACGTGGGAGCTAGGGTCTATAAGCACATCCTTAAAAGGTCCCTAGTCGTGGGAGTTTCGAGACAGGGCATCGATTCTCCAGAGTAGACTAGTGTATACAGTCGAGACCCCGACAAGGGGTGGTGGCCGGTCTCATAAGCCACTGGTGTCAGTTGGTTCACCTAAGATGTATACATGTGCTCATTGGGTTATGAGTATACCGGACAGGACTCACCGGGAACATGCTAGTTGGTCTTATACCTGACGTCAGATAGCAGTTCCCTGGTGACATGTGTACAGGTTAGTTCATCGACCTGAGGTCGTTATTTGTCTCGTGTGAGTTCCCACTGTACTTTGATTACTACCCTACCACGCTCAAAGGAGACGTGCAAACAGGTTTTAGTTGGGTACAGTCCCGAGCCACATGGAGGCAGTGAGCGGATCTGTAGGAATTCGTCTCTCCTGGTATTGGGGGTGAGATCGCGCTGTGTCTAGGAGAGCCCTTATACGAAGTCCTTGGCCAAGGGAGGAGATTTACTGGTAGGTATTCCAGTAGTATCTCAGGGTGTTCTGGGCTACACTCCGACATGACTTGTACCGCTATTGGGGGTCTGACTTTTACCAACCCCCTAGGCCCGCCATGCGATGCTCATAGACGAACGGACCGGACTGTACGGATATTGTCACTGACAGGCTCAGTAGGGTGTCAGGATGAGTTCGCTCAACGACGTCCAGAGGTGGGAGCCCGTAAAAGAACCCGGCGATGTGGTGCCCGTTCCGACGAGAAGATGAAGACCGGAGATTCCGCGAGGAGATCGGAGTGGAGGCCGAAGACCGAAGGACACGGATCGCTCGGTATAGCTCTCTACTCTTTTTCTAGTTTGCTAGAGTTAGATTAATGGCCCGATCCGGGATTTTAGTGCGCGGTGGTGCCGGTTTCTGGTTTTTAGAAAAGTTTCGTTTCCGCATTCCGGTGTCGGATTGACGGCCGGGGCGCCGCCGTGCACTTACAATGGTATCAGAGCCACACCATTAACCTAGTTTAGCTTGCTCTAACGTGTTTAAAGTTCGATCGAACGGATTTTCCGAAAACCCGATTTCGAGTGCATCAGTTTTCTGTCGATTTGTTTTTGGCTCAGAAAAATATTTGGTACATTGCAGAAAGTCGTGCAGGAAATTCTAAGACTACTGTAGAAATTTGGTCACATGACGTCATAGTTCCACCGCGGAACCGCGGCCAAACCCATGCATTGGCCGCGGTTCCGCCGCCACTTTGACCCCTCTCTGCACCAAATTTCTATAGTAGTTTTATGACATGGAAATGGGGTTTTTGGAATATTCTTTTTGGGCCCAGATTTTTTTTGAGTGCTACAGTAGTGCTTGGGGCCCACTTCGGTAAATTTTATCGATCGAAAATTTTAAACATGTTAGTTCACAATATTTACATTATATCTGCGACCGTGAATGTCATTTGATCAGTAAATCTTGTCTAACTGTTATAGCCCTTTTAGACGGATTTGCGAACGTGACATTCACGTTGATGTTCTGTGTTGTGCTGTGATGTTGCGGATCGGTCGGTAGGGATAGCCTGGCTGCAGTGGTAGTACAGTTTCGTTTCATTATGTACATTTGATATTGCGGGGTGAGCGTCCGACATGTGGACTATCGTCACTGCCTGTTTGTATATTATTCTTTTGGGGCACGACCGGGCTGAGGTCGATGTACCCTTGTATGTATATTTTACTTTCTGTACTAGGATTACCCCGTGGAGGGGTGCACGGATAGCCGGGTTCTAGAGGGCAACGGGCCCGCATCTCATGGCATTGAGACGGAGGGGGCTTCACTCTAGAATTGGTGGGCTATTCGCCGCACTCGTAGGGGGTATAGGTTGACCTAGGAGGGGTGCCCAAGTTACCGGATTCCGTAAAGTGCTGGGTGGTCCATACACGTTGTTGAAAGGGCTGCCTTGCTTCAGGTTTTGGTGGGTAACTTGCCGCGCCCGTAGTGGTCTAGGATTTCATTGCACAGGCTATCCACACGACCAGGGGAACGTCGGGTTTCAGTAGCGGCTCTATGAAACCCGGGGATCCCAGATATCTGTATTGTTCTGTGATGCTAGTTACATTTCTGTGATGTTGCATTTTATCACGCCTCGAGCGAATATTATATATTGATATATATACTAGTAGATGTTGTATATGTTTTGCATCCGCGCTAGTCCAGTCCCCGCTCTGTCGTTAGTTAAGTAACCTAACGGGTGATGACGGGACCCAGTGGCGAATGCGGATGGCATATACGTACATCATTATTTTCGTTCTTTATTGGTGTGATCAATTGATGGGACTGCATTGATTCGGATCAATGCAAGCTAAACAAACCTATTCTGATGTTGTTGGAAATTTTTTCAAAAAGCTGTTATTGCAAGGATGTTATCTTTTGTTTTGCACAATGGTATTCGGTTATGAATATCCAGCACCTCAGTCGACGAGGCAAGGGCCGAGATCCCTTCACCGGGAGTGACCCCTTGGACAGAAGTTTGCGTCAGGGTAATAACTTCACTATAGCCGATTAATTTTGCTTTGCATCGTGGTATTCAGTTGGAATATCCTGCACCTCATTCTACGGGGAAAGAGCCGAGATCCCTTCACCGGGAGTGACCTCTTTAGCAAAGGTTTTCGTCACTATATTTTTATAAAAGCTATCCAGTTCCTTCAACGATATCAAGTTCATTACGTTAAAGGTTTTCGCCAGAAACCATTCGTAGCCCTCCATCATTTTAGTTAAATATTCGGTAGTATTCAAGCTATATATTTTGACCTCACGCCAAGGCATAGTGATTGGTAGCTGCCGGATATTTATCTGTTGCATAGATAGAATGCGTTGGTTTGAGACAGTCGTACTGCCATTTTGGCCTACGTCAACGGTAGGTACGGGTGGGTTCAAATTAACCTGGATAATGATGGGTAGAACTTGACATGTGCCTTATGACATTTTGACCTCACACCAAGGTCATAAGAGCATGGGGCAAAAATCACATCGGGAGTTTCTAAAGAAACTGAAACTTGCCAGATATGCACATACCTTCTGGAGTGTGATAACGTGAGTGGATTCCGTCACGTTATCATGCGATGATAGTTGGATCCTGATTCCCACTGATGAGTTGGTTTACTCCTCGGGTGATCCCGACTAATTCTTCTTTCAGGTTTGGAGGAGAATTTGACGGTACAGTGGGAGGTTTCCTGATTAGATAAAGTGATAACCATTCTGATCTAGGTTAGAGTGCACGCTGAGTGTTTCTTTTCTCTCTCTCTTTGGCAGCGACCATGACCCGACCTTAGACTATGACTCAGTGACCAAGTTGACCGAACCTTCTTATAACACTGGCTTTTGGATTGTCAGAGTTGCAAACCTCATTGCCACTCCTACTTTTACCCTTTTCTCCAGGACACCCCGTATTACTACGAACGTCCACTTCCATTGGATAAAACCATCGTATGGTTATATACGAACTCGAAGGAATTTATTCGAGGACGGTTTCCGGTTCTGGAGAAAACGAATAGGACTATTCAGTTGTCTTTTCCTTTTACCTTCTCTCAGATTGCGAGTACTCCTTGGTTTAGGAGATAGTACACCTATTACGCAAATTGGATAGTCTTCTTCCAAACCTTAGGCTGGTGCCGAACGGTGGGGAATGAAGAAAACCAATTAGCATAACGATGGTGTACAGAAGGTATTAAGTAAAGAAATATCAAGGGATTAGTAAGAGGGCAAAGTAAATTGCGACTGTCACGACCAAACCAAGTATTTCTTCGCCAATCCTAAATCACCTTTGTATTTCTCCGGGACACTCCGTATCACTACGAAGATCCACAATTTATTGGATAATCCATCGTATGGTTATATACGAACTCGAAAGGAACTTGTTCCAGTTCGGGGATGGATTCTGGTTCAGGAGAAATAGGAATAAGGTTTTATTCAGTTGTCTTTTATCTTCACCTTCTCTCGCATTGCGAGTGCTCCTAAGATTAGGACAATACACCCATTATGCTTATTGGATAATCTTCTTCCAAACCATAGGCTGGTTCCGAATGGTAGGGAAGGAAGAAAACCATTTGGCCTAAAGGGGTGTGCAGAAGGTAACGACTAAAGACATATAAAGGGATTTGGAGAGATGGCAAAGAAATATACGGTTACAGTTGTGAATCTGGATAATGGAAGAGGCATTACTAAGAATACCCGGATACCCCATCGAAACATTTCAATATTTCAGTTTCACTGTGTATTGTTAAAAGAAAACTGATTTCCCAATTAGCCCTTACTCCAGAGTATGTATTTACCAGGTATGATTCTCACATCTGTATGGTTTTACAGATGATGAGTGGGAGTAAGTTATTGGGAATTAGGTGATCATCCTCATTATATCGGAATTCGTTGTAATTGGTGATGTTTGAGGAAATCGCCTGGGTTGTTTGCCGGACGGCAAATATTTGGTTTTGAATATCTGTCGTTGTGCACCAATTTCAAATTGATATATCTGTACGTCTATTTTTATAGAGTGAGATATACCTTTTTGAAATTATGTCTATGACATTTACCTATATCAGTGGATGGTTAGGTAAGGAGTATTGAACAACGGTGTAATTCTTCTTAACCATAAGTACAGTTTTCAACCTACGACACACGGGGAATGAGGTATTAAACTCAGGGGACTTATACAGAGTATTGTATGTTGTCCAGTGTCCATTAGGACAGAGGGGTTGGTCTTCGTACTATATTCGGTTTACTTATGACTTCTCCAGTTTTTAGACATGTGAACACAAGGTCCAAGTTTTGAGAAGTTATAGGTATATGAATAAAGTAGAGAACCAGAAGTTGCAAGTATCGGGATTCTTCAAGGTGATCGAAGATGTAGATGCTTATGTATGGTATTCAGTTGATAGTAATGATTAAGAGAACTTGCTTCTCTTTCAGGTTACTCATAATTGGAAGCACTCCTAAGTTGAGTAACGCTGATCAGCCTCTCTCCATTTACTTGACATGCACTGGAGACAGCTCCATGATTTGAATCTGGTTCAATTAAATCGGTGCTTCTGTTCTGTATTGGATACAGAACAGTTCATATCTTAACGATGTTAAGGTACGGGGAGTTGTCCGGCTTATGCTTAAAACCAGACTCTGGATAACTCAAGGCACGTTTCTGTAATGGCTGTTTGTGGGTTGACCCAGACTATGACGAGGGTTGACTTTCTACCATCAGGAAGATCAATAGTGATATTGTTCTTGACTCGCCACAGTTTTAATAAAAATGGATTTTTTCAGAAAACAGAAGTGGGAGTATGGTAGAACTGGAAGTGATTCCAGAACCGCAAACGATTACTGAAGATTTGATAAGAACCTAAAGATTCAATCTGGTTTGACATTCCATTGGCCACTCCGCATATATGGTGGGTAACTTCAGGCGCTCGAGAGGTACTTCGGTATGCTCAAGGACGGTGGGAGGGAGGTTCTTGTTTACCCAGACTTGCCATTGCTGTTGTTCCAGACTGTGAGACCCGGAAGGAGAATGAGTATAGCGTCGTTCTAAACTAGCTTTAGAAGTGCACGTGTATATGACTCTGCCATAGGGTTGTCGTAGTCAGTGGGAGCAGTGGAAGCATTGGTGGACAAGTGGCTTATGTCTATTTATAGACTAAAGCAGATACAGCGGAGATATATCATCTATTTCTGATGTGACAGTCATAGGTTTGACTTCATCAGAATAGGGGATGGATCTGTTAAGAAGGTAGTTGGGTGTGATGTCCTGGTATTTGGATAACATACACAGAATAGGGAGTGATATTCCTATACTACGATCGGTTATACTTTGGTTGTCACACAGTGGTTTCTCCACATGGGACTTGGATATAATATCAAGACATTCTGGTTACTAGATCTATAGATCTAGATTTGGGTGGTTTCCCAATCAGGGTACTTAGACAGCATTCTAAGAGTTTTTTAGAATGGACGACTCCTGGCACGGTAGTATACCTGCAGGTGATGGAGTCACCCTCTCTAAAGGAGTCTTACAGACTAAAGGGGAGAGGGATGTGCATGATTGGCAGATCACTTGCTTAGGCAATTGAGTCAATCATGAGATGTCAAGTACCACACCAGATATTGTTTTTGCACGAGATGCAATATGTTGATATTGATCCAATCCTGGAGAAACGATCAGAAGCAGTTTTAGAACATAAGTGGATGTTCTAGGGAAATGATAACAACAGCCTCATTTAGGAGACAATTATCATTCCAGGCTTCCAAGGTGACATGGATGACAGAGAGGTTGTCAGAGTTATAGTTCTCCCTCTGAAGAGGGGCAGTATTTTGGACAGGTGGTCCAGGCGGATACTGAGAGAGGCATGGTGCAGGATACTGATTAAGTTCAGTTGACGATACAGTCTAAGAAGTTTGGATTTGGAGTTCACTTATGAACTAGGTCCCATCATACATCCAAACATATTCTAAGACAGGTATTGCTCATTTTGGGAGATGGTTTTCTCCGCGAACTTGAGATAAAGAGAGACATAGAAAGAAACATCACAGCGGATCCACTCACTGAGGCTATTCCTCAAACGCAATAGTTTCACAAACGAGCTTTGTGAGATTGACTAGTAGAGAAGTTGGGTGTTCGGTATCACACGGGCTGTGAGTATGCGACATCGCAATAATTAGCCTTGAGTGCAAGTGGGAGATTTTTGGAGATAGTGCCCTCAGAGTCAATTATTGGATCACAGGCACGTGATTACAATGATTGAGGGAGGACCTATACCGGTAGGACAGTCTTACTCAAGATGATAGTATGCTATCTGGTTTATCTTTATCATCGTGTACTGCTTTAGGTGACCTTACAGGTCACTATTGCGCGTTGATAGAGCCCCTACGATTCTTGCTTGACTGCCAGCAGTATGAGGGAGATCATATACGTGGGAGCTGGGGTCTATAAGCACATCCTTAAAAGGTCCCTAGTCGTAGGAGTTTCGAGACAGGGCATCGATTCTCCAGAGTAGACTAGTGTATATAGTCGAGACCCCGACGAGGGGCAGTGGCCGGTCTCACAAGCCACTGGTGTCAGTTGGTTCACCTAAGATGTATACATGTGCTCATTGGGTTATGAGTACACCGGACAGGACTCGCCGGGAACATGCTAGTTGGTCTTATACCTGACATCAGATAGCAGTTCCCTGGTGACATGTGTACAGGTTAGTTCATCGACCTGAGATCGTCATTTGTCTCGTGTGAGTTCCCACTGTACTTTGATTACTACCCTACCACGCTCAAAGGAGATGTGCAAACAGGTTTTAGTTGGGTACAGTCCCGAGCTACATGGAGGCAGTGAGCGGATCTGCAGGGGTTCGTCTCTCCCGGTATTGGGGGTGAGGTCGCGCTGTGTCTAGGAGAGCCCTTACATGAAGTCCTTGGCCAAGGCAGGAGATTTACTGGTAGGTATTCCAGTAGTATCTCAGGGTGTTCTGGGCTACACTCCGACACGACTTGTACCGCTATTGGGGGTCTGACTTTTACCAACCCACTAGGCCCGCCATGCGATGCTCATAGACGAACGGACCGGACTGTACGGATATTGTCACTGACAGGCTCAGTAGGGTGTCAGGATGAGTTCGCTCATCGACGTCCCTTTTGGTCAATACCTGGTAGCCCGTTACGTATGGCTAATACCTCTGACGTGCTAGTGGTTAAATCCACAGCCAAAGTATTGACGAGTCTTTAGAGTCCCCCACAGACCGTTTTCTCAAGTTTCGGGCGAAACGCTGTAGAGGCCGTATGGAGATATGGCAGGGTTTGATCAGATAGTATGCGGGTGCTCGTTAGGTTACGAGTACACTGGACAGGACTCGTCGGGAACTGATTGGTTGGTACTATACCTATCGTCAGTTATCAGTTCCCAGGTGACATGAGTACAGCTTAGTCCGCTGACTTGACACTGTCACTTCGCCTCGAGTGTGTTCCCACTGTACTTTGATTACTACCCTACCATGGCTCAAAGGAGTCGTGCAAACAGGTAGTAGTTGGGTGCAGTCCCAAAGCACTTGGAGGCAGTGACGGTTAGACAGAATTCGTCTCTCCCGGTATTGGGGCTGGACATCGCGCTGTGTCTAGGAGAGCCATTACACAAGTAGTCTCTGACCAGGGCAAGCGAGATATACTGGTAGGTTTCCAGTGTTATCTCAGGGTGTTTTGGGCTACACTCCGACACGACTTGTACCGCTATTAGGGGACTGACGTTTACCGCCCCCTAGGCCTGCCATGCGATATGCTCAGACGAACAGACCGGACTGTACGAAGATTGTCACATTCAGGCTCAGTAGGAGTTCAGATGGGTTTCACCTCGTCCGTCTTCTTATCCGCATCTACCTGGGGGCCGTTACGCACAGCTAGTGCCGCTTGCGGTCTGTGGTTAAACCCACTGCCAGCGTAGTGTCGAGTCTTTAGAGTCCCACACAGAAAGCTATTCGCCTTTAGGCAAAAGAGTAGAGGTCGCATGGTTTTGCGACAGGGTTCGGTCACATCCATGCACTTGTGCACGTTTAGTGTCCGGACAGTTAACACTAGCGGGCTTTAGTTTAAGCCAGATCCTAGTGCACGTTTTGGGATTGGTTTTATCTCGTTTGTATTCGTGTTCCTCGGAACGCGGATGCGGGTGTGTATGCACAGTTGACAGAGAGACAGAGGCAGAGGATTCTCATTGGGGTTGTTGACTGTTGGCTGTTGACTTTTGCTAAAACCCTAATGAGAATATGAAATATGATTAACAATAATATTAATTAAGTATTATAGTGACATGGTTGTTGAGGGGTTGACTTTGTTGACTTGTTGACTTTGTTGACCGGTTGACTAGGTTGGATTAGTTGACCATCATCATTACAATGGCTATCATTTCATGGCAAAGACTTTTGCTTGCTTGTTTCTTTTTGCAAAATGAGTGCATGAAATGATATGGCCATTTTGACTTGAACCATCATATAATACTCAATTACTATTATGAGTTATCATGATTTTGGATTATGAGAGCTTGGAGGCAAAAGGTTTGCTCATTCTCTCATTTGCTTTCTCTCTCTTGCTTGAGCTCTCCCTCTTCCTCTTGCTCTCTCTCTAGTCTATGGTTCACTTGTCTCATGTGTTGAGAAGCAAGAACCATAGAGATAAAACCCAATACACTCCTCTACTCATCCTAGTTCACAAGGTTTAGCAAACCAAGTGTTCTAGTTTCTTCTAGTTTGAAGTGAAGCCAAAGGTAGAAGCTTTCAGGTGGATCTATCTTCGGCGCAAGGAGACGACGAGGTGAGGCCGATCCGACCACCGCAAGGAGTTGAAGACGAAGGAGTTCAAGTTAAGGTATAACCACCTAACCGAGTAGGTAAAACTCTTGTTATGATTGTTAGATAGTTGTTTAACAAAGATCCGTATTTTGAGTCCATGTTACCACCTCTAGAAAAATTGTTTTTCATCATTTCCGCAAGCCCGTAAGTACCGGGAGAGGTAACGTGGACTTACACCTTCCCGGCCGGACTTTTCCGATGGAGGGGCTAATTTGCAAGTTTGCAAATTAGCTTTGTGGAGGGGGTTATTTGTATATGTGGCTTCAAGATGGTTGTAGCATCATGAGATTCCTTTTGAATCACTTCTTTTGCATTTATTGTGATGGTTGATGAAGGGATTGATTTGGAAATGGTGTGACTATTTTTTTCTTCTTCCAATTATCACACATTTCCCACTTGCTTTTCTTCTTGAATATTTCCCTCCACCATTTGAGATGAGGGGCCGGCCACTTGAGTGAGAGGGATTCATTCGATTATATCAAGTTCACTACATTCACGGTTTCGCCAAAACCATTCGTAGCCCTCCGTCGTTTCATATCAATATCCAACAGTATTCAAGCTGTGTTTGTTGGCCTTAGTCAAGGCACAGTGTTTGGTAGCTGGTGGGTATTCATATGTTGCATAGATAGATGCGTTGGTTTGGGACAGTCGTATTACCTTGTTGGCCATAGTCAAGGGTATATACGGGTGGGTTCAAATCAACCTGGACAACGACTGGTAGAACTTGACATGTGACTTATGATTTGTTGGCCCTAGTCAAGGTCATAAGAGCATGGGGCAAAAATCCACATCGGGAGTTTCAAAAGAACCTGAAATTTGCTAGCGCTGCATTCCATTTGGAGTGTGATGATTTTGGTAGGATTCCTTCAGTTTTGTCACGCGATAATATTTGGATCCCGATCCTACTGTGAGTATATTCTTGTAGGGTTGCTAGGCACGCGCACAAGGGTCCACGAGGCATCAACCATGCCCGATTAAAAAATTAGTCGTGCCGAACAACCCGAAGCCGGATCTTTAAACTAGAGATTAGGCGAAAACAAGTATGCTAAACACTTTAACACTAAGTGAGAGGGATTACAACCTTTGTAGATCCGGTCCTTCACTTCATAAGCTCCGTGTTGTGGTCCCTTCGCTGCGATCATCGGGTTCCGGACTCTCGAGAGGTTCCACGAAGAGAAAGATGCAGTCTTGCTTCCGATCTTCGATACAAAGATGATCTACCTTGAAGTTTCGTTAACACAAGCTAACACTCACTAAAATGAAGTGAACACCCTCATCTAAATGGCAAGGGAAGATGAGGATGATGAAGTAGGATTTTTGCTCTCTTTTATAATCTTTTTCTCACATATTTTCATCACAAAATATCAAAGTAAGAAAGCTTTGCAAAAGGAGGAAGAAGAAGAAGAATAGTGATTCATTTCTTTTGTGATGAATAATGAAAGGATTAATATGATAAATAATGCAACCATGGTTGACTTAACCATTGTAGAGAATAAACCAAGGGCTAGGGTTTGGGTTGGGTTAAAAGTGAGTCACACAAAAATATCAAGACAAATATCTTTATCATGACAAAAAGAAACCTTCTAGAATCTACTAGAAGTCTTAACCCTAATCCAAACCCTAATCATGTTTAAACTCCACTAAACATGTTGCATTAGTTATCATATCATGTTACAATATTATATATCACATATATAATATTTATCGTAACAAAATAAAATAATACAATCAATATATATCGCATATATATCAATGGATTACCCGAGTGAGAAAAAGAATCTTTTAGTGAGCTAATATTAGTTAATGTAATTTAATATATCATATATATTATTATACACTAAATTATCGAATCAACACTTGATCCGACAATCCGGCTATATCGCATATAACCGACTAATATTTATCCGTACCGATTCATCGAATCAACACTTGATCCGATGACCCGGCTGATATCAAATATCGCGAGAATAGAATACGGTATCTCATATCGTATTATCCTCGGTCCCGCACATATCACATATGTGCTCCTACTCCGTTTTTCCTGAGCCAAGAAACCTCTGTGTAGGACTCTAAAGAATCGTCAATACGCCGGCAGTAGGTGATGATCATATCAAACACCCACAAGCTGCAAGCGGTCAGCTAAACGTAACAGCTACCCAGGTATTGAGCGCTCAGAAGATCAACAAGCAAGCCTGTAATTCTCCTGTGAATCCAAACAGTAACACTCCCGTACAGTCCGGTCTCGTCGTCTGATATGTCGCATATCTCGCCTAGGGGTGGTATACGTCAGACCCCAGTAGCTTGATAAGTCGTGTTGATATGAGGTCTATAACAGTTCGAGAAACTACTGATAACACTTACCAGTAAATCTCAACAACCCTGGCCAGGGATTTCCGGTTATAGCCAATCGAACACAGCACAACATCAACTCCCTATACCGGGAGAGACGAATCACCTCCTATCGCTGTTGACAGAGGCAGAGGATTCTCATTGGGGTTGTTGACTGTTGGTTGTTGACTTTTGTTAAAACCCTAATGAGAATATGAAATATGATTAACAATAATATTAATTAAGTATTATAGTGACATGGTTGTTGAGGGGTTGACTTTTTTGACTTGTTGACTTTGTTGACCGGTTGACTAGGTTGGGCTAGTTGACCATTATCATTACAATGGCTATCATTTCATGGCAAAGACTTTTGCTTGCTTGTTTCTTTTTGCAAAATGTGTGTATGAAATGATATGGCCATTTTGACTTGAACCATCACATAATACTCAATTACTATTATGAGTTATCATGATTTTGGATTATGAGAGCTTGGATGGCAAAAGGTTTGCTCATTCTCTCATTTGCTTTCTCTCTCTTGCTTGAGCTCTCTCTCTCTTCCTCTTGCTCTCTCTCTAGTCTATGGTTCACTTGTCTCATGTGTTGAGAAGCAAGAACCATAGAGATAAAACCCAATACACTCCTCTACTCATCCTAGTTCACAAGGTTTAGCAAACCAAGTGTTCTAGTTTCTTCTAGTTTGAAGTGAAGCCAAAGGTAGAAGCTTTCAGGTGGATCTATCTTCGGCGCAAGGAGACGACGAGGTGAGGCCGATCCGACCACCGCAAGGAGTTGAAGACGAAGGAGTTCAAGTTAAGGTATAACCACCTAACCGAGTAGGTAAAACTCTTGTTAGGATTGTTAGATAGTTGTTTAACAAAGATCCGTATTTTGAGTCCATGTTACCACCTCTAGAAAAATTGTTTTTCATCATTTCTGCAAGCCCGTAAGTACCGGGAGAGGTAACGTGGACTTACACCTTCCCGGCCGGACTTTTCCGATGGAGGGGCTAATTTGCAAGTTTGCAAATTAGCTTTGTGGAGGGGGTTATTTGTATATGTGGCTTCATGATGGTTGTAGCATCATGAGATTCCTTTTGAATCACTTCTTTTGCATTTATTGTGATGATTGATGAAGGGATTGATTTGGAAATGGTGTGACTATTTTTTTTCTTCCAATTATCACACATTTCCCACTTGCTTTTCTTCTTGAATATTTCCCTCCACCATTTGAGATGAGGGGCCGGCCACTTGAGTGAGAGGGATTCATTTTGTGAAGGGCTTCATTTTTTTGTATGAGGAAAAAATCTTCATCTCATTCCATGCTTGAAAAATGAGAGCTCCATTCTTTTTCAAAGATCATTTCTTCTCTGCTCCATCATCAAAGGCAACTTCGCTACCCGCTTGAGACAAGCATTCTACACTTCATCTACAGCACTCCTTGGGCACGTCGGCTCGCCAACTTCGTACCCGAGTTGCCTCGGTCCAGAGGTGGGAGCCCGTAAAAAAACCCGGTGATGTGGTGCCCGTTCCGACGAGAAGATGAAGACCGGAGATTCCGCGAGGAGATCGGAGTGGAGGCCGAAGACCGAAGGACACGGATCGCTCGGTATAGCTCTCTACTCTTTTTCTAGTTTGCTAGAGTTAGATTAATCGCCCGATCCGGGATTTTAGTCCGCGGTGGTGCCGGTTTCTAGTTTTTAGAAAAGTTTCGTTTCCGTATTCCGGCGTCGGATTGACGGCCGGGGCGCCGCCATGCACTTACAGTTATGAATATCTTCCTGAATCAAAAGTTGATTGGATCAGGCTCATTAATTAATGGTATATACGTTCTAAATCAAACCGCCATTCTTAACATACAAAACACACATAAGAGGAAGAGTTCAGAAATGAACGAATCCTTCTTGTGGTATTGTAGACTAGGTTATATCAATACGACACGACTAGCTAAGTTACATAAGGATGGATATTTGAATTCGTTCGAATTTTCATCTTATGACACTTGCCAGTCATGTCTCAAAGGCAAAATGACCAAAACTCCGTTTACTGGACATGGAGAAAGAGCTAGTGAGCTCTTGGGACTGATACATAGTGATGTATGTGGTCCCTTATCTACACATGCCAGGAATGGTTTCTCGTATTTCATTACATTCACTGACGATCTCTCAAGATATGGACATGTGTTCCCGTTGAAACACAAATCTGAAATTTTTGAGAAATTCAAAGAAATATAAGCATGAAGTAGAGAACCAAACGGGTAAAAGTATTAAAATCCTTCGATCTGATCGGGGAGGTGAATACTTGAGCATGGAATTCCATGACTATCTAAAAGAGAATGGGATTCGCACCACAACACAACGGTGTATCGGAACGGAGGAATCGCACCCTATTAGATATGGTGCGCTCTATGATGAGCACCGCTGAGTTACCAATTTCCTTTTGGGGTTATGCGCTTGAGACAGCAGCATACTTATTGAATCAAGTTCCATCTAAATATGTACCTATCACACCATATGAGATATGGAGTGGGAAGAGACCATATTTTAAACGAGTTAAGATATGGGGTTGTCCGGCCTATGTCAAAAGGCAAAATCCGGACAAACTCGAGGCACGGTCAGTTCTTTGCAAGTTTGTGGGATATCCAAAGAATTCACAAGGATATATTTTCTACCACGCTGAGGAGCAAAATGTGTTTGTTTCTCAATAAGCCACCTTTTTAGAAAAGGAATTTCTTGTAAAAGAAATTAGTGGCAAAGGGCTAGAGCTAGAAGAAGTTCCAGCAGCACAAACTGCAACTGATGATTTAGTGGAACCAGAGAATTCGATAGTTTCCAACGAACCTCAGCCTATCCGCCGATCTAGTAGGGTTTCTCATCCACCTGAGAGATACTACGGTTTTCTCATTGATGGTGGAAGCGAGGATTGCATCATGGAGGATGATGACCCAACTAGTTTCGAGCAGCCCATCACGAGAGGGGACTCTGTGAAGTGGCTGGATGCAATGCAATCTGTGATGGAATCCATGTACACCAACAAAGTATGGACTTTGGAAATTGCTCCTGAAGGGGTAAAACCCATTGGGAGCAAATGGATCTTTAAGAAGAAACTTGGTGTAGATGGAAAAGTTGAGGCTTTCAAAGCTAGACTTTTTGCAAAAGGTTTCGTCAACGACCAGGTGTGGATTATGATGAAACCTTTTCTCCAGTGGCTATGCTTATGTCCATCCAGATCCTACTTGCCATTGCTGCATACCATGACTACGAAATCTGGCAAATGGATGTTAAGACCGTCTTTCTAAATGGTGATTTAGAGGAGAGCGTATACATGACTTAGTTAGAGGGCTTCGTAGACAGTGGGAGCAACGGAAAGGTATGCAAGCTGCTTAAATCCATCTACGGGTTAAAGAAGGCATCGCGGAGTTGGAACATCTGTTTTGATGTCGTTG
The DNA here is from genome assembly GCA_030015575.1 of Agapanthus africanus. Taxonomy (NCBI): domain Eukaryota; kingdom Viridiplantae; phylum Streptophyta; class Magnoliopsida; order Asparagales; family Amaryllidaceae; genus Agapanthus; species Agapanthus africanus. Next base: position 774,372,047 of record JASDDO010000022.1, read on the forward strand.
TCAAAGAGTTTGACTTCGTCAAAAACATAGATGAACCTTGTATATACAAAAAGGTGGCAGAGAGTAAGGTTGCCTTCCTCGTATTGCATGTGGATGGCATACTCTTGATAGGAAATGATATTCCTATGCTGCAATCGGTCAAGCTCTTCTTATCATAAAGATTCTCAATGAAATATCTAGGTGATGCCTCCTACATCTTGGGGGATTAAGATATATAGAGATAGATCTAAACGGATACTGGGATTATCCCAATCCAGATACATTGACACCATACTAAAGAGGTTTAGTATGGAAGAATCCAAACGTGGGTTTTTACCCATGATCTTAGGACTCACTCTCTCCAAAAAGATGTCTCAAAAGACTGATTTGGAGAGAGCTCTCATGCAACGGATACCCTATGCCTCGGTAGTAGGCTCAGTCATGTACGCGATACTATGTACCAGACCCAATATAGCATACTCACTAAGTGTAGTGAGTAGGTATCAAGCATATCCAGGAGAGAGTCACTGGACAGCTGTGAAAAACATTCTCAAGTATTTGAGAAGGACTAAAGAGATGCTCTTGGTGTATGGTAACGGAGAACTCCAAGTGGAGTCCTTTATTGATTCGAGCTTCCAGAGTGATAAGGACGAATCTAAGTCGGTCTCGGGATTTGTCTTTACCCTCAACGGAGGGGCGGTTTGTTGGAAGAGTTCCAAACAGGAAACCGTGGCAGACTCGACGATGGAGGTTGAATACATCGCTGCCAACGATGCTGCCAAAGAGACTGTCTGGATGAAAAAGTTCATAACTGAACTTGGAGTGGTTCCATCCATTGAGTATCCAATACCTTTGTATTGTGATAACAATGGAGCGGTGGCTTTGGCCAAGGAACCCAGGTCCTATCGGCGATCTAGACATATTCTAAGGCGGTATCACCTGATCCGGGAGATAGTTGATCGCCGGGAGATCGAGGTCAGGAGAGTTGACATGAAGAACAACACAGTGGATCCACTCACGAAGGCCATTCCCCAGATACAGTTCGAGAGACTCTTCGGGATGTTGGGTATGCGATACTACAACAGCTGGCCCTAGTGCAAGTAGGAGATTGTTAGTTGTATGTATGCCCTAGAGACCATTATTGTACATATGATGTATATTATAGTGGATGCTTGGACATATATAGAGAGGACTTTCTTGCTCGACATGATAGTATGCTATCTGGTTGCTCTTTATCTTAACATGTATACTTGTCTCTTGATGCTGTCTCATGGTTACATGTTGGTAAAGCCCTTAGGATGTGTACTTGACTACCAGGATTATGATGCAGATCATATTAGTGGGGCCATGGTAGTCCATAAGTTCATCCTTTAGTGTTCCTAATCGTGGGTGTATCGAGACAGGGCATCGATATACCAGAGTAGACTAGCGTATACGCTTCTCGACCCATGAGATGGGCGATGGATGATCCCATATCCATTAGTGTTTGACATCAGAGATGGTATACGGGTGCTCGGTGGAGACTGGGAACACTGGACGGATTTGCCGAGAAATCCTAGATGGTATTATACCAAACGTCAGATAGCAGTTCTCTGGTAATACTGGTACAGGTTAGTTTGTAGACCCGAGATCGTCATAGAGTCTTTTGTGATTCCCACTGTGCTTTGATTTCCACCTTACCACGTTCAAGAGGACATGCAAAACGGTGGTTTTTGGGTACAGTCCTGAGTCACATGGAGGCAATGAGCGATAGGAGGGGATTTCGTCTCTCCCGGTATTGGGGGTAGATGTCGTGCTGTGGTTGATTGGCTATAACTGGAAGTCCCTGGCCAGAGCTGATTTGGAGATTTACTAGTAAGTGTTATCAGTAGTTTCTTGACCCGTTATGAGTCTCATATCGGCATGACTTATCGAGTTATTGGGGTCTGACGTTTACCACCCCTAGACTTGATATGCGACATCTAAGACGAAGAAACTGGACTGTACGGTAGTGTTACTGACAGGCTTTACAGGACCTAGAGCGGGCTTGCTAGTTGATCTTCTGATTGCTCAATACCCGGGTAGCCGTGACGTCCAGCTAGTACCGGTGATGGCTTGTGGGTGCTTGATATGATCATCACCTACTGCCGGCGTATTGACGAGTCTTTAGAGTCATATACAGAGGTTTTACGTGCTCAGGCAAAACGATGTAGGAGCACATATGTGATATGTGCGGGACCGAGATTAATACGAGTATGTGATACCGTATTATATTCTCGCGATTTATTCGTATCGGTCGGTTATATGTGATATAGCCGGGTTATCGAATCAAGTGTTGATTCGATAAGTTGATACAGATTATATTAGTCGGTTATATATGATATAGCCAGATTATTAAATCAAGTGTTGATTTAATAATTTAATGTATAATTGTATATGTGATATACTAGATTACATTAACTAATATTAGCTCACTTAAACATTTCTTTTCTCACTTGTGTGCATATAATATATATGTGATATATATTATTGTACACTTTTGTGTCATGGTTGATGATACATGCAACATGGGTGTATGAGACTTACACCATGATAAAAATAATGTAGGGTTTATTTATTTATAGTAATTCAATTATTAGTTGGAAATTTGTCATATGGCATGAAGCTTCATGAAGCTTTGAGACCCATTGACTTAGTCCACTAGTTTTGTCTTACACTAGATATTTGTTAACCCAACCATTATCTAAACTCATGGTTAAGTCTCTACATGAGTAATATTAGATATTTTCTCACCCATGGTTTCCATTCACTCTCACAACATTATCTCTCTTCATCTTCTTCTTCAATCTCAAAAGCTCTCTAGCTTTTGAGCAAGTGAGAAATATTAGTGAGAAAATCAATTCTAAAGTGAGCAAAAATCCTACATTATCATCATTTACTAGATTAGCACTTTAGTATAGGGTGTTAGCTTCACTAATCTCTCATTAGTGAAGTAGTAGTTTGGGTTAGTGTCTCCTCGACGTAGATCATCTTCGGCATCGAAGACTTCAAGCAAGTTCGTTCTTTTCTTCTTGTGAAGCCATGCTAGAGTCCAGAAGATCACTACTTAGAGCGAAGGGACTACTACACGGAGCTATTGAAGTGAAGGACCGGTCTACAAAGGTTGTATTCCTAGTTCACTTAGTTGTAAAGTAGTTTACAATATGTTTCGTATGATTCTCTCGTTAAAAATTCTAGTTTAGGGTTCATTAAAACGGCAAAAAATTATAAAATGGCATGGACGATGCCTCCCGAAACCTTGCTGTCGTTCATAGGAACTCTATAGTGATGAATAGCTAAACCCACATCCCTAGACCCCTACGAGAACGGCAAGCAACCCTACCAATTCTAGAGTTAGGAGACCCGGACTCGACGCCTCGAGATAGTCTCCCACTGGACTCTAGAACCCGGTTACTTGTGCTCCCCTCCTTGGGTCTTTCCTAACACGGAAAAGTAAATAATATATATCAACGGTGACATCTTCCTCAACCCGGAAGTGCCCCAATAAAAGAATATTACGTACAAGTTTTTACATGAATGAAAAAGAAAAACTCCCATCTCACATAAAAACCCCCGGCTATTCAAACACGACGATCCAATATAACATATCACAGCAACACATAATATCACATGTCATCAACGTAAGTAAATATGCGTATCCCAATTGTCGTTGATGTATAGCAACGAAACCGGCGATACACCACATATTACACTTACGGTCGCAGAAAAGAAAGTGAAAACTACAACAGTTGGAATCCGCAACCACCTTAGACATCATAAACCCGAAATATCTCATATTCCAGATTTCATGCCTAACAATATGAATTCCTTAGACATCGTATGCCTAACAATTATAAACCCCGCATTTTAGTCTCAATATTGAAAACACTTTCCAATAACAAGTCAGGCAATTCAACAAGATTCCCGACATCGTGATCGAATGCTCGTCGGGAACTTTAGTAGATGGCCGCACCCCCGATACCGACGACGAAGTGCACTTAGGAGGAACACCGCGGCCGCGAGCACCTGGACGGATGCTTTTGGCAACGGATTTCTCCTACAGTCACTTGGTCGGGGCTATGGGTGTGGCTATCTAATAAGGTTACCCGGCGAGTATCCCCATACGCTACGTGATTGTGACAGACTTTTTATCACATCAAAATCCCGTGGCAACCGATCAATTGAGACTAATTTGCTAGATTTATAAAATTCAAATATTATGGATTCCAAGTATTGTATCCCATCACAAATATCCGAACGACGTTAAACTTTTCGATTGATTCATCAAAGTCCTACAATTCTCCGAGAGCTCAACACTTGAGCACAGTTTAATAATACCCAGAACATGCCACAACACCTGTGCACCAACCGTAGAAGGGCAGACCCAAGCCTCATTAATGGCACCGCGGAACTACCGCAAACCTTAAAGTTCGAAAGTGGTTATATTGTCATTATGTCGAGTTAGGGTTTCATTCTTCTAGAGGGTCCACAGAATGACTTGCATGATTTTCTGAACACCTTAAATTTGGAAAAATGGGTTTTTGACATTCGATCGAACTTTTTAACTTCGCCTGGATAACATGTGAAAACCCGAAACCAATGTTAAAGTATGAATACGAAACACTCCGAGTTGCCTATACAGTAAGACTGCATCACATGAAATCTTAGAAAAAACAAACAACACCTGAAACACCAAACCCCAGAGCCTGGAACACAGAAAAAATATGAGGCCAAAATACCCTATTTAGGCCGAGCTCACCGATTTTACCTCATGTCTGGCCGGCTAAATTTCTACCAAATGGGCTCAAATTTCATATGTGTTCATCTAATATCCCATACAACATTCTGCACTTAAAAAATTTTTAGAGGCCATATAAAAATCGACAGAAATTAAAGTTCGATGTTGCATGTTTCGGAGTAGTTTCAATTTCGTAATCTAACAAACATTATCTAATACTCTAGTCCGGCTCTGATACCACAGTTGGGGTTCCTCAGCACCCTACTGGTTTTTCAAGACATCAAGCAAGCCAATTTCAAAAATTCTAAAGTGCTAATGAACCTTAACCTAAGATCTAGCTAGAGTGAATAGACAAACTAAATATGTAATCTAACATTACAACAAGTGAATGAGGAATACAACCTTTGTAGACCGGTCCTTCACTTTTAAAGCTCCGTGTAGAAGTCCCTTCGCTGCAAGTAGTGATCTCTTGAACTCTAGTATGGGTTCCCTTGGAGAAATGAACAACCTTACTCGAAGTCTTCGAGGCCGAAGATGATCTACGTCGAGCAGACTCAAACCCAAGCTACCTTTTCACTAGGTGATGAACTTTGTAAAGAGAACACCCTAAACCAAATGGAAAGTAGTAGAGGATGATGAAGTTGGAAATGGGCTCACTTTAGATTTATTTTTCTCACTCATTTTCACCATTTTCATGAAGCTAGAGAGCTAGAGGAAAGAGATGAAGAAAACAACTCAAGAATAAAATCAAGTGGTGAATGAAAACTCATGAGGTAAGGATAGCAACCATGGGTGAGTTAATATCATATATAAACCATTGTAGAGACATAACCATGGTTTAAGATAATGGTTTGGTTAATAAATATCTTGAGTAAGACAAAAATAGTGGACTAAGTCAAATGATCTACAAGCTTCCACAAGCTTACAAGCCATGACAAAATACTACTAATTTTGAATTACTAAAATAAATAAAATCCTTACTATTATCTTAATTATGGTGTAAGCCACACACACACCCATATTGCATGTATCATCAAGCATGATACAAACTATGTACACAAATATATATCACATATACACTTTGTGCACAATCAAGTGAGAAAATAAATCTTAAGTGAGCTAATACTATTTAATGTAAATTTAATATATCAAATATATAATTATACGTTTGATTGTTAAATCAATACTTGATTTAACAATCTGGCTATATCACATACAACCGACTAATATCACGTGTATCATTTTATCGAATCAACACTTGATCCGATAACCCGGCTGTATCACATATAACCGACCGATGACACAAATCGCGAGAATAGAATACGGTATCACATACTCGTATTAATCTCGGTCCCGCACATATCACATATATGCTTCTACTCCATTTCGCTTGAGCCAGGAAACCTCTGTGTATGACTCTAAAGACTCGTCAATACGCCGGCAGTAGGTGATGATCATATCAAACACCCACAAGCCGCAAGAGGCCTGCTAAACGTAACGGCCATCCGGGTATTGAGCGATCAGAAGATTAACAAGCAAGCCTGCTCATACTCCTACGAATCCAATCAGTAACACTACCATACAGTCCGGTCTGTTCGTCTGATATGTCGCATATCTTGCCTAGGGGTGGTAAACGTCAGACCCCAATAGCTTGATAGGTCATGCCGATGCAAGGTCCATAACGGGTCGAGAAACTACTGATAACACTTACCAGTAAATCTCATCTACTATGGCCAGGGATTTCAGTTATGGCCAATCGAGCATAGCGCAACATCAACCCCCAATACCGGGAGAGACGAATCCCCTCCTATCGCTCATTGCATCCATATGACTCGGGACTGTACCCAAAAACCACCTGTTTGCACGACTCAGTAGAGCCGTGGTAGGGTGGAAATCAAAGCACAGTGGGAGACATACAAGACTCTATGACGATCTCGGGTCTACAGACTAACCTGTACCAGTGTCACCAGAGAACTGCTATCTGACGTGAGGTATAATACCATCTAGGAGTTCTCGGCGAGTCCGTTCAGTGTACCCAGTCACCACTGAGCACCCGTATACCATCTCTGACGTCAAACACTAATGGATATGGGATCATCCATCGCCCATCACATGGGTCGAGAAGATATACGCTAGTCTACTCTGGAATATCGATGCCCCGTCTCGATATTCCCACGACTAGGAATATTGAAGGATGAACTCATGGACTACCCAGGCCCTACTAGTATGATCTACATCATAATCTTGGAAGTCAAGTACACATTCTAAGGGATTTATCAACATGTAACAGAGAGACAGTAAGTGTACACGTTAAGATAAAGATCAACCAGATAGCGTACTATCATGTCGAGCAAGAAAGTCCTCCCTATATATGTCCAAGCATCCACTAGAATATACATCTCATGTACAATAATGATCTCTAGGGCATACATACAACTAACAGAAGAGAGGCTCCGCGCTTCTTTGGGTCTTGGTATAATTCAGCTCATTGTGCCTTCATTCCCCCCTTTTTTTATTCATGCTCTTACCCTCTCCTTTATTTTGTTGCAGGGACTACCTTCACTCAGGTTATTCCGAGTGCGGTACCGATCCCGAGCGGTGATGCAGCGACGCTTCCAGAGCCATATATTGTGGCCCCAGTTCCCCCAACATTACCGCAGGAGGCGTCGCTAAAGCAGCCGATGACAGATGCCGTAACGGCTCCGGAGGCAGAGCTTGGCTCGGACGACGACGTCCCTTTGTCAGAGGTCTTGAAGAGATCATTTCTCACTGCTCAGACCGAAAAGAAGCGTAGGAAGCGTGTGGCGAGAGAACGCGATACCAGTTTGGCCGTGGGTGCAGGCTCAAGCAGCATCCCCTTTGTTGATACTCTTTCGGCAGATGTTCCCCCCGCGTTGTCTACTGCCCGTAGACAGGTTGCGCGCACAGCTCGGGAAGAAACCGAAAAGCTGCTCCAAGGTAGCGTAACGCCGAGTTTATTTTTATTTTTATTAGAACTAGATCTTCGAATTTTGACATATGCATTTTCTGCAGGGCTAAGTCTTGGTGATGGGATGACGGGTGAAAGCCTGACGGTTACCGTGCCCGAAATTGCTACCCTTTCTCTAGAATCCGGGACCATCCAGACCGCTGCTCTTTCCCCGTGTGGCTCTGTGGTATCGGCGGGCATCGCAAGCGTCACGACGGCCTTCGTTGAATCAGCGGATGAATCCATGGGCGCAGAAACTACTCCTCTGACGGAGAGCGAAGAAGCCGCTTCGCCTGGTGATACTTCCGTCGCGGTTTTGGTTGATGAACCGTCGGGTAAGTCTTGAGTCATTGTTCTCTTTTTATTTCACAATCCCGTTCAGCTTCTTTTGACGATATTTTGTTTGTAGGTGCAGTGAATACTGAGATTGTGCCATCTGAAGCACCTCCGGCGGCCATAACGGTTGTTGTTCCCTCGCCTTCTCTTATGTCCTCCGAAATGCTGGAAGGTATAGGTTTGCGATTTATTTAGTTTAACTGTAGACATAATCTTCCTTGTATTGACAGTATATTGTCATAACTTTGCAGGAGTCCTTTTCGACCATCTATACCAGGTGTTGAACCCGCATTTCTCCTTCCAGTCGGAAGTCATTCCGCCTGCTAGTATTGGTTAATATATTCTTTAGCTAATATTTCTCTCTTTCTTTTATGAATAGCCGTGTTGTTGATAAGTCTTCTTTATATTGATCGCAGCGTCACGGATCGGAGGAGGGGACGAGAGAATATCCGCGCCTCCGGTACTCCCAATTTTGCCACCTGTCATAGCCGGTATAGTAGACTCTATTGCTCGTGTATTTTCTTTACCTCCCGAGTCGACATTTGACCAAAATTTATTTTACAGCAATCGCACCGGTTCCAGCTCCCTTTGAGTCTCGCATCCCGATGCCAGCAGGGTTCTTTGCTAAACACCCATTTTCCAGGGGCGCTGCGAATAGCCTGTGAATATTGAGCGAATTCGTCGAGGATCTTGATGCTGAGGTCCTCACATTCGCTGCAGATTTTGTTGCTGAGGTTAATCCTATGTTGGCGACGCTCGTGAACTTCCATGATGAAGGTGTCGTCGAGTCTTGGGTCAATTACTGTAGAAAGATCGAGGCTTGCCTGTATGAGTTGAGCTCAAGCATCCTACTTCTGAAGTATCAGCTTTGAACTCCCAGCGGGCTGCGTGGGTCGAGAGTAGTGTTCCTTTCATCCGCCATTTTGAACAAGAGCCGACCCTGAAGCGAAAGGAGCATGAAGTAGCTTCAAGCGAATCTTCCCGGTTGCGTGCCCAGGTTGAAGCGAATGCTGCGCAGTTGAAAGCTGTCTTTGACAATCTCCACCGATGCATTTCGGATGGGTTGACGCTGAGACGAGCGCTTAACTCTACGGAGCGGGTCATGCAGGACTGTGAAGCTGTCATGCTGGGAACCGGTGAAAAGCTTTCGTCTTATTTGCGACAGCGGGCCCGAGTCGAAGCGGAGTTGGCCGCGGCGGCCGATTGCGAAAGGATTGAGAGGAGCGCACGAGCAGCTGGCTGATTTGTTGAAAACGCCTCCTCCTCAATAACCTTCTTTGTACCCACCTTTTTTACTGTAAACTTGCGGTTTATGAATAATATGTATTCATTTTGATTCCTTTATGAAATGTATTTTGTATTCACTTGAATTCATGAATAAAAGAAGTATTTTATCTCATATTATCGTCTTCTTTTCTTTATCGTGTTATTGGCATGTGAGTTTAGCAAATGTGGCCTGTAGATGGTAGATAACGGTTCATCTTGAACTCCTTGTAGGGTAGCGATGGCTTAAGAAACAGGTTCAGGTCTGCTGCCTAAGATTCTTCTGGGATGCAGATACTGCCGTCGAGATTTGGAACTAGGGACTTTGCAATGGCTCCTCTTCGTTGTGACTATGAGGTCGGTTGTTGACGTCACGTCTGCATCCGGTTGGAGCGAGAAGAACGCTATTATTGATCTTTTAGACTGTAGATGTGGTCGTCAAGATCTGACTTCCCTTTGACACAGCCCGGTGGGGAAATGTAGTTCCCTTTTCGCTTATGCCCATGGATTGTATACAGGGGTCACTATGGACTTACCTGCAGGGCAAAAGTTTCATTTCATTTTTTTTCTTTCCGCGATGCTCTATCATTTCAGCTTTTTATATCTCGAAGGTCGCGATTGCCCAATCATTTCGGCTGTTTTTCGCGGTGCCCAATCATTTCGGTTTCTTTTTACTTGCTACTTTTTATTGCGAGTTGCCCAATCATTTCGGCTATTTTTATATGTATTTTTGGCTCGCTGATTTTGTTGCGAGTATGGACTTAAGATCTGATACCAATCTTAGCATCAATATCGCTACGACTGGAATATTGCCATGAGCGAATCATCACTTGCCGTGAAAGGACTTGGAATTTGTTACCGATTTAGGCATCAGCATCGCTACAACTGGGATATTGCCAGGAGCGAATCATCATTTGCCTTTGTCGGTTCGAACAAAGGTGGCTTAGTAAATAGGGTTAGGATCCTGTCGAATAAGGCTTTTGACTTCATGAGCCGTAAGGGTCTCTTAAAGGTATTTCTCCCTACGAGTCGTGAGGATCTCGTAGGTGTAATTTCTCCTTAGAGGTCATGAGGTCTCCTAAGTGCGTTTTCTCTTGAGAGTCATAAGGATCTCACAAGAGTATTTTCTCCTTACAAGTCGAGAGGACCTACAAGTGCTGTTCACCAAATAGGGGAATTTCACACCATTGGTGGAACTGGGTGAGGGAACGCTTATTTATACCCGTGGATTGTATACAAGGGTCAATATTGAACCGTTTGTAGGGCAATCTGGAGAATGTGATGGTTTAAGAACAGGTTCAGATCCCTGTAGCTTAAGGCTTTTGAATCCTATGAGCCGTAAAGGTCTCATAGGGGGGACATTCTCCTTGCAAGTCGTGAGGATCTTGTAAGTGTAATTTCTCCTTAAGGATCGTGAGGATTCTTAAGTGTGTTGCTCCCTGGTGAGTCGTAAGGATCTCACGCATGTATTTTCTTCTTACAAGGTCGAGAGGATCTTGCAAGTGTGCATGAATTTCTTTTACGAGTCTGCACCCTTTCGGGTTTTCACAAACTCGCCGGTAGCCCTGCTGTTTTTACTCATGGAGCCCTTTTGGGTTTTCATCCATGCCCATTTCGCTTATGGACGTACCGTTTTTTAAAATTTATTATTATTATTGTTAGTTATATGTATGCCCTAGAGGCCATTACAGTACATACGTTGTATATTGTAGTGGATGCTTGGACATATATAGAGAGGACTTTCTTGCTCGACATGATAGTATGCTATCTGGTTGTCCTTGATCTTAACATGTACTCTGATTGTCTCTATGTCGCATGTTGATAAAGCCCTTAGGATGAGTACTTGACTACCAGGACTATGATGCAGATCATACTAGTGGGGATAGTGTAGTCTCCAAGTACATCCTTCAAATGTTCCTAGTCGTGTGAGTGCCGAGACAGGGCATCGATACTCCAGAGTAGACTAGCGTATGCGCTTCTTGACCCATATGATGGGCGATGGATGATCCCATATCCATTGGTGTTTAACATCAGAGAAGGTATACGGGTGCTCAGTGGAGACTGGGTACACTGGACGGACTCGCCGAGAAATCCCAGATGGTATTATACCTCACGTCAGATGGCAGTTCTCTGGCGACACTGGTACAAGTTAGTCTGTAGACCCGAGATCGTCATAGAGTCTTGTGTGATTCCCACTGTGCTTTGATTTCCATCATACCACGTCCAAGAGGGCATGCAAAAAGGTGGCTTTTGGGTACAGTCCCGAATCACATGGAGGCAATGAGCGATAGGAGGGGTTTCGTCTCTTCCGGTATGGGGAGTTGATGTTGCGTTGTGTTCGATTGGCTATAACTGGAAATCCCTGGCCAGGGTTGCTGAGATTTACTGGTAAGTGTTATCAGTAGTTTCTCGAACTGTTATTGACCTCATATCGACACGACTTATCAAGCTACTGGGATCTGACGTTTACCACCCCTAGGCGAGATATGCGACATATCAGACGAAGAGACCGGACTGTACGGTAGTGTTACTGGTTGGATTCACAGGAGAATGTACATGCTTGCTTGTTGATCTTCTGATCGCTCAATACCTGGGTGGCTGTTACGTTTAGCTGACCGCTTGCAGCTTGTGGGTGTTTGATATGATCATCATCTACTGCCGGCATATTGACGATTCTTTAGAGTCCTACACAGAGGTTTCCTGGCTCAGGCAAAACGGAGTAGGAGCACATATGTGATATGTGCGGGACCGAGAATAATACGAGTATGCGATACCGTATTAGTTTCTCATGATATGAGATATCGGCCGGGTATATGGGATATAGCCGGGCCATCGGATCAAGTGTTGATTCGATGAACTGATACAGATTATATTAGTCGGTTATTTGCGAAATAGCCGGATTATCGGATCAAGTGTTGATTCGATAATTTAATGTATAATTATATATTTGATATGGTAAATTACATTAACTAATATAAGCTCACTTAAAGATTCATTTTCTCTCTCGGGTAATACATTGATATATATGCGATATATGTTAATTGTATTATTTTATTTTGTTACAATAAATATTGTATATATGATATATAATATTGCAACATGTTGTGGTTATAAATGAAATATGATTTGTGGAGTTTAAATACGGTTAGGGTTTGGATTAGGGTTAAGCTTTCATGAAGCTTTCAAGAAGCTTCTTGAAGCTTTGACTTTGACCTTGATATTTTGTGATATTTTGCAAAGATATTTCTTTAACCCAACCCAACCCTTTAACCATAGTTAAATCTCTACATGGGTTAAGTCTTCTTACTTAACCCATGGTTGCATTTCTAACCACACTTGATTCATTATTCATCACAAATGGTTTTGCTTCTTCTTCTTCTTTTTCCTCTTAAAAAAAAGCTTTCTTGCTTTTTCAAAAGTGATGAAAATGAGTGAGATAAAGAAAACAAATGAGAGCTAAATTCCTACTTCATCATCCTCATCTATTCTAGCCACTTAGATTAGGGTGTTTGCTTTGCTAATACTTGATTAGTGAAGCAAAAGTTTAGGCTTGAGTTTCTTCAAGGTAGATCATCTTTGTTATCGAAGATCGGAAGCAAGCTTGCATCTTTCTCTTCATGGAGCCTCTCTTGAGTCCGGGTACTCGATGATCGCAGCGAATGGACCTCAACACGGAGCTTTAGAAGTGAAGGAACGGACTACAAAGGTTGTAATCCCTAACTCTTAGATGTAAAGTTGTTTACATGCTTTGTTTTGCCTAATCTCTAGTTTAAGATCTTGGTTAGGGTTGTTCGGCGCGTCTAAATTTTGAATCGGGCATGGTTGATGCCTTATAGACCCTTGTGACAGTGCCTAGTAACCTTACAGTGGTATCGGAGCCAAGCTAGAGCTTTAGGCGATATTTAGACGAAGTTTAAAGTCCGATCGAACCCCGAAAAATCGCATTAGACCCCCTCTCTGGAAATTTTTTAAAATGTTGATTTTTTCTATATTAAAAATACTCAGAAAATTAAGCAGGGAATTCTAAGGATTGCTGTAAAAAACGAGCCCATAATACTTTTAATGCGCCGCGGAACCGTGGCAATACCCTGCCTTGTGCGGCGGTTCCGCGGTCAAACAGTGGAATTAAGGTTTGCTTTTTGCACAGTAACATCCGTAGGTACTTTTGCATGTTTCTGGGAATTTTTAATTATACTCAAGTGTTGAGTTTTCTGGAGATCTTTTGTATTCGTTGATTCGATCGGAAAGTTTAACTTCGTTTATGTTTTTCCGGGTAATTTAGAACGTGTTAAAAAGTTCGAACGGATATCAATAACTCACTTTTTCCCCTGCCAGAAAATTTCCAAGTGTTGGATTTTTTCCTTAATTAAAGAACATTCATAGTCGTGCAAGTAACGCGGTGGACCCTCTAGAAGAACACAAACCTTAACTCGATTATGTGACCGTCTGAACCGCCTCTAAACCTTAGGGTTTGGGGCAGTACGGCGTTGCCACATGTGAGGCGTTGGTTTGACCCTTCTACGGCTGGACTATTGGTACTGTGGCATGTGATGGATACTTTTTGAACTCCGCTCAAGTGTTGAGCTATTTGGGAAATCATGGGTGTTTGTTTATTCGATCGGAAAGTTTAACATTGTCTATTTATCTGGATTGTGATACAATATTTGGAATCCACAAGTAGTTATGAGATAACTAATTCGAATGTTATAAATCTAGCAGTTTAGTCTCATTTGATCGGTTGCCACGGGATTTTGATGAGATCAAAAGCCCGTCGCAATCACGTAGCGTACGCGGATACTCGCCAGGAAAACTTAATAGATAGCCACGCCCCATAGCCCCGACCAAGTGACTGTAGGAGAACCCGGTCGCCAAAAGCATCCGTTCGGGTGCTCGCGGCAGCGGTGTTCCGCCTTAGTGCACTTCGTCGACGGCATCCGGGTATGTGGCCGTCTACTAAAGTTTGCGACGAGCATTCGATCAGGATGTCGGGAATCTTGTTGAATTGCCCGACTTGATATTGAAAAGTGTTTTCAAGATCGAGACTAAAATGCGGGGTTTATAATTATTAGGCATGCAATGTCTAAGGAATTCATTTGGTTAGGCATGCGATGTCTAAGAAGGTTGCGGATTCCAACTGTTGTAGTTTTACACTTTCTTTTCTGTGACCGTAAGCATAGTATGTGGTGTATCGCCGGCTTCGTTGCTATACATCAACGACAATCGGGATACGCATGCTTGCTTACGTTGATAATATGAGATATTATGTGTTGCTGTGATATGTTATATTGGATCGTCGCGTTATGAATAGCCGGGGTTTTTTTTATGTGAGATGAGGGTTTTTATTTTATTCATGTAAAATTCATTATATGTAATATTCTTTTATTGGGGCACTTCCGGGATGAGGATGATGTCACCATTGTATATTATTTACTTTTCCGCATTAGGATAGACCCAAGGCGGGGAGCACAAGTAACCGGGTTCTAGGGTCCAGTGGGAGACCATCTCGAGGAGTCGAGACCGGGTCTCCTAACCCTAGAATTGGCAGTGTTGCTTGCCGCTCTCGTAAGGGTCTAGGGATGTGGGTTTGGCTATTCATCGCGACCGTGGAATTCGCGTTTTATACAGGCTCGCATAAAACACGGAAATCCTAGTATATCCAATATTTCATATGTTATCTTCTGCTGCAATGTTCTGTGATGAGATCATATTACTGCCTGAGACGAATGTTTATATTATATATATGAGATATATGTTATATTGCTGATTTCGTTTCAAATGTGATGCTTGTGAAGCATAATAAAATGGGACTTCATTAATGAGATTAATGAAACTATAAGAAACCTAAAGATGTTGTAGAAACTTGTTTAAAAATTGGTAGCTCTAGTTCTTGCTTTGCATAGCGGTGTTCCTTGTAGAACATCCAGCACCTTATTCGATAAGGAAAGAGCCGAGATCCCTTCACCGGGAGTGACCTCTTTAGCGAAACTAGCAGATGCTACAAACTCGGTTTGTCTTTTGATTGTTTTTATAGTTTTTGCTTTGTATAGTGATATTTGTGAAATATCCTGCACCTTATTCGATTAGGAAAGAGCCGAGATCCCTTCACCGGGAGTGACCTCTTTAGCAAAACTAGAAAAGGCCTAAAAAACATTCCATTTAAAATCACTCGATTCTACAACGATATCAAGTTCATTACGCAAAGGGTTTTCTTAAAAACCTGTCGTAGCCCTCCGTCATTTCAGATAAGTAGTATTTGGTATTCGTGCTGCGTTTGTTGGCCTTTGTCAAGGCGTAGTGTGCGGTAGCTGATTACTGCTTATCTCTATAAACATATGATGTGATTGAGTTAGGGTAGTCGTGCGACTTTGTTGGCCTTTGTCAAGGGTCGTGCGGGTGGGTTTAATTCAATCAGGAAATGACTGGTTGAATTTGACTAGCATCCTATGGTTTGTTGGCCTTTGTCAAGGTCATGGGAGGTTAGGGGCAAAATATTATCGGGAATTTCAAGTGTTGAAATTTGCAATGAGATTGCATACCTTCTATGAGATAGTTGGATCCCGATACCCGCTGCGAGTAAGAGTTACTCCTGCAATGAGATTTGCAATGAAATTTGCAATGAGATTACATACCTTCTATGAGATTGCATACCTTCTATGAGATAGTTGGATCCGTATTTTTTCCGAACTTCAATACACTTTGACTAATAGGTTATATCTGTGATGTTTATATGTATTGAACGTCGGCTAATCGCTATATGTCGATTAGTCGGGGTTATACATATCTGTGATCTGTGATTGATGATGGTATGTGTATATGAATGGGTTGGATTGTCGCGGATGAATAGCCGGGGTGGATGTGAGATGAGTGTTGCTTTTTCTTTCATTCATTGCAACATGTAAATTGATGTAATATTATTATTTGTTTGGCCGCACAACCGGGTCGAGGTTGTAGCTGTCATTGTATAATTCTTTTTACTGTTTTTGCTCCTAGGATAGACCCATGGAGGGGTGCACAAACTACCGGGTATCTCGAAGTGCCGAGTGGCCTACTCACGGTGGTGAGGGAGGTTGCTTCGCTTCGGGTACTTGGCGGGTAGTTTGCCGCACCCGTAGGGGTCTTGGGTGGGGTATTTGGCTATTCACCGCGACCGTGTAATCTGCTTTTCGTTGCAGGCTCGAACGGATTGCGGATTCCTAGTATATCCAATGTATTCATCTGTGATCTGTAATGTCTATCATTGCTATATATTTATATATGATAACTATTTAGGCGTTGCTTATGTTTTACAGCCGCGCTAGCCCAGCCCCCGCTCTGTCGTTAGTTAAGTAACCTAACGGGTGATGACGGGGCCCCGTGGCGAATGCGAATGGCATAAGCGTACGTCATATTTTGGTTGTTTTCTGCAATGGTAGGATTAAATGATGGGACGCATTAAAAGAACTAATGCAAGAAAATAAACCAAGTAAAAGTCGATTGGAACACTTTGAAAACCACTCGGTTCTTTTCAAAACTAAACTTTTAAACGCGGAGCTTGAACCACTCCTTTTAAAAGCTATCTCGTTCCATCGATTATATCAAGTTCACTACGTTCACGATTTCGCCAAAACCATCCGTAGCCCTCCATCATTTCAGTTAAATATTCGGTAGTATTCAAGCTATGTATTTTGACCTCACCCCAAGGCATAGTGATTGGTAGCTGCCGGATATTTATCTGTTGCATAGATAGAATGCGTTGGTTTGAGACAGTCGTACTGCCATTTTGGCCTACGTCAAGGGTAGGTACGGGTGGGTTCAAATTAACCAGGATAATGATGGGAAGAACTTGACATGTGACTTATGACATTTTGACCTCACGCCAAGGTCATAAGAGCATGGGGCAAAAATCCACATCGGGAGTTTCATAAGTACTGAAACTTGCTAGCGCTGCATACCATTTGGAGTGTGATAATTCTGGTAGGATTCCTTCGGTTTTATCACGCGATGATATTTGGATTCCGATCCTACTGTGAGTATATGCTACTCCTCGGGAAAACTCTCACTTAACGATCAATGCTATAAACTTAGTAGGTGTCTAGAAAGGTGTTAGCGGGGCTACGCCCACAGGGAAAAGAGGTTACTTAATTAAGGAACTTCGCGAAAGCGTTGGAAAACCTCCCTCGAAGTACCGACACTGGCCTGGCTGAACGGTTAAGCAAGTATTGTACGGTGAGATTGATCCTGACTAATCCTTTCTTTACGGTTTGAGAAGGGATTCGAGAGACAGTGGGAGCCATCTTGTTTACACAAACTAAAAACCACTCTAAACTTGCAAGAGCATCATGCTAAAGTGTTTCTTTTCTCTCTCCTAATTGCAGCAACCATTCAACATGACCGGACTTAAGTTATTACTAGATAAAAACATATTGACAGGGCCAAACTACAAAGATTTGCTCAGGAATGTCAAGATGGCAATCACTTACGACAAGCTGGGGTATCTCCTTACCACCAAAGCTCCCCCTGTCCCAGGTCCCAAAACCAGTGTCATAGATAGGGAAATCTATAAGACATGGGAAATAGATTGCGCGAAGGCCAAATGCCTCGTACTTGCCTCGATGGACAACGAACATCAGAGGAGGCACGAGAATATGGACCTAGAGTCCATATTTCTTCATACAAAAGAACTGTATGGAGATCAGTCTCGTATCGCCAGATACGAAGTGTCGAAGAAGTTGTTTTCGGCAAGGTTGGCCATCGGATCATCGGTAGCGGAACACGTGCTTAAGATGATTGGCTACATAGAGGAGCTCGCAGAACTTGGGACCACGTTGGAGAATGAGCTCTATACGGACTTGATTCTCCAGTCCCTTCCTTCCACTTACGCCCAGTTCATCCTGAACTTCAACTTACAGGAAAAAGAAGTTGAACTTTCAGAGCTCCTCAACATGCTGAGGAGTGCAGAGGGCACCCTACAGAAAAGTAGGGAGACATCCACTTTGTTTGTAGGAGGATCTTCCTCTTCTAGATCCAGAGCGAAAGCCAAGGGTAAGAAGAAGAAAGCCCCCGCCAAACCAAGAGGCGGTGTCAGTAAAGTGGATACGAAGGGAAAAGGAAAAGCAACAAAGGTAGCGGGAAAGCTGGTGGGGAAGGAAGAATGCTTCTACTGTCACAAAAGTGGTTACTGGAAACAGGATTGCAAGGCTTGGAAAGCCAGAACACAGGATTTGAAGCGAGTTGCAGCTTCAGCTTCAGGTGTGTATGTTATTGAAAACTGTCTATCAATAAACTCTACATCCTGGGTATTGGATACCGGATCAGGATCTCATATCTGTAATTCTTTGCAGGCATTGAGAAAGCGTAGAGTTTTGAAGGCAGGTGACATGACCCTCAGAGTTGCAAACGGTGCTAGCATGGATGCTGAGGCCGTGGGGGACTATCACCTGGGATTGTCTGATGGACACTTTTTGGTTTTACGTAGTTGTTATTCTGTACCAAATGCAACCTGTAATATCATTTCTGTATCTTTATTATCTAAAGAAGGTTATGAATTTGCATTTGTAAGTAATGTAGTGAACATTCACCTTAATCAAGTTTTGATTGGGTCAGGTACATTGAACAACGGTATATACGTGTTAAACCAACCACAGATTTTCAATGTCCAGAATACACACAAAAGAAAGTCTCCAGAAATCAATAAAACTTTCTTATGGCATTGTAGACTGGGTCACATCAATGAGAGAAGGTTGACTAAGTTACATACAGAAGGATATTTGGATCCGTTCGAATATCAATCGTATGCAACTTGTCAATCCTGTCTCAAAGGAAAGATGACAAAGACTCCGTTTACTGGACACGGAGTAAGAGCAAGCGAGCTCTTGGGACTCGTACACAGCGACGTGTGCGGTCCAATGTCTACACATGCGCGAAGCGGTTATTCTTACTTCATTACTTTTACGGATGATTTCTCAAGGTTCGGACATGTCTTCTTAATGAAGCATAAATCCGAAGCTTTTGATAAGTTCCAGGAATATAAGAATGAAGTAGAAAAACAAACAGGAAAAAGTATCAAGGCACTGAGATCTGATCGAGGTGGTGAATACTTGAGTGCCGAGTTCCTGGGTTACTTAAAAGAGAATGGAATTCTCTCTCAGCTTACTCCTCCATACACTCCGCAACATAACGGTGTATCGGAGAGACGGAACCGAACCCTATTGGATATGGTACGGTCCATGATGAGTAACGCTGAGTTACCGCGATCGTTCTGGGGATATGCGCTAGAATCAGCTGCATACCTTTTGAACCGAGTTCCAACTAAGACTGTGCCTACCACACCATATGAGTTATGGAGTGGGAAGAAACCCTATCTTCAATACCTGAAGATTTGGGGATGTCCATCTTATGTCAAAAAATAGCATACGGACAAGCTCGAGGCACGCTCAGTACTGTGCAAGTTTGTGGGATACCCAAAGAACTCCAGGGGGTATCTTTTCTATTACGCAGAGGAACAAAAAGTCCTTGTTTCTCGTAATGCCCATTTTCTAGAACATCAGTTCTTAGAAAAAGAAATAAGTGGGAGCGCAATAGAACTGGAAGAAATTCCAGAACCACAAGCTATTACTGAAAGCTTAGTAGAACCAGAGGGTTCGAAAGATCAGGACATTCCCACGCCACTCCGCAGAAGTAGTAGGCAGTCTCATCCGCACGAGAGATACTACGGTTTTCTCATTGACGGGGATAGAGAGGATTGCATCATAGATTTTGATGAGCCTACTAGCTTCCAGCAAGCCATTCAGAGCGTCGACTCGGTAAAATGGTTGGATGCAATGCGGACCGAAATGGAGTCCATGTACACCAACAAAGTATGGACGTTGGACATTGCTCCAGATGGGGTAAAACCCGTAGGATGCAAGTGGATCTTCAAAAGGAAGATTGGTGTAGATGGACAGGTTGAGACCTATAAAGCTAGACTGGTAGCAAAGGGTTTTCGTCAGCGACCTGGTTTGGACTATGACGAAACTTTTTCTCCAGTAGCTATGCTGAAATCCATTCGGATCCTTCTTGCCATTGCTGCCTTCCACGATTATGAGATTTGGCAGATGGACGTAAAGACAGCTTTTCTAAATGGACATTTAGAGGAGTCTGTCTATATGGATCAGCCAGAGGGTTTCATTCAGAGTGGGAGCAGCGGAAAGGTGTGCAAGTTGCTTAAGTCCATTTATGGACTAAAGCAGGCATCGCGGAGTTGGAACATCTGTTTTGATGAGACGGTCAAGGAATTTGGCTTTATCAAAAATCCAGATGAACCATGCATCTATTGTAGATTTGTAGCGAGAACTGTAGTATTCCTCGTTTTATACGTGGATGACATTCTCTTAATAGGAAATGACATTCCTATGCTACAATCTGTCAAGGGGTTCTTGTCACACAGGTTCTCCATGAAAGACCTGGGTGATGCCTCATACATTCTGGGTATCCGGATCTACCGTGACAGATCCAAGAGGATATTAGGACTTTCGCAGTCCAGGTACATCGACACCATACTGAAGAGATTCAGTATGGAAGATTCCAAGCGCGGTAATCTACCGGCTTGTCACGGGATCACCCTCTCCAAAGAGATGTCTTCCAAGACTGATTTAGAGAGGGATCGCATGTCTGTTATACCCTACGCTTCTGCGGTAGGCTCTATAATGTATGCGATGTTGTGTACCAGACCGGATGTGGCTTATGCACTGAGTGTGGTAAGCAGGTATCAGTCAAACCCTGGGGAGAAACATTGGATAGCAGTAAAGAACATACTCAAGTACCTGAGAAGGACTAAGGAGATGTTCTTGGTGTATGGCGGAAAAGACCTGCAGATTGAGGCCTTTGCTGACTCCAGCTTCCAGAGTGACAAGGATGATTCTAAGTCCATGTCGGGTTTTGTCTTCACCCTCAATGGAGGGGCGGTGTGTTGGAAGAGCTCCAAACAGGAAACCGTTGCTGACTCGACTATGGAAGCGGAATACATCGCTGCATCTGATGCCGCAAAAGAAGCTGTCTGGATGAGGAAGTTCTTGAGAGAACTTCAGGTGGTTCCGTCCATTGTTGACCCAATACCTCTGTATTGCGACAACAACGGGGCTATAGCTTTAGCGAAGGAACCCAGGTCCCATCAGAAATCCAGACACATCTTAAGGCGGTATCACCTGATCAGGGAGATCGTAGATCGCCAGGAGATCGAGGTTCGGAGGGTTGCTTCAGAAGATAACACAGCAGATCCATTCACCAAGGCCTTGCCCCAGACTCAGTTCGAGCGGCTGATCGAGATGATAGGTCTTCGATACGCCAGCACATGACCTTAGTGCAAGTGGGAGATTGTTAGTGTATATGCCCTAGAGGCCATTACTGTATCATACTAGTTTGTATATTACTTGATGGAAGCTTGGGATATTCACAGTTGTATATACAATCTTGCTCGAAATGGTAGTATACTACTTGGTTTGTCTCTGCTTTAATATGTGCATGTGTTTCTTTTAGCATATCGCTGTTATACATATTAGTAGAGCCCATAAGATCTTTGCTTGATTACCAGCGTTGTGATGGCGCTCACACTCGTGGGAGCTGGGTGATCTATAAGCACATCCTTATATAGGTCCCTAGTCGTTGGACTATCGAGACAGGGCATCGATACTCCAGAGTAGACTAGCGTATGCGCTTCTCATCCCAGTGTGGGAGACGGTCTGTCCCACAGCCGTCAGTACGTCGTACTTGAGATAGTATGCGGGTGCTCGTTAGGTTACAAGTACACTGGACAGGACTCGTCGGGAACTATTGGTTGGTATTATACCTATCGTCAGTTATCAGTTCCCAGGTGACATGAGTACAGCTTAGTCCGCTGACTTGACACTGTCACTTCGCCTCGAGTGTGTTCCCACTGCACTTTGATTACTACCCTACCACGGCTCAAAGGAGTCGTGCAAACATGTAGTTTTTGGGTGCAGTCCCGAAGCACTTGGAGGCAGTGTCGGTTAGACAGGATTCGTCTCTCCCGGTATTGGGGGTTGACATCGCGCTGTGTCTAGGAGAGCCATTACACGAGTAGTCCCTGGCCAGGGCAAGCGGGATATACTGGTAGGTTTCCAGTGTTATCTCAGGGTGTTCTGGGCTACACTCCGACACGACTTGTACCGCTATTAGGGGACTGACGTTCACCGCCCCCTAGGCCCGCCATGCGATGTATCAGACGAACAGACCGGACTGTACGGAGATTGTCACATACAGGCTCAGTAGGAGTTCAGATGGGGTTCACCTCGTCAGTCTTCTTATCGACATCTACCTGGGGACCGTTACGCACAGCTAGTGCCGCTTGCGGTCTGTGGTTAAACCCACTGCCAGCGTAGTATCGAGTCTTTAGAGTCCCACACAGAGAGCTATTCGCCTTTAGGTAAAATGAGTAGAGGTCGCATGGTTTTGCGACAGGGTTCGTTCACATCCGCGTACTTGTGCACGTTTGCTGTCCGGACAGCTTATACTAGCGGGCTTTGGTTTAAGCCGGATCCTAGCATATGATTTGGGATTGGCTTTTTCTCATTGTATTCGTGTTCCTCGGATCACGAATACGGGTGCGTATGCACAGTTGCTTGAGACAGAGGGAGAGGACTTTGATTAGGGTTAATGACTATTGTCATTTTTATTAACCCTAATGCTTATGTGTGTATTATTGTTAATTGATATTAGTTTAATAATTGTGCATGGTTATGGTTGTTGACCATTTGACCCATCTTGACTTGTTGACCTTGTTGACACTTTGACCATCATCATTTCATTTGGAAGATGCTCTTTGATCCTTGCAATTTGCATTAAAAATGAAATGATAATGGTCATGTCTTGATTAAGGCATGACAATTATCTCACTAATTTTCTAATTACAATAATTCACATATATGAGAGTATGCTTCATATTATTCTCTCATTCTATCATTCACATTCTCTCTCTTGTTCTTCCTCTCTCTCAAGCTCTCCCCTCTCATGTGTTGAGAAACACTTGAGCTTGAGAAAAACCCTCTCTTGATAATCTCTACTCTCATCTAGGGTTCAAGGATTAGCACTTCTTGCACCCTAGTTACTTCTAGCTTGGAGTTGAAGCCAAAGGTCGAGGCTTTCGGGTGGATCTTTCTTCGACGTGAGAAGACGACTAAGGTGACCTCCTTCCACCACTCCAAGGAGCAAGGAGAGAAGGACATAAAACCCAAGGTATAACCTTTCTAGCACTTAGCTAGTTTCTAGTTAGCTTTAGCTTGTTTTTGTTTAGCAAAGATCCTTCAAAGTCTAGTCCATGTTGCCTAAGCTTATAAAAATCCGATTTTTATTCCGTTTTCCGCCTCCCCGTAAGTACCGGGGTGGGCAACGTGGACTTACAGGATGCTTAGTGATCTGAGATGGAATCCTTATACACCAAAAAAGTATGGACTTTGGTTGCTTTATTTGAAGGGTTAAATCCCCATCAGGAGCAAGTATATCTTGAGAAGATTACTTGGTGTACATGGAAAATTTGAGACTTTCAAAGCTATGCTTAAGTCCATCCAGATCCTACTTGCCACTGCTACATACCATGACTACGATATCTGGCGGTTGGGTGTCATGACTGCTTTTCTAAATAATGATTTGGAAGAGAGCGTCTATAAGTACACAGCCAGAGGGCTTCGTAGATAGTGGGAGCAGCGAAAACGTGTGCAAGTTGTTTTATATGATAAATCAGGTATCGCGGAGTTGGAACGTCTGTTTTGATGTGGTAGTCAAAGAATTTGACTTCATCAAAATAGTAAATGAACCTTGTATATACAAAAAGGTAGTAGAGAGTATGGTGGTGATCCTCGTAGAGTACGTGGATGACATACTCTTGATAGGGAAGGAGTTTCCTATGCTACGCTCGGTCAATCTCCTCTTATCACAAAGATTCTCTATAGGATCAAGGTGATACCTCCTAAATCTTGAGTTTTGGATCTATGAGATAGATCTAATTGGATGTTAAGATTCTCACTAGTTGTAGTGAGATGGTATCAATCGATCCTGGGGAGAATCACTGAAAAGGTTCCAGGGTGATAAGGACGACTGAATGTCAGTCACATGCATTGTCTTTACCCTCAGTGGAGGGACGGTATGTTTGAAGAGTTCCAAGCTAGATACCGTGACGTACTAGACGATTAAAGGCAAGATACATCGTTACCAAGGATGCTACCAAAGAGGTAGTCTGGATATATTTAAGTTCATGAGATGAACTTCGTTCCTGCCATTGTGTGACAATAGAGTTGTGGCTTATGCCACGTAACCCCCGTCCCATCAGAGATCCAGACATATTCTTAGGCAGTATCGCCTGATCATGGAGATGGTTGATCTCCAGGCAGATCGAGGTTAGGAGAGTAGACACAGAGGACAACAGCGCGGATCCACTCACAAAGGCCTATTTCCCAGTAGAGACTTTTATGGGATGGTTGAGTATGAGATACTTCAACCACAGCTTATTGTTGGGTATGAGATACTACAACAGATGGCCCTAGTGCAAGTGGGAGATTGTTAGTTATATGTATGCCCTAGAGGCCATTACTGTACATACGTTGTATATTGTAGTGGATGCTTGGACATATATAGGGAGGACTTTCTTGCTCGACATGATAGTATGCTATCTGGTTGCCCTTTATCTTAACATGTGCTCTGATTTTCTCTATATCACATGTTGATAAAGCCCTTAGGATGAGTACTTGATTACCAGGATTATGATGCAGATCATACTAGTGGGGACAGTGTAGTCGCCAAGTACATCCTTCAAATGTTCCTAGTCGTGGGAGTGCCGAGACAGGGCATCGATACTCCAGAGTAGACTAGCGTATGCGCTTCTTGACTCATATGATGGGCGATGGATGATCCCATATCCATTGGTGTTTGACATCAGAGAAGGTATACGGGTGCTCAGTGGAGACTGGGTACACTGGACGGACTCGCCGAGAACTCCCAGATGGTATTATACCTCACGTCAGATGGCAGTTCTCTGGTGACACTGGTACAGGTTAGTCTGTAGACCCGAGATCGTCATAGAGTCTTGTGTGATTCCCACTGTGCTTTGATTTCCATCATACCACGTCCAAGAGGGCATGCAAAAAGGTGGCTTTTGGGTACAGTCCCGAATCATATGGAGGCAATGAGCGATAGGAGGGGTTTCGTCTCTCCCGGTATAGGGAGTTGATGTTGCACTGTGTTCGATTGGGTATAACTGGAAATCCCTGGCCAGGGTTGCTGAGATTTACTGGTAAGTGTTATCAGTAGTTTCTCGAACTATTATGGACCTCATATCGACACGACTTATCAAGCTACTGGGGTCTGACGTTTACCACCCCTAGGCAAGATATGCGACATATCAGACGAAAAGACCGGACTGTACGGTAGTGTTACTGGTTGGATTCACAGGAGAATGTACATGCTTGCTTGTTGATCTTCTGATCGCTCAATACCTGGGTGGCTGTTATGTTTAGCTGACCGCTTGCAGCTTGTGGGTGTTTGATATGATCATCACCTACTGCCGGCGTATTGACGATTCTTTAGAGTCCTACACAGAGGTTTCCTGGCTCAGGAAAAACGGAGTAGGAGCACATATGTGATATGTGCGGGACCGAGAATAAAACGAGTATGCGATACCGTATTAGTTTCTCGCGATATGAGATATCGGCCGGGTATATGGGATATAGCCGGGTCATCGGATCAAGTGTTGATTCGATGAACTGATATAGATTATATTAGTCGGTTATTTACGAAATAGCCGGATTATCGGATCAAGTGTTGATTCGATAATTTAATGTATAATTATATATTTGATATGTTAAATTTCATTAACTAATATAAGCTCACTTAAAGATTCATTTTCTCACTCGGGTATTACATTGATATATATGCGATATATGTTAATTGTATTATTTTATTTTGTTAGAATAAATATTGTATATGTGATATATAATATTGTAACATGTTGTGGTTATAAATGCAACATGATTTGTGGATTTTAAATATGGTTAGGGTTTGGATTAGGGTTAAGCTTTCATGAAGCTTTCAAGAAGCTTTGACTTTGATCTTGATATTTTGTGATATTTTGCAAAGATATTTCTTTAACCCAACCCAACCCTTTAACCATAGTTAAATCTCTACATGGGTTAAGTCTTCTTACTTAACCCATGGTTGCATTTCTAACCACACTTGATTCATTATTCATCACAAATGGTTTTGCTTCTTCTTCTTCTTCCTCTTTAAAAAAAAAAAGCTTTCTAGCTTTTTCAAAAGTGATGAAAATGAGTGAGATAAAGAAAACAAATGAGAGCTAAATTCCTACTTCATCATCCTCATCTATTCTAGCAATTTAGATTAGGGTGTTTGCTTTACTAATACTTGATTAGTGAAACAAAAACTTGGGCTTGAGTTTCTTCAAGGTAGATCATCTTTGTTATCGAAGATCGGAAGCAAGCTTGCATCTTTCTCTTCATGGAGCCTCTCTTGCGTCCGGGTACTCGATGATCGCAACGAAGGGACCTCAACACAGAGCTTTAGAAGTGAAGGAACGGACTACAAAGGTTGTAATCCCTAACTCTTAGATGTAAAGTTGTTTACACGCTTTATTTCGCCTAATCTCTAGTCTAAGATCTTGGTTAGGGTTGTTCGGCACGTCTAAATTTTGAATCGGGTATGGTTGATGCCTTGTAGACCCTTGTGACAGTGCCTAGTAACCTTACAATTATTATTATTTTTGCCACGCTAGACTAAGGATGCTGCGGTTCGTAGTAGTTTAAAGATGTTTCGGTCCGTAGCTAGTTTCAGGACATTTCGGTCCGTCGTTAGTTTAGGGATGTTTCGGTCCGTAGCTAGTTTCAGGATATTGCGGTCCATTGTTAGTTTAAGGACGTTTTAGTCCGTTGTTAGTTTAGGGACGTTTCGGTCCGTAGCTAGTTTCAGGACTTTGCGGTCCACTGTTAGTTTAAGGACGTTTAGGTCCGGGTTAGTTTTTGCGGCGAAGTTTTGCCGGATAGCACTTATAGAGTTTGGTACTCAGGAAGACAGTGAGCAGACACAAGCGTCGTCATCTATCATTAACCTGGGCTGTGACTCGTCAGGCGTAGTATTTTTTAAGCAATCAGCCGTTTATTGGCCAGAAGGGTCTTTCGCTATGCATATCTATGAGCAAGTAAGCCCCACCTTGGTAGATTTTGTCTATGATGTACGGGCCCTCATAGTTTGGCTCGAATTTCCCCCGTTTGGCACGATTAGGGATCATAGGTCTTTTTATGACCAGCACGAGTTCGCCTTGGCGGAATGTTCTCGGCCTAGTCAATCTTTCGTATGAGCGCGTTATCCTTACTTTGTAAGCTTCTAGGTTTTGCTGCGCCATGAGACGAGTTTCATCTAGGGTGTCAAGTTCCTCAAGCCGAAGATGAGCATTCTCTTCATCTGTTAGTTCGTAATGAATCGCCACTCGTAGAGAGGGTAGCTCTATCTCTAAGGGAAGTACTGCTTCCGCGCCGAATACCAATGCATACGGCATTTTATTCGTAGCCGTTTTGAACGTAGTTCTATACGCCCAGAGAGCTTTATGCAGTCTCTCGTGCCAGTCCTTTTTATTTTTAGACACCGTCTTCTTTATGATCTTTGTCACGGTTTTGTTGAAAGTCTCAGCTAGACCGTTAGCTCGGGGATTGTAGACCAAAGAGTATTTCCAGTCTATATTATGCTGCTGTGCGAAGTGGCTGATTTTGTGACTTCTGTAAGCTGGCCCGTTATCGGAGATAATCCATCGCGGGGTGCCGAACCGATAGATGACGTGCATCTTGAAGAAATGGAGGATGTTCTCCGTCTTCACTTCTCTTAGCGGTATTGCTTCTGCCTACTTAGAGAAGTAATCAGTTATCGCCAATATGAACCGATGTCCTTTGGATGACGATGATTCGATGGGCCCAATTATGTCGGTTCCCCACATTTCGAACGGCCAGCTAGCCACTGTTGGATGTAGCGGGTTTGGATGCTGGTGGATGATGTCTCCATGAATTTAGCATGAGTGGCACTGCTTCACGTATTCGCATCAGTACTGAATCATCGTGGGCCAATAGTAACCCATCCTTTTAATTTTCAGCTTCATCTTTGGCCCGGCTTGATGAGAACCGCATAGTCCATCATGAGTTTCTTGGACGACTCTCCTTGCTTCTTCCGGTCCTAGGTATCTCAGCCACAGAGAGTCGAACGATCTCTTATATAGAGTATCATTGACGAAGGCGAAAGACAGAGCTCGTTTCATGAGCTGATGTCTTAAGGATGCGTCTTCGGGTGTTCGACAAGATTTGAAGTAGTCTATAAAGACTTCTCTCCAATCCTTAGCCTTTTCTTGGTCCTCTATTTATAGGGCTGTTTGCTCGGTCGCTTCCTTTTCTTCAGACGATTCCGGAGATATTTCTGCTGGTGCAAGGACCCGACGGCTTTGTACAATGATCCTTACGTCATCGAGGTTTTCGTCAGCCAGTTCTTTAGCGAGTTTGGCTAATGCGCCTGCTTTGTTATTTTCTATACGCGGTATGCTTTCCAGGGCGTAGGAGGGAATTTGAGTTAGTAACTGTTGCACTCTTTTGCCATATTTTGCCAACTCTGGTTTGCACATCTGATAGTCACCGTTTACTTGGCTAACGACCAGCTGAGAGTCTTCGTATATGAGGAGGTTTTCGATTCCCATGTCGACAGCGATCTCAAGACCTGCTATCAAAACCTCATATTCTTCTTCATTGCTTGTCCTCGGCTCTGTTAAAGAAAAGGCAAAGCACATTATCCCTTCTTGTGGAGTCACGAAGATGAGGCCTACCCCAGATTTGATTATAGGGGAGCTGTGATTTCGCTTCTTCATGGAAGATGCCCCGTCGAAGTAGAGTTCCCACTGGGTATCACTCTCTTCTCTCTCCCCGTCAATCGTGTCAAACGCGTGCTCGTCTGGCAATTCGCAATTTAGGGGTGAATCGGCAGGTATCGGATGCTCAGCGATGAAGTCGGCGATGGCCTGGCCTTTCACTGCCTTGAGAGGTCGGTATGTTATCGAGAATTCCATTAAGAGTATGGCCCATTTAGCGAGTCATCCTGTTAGTATGGATCTTGACATCAAATACTTGAGAGGGTCCACCTTTGATATAAGATGGACCTCATGCGCCAAAGCATAGTGTCTGAGCTTCGTTATCGCGAAGATTAACGCCAGGCAGTGTTTTTCGATACAGGAGTAGTTGTTTTCTGCCCCCAGGAGAACTCGACTCAAGTAGTAGAAGGCTCTCTCCTTCCCCTGATCGTTCTCCTGTGCCCATAGTGCGCCTAAGAAACCTTCAAGGGCGGTTTTGTACAGGATGAGGGGCTTTCCCTTGACCGGAGCGGTCAGTACCGGCGGATTCTGCAGGTATTGCTTGATTTCGTCCAGTGCACTCTGGCATTCACGATCCCAAACGAACGGGGTTCCCTTCTTCATCAGGTGACTGTAGGGACAACATTTTACGGAGAGGTTGGCTATTAACCGTCGGATATATGCGAGCTTCCCTTGTAGAGACCGCAATTGTTTTAAAGTTTTTGGAGTGGGCATTCCATAATCGCATTGATCTTCGATGGATCTATTTCGATGCCCCGATGTCGTATAATGAACCCTATAAATTTTCCTGAGGAGACTCCGAATGTGCATTTCAGAGGGTTCATTTTTAGGTTATACTTACGAAGACGTTGGAACACTGTTTTCAAATGCTCCCAGTGTTCCTCGTACGATTTGCTTTTCACTACGAGGTCATCGATATAGCATTCGACGATTTCATGTATGAGGTCATCGAAAATCTTCGTCATGGCCCTCTGATAGGTAGTGCCAACATTCTTCAGACCGAAAGGCATCAGTTTGTAGCAGAATATGCCCAGAGGAGTCCGGAAAGCGGTATGCTTCTGGTCTTCGGGATGCATCTTTATTTGATTGTACCCCGATGATCCGTCCATGAAGGAGAAGACTTCATGAGTGGACGTGTTATCTATCATCAGCTCGGTAACCGGTATGGGAAAGTCATCCTTCGGACATACTTTGTTAAGGTCCCGAAAGTCCACGCAGATACGCACCGTCCCATTTTTCTTCATTACTGGGACAATGTTAGAGATCCAGTCGGGGTATTGAACTTCCTGGATGAAGCCGGAGTCGATTAGCTTCTTGACTTCGGTGTTGATACTCATTTCCAGTTCGAGCCGCATTCTTCTTGGTGCTTGTTTGACTGGCTTGACGTCCGGAGATATCGCCAATTTATGCACGACTATTTCTGGATCTAGCCCCGGCATCTCGGAATAGTTCCATGTGAAGCAATCTTTATACTGCATGAGCACATCTTTTAGCGTAGCCACCTGCTCTTTAGACAGCAGCTCACTGACGAACGTAGGCCGCGGGTCGTTTGCCGTCCCCAAGTCGATTTTTCTCAGGTTGTCCGCCGTGGTGTGTATCCCATCTTCCAACTCTTTTGGCGCAAAATTCTGAGATCAACTCATCTTCATCCTCGTTTTCGAAGCACCGGGAGAGGTTATCCATATTCTCATGTACTCCTTCTTCCGACAGCGTTATCACGTGACCGGTATGAGATCGTTTCCAAGACCGATGTTGATCTGTTTCTACTCTCGCTATATACGTTGCTTTTGGTACATGCCTTTATGGTGGGGCCACCCTCCAACTGTTGGATAGAGCGAACATGCCGAGTTGATATTGGTCTTCGACCCAGTTTTTGAAGGGGAAGCAGTCTTCAAGAGAATGTCCTATCGCTCGGTGATAGGAGCAATAATCCGGGTGATGAATCTCGTTTTCTTGATCGGGGTGCCGAGACTCTGGGAGTGTCATCATCTGATGTTTCATGACAAGGTCAAAGATTCTCCTTGTCTTGTCTCAAGGGAAAGAATATGCTCGACCCATCTTTTTCATAAGAGTCGGATTCCGGCTGACCCTTTCTCGATCGCGTGGCCTTTTGGATCCGTTTTACCGTTGCCGAACGTTTTTTCCGTTCTATAACTTGTTTTGCCTCTGCGCCAGGTCTTTTTCTTATCTTGGGAATGCATGGCGGGCTGACGGTGAAGGGCATTGTCATACTCCGTAGCCTGCTGAAGGAGACGTTACGTCTTGGCTTTCTCGTAAATGCCCATTTCGCGGCTGTGGTCGTTCCAAACCTTTCGACTCGCTTCCCTTACTAGCTTGTCCATTTGTTCTTCTGTAACACCCTAGTTCATTTATACCAATTCCAGTTCATGTATTTCTTTATTTATGGTATTTTCCTGATTTACTGCGTTTTGGGCGCGAATAGTATATTTGACATCTGTATTTGCATCCGACCCGACCCACATGCTTGAAACCTATCTTGGTTCATGTTTATGATTTATCCTGACTTGTTACATAAACTTGTGCACTTTCATATAGACTGCATACTGGCATTTTATCAAGCATTTGCATTTTTACAATATAACATTTTAAGTCACATAAAATATTTTAAAAATACATTGCATGGCCTGCATGATACCCCTAACCCTGTAGTAGCATCCGCGCATCTTGTTCTCGTCCCGTTCAGTGAAACGGACTTGTTTGGATGGCTACGCGCACGTACGTGCTTCCGTTCTTGGGGGTATGCATTTTCGTTACCCGGGTATCCAATTTTAATTTTGGTCGACACATATATTTTCGTATTTTGAAACTGAATTTTAGACCCGACCCGGGCGTGTTTTGGACTAAATTTGTATTTACCAGAAAATCTAATTTTATTTAATATAATATCTTTATTAAAATAATCAACAGTTTAAATTTAACATAACTAACAAATTTTTAAATCCTAACTTAATAACAACCTTCTCTCTCCTCTCTCTCTTTCCTTCTCTCTCTCACAGTTTATCTCTATCTCTCTCTTTCTCTTTCTTTCTCTTTCTCTCTCTCTTTCCTCTGTCCCCAGTCCCCACTGAGTCTCTCTCTCCCCTTTCTCTCTCCTCTCGAGCCTTTCTCTCTCCTCTTGCATCTCCTTCTCTCTCCTCCCGCGGTGAGCGAGATCCCATCACCGCCTCCTTTCCTTAGCGTCACCTCCCTCTCTCTTCTTCTTTAAAAACATACTGCCGCCACGAGAAACCCACACAAAAGAAAACCCTAACCCTAACCTAGCTCCTCTGCCTCCCAACCTCGTCGTCATCTTCTTCTTCTTCTCATCTCCATCCTCTCCTTCTCCTCCTCGTCACCATCTTCTTCCTCTTCTGTCCCCGAGAACACTGCACCCGCAACCCTGAGAAACCCATCACTGCCACCCTCACCTCATCGACCTCGTTCATCATCACCTCCTCCTCTCGCCTCCACCTTCATCACCTTCTCCATCTCCTATCCCTTTCCATCCCCCGCACCCATCATCCCACTGCAACCTGCACACTACAAACCCTAACCCTAGCCTTCCCCTCACCGGCGCACCTCACCACCGTTGATCTCGCCGACACCACCAGCTCATCTCATTAACCCCAGTGCACTCCCCAGTAAGCAGCAACCTCTCCCTTCTCTCTTCTTCTTCCTCTTCTTCCTTTTCTTCTTTTTCCTTTCTTTTCTTGATTCTTGAAATCTTGTTTCCAGCCATCACCGGAGCCG
This sequence comes from Agapanthus africanus, assembly GCA_030015575.1. NCBI lineage: Eukaryota > Viridiplantae > Streptophyta > Magnoliopsida > Asparagales > Amaryllidaceae > Agapanthus > Agapanthus africanus. Next base: position 774,404,975 of record JASDDO010000022.1, read on the forward strand.
TGCTTGACGCCGACGATCCAAACGATTCAGTGAACAACCCTCGCTCGCGTGATCACCCTCTTGCCTTGCTCGGACCCGTCCCGTGTGCCGTGTGTGTGTTGCGACGTTTTACCGACGTCGGACGTGCCGTGCGTATCCGTATCGTGATCCGTCGAGGCAAGTTAATCTTGCTACATGCTATAATATATTTTGCATCCATATTAATAATAATATTTAATGTTTAGTGTATTGTATATCCTCTGTTATCATTTTACTGTTTTACGACGTCCATTTGCATCCGTACAATTTATTTCATATCTAGTTGCATGCAAGTTGATCTTGCTACATGCTATACTACTATATCTTGCATCCATGTGAATAATAATATTACATATTGTTTAGCAATGCATCCCACATTACCATTTTTTACTATTTTTACTGTTATACGACGTCCGTGTGCATCCATATCGTTATTTACATATCCATTCGCATGCTAATTCATCTTGCTACATGTTAGGTATATTATTATGCATCCATATGAATAAAAATATCACATGTTGAATGCATTGTATATCCATATTAAAGTTTACCGTTTTCGGACACCCATATGCATCCATATCATTTAATATACATGTAGCTGCATCTACAGATTTCAGATCCGATAAGCCGCATTAATCATCTGAAGCGTCAACATGGAATTTGCAGGCTCCTCCGCTTGCTGCTTTTGGACAAGTTGCGTCATCTTGTAAATCTGCCTCTTCCCCAGGTTTCACATTAATTCATATTATTATTATAGTAACAACCCATGCTTAATAATGTGCATCCCACTTAGTCTTGGAACTGTAAATATAACCCTAATCGATAATTGTGCATCCATACCATTAATCTTATATCTATTCGCATATCAGGTCACATTGTTACATATTATTGTTATAGTGACACCCCATGCTAGATAATGTGCATCCTACTTAGTAATGGAGCTATAGTTGCAATCCCTGATAGTTATTCATGCAACCATATTTTATTGTGTACCCATACCATTAATTCTTTATATCTAGTTGCATGCTATGTCGTATTAATTCATAATATTGTTACAGTAATACCCCATGCTTGATAATGTGTATCCTACATAGTCATGATGTAACCCCTGATAAATATTTTTGCATTCATGCTTTTATCGTGCATCCGTACTTGCTACAGTTTTATTATGAGCATCTGCTTGATATCTGTGCACTACCTGACATGACTTGATATACCCCTGCTTGACTTGATACCTAATCTTGTTACTAATGCCGACAATCTTGACCTGTTGTCCCTACGGACATATCCTATTGTCTATTTAGATAAACCTGTACCTGCTTGATCATGTGTTGGCATTAGCTCCAGATTTTCAATACCTGACTTGAACACATAACTTGGGGGTATGGGAAAATCAAGAATGTAACCGAACGTAACTCAAAGGGCTATCATACTGTTTGCTGTTTTTCCGGGTGTTACGGAATACCTATTGTTTGCCGTTTTTCCTGGCGTTACGGAATAATCTCACCGATGGGTTATGATGAGAATTACATTAATTAATTTCGAAGACTTTAGAATAGATAACCCAGTAGCACAGTTTAGATTACTCACTGCACATCACATGTGCTTATACCCTTCCCTGTTCCTTATTCGTGATACTGTTATACTCTTGTTACTGTTCATACTCATGCCTACATGTCTTGTTACCTCCTGATTGTATTATTGTTGATATTATGACGCACTGACGTCTGGGTTTTGCATGGCCCAGATCCTCTCTCCCTATCACTGGCCGTTCAGGAGTATTTCAGTGAGCAGGCCGAGTAGTGAGGACCTGTTAGTATTTTAGTTTAGTTTCTTTCAGCATTTTCATTCCTGATGTGAGCCCGTTTTGGGACGTACATTCCAGATTATTATTGTTTATTGGATCTATTGCTTCCGCATAATATTTCTTGACTCGTTATTTCTGGCTCATGGTTACGTACTAGATAGTTTATTTTATTTCTACTGTTCTTGATATCTTCTAGACAGCCGTAATGTGACTGTGGAGGGATCTTTCCTAACCACAGGTAGCATGGTTGGCTCTGTCATGTGCCTATCTTAGCGCACTCTGGGAAGCGGGGCGTGACGGGGTTTGTTTGGTATCAGAGCCATATGATCTAGGTTAATCAGGTTTGATTCTTTTTGTAGTTGGGTATTGGACCCAATACACGAATCAGAAAATCCGTGATTAGGAACATGTCCTGCCACATTGTTATTATGATTCTTGAATCATATCTTTCTCTTGATCCTTTGCCTTGACGATATGCAAACCACCTTGCATCTTGACTTGAAATCTTTTGGTTCCCTATTGTTTCTCCCTGTTCCTTGATTCTGATATTAGGATTTGGGCGACTTGAGTGGAGTTATGTGATTATAAGTATGTACCGCGGCATGGTTACAATGCGGTACTCTATTTAAGTAACTTGGAATTCTAGTCTTGATTCATATCCTTGATTCATGGTCATCATTCATCGCAAGTTTTGAATCTTGTTTATTATACTAATCCTCTTTGGTGTATTGGTTACAGGATCATGGCAGACAGAAATCTGCGATCGTACCAGAGGCGTGTTGATGACGCCGCTTTGCTTGGAGTAATTCGTGGGATGCTGGAGAACCAGAAGCGGCAAACCGAGCTGAACCAGCGGCAAGCCGAAGCTTTTCAGGAAGGTTTGCGGACCGTCCAGTAGTCTGTAAACAATGATGCGGCCAAACCAGTAGAGCGTATGGGTACCGTGGCGGATTTCAGGAGACTTGGTCCATTCACTTTCACTGGTTTGGAAGAGCCGTTGCCAGCGGAACAGTGGCAGGTTGATACGGAGAATTTGCTCGTTGCGGCACAGATTCCAGAGGATAGGAGAGTGGATGTCGTGCGCATCCAATTGGTGGACTATGCCCGTGAATGGTGGCTTGTGGAAGAGACCCATTTGCCCAAGCCGATCAGTTGGGCAACGTTCTCGCAGAGTTTCTTAGAGAAGTTCTTCCCGCAGACTGCACGGGAGGAAATGGAAGAAAAGTTCATCAGCTTGAAGCAGAACGGCGCACCCGTGGATGTGCATGCAGCTGAGTGGACACGGCTCAGTAGATTCGCTGGACCTCTGGTTGCCAACGATGCTGATAGGGCACGGAGGTTCATGCGCAGTTTGGATGTGGACATCCAGAGGCACATTATATCTCTGGGTTTGACCACTTTCTCGCAAGTGCTTAAAGCAGCCAGGGAGCAGCAGTGTTTATCATTGAAGACAGAGGATACGCAGCAGCCGGCAGTTGTGGTATGGAAGCCGGCGTTTATGCCAAATCGAGCGCCTATACGCAGAGGTGTTCCAGTGGACAGGCGTGGAATTGTACCGATGAAGAATCCAGTTTTTCCCGAGCAAAAAGGAAGGGTGTTGTGCGATTATTGCCAACGACCGAATCACTATCGAAGGGATTGTCGTAAGAGGGTTGGACTTTGTCTTATTTGCGGATCAGCTGATCACACCATTGATACTTTTCCGTCGAAGCTACGTTTGAAGGAAGATACTCAGAGGCCACCGAAGAAGCAGTTTCGGAAGCAGAAGTTGATAACTCAGGGACCCAATCAAGCTCGAGCCTTTACCCTAACGGTTGAAGAGGCCAAGGATTCAGATGAAGTGGTTTCAGGTATCCTACTTGTTCATGATTTTCCCGCATTAGCATTATTCAATTCTGGTGCATCCCATTGTTTTATGTCATCCAAGTTTATTGCTGCACATTCAATTTATTGCACGACCCTGTTTAGTTGTTGGGACATACACACCGGGAATGGGAAGATCATAGCTAGTAGTGAGTGTAAGGATTGTTCAGTAGTTGTTTGCAGATTTCTTGGTGATCGATACTGGTAATTGGGATGTTGTCTTGGGAATGGATTTTCTCGGCACTTTCCATGCTCACATTTAGTGCAGGGCAAAGAAAGTGATTTTCCAGATTCCCGAACATCCGGAGTTTGTTTTGCTGGAGGGAGCAGTTCTGTCGGGCCGGTCGAGTTTAGGGCTAGGCCGACAAACAGCGTTCTTTCGTCGATGGAAGTTGCTAAGGAGGAAGCTCCAGCTATAGTTCGAGAGTTCATGGACGTGTTCGAGAATATCTCAGGTTTACCGCCAAAACGAGATGTGGAGTTCGCGATCAATCTTGTTCCTGGTGCAGCGCCAATCTCAAAGGCGTACTATCCAATGGCACCAGTGGAGTTAGAAGAAGTAAAGAAGCAGGTTATTGAATTTCTAGAGAAGGGTTGGATTCGAAGCAGTAATTCACCCTGGGGAGCTCCAGTTCTTCTAGTAAAGAAGAAAGATGGCACAAGGAGGATGTGCATCAATTATCGAGAATTAAACCGGGTAACTATTAAGGACAAGTACCTGATCCCTCGCATTGGCGAATTATTGAGCAACTCAGTGGCGCGAGGGTATTCTCGAAGCTGGATTTGCGATCCGGATATCATCATGTTCAAGTTAAATCAAAGGATATTTGCAAGACTGCGTTCCGAACTCGATATGGACATTACGAGTATTTAGTGATGCCATTCGGAGTCACGAATGCACCAGCGATATTTATGGACTTGATGAACCGAATCTTTTCACCGTTCTTGGACCGGTTTATTGTGGTGTTCATCGATGATATTCTGGTCTACTCGAGGAGTCTTGAAGAGCATGCTGAACTCTTGAAGATATGTTGAGAGCTTGCATGTTAGACTTCAAGGGTTCATGGGAGGATCATCTACATTTGGTAGAGTTTTCTTACAACAACAGCTTTCAGGAGACTATTCAGATGGCTCCATTCGAAGCGTTGTATGGTCGCAAGTGTCGCTCACCCGTTTGTTGGGATGATATTGGAGAGCGAAGATTGTTGGGACTGGATTTGATCGTGCAAACAGTTGAGAAACTTAATACTATCCGGAATTATATGAAGGCAGCACAAGATCGACAGAAGAGTTGGGTCGATACATCGAGAAGACCTCTAGAGTTCGCTGTTGGTGATCTGGTGTTCTTGAAGATATCCCCGACTAGTGGAGTGTTTCGTTTTGGGAGTCGAGGTAAGCTTAGTCCTTGATTCGTGGGGCCTTTCGAGATTTTGGAGCGTGTTGGAGAAGTGGCTTATCGATTGGCTTTACCACAATCTTTGGCGAATGTTCATGACGCGTTTCATGTATATCAACTCCGTAAGTATGTTCGAGATGGAACACACGTGCTGGATCATTCAAAGTTGACTGTAAGAGAGGATTTGACCTTTGTGGAGCTACCAATGTCGATTGTTGATCGAAGAGAAAAGGGTCCTTAAGAACAAGGTTATCCCTCTCGTATTTGTTTCTTGGGAAATCGCTCGCACGGAGAATCGACTTGGGAACGTGAAGACGAGATTCGACAGAAGTTTCCACACGTATTCTTGTAGTTTCATGATTGTTTATCTTTTCTTGTCTTGGGAATTTCGAGGACGAAATTCTTTTTGTAGTTGGGTATAATGTAACACCCTACTTCATTTATACCAATTCTAGTTCATGTATTTCTTTATTTATGGTATTTTCCTGATTTACTGTGTTTTGGGTGCGAATAGTATATTTGACATCTGTATTTGCATCCGACCCGACCCGCATACATGAAAGCTGTCTTGGTTCATATTTATGATTTATCCTGACTTGTTACATAAACTTGTGCATTTTCATGTAGACTGCATACTGGCATTTTATCTGGCATTTGCATTTTTACAATATAACATTTTAAGTCACACAAAATATTTTAAAAATACATTGCATGGCCTGCATGATACCCTTAACTCTGTGGTAGCATCCGCGCATTTTGTTCTCGTCCCATTCAGTGAAACGGATTTGTTTAAATGGCTACGCGCACGTACGTGCATCCGTTCTTGGGGGTATGCATTTTCGTTACCCGGGTATCCAATTTTAATTTTGGTCAACACATATATTTTTCGTATTTTGAAACTGAATATTAAACCAGACCCGGGCGTGTTTTGGACTAAATTTGTATTTACCAGAAAATCCAATTTTATTTAATATAATATCTTTATTAAAATAATCAACAGTTTAAATTTAACATAACTAACAAATTTTTAAATCCTAACTTAATAACAACCTTCTCTCTCCTCTCTCTCTTTCCTTCTCTCTCTCACAGTTTATCTCTATCTCTCTCTTTCTCTTTCTTTATATTTCTCTCTCTCTTTCCTCTCTCCTCAGTCCCCACTGAGTCTCGCTCTCCCCCTTTCTCTCTCCTCTCGAGCCTTTCTCTCTCCTCTCGCATCTCCTTCTCTCTCCTCTTGCGGTGAGCGAGATCCCTTCACCGCCTCCTCTCCTTAGCGTCACCTCCCTTTCTCTTCTTCTTTAAAAATATACTGCCGCCACGAGAAACCCACACAAAAGAAAACCCTAACCCTAACCTAGCTCCTCTGCCTCCCAACCTCGTCGTCATCTTCTTCTCATCTCCATCCTCTCCTCCTCCTCCTCGTCGCCATCTTCTTCCTCTTCTGTCCCCGAGAACACTGCACCCGCAACCCCGAGAAACCCATCACCGCCACCCTCACCTCGTCGGCCTCGTTCATCATCACCTCCTCCTCTCGCCTCCACCTTTATCACCTTCTCCATCTCCTCTCTTTCTCCATCCCCCGCACCCATCATCCCACTGCAACCTGCACACTATAAACCCTAACCCTAGCTTTCCCTTCACCGGCGCACCTCATCACCGTTGATCTCGCCGACACCACCAGCACATCTCATTAACCCCAGTGCACACCCCAGTAAGCAGTAACCTCTGCCCTCTCTCTTCTTCTTCCTCTTCTTTTTCTTCTTTTTCTTTTCCTTTCTTGATTCTTGAAATCTTGTTTCCAGCCATCACCGGAGCCGTGCTTGACGCCGACGATCTAGACGATTCAGTGAACAACCCTCGCTCGCGTGATCACCCTCTTGCCTTGCTCGGACCCGTCCCATGTGCCATGCGTGCGTTGCGACGTTTTACCGACGTCGGACGTGCCGTGCGTATTCGTATCGTGATCCGTCGAGGCAAGTTAATCTTGCTACATGTTATAATATATTTTACATCCATATTAATAATAATATTTAATGTTTAGTGTATTGTACATCCTCTGTTATCATTTTACTGTTTTACGATGTTCATTTGCATCCGTACAATTTATTTCATATCTAGTTGCATGCAAGTTGATCTTGCTACATGCTATACTACTATATCTTGCATCCATGTGAATAATAACATTACATATTGTTTAGTTATGCATCCCACATTACCATTTTTTACTATTTTTACTGTTATACGACGTCCGTGTGCATCCATATCGTTATTTACATATCCAGTCGCATGCTAATTCATCTTGCTACATGTTAGGTATATTATTTTGCATTCATATGAATAAAAATATCACATGTTGAATGCATTGTATATCCATATTAAAGTTTACCATTTTCGGACACCCGTTTGCATCCATATCATTTAATATACATGTAGCTGCATCTACAGATCACATTAATTTATATTATTATTATAGTAACACCCCATGCTTAATAATGTGCATCCCACTTAGTCTTGGAACTGTAAATATAATCCTAATCGATAATTGTGCATCCATACCATTAATCTTATATCTATTCGCATACCAGGTCACATTGTTACATATTATTATTATAGTGACACCCCATGCTAGATAATGTACATCTTACTTAGTAATGGAGCTATAGTTGCAATCCCTAATAGTTTTTCATGCATCCGTGTTTTATTGTGTACCCATACCATTAATTCTTTATATCCAGTTGCATGCTATGTCGTATTAATTTATAATATTGTTACAGTAATACCCCATGCTTGATAATGTGCATCCTATATAGTCATGATATAACCCCTGATAAATATTTGTGCATTCATGCTTTTATCGTGCATCCGTACTTGCTATAGTTTTATTATGAGCATCCGCTTGATATCTTTGCACTACCTGACATGACCTGATATACCCCTGCTTGACTTGATACCTGATCTTGTTACTAATACCGACAATCTTGACCTGTTGTCCCTACGGACATATCCTGTTGTCTATTTAGACAAACATGTACCTGCTTGATCCTGTGTTGGTATTAGCTCCAGATTTTCAATACCTGACTTGAACACATAACTTGGGGGTATAGGGAAATCAAGAATGTAACCGAACGTAACTCAAAGGGCTATCATACTGTTTGCCGTTTTTCCGGGCGTTACGGAATACCTATTGTTTGCCATTTTTCCGGGCGTTACGGAATAATCACTGATAGGTTACGATGAGAATTATATTAATTGATTTCGAAGACTTTAGAATAGATAACCCAGTAGCACAGTTTAAATTACTCACTGCACATCACATGTGCTTATACCCTTCACTGTTCCTTATTCGTGATACTGTTATACTCTTGTTACTGTTCATACTCATGCCTACATGTCTTGTTACCTCATGATTGTATTATTGTTGATATTATGACGCACTGACGTCTGGGTTTTGCATGGCCCAGATCCTCTCTCCCTGTCGCAGGCCGTTCAGGAGTATTTCAGTGAGCAGGCCGAGTAGTGAGGACCTGTTAGTATTTTAGTTTAGTTCCTTTCTGCATTTTCATTCCTGATGTGAGCCCATATTTGGGATGTACATTCCAGATTATTATTGTTTATTGGATCTATTGCTTCCGCATAATATTTCTTGACTCGTTATTTCTGGCTCATGGACATGTACTAGATAGTTTATTTTATTTCTACTGTTCTTGATATCTTCTAGACAGCCGTAATATGACTGTGGAAGGATCTTTCCTAGCCACAGGTAGCATGGTTGGCTCTGTCACGTGCCTATCTTAGCGCACTCTGGAAAGCGGGGCATGACATCTTGAAACGACGGACTCGGCATTTTTATGGCAGGATCTCGTTATGGTTCAACGTCAGCATCTTTTTAATGAGCATCCCCTTCTTCATCGAGGTCATTTATGACATGGCAGTCATGGAATTGCTCCCATTTCTTGGACTGGACATATCCAAGCCCAATCCTTTCCATTTTTCCGTTGGGCAATTTTCGCTGAGTTCCGGGGACGTTCTAAATCCTGTTGTAGAACTGAGCTTGTCGAGGAGTCAGTTTGAAAGGTATGCCTTGGCATCTTAATAACCTTTTCAATCCTTCATATCTGGACAGACGGATGGGTTGGAGCCTGTCAAGTGCAAAATCGGCACCGCGCCAGACTTCTCTCTCGACTTTGGATTCCCTAGATCGATAGAATAGGATCGCCTTTTCACCTCTTCGCCTGGGAGGGACGTAGAATGTCTGCAACTCTTGCACACTATATGTCTCAAGCACATCAAGCTCTCTGTAGTGCTGCCGCGGAACCATGGCAATTTGCAGACTCTGATCACCTCCAGTGAGGGCCTGCATTGATGGACGGACCGAAAACACTGCGGTGACTTCGTCTTCAGAGTCACTGCCAAAGACCAGAATAGGGGTAGATGGTCCCGGCCTATTGCATTAGGGCGGCCCCGAATAGACTATCTCTTCTTCCTCCTCGGTATCGCTCCCGAAGACCGGAATAGTGGTGATAGCATTTTGCTTATTCTCCGGTTTATGGCATCTTTCCGTATCTTCAAAATCTGGTAGGAAATACTTTGCATCTTCGTACTTTCGGACTTCATTTATGAAGAATGGGTTTAGTTCCCCCGTCATGGTATACTCGAGACCATCTTTGAAATACTTCATACACTGATGTTGTGTAGAAGGGATGATATTGTACTCGTATAACCAAGGCCTCCGAGCAAAGCATTGTAGCAGGTCTTGGCGTCAATGACATGAAATTTGATGTCAGTGACGAGCAGCCCAAAGCGTAACGTCGGTATTACAGACCCGAGCGTTCGTGATGACTGGGGGTCAAACCCGGAGATGGTGATTTTATCCTGAGCGAGGTGCTGAATGCTCTTGCAGATTTCTTTTAGTACCCTCACATTTAGGAGATTGACAGAGGACCCATTGTCAACTAAGATCTTCCCTATCTTGATGTCATGGCAGTACCCGGTGACATATAGGGGACGGTTGTGCTCGCACGTTCTGAAGAGGAGATCTTCATCGCCGAAAGTGATGTCAGCTGTGTGCACTTCTTCCAGCTCGTCCTTCATTTTTTCTTCGGCAAGGAAAGCTTGGAACTGTTCGGGCTCTTGTAATGCCCTGATCAGGGAATCTCGTGTCTCTTTAGACAGGAGAAGGGCATCCATGATACTCAATTGTGAGGGTATCTTTCTCAGATGTGCCAGGACATTGTAATCCACCTTGTTCTTCTTGAGCAGGTCTTTGGCTGTGAGCTCTTCGACAACTCGATCATCGAGGGCGATATCCTCAGGGACTTTTTCCTTTTCCTTATCCTTTTTTTTTGGATACCTTGTTTATAAGTCCGAGATTCTTTTCGGGCAACGTACGATTACGCAGCTGAATGTTTTCACAATTCTTCATCTCTTCCTCTTTTCCCGAGGTGGATTCTTTGAAGAGAGGGCCGAGGGCTATTTCTTCATCAGAATCGCTTCTGAAGGTGAGAACTTGCGATCCTCCGGAATCAACCATGCGACAGTTGCCGGCGGTTCTTTTATGCTCATCTGTCGTGCTTCTCTGCTCCCAACGAGTTTTGCGCATCATCCGCTTGAAATGTTGTCGGTGAGCACCGTATCCCTGCCACCACTTTTTGAAGGCCATGCATTCTTCGGTAGGGTGTGCAATCCTTTGATGGTATAAGCAGTAGTTAGGATGTTCATCCGCTTCGTCAAGACGTATACCGCCAGGAGTATTTACTTTGAAAGATGGCAGCTTCATTTCCATTGACAGGACTTTAGCGAATCGTTTCCTTGTCTTAAGCATGTTTTTGTCTGCTGCAGGCGTGCCTTGATCTGGTTGGAGTGCTTTACGACTCATCCTTACCGTGATTTCATCAACTTGATGCCGACGCCTGGACCTTTCGAATATGGCCATTTCACGCTCTTGATCAGCTCTGCTCCTCTGACAGGCTTCGTTCAACAGCATGTCAATCATCTCGTCTGACGGTTCCAGGGATTTTGGTACCGATCCTGCCCCCAGCTCCTCCATGTTATCTTCTGATGCCGAGTGAGCTTCTTCGTCATTTATTGGTGAATGAGAGATCATATGACAACTTGCCACATAATCCTCAGGTTCTTCTGACGAGTCATTTCCGTCGTCATTGTCATTATCCCCGCTCTCAAGGATATTGTTAAGAAACTTTTGGAGTGTGACAGGGGTTCGCACCTTCTGGTTATATTCTTTCAGCGCGTCAATATGCTTTTGCAGGTCCGTGCGCTTGTTATCAGGATGCGCGGGCTTCTTGGTCTTCTTCTTTTTCTTTGAAGACTTTGTTAGTTATATGTATGCCCTAGAGGCCATTACTGTACATGTGATATTTATTGTAGTGGATGCTTGGACATATATAGGGAGGACTTTCTTGCTCGACATGATAGTATGCTATCTGGTTGCTCTTTATCTTAATATGTACACTTATTGTCTCTCTATTACATGTTGATAAATCCCTTAGGATGAGTACTTGACTACCAGGATTATGATGCAGATCATACTAGTGGGGAAAGGGTAGTCGGTAAGTACATCCTTCAAATGTTTCTAGTCGTAGGAGTATCGAGATAGGGCATCGATACTCCATAGTAGACTAGCGTATACGCTTCTCGACCCATATGATGGGCGATGGATGATCCTATATCCATTGGTGTTTGACATTAGAGAAAGTATACGGGTGCTCAGTGGAGACTGGGTATACTGGACGGACTCGCCGAGAACTCCTAGATGGTATTATACCTATCGTCGGATAGCAGTTCTCTGGTGACACTAGTACAGGTTAGTCTGTAGACCCGAGATCGTCATAGAAGCTTATGTGATTCCCACTGTGCTTTGATTTCCACCATACCACGGTCAAGAAAACGTAGAAAAAGGTGGTTTTTGGGTACAGTCCCGAGTCATATGGTGGCAATGAGAGATAGGAGGGGTTTCATCTCTCCCGGTATTGGGAGTTGATGTTGCGCTATATTCGATTGGCCATAACAGGAAATCCGTGGCCAGGGTTGCTAAGATCTACTGGTAAGTGTTATCAGTAGTTTCTCGAATCGTTATGGACCTTGCATCGGCATGACTTATCAGGCTATTGGGGTCTGACCTTATACCACCCTCAGGCTGTGATATGCGACATATCAGACGAAGAGACCGGACTGTACGGTAGTGTTACTGATTGGATTCACAGGAGTACGAGCTGGCTTGCTTGTTGATCTTTTGATCGCTCAATACCCGGGTGGCCGTTACGTTTAGCAGACCGCTTGCGGCTTGTGGATGTTTGATATGATCATCACCTACTGCCGGCGTATTGACTTTAGAGTCCTACACAGAGGTTTCCCAGCTCAAGCGAATGGAGTAGGAGCACATATGTGATATGTGCGGGACCGATCTTAATGTGATATATGATACCGCATTCAATTCTCGCGACTTATGACATTGGTCGATTATATGTGATATAGCCAGGTTATCGGATCAAGTGTTGATTCGATAAGTTGTTGCATTTGATATTAGTCGGTATACACACTATAGCCGGATTGTTAAATCAAGTGTTGATTTAATAATTTAATGTAGAATTATATATTTGATATATTAAATTACATTAACTAATATTAGCTCACTTAAAGCTTTTCTTTTTTCTCACATTTGATACACTTAACATATATGTGATATATGTTAATTGTTTTATTTGCACACAAAATATATATGAGATATATATTGTTGTGTCATGCTAGGTTACACATGCAATATGTTAGTATGAGACTCATACCATGCTAGGTTAAAGTTAGGGTTTTATTTGTTTTAAGTAATTCAAACACTTGGATAATGAGTCATGGTTCAAACCTTGTAGAAGCTTGTAGGTTTCATTGACCAAGTCCACTTGTTTGTCTAGCTTAAGATATTTGTTAACCCAACCCTTAACTCATAGCTATGGTTTAGTCTCTACAAGGGTTAAGCATGACATTAACTCACCATGGTTGCATTTCTAACCTCACATGAATTATTCATTCATCACTTCATCATTTTCATCTTCATCTTCCTTTTGAAAGCTCACTAGCTTTTGATCAGGTGATGGAATTTAGTGAGAAAATGAAAACTAAAATGAACAAAATTCCTGCTTTATCATCCTCTACTACTTGCCATTTAGTATAGGGTGTTTACTTCACTAATTCCACAATTAGTGATGGGGTAGCTTGGGTTAGTGTCTTCTCGACGTAGATCATCTTCGGCCTCGAATATTTCGATGCAAGCTTGTTCGTTTCTTCATGGGAGCTTCTCTAGAGTCCGGGAGTTCGTGATCGCAGCGAAGGGACTACTACACGGAGCTATTGAAGTGAAGGACCGGTCTACAAAGGTTGTATTCCTCGTTCACTTTAGATGTAAAGTGTTTGCATTATGTTTCGTCGGGTTTTCTAGTATCGATTCTAGGGTTAGGGTTAGCTAGAACGGCAAAAAATTAAATATGGTATGGATGATGCCTCCCGAAACCTTGCTGCCGTGCTAGGAAACCCTGCAGTGGTATCAGAGCCATGCTAGAAAATTAGACGATGTTTGCTAGGATTACGAAACCGAAACTACTCCGAAACACTCGATACAAAAACTTAGTTTCTGTCGATTTTAAAAAGTCTTCAAAATTTTTTTTAAACAACTGCAGAATGTTGTATGTGATATGTCATGAACACAGAAGAAAATTGAAGCAATTTGGGCAACTTTTGGCCGGCCACATGAGGTGAAAATCCGGCCTGCTCGGTTGGATAGTGCATTCTTAGCTTCAAATTTCTACTGTGTTCCAGTGTCTAGGTTTTAGAGTTTCAGATGTTATTTGTTTTTGCTAAATTTTTATGTGATATTAACTTTTTGCAAAAGCAATTCGGAGTGTTTCGTATTCGTAATTCTAACATGTATTCGAGTTATTTAGACGACGTTAAAAAGTTCGAACGGACATCAATAACCCATACTTTCCCTCGCTGGAAATTTTTCAAGAGTTGGATTTTTTCCGAGTTTAAAATTTTCGGAAAATCTTGCAAGCGATTTTGTGGACCCTCTAGACGAACGAAACCTTAAATTGATTCTGTAACCGTCAAAACTGCCACTAAATCCTAGGGTTTGTGGTAGTTTAGCGGTGCTACGTGTGAGGCATTGGTTGACCCTTCTACGGCTGGTTCATAGCAGCTGTGGCATGTTCTGGGTACTTTTTGAACTCCGCTCAAGTGTTGAGATTGTTAGGAAATTTTGGGTGCTTGCTTATTTGATCGAAAAGTTTAACTTCATCTAGCTATCTTTGATTGTGATACAATATTTGGAATCTACAAATGTAGTTATAAGATAACTAGTTTGAATTTTATAAATCTAGCAATTTAGTCTCATTTGATCAGTTGCCACGGGATTTTGATGTTGATCAAAAGTCCGTCGCAATTACGTAGTGTATGCGGATACTCGCCGGGTAACCTTATTAGATAGCCACGCCCCATAGCCCCGACCAAGTGACTGTAGGAGAACCCCGTCGCCAAAAGCATCCGTTCGGGTGCTCACGGCAGCGGTGTTCCGCCTTAGTGCACTTCGTCGACGGCATCGGGGGTGCGGCCGTCTAATAAAGTTTCCGACGAGCATTCGATCAAGTTATCAGGAATCTTATTGAATTACCCGACAGGTTATTGGAAAGTTTTTTCAATATCAAGACTAAAATGCGGGGTTTATAATTGTTAGACATATGATGTCTAAGAAATTCATTTGGTTAGGCATAAAATCCAGCATATGTAATATATTGGGTTTATGATGTCTAAGGTGGTTACGGATTCCAACTGTTGTAGTTTTTCATTTTCTTTTCTGCGACCATAAGTGTAATATGTGGTGTATGGCCGGTTTCGGTGCTATATGTCAACGACAACTGGGATACGCATATTTACTTACGTTGATGACATGTGATGTTATGTGTTGCTGTGATATGTTATATTGGATCGTCGTATTCTGAATAACCGGGGTTTTTATGTGAGATGAGAGTTTTTCATTTTCATTCATGTAAAAGCTTGTATGTAATATTCTTTTATTGGGGCACTTCCGGATTGAGGATGATGTCACCATTGATGTATATTATTTACTTTTCCGCATTAGGATAGACCCAAGACGAGGAGCACAAGTAACCGGGTTCTAGGGTCCAGTGGGAAACCATCTCGAGGAGCCGAGACCGGGTATCCTAACTCTAGAATTGGTAATGTTGCTTGCCGCTCTCGTAGGGGTCTAGGGATGTGTGTTTGGCTATTCATCGCGACCGTGGAATCCGTGTTTTAATTTAAAACACGGAAATCCTAGTATATCCAATATTTCATATGTTATCTTCTGCTGCTCTGTGATGTGATCACTGTGAAATGTTCTGAGACGAATGCCTATATTATATATATGATATATAATTACTATTGTTGCTTTCGTTTCTTCAGTAATGCTTAGGAAGCATAAATTTTGATGGGATTTCATGAATGAGATTAATGAAAGAAAGATAAAGAAACCTAAAGATATTGTAGAAACTTGTTTTAAAAACTGGTAGCTCTAGTTCTTGCTTTGCATAGCAGTATTCCTTGTAGAATACCTTATTCGATAAGGAAAGAGCCGAGATCCCTTCACCGGGAGTGACCTCTTTAGCGAAACTGGCAGATGCTACAACCCACTCGGTTTGTCTTTTGATTGCTTCTATAGTTTTTGCTTTGCATAGTGGTATTTGTGAAATATTCTGCACCTTATTCAATAAGGAAAGAGACGAGATCCCTTCACCGGGAGTGACCTCTTTAGCAAAACTAGTAAAAGCCTCAAAAACACTCCTTTTCAAAATCACTCGATTCTACAACAAGATCAAGTTCATTACGCAAAGAGTTTTCTTAAAAACCTATCGTAGCCCTCCGTCATTTCAGATAAGTACTACTTAGTATTCGTGCTACGTTTGTTGGCCTCCGTCAAGGCGTAGTGTGCGTTAGCTAACTAGTGCTTATCTGCCAGCATATGATGCGATTGAGTTAGGGTAGTCGTGCGACTTTGTTGGCCTCCGTCAAGGATCGTGCGGGTGGGTTTAATTCAATCATGAAATGTACGGGTTGAACTTGACTAGCGGCCTATGGTTTGTTGGCCTCCGTCAAGGTCATAGGACGATAGGGGCAAAATATTATCGGGAATTTCAAGTGTTGAAATTTGCAATGAGATTGCATACCTTCTATGTGTTAATTGGATCCCGATACCCACTGCGAGTAAGAGTTACTCCTGAGAGAGTTTTATACATTATAATTAGCCAATCAATAAGGTGTCTAGAAAGGTGTTAACGGGGTTACGCCCCTGGAAAAATGAGGTTTATTTTAATTTGATCCGTGCGAAAGCACGGGGAACCCCCCTCAAAGTACCGACACTGGCCTGGCCGAAAAATTGGCGAAATTGTAGAGTGTAATTAATTTCGGCTAATCTTACCTTTTAGGGTTTGAAGGTAGATTTGACTAAAACAGTGGGAGCCATCCTGATTAGATAAACTAATAACCAATCTAATCCTGTAAGAGCGCACGCAGAGTGTTTTCTTCTCTCTCTCTCCTGATAGCGACCATGTCACACCTTAATCAAGATAATAATATAGATGTATTGACCGAACCTGCTTATTATACTGAGTTAGGGAACATTGGTTCCGCTCTATCTTATAACTGTTATAAGTCCGAGCAGAAAATAGGGGAATATCCGGATTCTCATGCCACCTAATCGAAGAAGTGCATGTTATGGATCTTCTTCGGGTGTGTTCATTACCAAGAACTGTTTCTCAGTGTCCTCTACGTTCTAGGTATGAGATATCGGATCAGGATCCCACATATGTAAGAGTTGCATGGGCTACAGAAAGGTAAAGAACTGAGAATAGGTGATATATCTCTAAGAGTTAGAGAATGGTGCAAGTGTTGCAGCCAAGTCAGTTGGCAGATATCACCTTGTATTAATACATTGATTTTGAACAAATGTTATTAGATACCAAACCTGATATACAATATTACATCAGTTTCTTTATTAACTTAAAGAAGGATATAATTCTGTATAGAGGATAATGTTGTGAACATTTTACTGAATTAAGAGTTGATTGGATCATGCACGTTATATAATAGCATATATGTTCTAAATCAAACCACAGTTCAAAGTATAGAGAACACACACAAGAGGACTAGTTCAGAAATGAACAAATCCTTCTTGTGGCATTGTAGACTAGGTCATTTCAATGCGACACGACCAGCTAAAGTGACATAAGGATGAACATGAGAATATGTTCGAATTTTCATCTTATGATACTTGCCAGTCTTATCTCAAAGATAAAATGACCAATACTCCGTTCACATGAAACAGAGAAAGAGTCACTGAACTCTTGGGACAGATACATGATGATGTATACAGTCCTATGTCTTCAAATGCCAGGGTTGGTTCTTGGTACTTCATTACGGTCATCGACTATCTCTTAAGATTCGAACATGTATTCCTGTTGAAACACAAGTCTGAAACTTTTTAAGAAATTCAAGGAATATAAGCTTGAAGTTAAAGAACCAGACATGTAGAAGTATTATAGTCCTACGATGTGATCGAGGAGGCGAATACTTGGGCATGGAATTCCTGGGGTTTCTAAATTGAGAATATGATTCTTTCTCAGCTTACTCCTTCGTATACACCATAGCACAATGGTGTATCGGGACGGAGGTATCGCACCCTATGAGATATAGTGCGCTCTATGATGAGTACTGCTGAGTTACATGTTTTCTTTTGGGTGTTATGCACTTGAGAAGCTGCATACCTATTGAATGGGGTTCCGTCCAAATCAGGGCCTACCACTACATATGAGATATGGTATGGGAAGAGACCATATCTTAAACGAGTTAAGATATGAGGTTGCCCGGCCTATGTCGAAAGGCATAATCCGAACAAGCTCGAAGCAAGGTCAGTTCTGTATATGTTTGTTGGATATCCCAAACATTTGTGAGGGAATATCTTCTACCACTCTGAGGAGCAAAAGGTGTTTCGTTTCTCAGCATGCCACCTTTTTAGAAAAGGAATTTCTTATGAAGAAATTTGTGGACATGAGGTAGAACTGGATGTTGTTCCAGCCTGACAAACTAACAGCTGATGATTTAGAGAAACTAAAGGATTCAATAGTCTCCAACGACCCTCGGCCTCTCCGCGCATCTGGTAGGGTTCTTCATCCACTTGAGAGATACTGTAGTATTCTCGGTGACAGTGGGAGCGAGAATTGCATCATGGTTGATGATGGCCCAACTAGGTTCAGGCAGGCCATCACGAGTGGTGACTCTGTGAAAATGCTGGATGCTATACGATCAAAGATGGAATCTATATACACCAACAAAGTATGACTTTGAATGTTGCATCTGAAGGGGTAAAACCCATCGGGAGCAAGTGGACCTTGAGAAGATCCTTGGTGTAGATGGAAAAGTTGAGACTTTCAAAGCCGTGCTTAAGTCCATCAGGATCAACGCAAGCATCGCGGAGTTGGAACATCTATTTTGATGTGACAGTCAAAGAGTTTGACTTCATCAAAATGGTAGATGAACCTTATATATACAAGAAGGTTGTAGAGAGTAAGGTTGTCTTCCACGTGTTGTACGTAGATGACATGCTCTTGATAGGAAATAATTTCTTATGTTACACTCGGTCAAGCTCCTCTTATCATGGGGATTCTCAATATAAGATCTGAATGATACCTACTACATCTTATGAATAATGATCTATGGTGATAGATCTAAGTGGATATTGGGAATGTCCCAAATCCAGGCACATTAACATTATACTAAAGGGGTTTAGTATGGAGGACTCTAAGCGTGGTGGTTCATCCACCTCCTCAAGAATCACTCTCTCCAAAAAGATGTCTTCCAAGACTGATTTGGAGAGAGCTCGCGTGCAAGGGATGACCTATGCTTCGGCATTAGGTTCTATCAAAGTATGCGATGTTATGTACCAGACCAAATGTAGATGACTCACTAGGTGTAGTGATCAGGAATCAATCGGATCTTGGGAGAATCACTGGAAGCTGTGGAGGACATTCTTAAAGTACTTGAGAAGCACTAAATGAATGTTCTTGGTTCGAGCTTCCAGAGTGATAAGGTCGACTGAAAGTCAGTTACATGCATTGTCTTCACCCTCAGTGCAGGGACGGTATGTTGGAAGAGTTCCAAACTAGATACCGTGACATACTAGACGATAAAGGCTGAATACATTACTGCCAATGATGCTGCCAAAATGGCTGTCTGGGCATTTCTTGTTCATGAGATGAACCAGGTTCCTACCATTGAGCGTCTAATAACTGTTATTGTGACAACAATGGAGTTGTGGCTTTGGCCTAGGAACGAATGTCCCATCAGCGTTCCAGACATATTCTGAGGCAAGTATCACCTGATCAGGGAGATGGTTGATCTCCAAGGGATCGAGATAAGGAGAGTAGACATGAAGGATAACACAGCGGATCCACTCACAAAGACCTTACCCCTAGAGAGACTTCTATTGAATGGTTGAGTATGGGATACTACAACCACTGCTATATTGTTGGGTATTAGATACTACAATAGATGGCCTTAGTGCAAGTGGGAGATTGTTAGTTATATGTATGCCCTAGAGGTCATTACTGTACATGTGATGTATATTGTAGTGGATGCTTGGACATATATAGGGAGGAATTTCTTGCTCGACATGATAGTATGCTATCTGGTTGCTCTTTATCATAACATGTACACTTATTGTCTCTCTATTACATGCTGATAAAACTCTTAGGATGAGTACTTGACTATCAGGATTATGATGCAGATTATACTAGTGGGGACATGGTAGCCGGTAAGTACATCCTTCAAATGTTCCAAGTCGTAGGAGTATCAAGACAGGGCATCGATATACCAGAGTAGACTAGCGTATATGCTTCTCGACCCATGAGATGGGCGATGGATGGTCCCATATCCATTGGTGTTTGACATCAGAGAAGGTATACGGGTGCTCGGTGGAGACTGGGTACACTAGACGGACTCGCCGAGAACTCTTAGATAGTATTATACCTATCGTCAGATAGCAGTTCTCTGGTGACACTGGTACATGTTAGTCTGTAGACCCGAGATCTTCATAGAGTCTTGTGTGATTCCCACTGTGCTTAGATTTCCACCATACCACGGTTAAGAGATCGTGCAAAAAGGTGGTTTTGGGGTACAGTTCCGAGTCACATGGAGGCAATGAGCGATAGGAGGGGTTTCGTCTCTCTCGGTATTGGGAGTTGATGTTGCGCTATGTTCGATTGGCCATAACAGGAAATCCCTGGCCAGGGTTGCTGAGATCTACTGGTTAGTGTTATCAGTAGTTTCTCGAACCGTTATGTACCTTGCATCGGCATGACTTATCAGGCTATTTGGTTCTAACGTTATACCACCCCCAGGCTGTGATATGCGGCATATCAGACAAAGAGACCGGATTGTACGGTAGTGTTACTGATTGGATTCGCAGGAGTACTAGCTGGCTTGCTTGTTGATCTTCTGATCGCTCAATATCCGGGTGGCCATTACGTTTAGCGGACAGCTTGCGGCTTGTGGGTGTTTGATATGATCATCACCTACTGCCGGCGTATTGACGAGTCTTTAGAGTCCTACACAGAGGTTTCCTGGCTCAAGCGAAATGGAGTACGAGCACATATGTAATATGTGCAGGACCGAGATTAATGCGATATGTGATACCGCATTCTATTCTCGCGACTTGCGACATTGGTCGGTTATATGTGATATAGCCAGATTATCGGATCAAGTGTTGATTCGATAAGTTGTTGCATTTGATATTAGTCGGTTATACACACTATAGCCTGATTATTAAATCAAGTGTTGATTTAATAATTGAATACAGAATTATATATTTGATATATTAAATTACATTAACTAATATTATCTCACTTAAAGCTTTTCTTTTTTCTCACATTTGATACACTTAATATATATGTGATATATATTAATTGTTTTCTTTGCACACAAAATATATATGTGATATATATTGTTGTGTCATACTAGGTTACACATGCAACATGTTAGTATAAGACTCACACCATGCTAGGTTAAAGTTAGGGTTTTATTTGTTTTAAGTAATTCAAACACTTAGATAATGAGTCATGGTTCAAAGCTTGTAGAAGCTTTTATGTTTCATTGACCAAGTCCACTTATTTGTCTAGCTTAAGATATTTGTTAACCCAAACCTTAACTCATAGCTATGGTTTAGTCTCTACAAGGGTTAAGCATGACATTAACTCACCATGGTTGCATTTCTAACCTCACATGAATTATTCATTCATCACTTCATCTTTTTCATCTTCATCTTCCTCTTGAAAGCTCACTAGCTTTTGATCAGGTGATGGAATTGAGTGAGAAAATGAAAACTAAAATGAGCAAAATTCCTACTTCATCATCCTCTACTACTTTCCATTTAGTATAAGATGTTTGCTTCACTAATTCCACAATTAGTGAAGGGGTAGCTTGGGTTAGTGTCTCCTCGACGTAGATCATTTTCGGCCTCGAAGACTTCGATACAAACTTGTTCGTTTCTTCATGGGAGCCTCTTTAGAGTCCGGGAGTTCGTGATCGCAGCGAAGGGACTACTACACGGAGCTATTGAATAGAAGGACCGGTCTACAAAGGTTGTATTCCTTGTTCACGTTAGATGTAAAGTGTTTGCATTATGTTTCGTCGGGTTTTCTAGTATCGATTCCAGGGTTAAGGTTAGCTAGAATGGCAAAAATTTAAATATGGCATGGATGATGTCTCCCGAAACCTTGCTGCCGTGCTAGGAAACCCTCCAGACTTTGACGGCTGGGCCTGGGTATTTTGCCCATTGCTACCAACTCTCGGTGTTGTGTGCGGTTTCGGCATTCCCTCAATGATCTTTGGCTCCAGCGGGCTTTTCCACCTAATTGCCGGACATGCTTGAAGATCCTTCAGCATTCTTTTGGTCTTAGCAAAAAGGACAACTTTCCATGGAGCTTCCTTTATAAATGAGCATGATGCCCCCGGTGTGTCCACCTTTTGAGGAGCGTTCGGTTGTGGCGGGTTTACCCTCCAGTATTCAGACAACGCGAACCTGCCATGTTAGTACTGGTCCTCAGTCCAGTTTTTAAAGACAAAGCAATCTTCGATTGGGTGGCCCACTATTCGATGGCAGGGGCAGTAATTAGGATTTTTGACGTCGCCTGGTTGCAGTGGGCGTCTCGGATCTGGTAGAGTGATAAACCTGTTGCATACCGCCAGTTCGAACAGTCTTTTCGTTTTATCCTGAGGGAATGAGTAAGGACGTCTTAGCTTTTCTCCGAGTGATCGCTCTCTATCATTTTGGTGAGCAGCTGGTTTCGGATCACTCGGCTGTTGCCGAGCGTTGGCGACGAAGGTCGCTTTCCCTTTGCCCTTTTCATTTCGAAGCTCCATTTTCGAGGAGGGCGGTCTATGGCCCATCTGGTCCATTTGGGCCAGCTTGTCGATCAAGGCTTGGAAAGTGGTCGGCTTGAAAAACATCATAAACTGGGATATAGTCGGTTGCGGGTCAAGGGTCCCTACGAACATGACCACAGCAGAAGCTTCTTCTATGTGTTGTTCGCATCTCAACCATAGATTCTGCCACCGAATTGCATACTGAACCCAAGTCTCTCCTGGCTTCACTCTGGCATTGATCAATGCCGTGATTAGGGTGCATTCTCTAGCGCTTGCGAAACGCTGGATGAATAGCAGCTCCATTTCTGTAAATGTTTTGATGGAGTCGTTCGGAAGCTCCGAGTACCATTCAAAAGCTGTCTCCGCTAAACTGCCGACGAACTGGCGAACTAGCAATTTGTCGTTGCCTCCGGTATTGCCGTACAGAGCCCTGAACTGAGTGACGTGTTGATGGGGGTTGCCTTTCCCCTTATAGACTTGAAATTTAGGGATCGTATATCCCGGCGGGTACTTAATTTGATCATACCAGCTGGGATAGGGTCGCCCAGTTCTGACGACTTGGCTAGCAGCTTCACTTACCTGATGAGCTCGTATTTGTTGAGCTATGTAGTCATCAAGCATAGCTTTCGAGATCGTCTCCTCCCTGCCTGCTGATAAAGCTGGAATAGGGTTTGATGTCTTTTCTCTGTCGTTTTCAATGATTATTGGGGGATCTTCAGCTGGAGGGTCCGGCTGGATCATCATCCCCACCATATCTTGGAACAGGAGCGCCATTTGTTTTATATTAGTCGCTTGTTCCACGGCTTCTTTATCTTTCTTTTCAAGCATTCTTCGGAGGAACTCGGCATCGGTTTCTTGTTCCTGGCGATGCTCCGACGACGCTTCTGGGCTTCCTTTCTGCCCGATAAGTGTGGCCATCTTTGTCAGCATCTCCTGGAGTTTTTGTTATAGCTCTTGAGCCTTAGTTACGGATCGCGTAAGTGGTCGATGACCCCTAGAAGCATGGCTTTCCTCTTTTCCGGAAGCCATATAAATGGTGTGCACTACCATGCCCCCAGACTTGGGGCGTTTGGATTCAGTGCCCTTGAGATTTTGTCGCAGACACGGGGATCTTCTTCGGCCTTCTCCTTTTATGGGCGATCGAACTTGAGGGGGCTGTAGCAGACGATACTTTCCGTGGTACGACGGTGGGATGATTCTCCTCTTGCCGGACCTTCATTTTCTTCGATCGACGGGAGTAGTCTTTGTCAATTACAGAGTCTTGGACTCTTCGCCAGACCCTGTGGATTTTGGAGGACAACCGCTGAGGGGGCTGCTCCGGCATCTCCTTTGTAACATTTTCAGCAGGTTGAGGAGAATTTTTCAGCACGGCAGTTGGAGAGTTCTTGTGCACCCTGTTGAGCGGCTCAAAACTGTTCCCAGTTGGAACAGCAGCATCAACTTCCACCATCGGAGCTGGCGGGGTAAGTCCAGAAGGGGAACTGCCCTCAGCTTTCCTCACTCGGTGCCAGTGACGACGTCGAGCATGTCGTGCAGCCGAGATCACCTCTATCGTCGGAGTAGTTTCGTCATGCCCCCTGCTTTGAGGAGAGGCTGTTATTGGCGCCATCCTGTCAAAGACTGACATCCGCTGGGAAGGAATGGTCAACCTGTTGAAGGTCGACTTTCGAGTAGGGGAAGTAGTTTGGATGACTTCACCTGTAGCAGGAGTTGGGACAACCTTCTCCGGTATTGCGAGCCTCTTCGTAGGCCAGTTTTAGCTTAGGCTCATCCTGTTGAAGACTGAGGCAGTAGACTTGGACGACTCGTTGAGAGGGGCCATGGTAGTTGCAGGCCGATCGAAGACCAACTTCTTTGGATCTTCCTGTGATGGCACCGGGACACTGAAGCTTTTTGGAGGGATCATGGTGCCGAAGAACAACCCAGTGGTGGCCTATGTCACCTGTTTCACCAGCATTGCGAAGATGGAGGCCGCTTTGTCACAACCCAAAAGTGGCACGTGACCGGCACTTAAAACACGCGATATCTAAAGACGTCGACGCGGTTCAAGTAAGCCGAAACCCGGAATCTAAACTTTTTTTAACATTATTGGAGGTGGTTTTAAAATAGTCATCCGATGAAATCAGTTTAAAAATAACATTTGATTTTAACTAAGTATGTTGAAAAGCATCTATGGTGTTTTGAAATTTGACGTCACCTCCTTTACATTTTTTATAAAACCCGATACAACATAATAATAAAATAGCCTCCCAACGGAAGCTAGTCTCCACGTCCAAATGATGGAGCAACAACCAATCTAAATCAAAAATCGACTCTAAAGAGTGCGACATCACCACTCTTAAACTCTAAGTCTGGCTTCTAAGTCCATAATATACCACTTCTAAGTTGATGGAGTTTGTACTAGATACAAGAATATATAAATAATCAAGAGTGAGTATGATACAATAATAACTTACCAATCCCCGAAAGAATGTGTGCCCAAGCCACTGATAATCCAAGCGTAAAACCTGCAAGAAACTGTGGAACAACGGGGATGAGTTGCCAACTCAGTGAATAAAAGTACATCTAAAGGTAGAAATCGAAGTGCATGACGATACCTAGGTCATAAGTATAGCACTATCATAATCTGTACCAATATACTATATGATATGCATATGTACAATACTATCTTTCATGCAATCCCAAGTATAATATCTCCATGTCATATGAGTCAAAATCATGAATCTATATTTCGTATTGGAATTCCTTTTTGTGTATGAATGTTTGTACAAATATATTCAGGTACTGTCCCCCGGATCAGTCCTGGTTGAATCCAATAAATAATATCTAACTGTGTACCTCATGATAATGATCATATCAATATATATATATAGATGTCCAGCATCGACATCGAAATCCGAAATCTCTCATGTCCAGTATCGACACGTAAATGCAGATACCGTCGACACCATCTCAACAGATGATCGCCACCCGATATCCTGGCTACGATCAGTATCCCCTGGATATCTGTCGTGCCCAATCGAACCCCGGTCAGTATCCCTTGGATATTTGCCGTGCTCATCCCTATTTTCGGTATCGAGTATCCTCGTTAGGCTCCCCGCCTATAACTGCGGCTTTCCTACCCCTTGGTCTCGAACCGGGTCCACTATTTATCCGACTGTATAGCTCCCCCACTCAGTCCGGATAATAACAAGTCCGAAGCCGTATAGCTCCCCCATTCGGGTCGGAATCAGAATCAGAAAACACAAAACTCATGGTGGACGTTTAACTCATCATATCAAAATATCAAGTAAGGAATAAGAATACTTGCATAGATTATATGGATGATATATTATATATATATACATATATAACAGTGTCCCATACCACCGATATATATCATCAGGAGTAAAATACCCAGAAAATCCAAGGAAATCAAATATAGCATCTATATTACTAATATCCGCAATCTACAACAGGAATAAGAAAAGACTACGTAATTATATCATATAAACATAGATTTCAATTCTACTTTGTCATGGCATTACTAATGATGTATAGTGTAGCATGCACGTCTGTGCTCGTGCAACATGGCAATCATTAGTATTTGTGCAAGTGTTTTACGGTGTAACAACCTATATATTAACACATGTATATATACGCATTATCTAACATAACGGTTCTACAGTGACATGGTAGTACCAATGAGGTATAGTGTAACATATATTTACGTGCTTGTGCAGCATGGTAATCATTGGTATTTGTACAGTGTTCTATCAGAGTGTACGTAACGCAAAAACGTATAATATGGATAATATAATGCAAACGTGTAAAGTAATCTAAACGTAAATATTGTAATTACTTGCTATGGGCTATACCATTATCTTTAGAAATGATCGAAATGTTAAGTTTGAAATAAGAAAGCTGCCCTAGATTTAGAATAGATATCCGTTTTAGAAACTGGCACGCATCCTAGTATTTAAAAGACAAACGAATCATAGTTTTTAAAAGAATATAGCTCACACAAGTATTACATCCTAAAACAGAATATAATCTAACTCTACGAGTCAAAAGATAAATTGGTCGTTATTCGATATACAAAGTTCATCATTTCCAATACGTACAAACCCTTGTATTATATCTCATCATATCACTATATCTGTATCATTTCAAGTCTAGTGTGATCCTTCAAACAAATCCATCAAACCATATCCATATCGTATCACTGTATTTGTATCATCACAAGTATGGCATGATCTCTCGTACAAATCCACCAACCATATCCATATCGTATCACTGTATCTCATCTATAACTATGCATGAAACTGTATGAAATTGAAGGACATACTAGATGCGATACTATATAAATATCTTGAATAAATACTAAACTAACTAGATATCATAATACTATTTGTAAGGTTGCAGGGGTGCTATATGCTATTCACCCGACTTTCCCAGTAGATGTAAATCTACTCACCAACTCAAAAGCTCGCTGAATCCACGCTGCTATATCGCCAACTCCGTCTCGGAATCCTTGAATTGTACCTATATTCGTATTTAAATTGCATAGAAGTAAATACCATATCGAAAACCAAAACAACAAGCTAAACGCCCGTAGGTCAGAATCTACAGCACACTTAACCCAAAAATGACAACAAAATTCTGTCGTTAACGTATAAATGTCAACGGTTCAGCTGCAACATCAAAATATGAAAACTCTGTATCGTAAATATCTGAAATTTGATAAACCGTTTCTAAAACGTTCCCAGATTTTACTGTGTACATATTTAAACAACTCAAACAATACAGAGACTTGTAAAATACCAACTCAAAGCTACAGCAGAAAAACCAACACCAATTGCCTAGGTAATGCCGGCGTCGCCGGAATTTTAGGGTGGGTCGCCGGATTTTGTGGTGAGTTTGGGGCTCAGGTTTTCAATGTAATCTTCTAGTTTGCTCTTCAAACTTTTGGTCTTATTAGTTTTTCTAGTGATTATTCCTATTAGTTCCAGATTCACTTTCTGTAGTTAAATTATCACAAACACTAAACATGCTATGTGTCGAATATATAATTTTACTCCTAAACTGATATTAGCTTACAGACTTAACCCACTGAAAAACTAACTTATTTAAACAATACCAAACACATTAATCCACACCCATAGATCTATCCTAAAAACCACAAAAGCCAACTCTCCAAGAAATCCGGCGAGATCGGATTTTGTGTGTTGGTCGCCGGCCAAAATCCGAGCACTGGGGCTCGTCTTCCTATGGGTTATTCTAAGTCCAGATTATAATATAATGGCACTGTTTGGTTAGGTTAATTTCCATCTAAACTATAGCAGATTCAAACAGAGGCTAAACTTATCAAAATACGATATAACGATATTCGATTTCTAATGTAAAGCAGTTTCAGAACTAAAATCATACAGGGTTCAAGGATTATACCTACAGTAAGATCACTGAAAAAGCTTCCTCTAAGATGCACAAGCTCAAGGTCCTAGTTAGAGGGTGATGGTGAAAATCCTTAGCACTTGTTTTTCTTCTCTTCTCTCTTTTCTTATTTTCTTTTGTGTGTTCTAATGTTTTTCTTTTCCTTCTCTTTAATCTTCTGATCTTATGAACTGAACAATGGGGTGAGATAAGGAAAAGAGTGAAGGTTTGTTATAGAGAAAGGAGGAGGTGAAAAGTGTAAAGTGGTGGTGTAAAGGGAAGGAGGAGGGGGTGTCACACAAGTAGTAAGGTGGGGTTTCATGCAAGAATGAGGTGGACATATGATGTGTCATCTATGATATGCTATGCCATGGTTACAACTTAAGCTTAACATGACCTTACCCTTTTTGCATAACAACCCTTAACAAATTCTAATTTGCATACGAAACTAACCATACTATATCATATTACACATGAAGCTAATCTTTTCACTAAAACTCTTATGATTCATTAATATTATAACTAAACTTCAAATTTAATTTGTTTCACATACCACTTATGAAATATCCTATTTTGTTTCAATAACCTTGTAAATTAACATTTTATAAATTAATTTATTATCTAAATTTTCGAAATGTTACACGCTTGGGGCCCATAAGTTATTCCTCCCACAGGGACGGCGTGGGAGTTGTTGTTGCAATTGGTGCAGTTGGAAGCCATTGATCTTCTTTTCTCTACACGGGAGAAAGACACCAAATCTTCGTACCTCGAATCCACAGGAAATCATAGCAGACCGCGATTTGTTCGCAAAACACGACACATGAAGTGTGGAGTGGAAAGAGGAAAATGTCCGACCGGGCGTGCCAGAATCTGTTTACCGCCGAAAACAGAGACGAAACCGCGTAGGTCGTCTTGCCTGAATTTGGGGGCAGATGCTATTTGGGTTTATCCATCCACCTCTCCGAAGATGCCAAGTTGATTTATGGCACCGTGTATCGGAGGTTTGGACGGATGCGGCCGTTGTAGCAGACTTCATTAGAATCCCTCTCATTTATGAGGGGTTTTTTGATTGTGGGGACGCTGTTCCCTGCAGGTGCAAGCCCCTGCAGTTAATTACGTTATCGCATCGCGATAACCACTTTCTACTGCTCCAGCAGTTCACTTCGTGTCGTGTGTGTTTGTTTTATTTTTGTTTTCCCATGGATTGTATACGGAGACTAATTTGTGTTGTCGCCCGTAGGGCGGGGATTAGTCCAAATCCGTATTTTCTTAGACTTGGGTTTGGTTTGATTTAAGGATCATTAATCTCGTTTTGGGATTAAGATCAACTTAAATATTTGTTAAGAATACGTTAATCCAATATTGGACTAAGATCTACTTAACAGGGGTTCAGGATCATTTTTGATCCAACGAAAGAGCATTTGGGCTCTATCGTTTTAGTTTAGGGACGTTACGGTCCATTAGGTTTAAGGACATCATAGTCCATAGAGTTTAGTTTAGGGACGTTGCGGTCCATTGGGTTTAAGGACATCATAGTCCATATTTAAGGACATCATAATCCATAGAGTTTAGTTTAGGGACGTTGCGGTCCATTGGGTTTAAGGACATCATAGTCCATAGAGTTTAGTTTAGGGACGTTGCGGTCCATTGGGTTTAAGGAAATCATAGTCCATGTTTAAGGACATCATAGTCCATAGAGTTTAGTTTAGGGACGTTGCGATCCATTGGGTTTAAGGACATCATAGTCCATGTTTAAGGATAACATAGTCCATACAGTTTAGCTTAGGGACGTTGCGGTCCATTGGGTTTAAGGACATCATAGTCCATAGAGTTTAATTTAGGGACGTTGCGGTCCATCGGGTTTAAGGACATCATAATCCATGGGGTTTTGGCTCATCAGTTTGAGGGTGTGCCAAGAGTTATTGGTTATTGGGACCCTTCACCTCTCTGAAGACGTTGAAGGATTACAACGACATATATCAAAGGTGTGGAGAGATGTACCCTTGAACCAGATTCCAAATCGAGGAGTTATCAGTTCTGAGCATAGAGGCTTGGTTTGTTTGGAGATTTAAATTCAGAAGGAACTTAACCAATTTAAGGTTGGAGTTGGTTCCTTATAGTGTTAAACACTAATGTACCTTTAGTGCTCATGTGCTCCCACGTGATACTCTAAGGCAGTGTTAAACACTGAAAGTCAAAGACACTCACGTGTGGCACGTGAGACTCTAAAGCAGTGTTGAACACTGGAATTTGGGATTGCTCACGTGTTACACGCGATGCTCTTGAAAGTTGGCGCTGTTTCTTGGCGTTATTCCCTTGTTCCTTTCATTAATGCTAAGCCCTATTGAGGGTCACGTAGGATCATGTAAGGCGCCCCTAAAATGGGAACTATCTTTGGTTTATTCTTTTTTTCTATGGAAGTGCTAAGCACTTTTGGAGGGGTCACGAGGGATCACGTGAGGCGCCAAAAATGGTAATTGTCTTCGGGTTTATACCCTTTTTCTTTTTGAAAGTACTAAGCACTTTTAAGGGGTCACATGGGGATACGTGAGGCGTCCCAAAAATGATAACTGTCTTTGGGTTTATACACTTTTTCTTTTTGAAAGTGCTAAGCACTTTTGGGGGGGTTCACGTGGGGACACGCGACCTGATCTCAGTTGTTCTCTTTTGTTTTATCAAGGGTGCTCACGTGGGAGCACGTTGTTAGTTATATGTATGCCCTAGAGGCCATTACTGTACATGGGATGTATATTGTAGTGGATTCTTAAACATATATAGGGAAGACTTTCTTGCTCGATATGATAGCATGCTATCTGGTTGCACTTTATCTTAACATGTTGACTTGTATAGGTGATGTTGTCTTACTCTCACATGTTGATAAAGCCCTTAGGATGTGTACTTGACTACCAGGACTATGATGGAGATCATATTAGTGGGGCCAAGGGTAGTCCACAAGTACACCCTATAATTGTTCCTAGTCGTGGGAGTATCGAGACAGGGCGTCGATACTCCAGAGTAGACTAGCATATACGCTTCTCGACCCATATGATGGACGATGGATGATCTCACATCCATTGGTGTTTGACATCAGAGAAGGTATACGGGTACTCAGTGGAGACTGGGTACACTGAACGGACTCGCCGAGAACTCCTAGATAGTATTATACCTATCGTCAGATAGCGGTTCTCTGGTGACACTGGTATAGGTTAGTTTGTCGACTCGAGATCGTCATAGAGTCTTGTGTGATTCCCACCGTGCTTTGATTTCCACCATACCACGGTCAAGAGATCGTGCAAAAAGGTGTTTTTTGGGTACAGTCCCGAGTCACATGGAGGCAATGAGCGATAGGAGGGGATTCGTCTCTCCCGGTATTGAGGGTTGATGTTGCGCTATGCTCGATTGGCCATAACAGGAAATCCCTGGTCAGGGTTGCTGAGATTTACTGGTAAGTGTTATCAGTAGTTTCTCGAACCTTTATGGACCTTCCTTCGGCATGACTTATCAGGCTATTGGGGTCTGACGTTATACCACCCCCAGGCTGTTGATATTCGACATATCTGACGAAGAGACCGGACTGTAAGGTAGTGTTACTGATTGGATTTGCAGGAGTACGAGCAGGCTTGCTTGTTGATCTTCTGATCGCTCAGTACCCGGGTGGCTGTTACGTTTAGCAGACCGCTTGCGGCTTGTGGGTGTTTGATATGATCATCACCTACTGCCAGCGTATTGACGAGTCTTTAGAGTCCTACACAGAGGTTTCCTGGTTCATGCAAAACGAAATAGGAGCACATATGTGATATGTGCGGAACCGAGATTAATGCACGTATGTGATACCGCATTCTATTCTCGCGATATGTGATATCGATCGGTTATATGTGATATAGCTGGGTTATCGGATCAAGTGTTGATTCGATAGATTGTTACATTTGATATTAACCAGTTGTATATGATATAGCCAGATTATTAAATCAAGTGTTGATTTGATAATTTAATGTATAATTATATATGTGATATATTAATTTACATTAACTAATATTAGCTCACTTAAACATTTCTTTTTCTCACTTGTGTGCATATAGTATATATGTGATATATTAATGTACAACTATTGTGTCATGCTTCATGCCACATGCTACATGGGTGTATGAGACTCACATCATGCATATAATAATGATAGGGTTTTATTTATTTAAAGTAAAACAAAATGGGTTGGAAATTGTCACATGGTTGAAGCTTGTAGAAGCTTGTGGAATCATTGACCAAGTCCACTCTTTTTGTTTTACTTGAAGATATTTATTAACCCAACCATTATTGTAACCCATGGTTTTTTCTCTACATGAGTTAGTGTATGACGCTAACTCACCCATGGTTGCTATTCTCACCTCATGAGTTCATTCTTTCTTCTTCATTCTTCATCTTCTTCTTCATGAGAAAAAGCTTTCTAGCTTTTTTCTAAGTGAGAAAATATTGTGAGAAAATTAAATCTAAAGTTGGCCCATTTTCTACTTCATCATCCTCCACTATTAGCCATTTAGTTTAGGGTGTTTGCTTCACTTACCCACCATTAATGAAGAGGTAGCATGAGCTTGAGTCTCCTCGACGAGATCATCTTCGGCCTCGAAGATTTCGGGCAAGCTTGTTCATTTCTTCATGTGAAGCCTTACTAGAGTTCGGGTGTTCACTACTTGGAGCGAAGGGACTACTACACGGAGCTTTAGAAGTGAAGGACCGGTCTACAATGGTTGTATTCCTCATTCACTTAGATGTTAAGATGTTAACAATGCTTGTTTGTTTAAAACTCTAGTTAAAGATTCTTGGTTAGGGTTCTTTAGAACGGCAAAAATTTGAAAACGGCATGGACGATGCCTTCCGAAACCTTGCTACCGACCTAGGGAACCCTACACACGTGATATGCCATCATCATGCATGGTGCCAATATTTCTACGTGAATGGAGATCTTGAGTTTTAAGACTTTCAAGCCCATTGTTTTATAAGAATTAAATTCTTATATATGGTTAAACCCTAGTTTTATTAGAGGAATTAGATTCCTATATGTTCTTGTAAGAATTAAATTCTTTGAACTTAGTTCTTTCCCCTAGGTTTGAATCCACATAACAGAATCTTCCCGATGAGAATTAAATTCTCAACTTGTGGGGAGATCTGCTTCTGCAGATCTCAACCAGAGGAAGAACTATGTTCTTTTGAAAGAGTTAAACTCTTGTGGAGGCGAAGAAGAAGTAAGATGTTCTCTGTGTTTTGGTCCTTCTTACCTAGGCTTTCTTCTTTTCTTTGAGGAGATTTTCTTCTCTTTAAAGAATTAAATTCTCTTTTCTTTTAAACTTATCAGAGGTTTTTCTCTCTGTTTCCTATATATTCCTCTCTTCAGTCTCGATTCCTTTATATAGCAGAGGCAAGTTTGTTGATTTTTGTTAGGGAAATCTCTCATTGAGAGATTTTTGATTGATTCGGGGATTTATCCACCGTTGGATCTTTGATCTAGGGACTCCTGTTTTACAGAAGACATTTTCTTGTTTTTAACAAGATTGGGAAAATATTTTCCCATACAGAGCTTATTCTGTATTTTAGTGATTTTTAATCACCATTGGATTTTTTATCCAACGGTGCTCTGATTTACAGAGCACAATCTTTCTTATTTAGAAAGATTGGGGGAAATATTTCCAAAATAGGGTTCTGATCTTTTTATTTAGAATTTAATTCTATCGGCTCAGAAGGTATTTAGAAACCCTCACGTGCAGCACGTGACTCCACGAAGTCAAGCCCAACAAGAGCATTACGTGCTGATACGTAAGTTTCTTTTTTACTAATTATTTGTTTTTTAAGAAGGCGCCTATATACTTTGTATACAGATGCTCACGTGCTTGCACGTGAGGCTCAGTTTCAGCTTTATTTGTTAAGCGCAATGCCTATAATCTCGGCTTCAAAGCGCATCACGTGTAGGCACGAGATGCTCCATTTGTGGAATTTTCCCATTGCTTTTTTACTTATTATTTATTTTTTTATAAGGGAACGGGTGCCTTATCATCTAGTGCCTTAGACCAACTGGTTTGGGAGTCACTGCTAAGGCTTAAGTGTTGCAAGACTAGGATATTGCTAAGTACACCTTAATAAGTGAGCACATTCGGTAATCGGTTGGTTAGTGTCTCAAGAAATATTAATAGTTGCATAAAGAATGTGTGAGCAAAATTATCTAAAACATCACCGACTAAAAAGTACTAAGAAATATGGACAAAGGGTATGATAGCTTGAATTGAATTCTCCAAGTGTAGGGATGGCTTTTACACACGTAGGGGTATATGATCGATATTTGGAGGAAATGTAGGAAGGGATACTAAAGACGATGTTTTATTGAGGGATGATGTGGTTTCTGACATCTTTTCAAGACTATTAAGATATGGCTCATGACAACTAGAAAGTTAGTGTAGTTTGAAACCCTTATTTTCAAGTTTTTTTATTTTCTATGTTCTTATCTTTACATGTAATTTTTGTCTTCTTTCTTTTATTTTGGGATTTTGTGGGTGTAATACGCTGAAAATTCTCAGGAGACAACACTCCTCCTACTAGGGACACCTAGAGATTTAACGGCTTGTTATACGTGCTAAGTGCAATCGTGTTGCCTACGAAAGTGTGCTAGGTTTTTCTTTTTCTTTTTAAAATAAAATAGTTTTCTCGGGATGATCAAAAGACAAGTTTGGGGGTATTTGATCAGTTATATTTATTGCACATTTGTACGGCTATTTTCTCTACTATTATTAGTTACTAAAAGGTGTTATTTATAAATTAAGAACATATGTGGGTTTATTTGTAAAAAGATTATTGTCATATGTTTCTTAATTTATAATTAATATAATCGGGGAATATATGTATATCATATTTAAATAAAATATCCATGAGATTATTAACTATTAAAATATGCATATTATGTCATATCAAATATTCTTAATCAATATTATTAAGATATCATATCATTTAATTGGTTGAAATATTATCTCAAATAAAATAAATGCTACTAACAATTTGATTTGAGATATTGTGCAGGTATTATAATAAATCAATTCAGATCTGAAATATAAGTAGGAGATCCACATCAAATCAAATTACCAAACCAAATCTGCCGAATGTTAGGAGCAAATTGAAGAATCTCGCTATGGCAGAGAAAAAGAGATATTTTCAGAATATTTTTATCAGAAAGATCTCCAAATATTGAGAGAGGAATGTACGAGAAATCCGGAGACACAACCGCATCAGAAGGTGGCGGAACAGCGGCCATAGAGGGCATTGGGCGGTGGAAGCGCAGTTCATTGGCGGCCTTTGGATATGAAAATTCAGAGGCTTGATTGTCTTTGCACACACTTTAATATGACGTCTAGGGTTTCAAGTTCCAAAGCCTATATAAAGGACCGAGAGCATTTAGGGTTATTATCTATCTATCAATCTATCTACTGATCTACCAATCAAGCAATCTAGATCTCTCGAGAAAACTAGGGTTTGTAATTTAGTTTTTCAGCGAGCAATTTCTGTAATGCAATAGTTTATTCAATAAAAGATAGATTTTTTTTATCTTGTCTCATTACTTTCCATATTTTAATTTCTGCATTTACTTTCCGCAATTTTAATTTGGTTATTTCTTATGGGTTCATTCATCTTTAATCTTTCCTTGTTTACTTCGTTAATCCCCATGAACAAGTAAATTCTCGCTTGTTATGGTTTGTACGATAGGGTAGTATAATAGATGAACAAAACCCATTAACTTCTTTTTAAGTTTTAAATTTTATAAACTTTAGCAAAATGAATATTAACCTTCTTATCGGATGTGCTATCAATTCATGATAGTCACGACCACGATTTGAGATTAGTTAATACTTGCTTTGTTGAGGGTTTGAGAAAAATAGGGATCAATAGAAGGACAAGGGTCAGTAGAGCGAAACCCTAATCCCTCCAAGAAGCCTAATCCACATTCATCGCTATTTCTCTAGTATTAAATAATTAAAAGATAAAAAGAATTATTTTTAAAACTCTATCCATTAACTACTAAATCCTATAAACCTACAAGCACTTCTCTTATAAAATTTTCAAATCTTCTTAGTATAAAACGATAAAAATCCTATCTCTCTTTATTAACCCATCTAAAATAAGATAAGTAATTCACCATTTCCCTGTAGACGACCCGTACTCACTATCGGCAAGCTATCACGACACCGTTATTGATTGCAGTATTTAGAACACCTAAAGACACGATTTTCAAAACCAATCACATGCGCCCCACGTATACACATGTGTGCGCACTTGATAAAATTGGCCTATGAAGGAATGCGCGTTACGTGATACATGTGTGTACGCACTTAATAAAAGTCGCCTATAAAGGCATGTGCACTGATGTGTTGCGCAATACATGTTGACTTACTAAATGCATGCGCGCATATATAACTTGAAACCCATAATAGATGTGTCATGTGAAACACATGTGCGCACTCTTTTCAAATGAAATAAACGGGCATGTGTGTCGCATATACTTGTGCACTTGTACTATTTAATCACTTAAATAAAGTTTAAGCTCCTGTTGATCAAAATATCAATAAACTCAAGTGATCCCAGTCTCAAAAATGGCTAAAAATCCTTAATCCATACTTGTTAAGATGATCTTAATTCAAACAGGATTAACGAGCCTTAACTATATACTTCCGAGTTGATCTTAGTCTCGAAAATGACTAATGATCCTCAAGTAATATATTCAAACTGATAGACCTCGTTCATATGAGATCCGTGTTCTATGTTCAAACCCAAATTCATATATATGTATATATACGGATTTGGACTAATCCGCGCTCTACGGGCGATGACATAAAATAGTTTCCGTATACAATCCACTGGCAACCATAATAAACAAAAAACAACGCGACACAAAGTGACCTACCGGAGCAGGTGAAAGTGGTTATTACAACGCGATAACGTAATTAACTTTAGGAGCTTGCGCATGCAGGGAAGAGCGTCCCCGCAATAAAAAAAACCACCATAAATGAGAGGCCATCTGATAAAGTCTTCTATATCGGTCGCATCTATCCAAACCTCCGATATACGGTACCATAAATCAACTTGGTATCTTCGGAGTGGTGGATGGATATGTCCAAATAGTATCTGCCCCTAAATTCATGCACGACGTTCAATCCCTGTCCGTCTCTGTTTTTCGCGGTAAACAGTTTCTGGCACGCCCGGCGGGAGCTCTTTCTCTTTCCACTCCATACTTCATGTGTCATGTTTCGCGAATAAAATCTTGGTTCGCTATATTCACGGTTGCCCTTGGATTCGAGATACTAAAACCTGGTGTCTCGCTTATGTGCAGAATCAATGGCTTCTCACTGCACTGCCTGCAACAACAACTCCTTCTCTACCCCAGCTGGAGGAGTGATATACGAGCCTAACGCGGCCTCTATTTTCTCAATACTGGTGGAGCATATCACACAGGCCACTACCAGACTATTCTTTGGGACCATGCTCCTACCTGCGAGCTTTGGCGCTTCAACGCCATAAGAAGAAGCTCTTAGAAGGCCAGTCTTTAATCAGATGATTACTGTCACGGCTCCTATCGGCAAGCCGTCCAACTCTAGAGTCTCGATCTTCAATAGGCTGGAGAAGAACTCGAATAGGCCCATAAAAAATCCCAAGATACCAGAGGGAGCTACCCCAAAACGGATAGCCCTCCCTACTCGTGCTACCTGTGAAGCCAGCAAAAGTGCTTCCCCTCCAAGGCGGTCAATCTTCGATAGATTGGCCAACTCCGCTCCAGCTCCAACAAGGACGTCAGTCTTCAACAGGCCAACGTCGAGCGAAGCTCCTCAGCAACGCCGAGGGTACGATGAATACACCTCCAAAACGGAGGCCATTCCTACTGTAAGACATGCTTGACATCGCCACTGGCGCCGAGTAAGATGAGCTGAGGGCAACTCCCCCTCTGGACTTACCCCACCAGCTCCTGTGCTGGATATCAACGCTGCTGTTCCAACTGAGAAACGCTTCGACCTGTTTAGAAGGGTCCACAAGAACTCCCCGATGGCGGTACTAAAAAATTCACCTCTGTCAGCGGAAGCCCTAGTATAGAAGCAGCTGGAGAAGCCTCGCCAACGGCTCTCCTCGCAGATATATAGAGTCTGGCGAAAAGTCCCAGACTCCACGCTTGATGAAAGTTACTCTCGTCGACCCAAGAAATCTAACGGCCGAGAAGAAAAAGACCACTCCTCCGCCATACAACGGGGGAATTCTCCTAGAAAGGCACCTGTCATAATGGCTCCTTCAGCACCAACCTCTAATAAAAGAACAAGGACGGAGAAAATTCCACCGCCAGTGGCAAAATCCAAAGGTGAAGGATTCAAACTCCCTAGGTCTGGGGGCACGACGATTCATACGGTTTATATGGCCAACGGTAAAGAACAAAGCCATGCTACGGTGAGTCATAGGACACATACTCGGTCACTCACAAAAACTCAGGAACAACAGCAAGAGCTCCAAGAGATGCTGACCAAAATGACAGCACTCACCGGGCCAAAAGAAAGTCCGGACAAAGAAGCCAAACAGCGCCAGGAGCAAGAAACCGATACAAAATTCGTGCAAAAAGTGCTGGAGAATAAAGACAAAGAAGTTGTGGAGCAAGCTGCTAACATCAAGCAGATAGCTTTTATATTCCTGGATATGGTTGGAATGATGATCCAACCAGAACCACCGGCTGAAAATCCTCCGGTGATTATCAAAGATGACTGAGGAGAAATATTAAATCCTCTCCCGGCTTTATCAACGGCTAAAGAGGAAACAATCTTCAAGGCGGCTATGGATGACTACATTGCTCAGCAGATTAGAGATCACCAGGCCAATGAAGCCGTCAACCAACTCGTCAAAACCGGGTGACCATATCCGGCCTAGTATAACCAAATAAAGTACCCACTGGGATATACGATCCTGAAATTCCACGTTTACAAAGGAACGAGTAATCCTCACCAGCACGTCGCACAATTCAGAGCTCTGTGCGGCAATATTGGAAGCGACGACAAATTGTTACTTCGCCAATTCATCAGAAAGTTGTCAGAAACAGCTTTCGAATGGTACTTGGAGCTCCTAAATAACTCCGTGAAAACCTTCTCTGAAATGGAGTTGCTATTCACGCAACGGTTCACCAGCGTGAATGAACGCACTCCGATCACGACGCTAATCAATACCAGGGTCAACCAGGGAGAAACATGGGTCTAATATGCAATCCGGTGGTGGAACCTATGGTCCAAATGTGAACAGCACATTGAGAAGTCTCCGGCTGTGGGAATGTTTATCGGGGCGATAGATCCTCAGTCGAACGTGACCCAATTTTTGACCTTCTTCAATCCCACCACGTTCTAGTCGCTAATTGACAAGTTAACACAAATGGACCAGATGGGTCATGGCCCTTCCTTCTCGAATAAGGACCCTCGAAATAATAAGGGAAAAGGAAAAGCGGCCTTTATTGCCAACACGCAACAACAACCGGGTGGTACAAAAGCACCTGTCTGTCAAAACAACACTCGTGCATG
This sequence comes from Agapanthus africanus, assembly GCA_030015575.1. Classification (NCBI taxonomy): domain Eukaryota; kingdom Viridiplantae; phylum Streptophyta; class Magnoliopsida; order Asparagales; family Amaryllidaceae; genus Agapanthus; species Agapanthus africanus. The sequence continues at coordinate 774,444,510 of JASDDO010000022.1, forward strand.
CCGTCCTTAGAAGAAAGATTGGGACGTGCTTACCCGTTCCCTTACAATGCACGTGCGATGTGCGTGCACACCTATTAATGAATCTGAATCATCAGCATGTGCACAACGATACGTGCAATGCATGTGCGCACCTATTAATGAATCTGAATCAACAAGTGCGTACCGATATGTGCAATGCACGTGTGCACTATCATAAAGTGCACAGCCGCCCAAACAAAGCAGATGCTTCGTTGAAATGAATTTAAAAAATCAAACTAAATTGATTTGGGATCAAAGATCCAACGGTGCGAATGTCGCCCTTAATTGATATTAATCAATTAAATCTTTTTAAATTAATTTAAATCAGATTAAGATCAAAACAAACCAAAACAAATCCCGATTTCTTCTCTCCTACAAATAGGAGCCTTTTATGAAGAAATAAGGACGGAAAAATCTTTCGATAAGCTGGAAAAAACTCAAGACTTCTCCTTCCTCGGCGAAACCGCACAAGGTAGAAAAAAAGAGAAAAAACTTCTCTTTTTGAAAAAGCTTATGCTTTTATACATCCTTTGCTTCTTTTCGAATCTATCGATGCGCTATTAAAAGATCAAATGATCTTAGGGTTCCTAAGATCCAAAGAAATATAGGATGAGCACCACAAAAATGCATAAACACCCAACTTGAAAACAGATGAAAACCAAGGGTTTTTCACTTCTCGGAAAATAAGAGAAGAAAAAAAGAAAGTTAAACAGAAGCCATTATTTCTTAGTGAAAGCTTTTGCTTTCTGATGAAAAAACAAGCGTGCACTCAAATTAGTGCATGCTTAAGGATAAAAATTGTTGTCCTTGGAAAAATAGTGCCCTGGGGATATGCGCACCACGTATATCCACGTGTGCGCACTTAATAAAAACAACCCCTGAAGGAATGCACACCACGTATACACACGTGTGTGCATTGATAAAATCGGCCTCTGAAAGCATGCGCGTCACGTGATACATGCGTGTACGCACTTAATAAAAGTCGCCTACAAAGGCATGCGCACCGATGTGTTGCGCAATACAAGTTGACTTACTAAATGCATGTGCACATACATACATGCGCGCATATATAACTTGAAACCCATAATAGATGTGTCATGTGAAACACATGTGCGCACTCTTTTCAAACCTCCGATATACGATGCCATAAATCAACTTGGTATTTTCGGAAAGATGGATGGATATTTTCAAATAGTATCTTCCCTTAAATTCAGGCAAGACGGTCAATCCTAGTTCGTCTCGATTTTCGGCGGTAAACAGTAATTTTGGTCTGGTTCCGTCAAGATTATCACACGATGATAGATGGGTCCCGATTCCCACTGATGAGTAGGTATTACTCCTCAGGAGATTTACATTTAAAAATTAGCTAAACTATTTGGTGTCTAGAAAGTGTTAACGAGATTACGCCTCTGCGGAAACAGGGTTATTTAATTGGGTCCGTGCGAAAGCACGAAAGATCTCCTTTGGAGTACCAACACTAGTCTGATTGAATGGTTAGCGAACTTGTAAAGTGTATATGATCCTGACTAGTTCTCCTTTTAGGATTTGAAGGAGAATTCGAGGATACAGCAGGAGCCATCCTGATTAGATAAAGTGATTAACCAATCTAATCTTAAATGAGTGAACGCTGATTGGTTCTTATCTTTCTCTCGTTACAATGACATATGACTTACCTTAAACTAAAACTCATGAACCAAGTTAACCGAACCTTCTTACACATTTTGGTTTTGGATTGTCATGATTCACTACAAAGTCGCATATTTCCCTTCTACTCCTACTTTCGCTTTGCATTTCTCCAAAACACTCCGTATTACTATGACGATCCATATTGTTTGGAAAGGCCATTATATAATTACATATGAACTCAAAGAAGTTACATCAGTCGAGGATGGCCACTGGTTCTAGAGAAATTGATTATTCGGTTGTCTCTTCCCTTTACCTTCTCTCAGGTTGCGAGAGCTCCTTGTATTAGGAGAGTGGATCTATTACGCTTATTGTATAGTCTTCTTCCAAAACTTAGGCTAGTGCCGAAAGATAGAGAAGGAAGAAAACCAATTAGCCTGAGTGCGGTATACATAAGGTAAGAGGTAGAGACATATAAAGAGGTTGAAGTGAGGGTAAAGGAAATTGCAACTAGTGTCATGAATCTGAATATTAGAGAAGGCATTACTAGGAATACCCCACCACCCCTTGAAACATTTTCATGTTTCAGATTTTCTGTGTGCTTGTAAATAAGAAATGTTTTCCCAATTAATTCTAACTCCGGGGTATGTATGAACCGGATTTGGATCGTAGGGCGTTACAGATGCTGAGTAGGAGTAGAATATTGGAAAATGGACGATTTGATGCTCAATATAGGAATTCGTTGAAATTGAGGATATTGGATTAAATCGCCTGTTTTTGCCTATTGGAAAGTATTTGGTTTCGAATAACCGTTGTTATGCACCAATTTTTAAAATTGAATATTTGCATCTTTATTTTATAAAGATAGATATATATTTTGAAAATTTTGTTCTAAATATTTGCCTTTATCAGTTGAGAATAAGGTAAGGTATATTGAATAACGGTATAAGATATTCTTAACCAAAATACAGTTATCAACTTACAACACACGGAATTTGAGTTAGTATACTATTAGGACTTATACATGATAATGTATGTTGTCTGGTGTCCTTTAGGACAAGGGGTTGGTACCCTTAAGTCATTCTATTCTACCTATAAGTTCTCTGATTTTCAGACACGCATTTATTGAAATGCCAGGTCTAAAGATTTTGAGAAGTTTATAGGTATAAGATTGAACTAGAGAACCATACGTTCGAAGTATTAAGATTCTTCGAAATAATTGAAGATGTAGATAATCATGCTAGATATTCCACCATAGTAAGATTGAGAACTTGCTTCTCTCACTGGTTACTCATCTGTGGGTGCGCTCCTTGATGAGTAATGTTGTATTGGTCTTTTCCATTTTTGTGATATGCACTGGAAATAGCTGTATGACATTTGAATCTGGTTCCGTCTAAATTAGTGCTTTTGATTCTATATGGACATAGATTGGTTGCATATCTTGAGCTTGTTAAGATATATTATATGGTTTTTGTTTAAAAGAAGAATCCGGATAAATTTAAAGCACGTTTCGGAAATGGTAGTTTGTGGATTATCCCAAGCAATTGATAGGGTTTTGATTCTATCATTTTCAAGATCAATAGTTACATTGTTCTTGACTTGCCACTTTTTTAAAAAAAGAAATCTTTTTGTAAAAGAAACTAGTGGGAGTAAAGTAGAACTTGAAGTGATTCCAAAACCACGAACGGTTACAGAAAATTTAGTAGAACCTGGAGATTCAATTGGACTTGACAAATCTTAGCCACTCTGCAGATTTAGCAGGTGAGCTCAGCCATCTGAGAGATACTTCGGTTTTCTATTAGACGGAGACAGGGAGGTCAGCATCATGGTTATGATGGCCCTACTAATTATCTGTAGGTCATAAGAAGTGGTAACTTTCAGGTGGCCAGATACTTTATATCCAAGATGGACTCCACGCACTCCAGCAACTTATGGATTTTGGACTTTGCTGGGTGTTCCTGAAGGGGTAAAACCCATTAGGAGTAAATAGACCTTTCGAGATCTGTGTAGGTGAAACGGTATTAACCTAATAAAGCTGGAGTTGTTGTAATGATTCCTCATCAAATACCCATTGTGGATTGTGATGCGACTTTTAGTTCAGTGTTTACGCTAAAGTCCATACGGATATGATCTGGCACTGCTGCTGTTTTTTATTATGATATCTGGCAGGTGGATGACTATAACGTTTTTCTAAATGGAAATTTAGAAATGCACGTGTATATGACTCTGCCAGAAGATTATTGTAGTCAGTGGGAGCAGCGGAAAGTGTGCAAGTTGCTTATGTTTATTAGTAGATTAAAGCATGTATAGCAGAGACGGATCATCTGTTTTGATGTGACAGTCAATGTGATTGACTTCATCAAAACAAAAGATGAATATAGTAAGAAGGATGTAGAGAGTACTGTTCTGAAATTTGGATGACATACTCCTGATAGGAAGTGATGTTCCTATACTACAATAAGTCAAACTTTGGTTGTCACAAGTATTTTTCTATATAGGATTTAGATAATATATCTGGGATTCTGGTGACTAAATATATGATTTTAGATCTAGATTTGGGAAGTGTCCCAATCTGGGTATTTAAACAGCATTCTAAAAGTATTTTAGAATGGACGACTCCTGACGTAGTGGTGTATCCGCAAGTAATGGAGTCACCTTCTATAAAGAGATGTCTTTTAGACTGATGAGGAGAGGGACTGGTGATTGGTAAGGATTTTACGTGTCGTTTTTAGTTCTAAAAGTACCTCAATTAAAACGGTGTCGCGTATAGCTAGCCGAGATGAGTACGGGTCGTCCGCAGGGAGATGGTAGGTTTTTAAGCTTGTTTTAACGAGTTAAGTCCGTAACATAGAGTTGTTTGTATACTAAATGTCGTAAAATACGATATGTTCAAAAGAAAGGACTTGTTAGGGTTGTTTTAGGTTAGCTTGAGCTAGGATAATATTTATCATTTTCTTATAAACCTAACTTGATATTGATGCTAAGGTAATCGACAACATCGTGGATTAAGGAGTTTGAAGTACGGTATTTGCGATTGTGCGCTAAATCCGTATTTCTTGTCCATTATCCTTCCGTTCTTGTCTTTTAACCTTCGCCTTCGGCAAAACAATCGCAACCAATCACAATTAGGAATCACCGCTATCGTGGTAAGATAAGATGCCTAACGAAGCGGATTGCGAATAGTTTGGTCGGGGTTTTAATTATGACTTAATGGATTTATAAGGAAATTATCAAACACTTCTCCTATTCAAACTAACCATATTCTACTCTTAACAAGTTATTAAGCTACTCACACATATTCACATGAATCAAAGAAAACATAAAAAGAGAAGAGCACGTAATAAAAAATGCAAGATAAGTAAAACAAAAGTTAAGAAATACTGAGAACCGATATGTCCAATATGAAGTCATCAAGTGTCTTTTGAATCCAAATATTACTATGAAATCAAATACCAAACTTTAAACTTCCAAGCTCACTTAAAAGAAAAGCAAAAGATTTCATAAGTTAAAATGAGCATGACATGATATGAATAACGAAAAGCACATTTTATTAAATTTGCAAAAGAGATATAAACTAATTGAGTTCAAGAACCTAAAACTTAAACTTGTAAATTCAACTAAGAAGTTACAAGGTCAAGAGAAAAGTGCAAGAACTCAAGATACAACTGAAAATTACAAAATAAAAATTACAAAAGTGAAGAATTTGGTCTTAACAAAAAACTTGGACCCTTTGCCTCTCTTCTGGTGTGGTATTTATAGACACTTCAATAAAATAAACAAACAATAAAAAAGAGATGACGTGACAATGAAAAATGAGCAGAAGAAAAATGAGGCACTTTGGAGACTAAAAAACTGCCGGTAGCGGAAAATAGAGGGATTTGGGCGATTTTCTGGCGGTTGGTGGGGCCCGTTTTTGTGTGATGATCTCATGTCCTCTCCATGATTTCTTTGGTATTGTTTGATTCTTTTATAAACACTTAAGTTTTAATCTGTAGATTTGGAGGGAAATTGTCTAGTTTCAAACCATCACATCACAACTTTATCACTCACTCATGACTACTTGCCTACTTGCTCAAACTATCATCATCTTAGCTGCCCACCAAAGTTCATGCATCCAAATATACTTATGATCTCACTTGAAATTACAATTGTGACATGTTGGACCAAAAAAGGACAAAAATTGTGCACACATGTATCTGTTGCAAAAATTCTTGAATATTGATCGGTTTTCCGTTCTGGTTGCAATATCGGCTCACAAATGTCGTATCCGTGTATTTGAGTGTGTTTCCAGTGTTTTGTCACAAAGACCTGTAATCTGTACTTATTGAGCAGACACGGATTAATAGTACCGATATAACACAAAAATGATAATGAATGAGCTGTATTAAAATGCAGTTTTTCGTGATGAACAACTGGCATGATTAACATATCATTTGCTTAGGTAATTGAGTCAATCATGCAATGTCTTATACCAAGCCAGGTATTGTTTCTGCACTTGCTGTAGTAGGCAAATATTATTCCAATTCTAGAGAAACAAAGGGAAGCGGTTAAGAACATAAGAGGATATTCTTAGTATATAGTAAAGGCAGCCTCCTCCAGGAGGAAGCTATCGGTTCAGACTTCCAAGGTGATCTGGATGACACAGATGCTGTCAAAGTTTTGAGTTTACCCTCTTATGGGAAGCAGTATATTGGATATAGTTCCAATAGGGATATCGAGGTAGGCATGGTACGTGATACTAGTTATGACTCAACAAAGAATACATCCCAAGAAGTTTGTTCGATAAACTTATTCATTTATGAATTTGGTCCCATCAAGTATCCAGACAAATTCTCGAGATGGGGTTTCACTCAGATCGGGAGATTATTGATCTCCGCGAAATTGAGATACAGAGAGATGAGGTTCGAAGCTGAGATACAGAGAGATGAAGTTGGAACACTATAGCGGATCAACTCATTGAGGCTATTTCCAGACAAAATCCTAATCTCACTTTCGCAGGGAATGCGATTGCATTGAGCCGTGCAACAAGCCGTTTAAACCTCTAGGTGTCTCTAGTAGTAGGAGTGTTGTCTCCTGAGGGTTTTCAGCAGATTACACCCACAAAATCCCGTTAAGCTAGTTTCGTGAAATAACTGTCAATTCTAATCTTAGGGTTTAGTTTCAAAACAAGAAATTCTATTATCATAAGTTAGAAGTATCAAACTCTTATTTTTCACACCTCACTTCTTATTTAACTTAAGATTTTATATGTCTTTACTTGTGGTGCAAATAGCGTCGTTATGTTTCAAAAAGCTCGATTAAAGTCGTAATGTCACAAAATAAAGACCGGATAAAACTTTCAAAAGGATCATGCAAATTTATAAAGAGTTAAGTTTTTCTCAAGTTTCGTTCTCCAGTTAGGTTTTAAATTCAGAATTTCTATCATTTTTAACAGAAAACTAGGACTTATTCTTCACTCCGTCTTTTACTTGTTTTCGTTCATACACACCTTCATGAACGTGCAATAATTTTTATCATCAAATAAAATCATCATATCTCCGTTTAAAAATATTTTTATAAACACTTGTTTTTAGTCAAGATTATTCTCATACAAAAAACCGTTAGGAATTTTAACTCGGAAAGAACACTTGCTTGACTTTATTTTAAATTGGACTTTCAAGGCTTCTTAGCGAGCTTTGAGCCAATGCACCCAAATCAGTTGGTTTTAGGCTATTAGGTGTAGAGACACCCCGGCGGACTTAATTGCCCAAGTTACCTAGGTCCTAAAACAAAAGGATTCATTTTGGCATGAAAATCATGACAATTCAATATGAACGGAGATATAGCCAGTTGTTCAAATTTTTTTCAAGATATAAGACGTGTTTGTGTAGATAAGGTGTGCGATCACTCCAATCAAGTTTTAAATTGGTTATTTTTCAGACTTAGTTTCTATTAAAGCATCAATAATATCTTTTCATATCCACTTCGCTTTATAAACTATTCTCGATATTAAATATCTCAAAAAAACCGGTTTGATCCTGAAGGAGTTCACTAATTTTAAAACTGTTTTAAGACACAACAGACTTTTCATCTAATTTTTAAAACTCACGACATGTGTAGTGTGATGTAAAAAACGTATATTAGCTACAGTTAAACTCCAAGGAGGGTTATTGTTTGGGTTTTCAATATCTAGAAATAGGATTTAGTTGTTTCTATCTAATCATACTAAACTGTCGATATTTTGATCTAAGCTTTTTCACCAGCTAATTTATCGACAAATTTTTTATATTTTTGGAAATTTTTCAATTTTTATTGATTTTAAAGATTTTTCGGATACAAACAGCAGAATGCAATACAAAAGCAAACGTGCAATGCAACTACATGAAAAATAAAAGAAAAATATATGAAATGAAATACTGAAATGCAGAAAATATGCAAATGCAACAGTATATGCTCGATACATGAATAAACCCCATCTCAAAATCACCCACAAACTTGAAGTGGATAATGCCTTCATCGTCGCCTAGCCTTTCCCTTGCCTTTGCCTTGGTCGCTTCCACCGGCCTCTTCCTGATTTGCAAGTATCTGGCTCAATTGTTGCTTTATCTCTCTGTTTTGCCTAATCAGTGTCTTGATATCGCGGACCTCCATCTGGTGCAAATCATTGAGATCTATCGGTATATCCTCATTCAGGCAAATCTCAGAAGACGTCTGAGGCGCCGCATGCTCGCTCGGGTCTGTGGGTGACCATATCTGCTGCTCGCATCGGGTGTCTGTGTAGCTCTGTGAAATCCTCTCAATCTCAACCGGTACTGTGTCATATATGGTAGCGCAGGCATCGTGGTCATCCTCCTCCATATAGTAGTGGAAAATCTATGTGATGAGAACTGGAAGTAAAAGTTTACATCTTGCTACTCCCTTCATGATCGTTGTGAATAACATGTTCACAATGCAGAATTGGTAGTTCTTTGTCATCAGGCATTGAATGACATGACCTACAATCGCTGGGAAAGAAAAAACTCAGTTGTGCCCTTTGACATTGCGGTAACCCATCGGCAAGCAGCATACACATTTCGATACATCTGCTGGGCGTTCAGCCCATTATCCCATAGTTCACATCTCGATCCGACGATCGTCCTATACTCAGCGAGCTCTAACGGGTACTGAAATCTTGGTCGGATGGGGATGTTAGTGACATTGGAAATTGTCTCTTGCGAAAACACCATCTTCCTCCCCCGAAAATGAAAGCGAACGCGATCTTGAAATGGCTCACCCGCTCTCAAAGCATCGTAAAATTCATCCACCAATTCTTGAATCGCACACATATCCTCATCCCCATATAACAAATATTTCCACCCTATCTGATAAATTGCATCATAAAAATAGCTCTCGTATATCTCATGGGTAAGCACATTCACAAAAAATTTCTCATAATCAAAGAGAGCCATCGCAGTGGGTAAACAAATTTTGCAGGGAATTCAAAAAACAAGGGAATGGCGAGAAGAGAAAATCTTACAGAGAGCGGAAGAATTTCATCGATTGGAGCCAAGAAGACCGGCGACGGCGGGGAAACCGGCGACGGTGGGGAAACCGGCGGTCGATTTGCTGATTTGGGGGCTAGGGCTTCTTAGTCGCTTTGGGGGAGAGAAGAGAAGAAAGAATTTGTTGTTTGATTTCTCGGATGGGGCTCGGGTCAGAGTTGGTGGTATTAAAAGATGGTTTACCAAAAAGACCCCTTTACAAAAAAAACCCATTTTCTTTTCTCCTCTCTCTTTTTTATTTTGTTTTGTTTACTTTTTCTTTTCCCTTTTTCATTTTTTTTATTTGTTTCCCCCCATTTTTTATTATTTATTTTTTAAGGGATTTTCACCAGGCAAAACATATATCCCGACACACAAAACCGAGCATCACCATACAAGATTGCTCGTCAAAAGAAAATGGATACGTACCAGACAAGAATATCCACACACACACACACACACACAAAAGATAGTATATACATATTCCCAAACTTATTTGAAATAGTGTTTCCACTGTTTATGGCTGGATAACAGAAGTTTGGTGGTAAACGGAGGAATATTAGGTAAGGTAAACCGGCTCCTGCAATATCAGGAGCTCCTCATATGGTTCTGCGGTAAAGAACGGTTTCAATCTGTGTCCATTTACTTTAAAAACCGAACCGTCCCTTGGATTTTCCAAATCCACCGTATCGTGCAGGTATACACACCGCACAAGAAAAGGTCCCGTCCAGCGAGATCTGAGCTTACCGGGATGTAAGTGGAGTCTGATGTCATAAAGAAGCACCTACTATCTAGGCGTGAAAGTTTTGCACATAAGGTGTTTGTCATGAAACACTTTCGTTCGGTTCTTTACAACGGCCGCGTTTTCGTAAGCTTCATCCTGAAGCTCGTTCAATTTGTTTATCTGCAGCTTCCGAAAGCTTCCCCCATCGTCAAGATTGAATTTTAGTTCTTTAATTGCCCACAATGTGCGATGCACGATCTCAACAGGAAGATGGCAAGCCTTTCCGTATACAAGCTGATATGGAGACATACTAAAATCAGTCTTGTAAGCATTTTGGAATGCCCAAAAGGAATCGGTTAATTTCAAAAACCAATCTTTACGGTTCTTGGAAACCGTTTTCTCCAATATTTGCTTGATTTGCCGATTTGAAATCTCGGTTTGCCCGCTTGTTTGGGGATGATAGGGCGTCGATAGCTTGTGATTAATCTCGTATTTCCGCATTAAGGCTTCAAAAGACCTATTGCAGAAATATGTCCCATTGTCGTTAATGATAGCGCGAGGATGCCCGAACCTGGAGAAGATGTTTTCTTTCAGGAATTTAATGACAACCTTGTTGTTGTTCGTCCGGCTCAGTATTGCCTCGACCCATTTGGAAACATAATCAACAGGAAGGATGTATAAGTTTTCGAAAGAGTTGGTAAACGGGCCCATGAAATCAATCTCCTAAACAACAAACATCTCAACAACTAGAATTAGTTGGAGCGACATTTCATTTCTCCTGGAGATCCGGCTCAACTGTTGGCACCGGGAGCAAGTTTTGCAGTAATCATGTGCATCATTGAAAAGTTTTGGCCAATAAAAGCCACACCGAAAGACTTTCCCAGCAGGCCAAAATACCCGCCACACGCTTGATCGTGGCAGAATGACAACATACTCTTGAACTCATTTTCAGGGACATACCGGCGAATGATTTGGTCTGAACAATACTTGAAGAAGTAGGGTTCATCCCAGTAAAAGTATTTTACTTGGGAGAAAAATCTAAGTTTGTCCTGACTAGACCATTCGCTTGGTACGAGTCCTGTTACTAAATAGTTCACAATATCTTTGAACCATGGTTTGCAAGATCCTGTCAAAAGTTGTTCATCAGGAAAAGCATTGTTTATCGGAAGTATCGTTGGCAAAGAGGGAAATTGTGAAAGATGATTGGCGACAACGTTTTCATATCCGCTTTTGTCCTAAATGATAAGGTCAAACTCTTGAAATAAGAGGATCCAACTATCAGCCGAGATTTGGCATCATTTTTCACGAAAAGATACCTCAAAGCAGAATGATCAGTGTAGACGACGAATAGGGAGCCAATGAGATATGGCCTGAATTTTTCCAAAGAGAATACAACCGCTAAGAACTCTTTCTCGGTTGTTGTATAGTTCAGTTGCGCGTCATTCAAGATCTGGCTCACGTAGTAGATCACGTGTGATATCTTTTCGATGTGTTGTCCTAAGACCGCACCGATGGTAAAGTATGATGCATCACACATGATCTCAAAAAGATGTGTCCAGTCGGGAGAAGATTGCATGGAAGCTGAAGTGAGTGAACTTCGTAATGATTCAAAAGCAGTTAGACAGTCCGAGTTAAAGTCGAATGTTGTGTTCTTGGCCAGCAGAAGAGTCAAAGATCTATCAATCTTGCTAAAATCCTTGATGATCCGTCTATAAAAACCAGCATGGCCAAGGAAAGATCTGATATCTCTGATGCATTTTGGAGAAGGGAGGTTAGAAATGACATCAATTTTTGGTTTGCCCACTGTTCATACCAGAATATTGTATTTAATACCGTCCATTCTTCTACTCGTTTGTTTATAGGAAGGTGCTTTTGATCCGTGTTTGCTACATATTTAAAGGTTACAGGTTTCTAGTCCAAAATAACGCAAATCATACAAAATCTCCATAGTTAAATCCAGAACATCTGCCACAGACAGATAAAAGCCGGGTTCCGGTCATCCGTATCCGTCCGGTGCCGCTTACCAGTTCAAGAGACAAGACGAAAAACAGTAGTCATTCGTATCTCGGACAAGCACAGAGCACGAGAGGGACAACACAAGATTCAATAGGTGCACGGAGCTCGAGAGAGATAAAGGTCAAATGAATTAAAAGTGAAGCCCATTTGGACCGTTAAAAATCTGAAGAAATATTGGAAGCATTTTGCAATTTAGGACCTATCAAACACAAGAAAAAAGCAACACAAGAAACCTCACAAAAAACGACAAATCAACTTGTCTAAAGTGCCGTGGAACCGCGGCCAATAGGCCATTTACGCGGCGGTTCCGCGGCCGAGTTGACTCCGAGTCAGATGAAAGTTTGGAGTTATTTTTGCAATTATATTAGGGCTCAGAATTTGGCCCTAGGGTTTCAGCTCTCTGTCTATAAATACTTCAGTTTTGAGCCATTGTAGGAATGCTTCTTTTTAGTTAGATTTTAGTGTAGTTTAGTTTGTAGTTCTTCTTCTTCATCATCTTTCCTCCATTAAAGTGTAGTGAGAGCTCTTGAGTGGAAGTTAAATGAAAATGAGGGTGTTTTTATTATCTTGTATCTTTAATTTCTTGTATTGTAATTTCATTTCTTATCTTGTAATTTTAATTCCTAGTCTATCTTTTATTTCTTGTTGTTAAGTAGTTGTTGTTATTTCTTGTTCTTTTTCCTTCTCTTCTTATCCGTGTTTTTAAGCCATGATACTCGACGGAGTCCCTTGCTAAGGTGAGGGCCCAAGTAGTTAGCTTGCTACCATGTGTAAAACCGTATTTTTACCTTTCTTTCTTTTCATCCTTCTTGTTTTGTTTTTATTTTCATTTAAATGTGTGAATAATTTCCACACTTTTTAGGGGCTAAGGAAGGATAGTATGAGGGACAGAAAAATCCCTTGTGCTTCTCTTCGCCAAATATCTTGAAACGAGCCTAGACCAAACAAACGCAACCCCCTCATTTAGGCGCGCTATACGTGACATATAGCCGCGACCTAAGTCAAGAAGCCCTTTGGGCTCACTACAACGTGACATGTAGTTGTGACTTAATTGAATACATGGTTGCGGGTGTTTGGCCTAAGGTTGGAAATAAGCGCACGTAGCGGACGGACAAGGGGCACTAAGAATGAATTTAGCATTGGAAAGTTTGCTTAAACTCACAAATCTCATTCTTATGTCCTCCTAATCCCCGCTACTTTCTATTATCCCAACTTCATTTTAAGAATGGCAAAAGAAAAGCACAAGACTAATTCTAACTCTACTAACCAACCTTAATCCTAACAAGCTTACTTGAACATAAATACGATCACTTAGGATAAAATTGAACATAACACATATATATTCTTAATCGACTCGTCTAAGACAAGAACGGACATACAACCATCTCCCTGTAGATCGACCCGTGCTCAACCGGCTAGCTGCAAAGTGACACCGTCTTGATTGCGGTAAGTAGAGAACAGAGTAGAATGCACATCATAAAACGTATCGTGTTTCCGCTACCAATCATCCACCTCGATGCCGTTTCGCGAAATGATATGTTCTAAAATAATACCTTCACGCACCATGAAGTAGCGTCTCTCTCAGTTCAAAGTAAGATTCTTATCCTTACACCAGGTAAGGACGGCGTCAAGATGTTGTAAACACTCGTTAAAAAAGTCTCCAAATATGGAGAAGTCTTCCATGAATATTTCCAGAAACTTCTCGACCATGTCAGAGAATATACCCATCATACACCGCTGAAATGTAGCGAGAGCATTGCATAACCGAAAGGGCATGCGACGATACGAGAACGTGCCGAAAAGACAAGTGAAAGCGGTTTTGTCCTGGTCTTTTTCGGCGATGGGAATCTGGTTGTAACATGAGTAAGGTGAATGGTTAGCGAACTTGTAAAGTGTATATGATCCTGACTAGTTCTCCTTTTAGGATTTGAAGAAGAATTCGAGGATACAGTAGGAGCCATCCTGATTAGATAAAGTGATTAACCAATCTAATCTTGAAAGAGTGCACACTGATCGCTTCTTTTCTCTTTCTGGTTACAACGACCCATGACTTGCCTTAAACTAAAACTCATGAACCAAGTTAACCGAACCTTCTTACACACTTTGGTTTTGGATTATCATGATTCACGACAAAGTCGCATATTTCCCTGCTACTCCTACTTTCCCTTTGCATTTCTCCAGAACACTCCGTATTATTGTGACGATCCATATTGTTTGGAAATGCAATCGTATAGTTAAATACGAACTCGAAGAATTTATTTCAATCGAGAATGGCCACTGGTTCTGGAGAAATTGAATATGATTATTCGGTTGTCTTTTCCCTTTACCATCTCTCAGGTTATGAGAGCTCCTTGTAGTAGGAGAGTACATCTATTATGCTTATTGTATAGTCTTCTTCCAAAACGTAGGCCGGTGCCGAAAGGTAGGGAAGGAAGAAAACCAATTAGCTTAAGTGCGGTATACAGAAGGTAAGATGTAGAGACATATAAAAGGGTTGAAGCGAGGGTAAAGAAAATTGCAACTAGTGTCATGAATCTGAATATTGGAGAAGGCATTACTAAGAATACCCCGCCACCCCTTGAAACATTGTCATGTTTCAGATTTTCTGTGTACTTGTAAATGAGAACTGTTTTCCCAATTAATTCTGACTCCGAGGTGTGTATGTACCAGATTTAGATCTCATATCTATAGGGCGTTACAGATGCTGAGTAGGAGTAGAATATTGGGAAATGGACGATTTGATGCTCAATATCGGAATTCGTTGAAATTGATGATATTGGATTAAATCGCTTGTTTTTGCCTAACAGCAGGTATTTGGTTTCGAATAACCGTTGTTATGCATCAATTTTTAAAATTGAATATTTGTATCTTTATTTTATAAAGATAGATATATATTTTGAAAATTGTATTCTAAACATTTACCTTTATCAGTTATCAGTTGAGGATAAGATAAGGTGTATTGAATAACGGTGTAAAACATTCTTGACCAAAATACAGTTATCAACTTACAACACATGGAATTTGAGTTAGTATACTCTTAGGACTTATACATGATAATGTATGTTGGTCAGTGTCCTTTAGGAAAAGGGGTTGGTACTTTTAATTCATTCTATTCTACCTATGAGTTCTCTGATTATCAGACACGCATTCATTGAAATGCAAGGTTTAAAGATTTTGAGAAGTTTATAGGTATAAGATTGAACTAGAGTTCGTAGTATCAAGATTCATTGAAATGATTGAAAATGTAGATACTTATGCTAGGTATTCCATCATAGTAATATTGAGAACTTGCTTCTCTCACAGGTTACTCATCCGTGGGTGCGCTCCTTGATGAGTAATATTGTATTGGTCTTTTCCATTTAGAGATATGCACTGGAAACAGCTGCATGACATTTGGATATGGTTCCGTCTAAATTAGTGCTTTTGATTCTATATGGATATAGATTGGTTGCATATCTTGAGATTGTTAAGATATAGAGTCATATGGTTTTTGTTTAAAAGTGGAATCTGGATAAACTTAAAGCACGTTTCAGAAATGACAATTTGTGGATTATCCCAAGTAATTGATGGGGTTTTGATTCTATCGTTTTCAAGATCAATAGTTACATTGTTCTTGACTTGCCAATTTTTAAAAAAAGGAATCTTTTTGTAAATGAAACTAGTGGGAGTATGGTAGAACTGGAACTGATTCCAGAACTACGAACGGTTACTGAAAATTTAGTAGAATCTGGAGATTCAATTGGACTTGACAAATCTTAACCACCTCACAGATTTAGCAGATGACCTCAGCCACCTGAGAGATATTTCGGTTTTCTCGTAGACGGTGACAGAGAGGTCGGCATCATGGTTATGATGGCCCTACTAATTATTTGCAAGTCATAGGAAGTGGTAACTTCTAGGTGGCCACATATTTTATATCCAAGATGAACTGCATGCACTCCAACAAATTATGGATTTTGGACTTTGTTGGGTGCTCCTGAAGGGTTAAAACCCATTAGGAGTAAATATATCTTTCGAGATCTGTGTAGGTAGAAAGGTATTAACCTAATAAGGCTGGACTTTTTGTAAAGATTCCTCATCAAATACCCGTTGCTGATTGTGATGAGACTTTTACTTCATTGTTTATGCTAAAGTCCATATGGATATGACTTGGTGCTGCTGCTATTCTTGACTATGATATCTAGCAGGAGGATGACTATAACGTCTTTCTAAATGGGAATTTAGAAATGCACATGTATATTACTCTGCCAGAGGGTTATTGTAGTCAGTGGGAACAGCGGAAGGTGTGCAAGTTGCTTATGTTTATTCGCAGACTAAAGCATGTATAGCGGAGACAGATCATCTGTTTTCATGTGACAGTCAATGTGATTGACTTCATCAAAACAAAAGATGAATATAGTAAGAAGGATGTAGGGAGTATTGTTCTGGGATTTAGATGACATACTCCTGATAAGAAGTAATGTTCCTATAATACAATAGGTCAAACTTTGGTTGTCACAAGTATTTCTCCACATAAAATCTGGATAATATATCTGGGATTCTGGTGACTAGATCTATGATTTTAGATCTAGATTTAGGAAGTATCCCAATCCGGGTACTTAGACAACATTCTAAAAGTATTTTAGAATGGACGACTCCTGGCGTGGTGGTGTATCCGTAAGTAATGTAGTCACCCTCTCTAAAGAGATGTATTTTAGACCGATGAGGAGAGGGACTGGTGATTGGTAAGGATTTTACGTGTTGTTTTTAGTTCTAAAAGTACCACAATCAAAACGGTGTCACGTGTAGCGAGCCGAGATGAGTACGGGTCATCCGCAGGGAGATGGTAGGTTTTTAAGCTTGTTTTAACGAGTTAAGTCCGTAACTTGGAGTTGTTTGTATACTAAATGTCGTAAAATACGATATGTTCAAAAGAAAAGACTTGTTAGGGGTAGTTTTAAGTTAGCTTGAGCTAAGATAATGTTTGTCGTTTCCTTATAAACCTAAGTTGATATTGATGCTAAGATAATCGGCAACAACGTGGATTGGGGAGCTTGAAATACGGTATTTGCGATTGTGCGCTAAATCCATATTTCTTGTCCTTTGTCCTTCTATTTTTGTCTCTTAATCTTCGCTTCTGGTAAACCAATCGCAACCAGTCACAATTAGGAATCACCACTATAGTGGTAAGATAGGATGCCTAACGGAGCGGATTACGAATCTTTTGGTCGAAGTTTCAATTATGAGTTAATGGATTTTAAAGGAAATTAGCAAACACTTCTCCTATTCAAACTAGTCATATTCTACCCTTAACAAGTTATTAAGCTATTCACACATATTCACAAGAATCAAAGAAAACACAAAAAGAGAAGAGCACATAATAAAAAATGCAAGATAAGTAAAGCAAAAGTTATGGAATATTAAGAACCGATATGTCCAATATGAAGTCTTCAAGTGTCCTTTGAATCCAAATATTACTATGAAATCAAATACTAAAGTTTAAACTTGCAAGCTCACTTAAGAGATTGTAAGATCAAAGAAAAGCAAAAGATCTTATAAGTTGAAATGAGCATGACATGATATGAATAACTAAAATCACATTTTATTAAACTCGCAAAAGAGATACAAATTAATTGAGTTCAAGAACCTAAAACTTAAGCTTGTAAGTTCAACTAATAAGTTATAAGGTTAAGAGAAAGGGGCAATAACTCAAGATACAACTGAAAATTACAAAATAAAAATTACAAAAGTGAAGAATTTGGTCTTAACATAAAACTTGGACCCTTTACCTTTTCTCTGGTGTGGTATTTATACGTATTTCAACAAAATAAACAAACAATAAAAATGAGGTGATGTGACAATGAGAAACGAACAGAAGAAAAATGAGGCACTTTGGAAACTGAAAAACCACCGGTGGCAGAAAATAGAGGATTTGGGCGGTTTTCTGACGGTTGGTGGGGCCCGTCTTTGTGTGATGATGTCATGTCCTCTCCATGATCTCTATGGTATTGTTTGATTCTTTTATAAATACTTGAGTTTTAATCTGTAGATTTGGAGGGAAATTGTCTAGTATCAAACCATCACATCACAACTTTATCACTCACTGTTGGGATTTCCTAGTGCCCTGGCCATCTACCGTGGCCGTTGCGGAACAAAGTTTTTTTAGGGTTTAAAAACTGGTGCTAGAAAAACCAGTCCAAGAATCTACCATAAACCTAAACTAGCTAACTAGGAAGCGTTCTAATTACTATGTTAGAAATGTCTCACCGAAATATCCATGTCCTTCGGTCTTCTATCCTCTTCGTTTGCTCCTAGGGATCTCCTTGAATGAGCTTGATCATCTTTCCTTATTCCTTGAGAACTCCTATATCGATCTTGATCGCTTTTCCTCACTCCTTGAGTTCTCCTGGATCGAGCTTGGTCGTCGGTCTTCCTCCATTGAAGATGATCCACCCGAGAGATGTAGTCCATGACTCTAGCTCCACACTAAGAGTCTAGTGGAACAATTAGAGATTTTAGATTGCAAATCTAAAGTATTTAGGATGTAGTGTATGGATCTAAGTGTGTATCTATCTCACCTCCTCTCTTGATTCTCAACACATGAGATTGTAGAGAGGAGGTTGAAGATGAAGGTGGACGAGCTCAAGAAAACTAGTTAGGAGAGTGAAGCAAATGGCGAGGAGAAAAAAAATCAACCATGAGAGAGAAAACCAACCATAGTTTTGTAAAACAATTTTTACAATATAAAAAACCAACCATGCTTGAATAGTTTGCACAAATGAATTGAAAATTCATTTGTCAATACTATTGAAGCATGGTTCTCACCATACTCCCCTTAATAATTTTACGCCTCATTTTCCATTTAAAATAAATGGATAAATCTAAAATGAGGTGTCCACCTTCTAGAATATTTTCCGTATAAATACGAATTACACTATACTGTATATACATACCTGTATTCGTATAAAAATACGAATACCCAAAGAGATAGAATAACATACAGAATATAATACTAGAATATACATATTGAAATACGTATACGTAAATTATTAAATCAATACCTGATTTAATAATCCGGCTCAATCCCGAACCGGCTAGTATTATCAACTGTCCGATTGAAAGTTCGAGTAACTAGTACAATTAATCGATCGGAACCCTGCACGTATCCAAGATGGCTACTACATCATTTCTCCTGAACCAGCAAAACCCTCTGTGTGAGACTCTAAAGACTCGACAGTATGTCGGCAGTTAGTTACTGGATAAATCCATAACCACAAGCACGTCAGCGGCACTAGCTGTACGTAACGGCTATCCGGGTACCTGTCGAAAAGGAGGGCTGACGAGCAAACTCATCCGGATCCCTACTGAGCCTATCTGTGACAATCTCCGTACAGTCCGGCCTCTTCGTATGAAAGTATCGCATACCGGGTCTAGGGGTGGTAAACGTTAGACCCTAATAACCCGATAATTCATGCTGATGTGGCTCAGGACCAATCTGGGAAACTACTTATCAATCTATCAGTAAATCCCAACTGCCTTGGCCAAGGTCTTATAGTGCTGACCAATCGAATACAATGCGATATCAACTCCCTATACCGGGAGAGACGAATCCCCAACAATCGCTCACTGCCTCCATGTGGCTCGAGACTGTATCCAACTAAAACATGTTTGCATGACTCAGTAGAGCCGTGGTAGGGTAGTAATCAAAGTACAGTGGGAACTCACACGAGATAAATGACGATCTCAGATCTAAAGACTAACCTGTACTCATACCACCTGAGAACTGCTATCTGACGATAGGTATAGTACCATCTAGAAGTTCTCGGTGAGTCCGTCCAGTGTACTCACCCCTATGAGCACTTATATACGATCTTAGGTGCGAAAGACCAATGGATGTGGGACCAACCACCGCCTCTCGTCGGGGTCTAGAAACGTATACACTAGTCTACTCTGGAATATCGATGCCCTGTCTCGATACTCACACGACTAGGGACATTTTAAGGATGTGCTTATCGACCACCCAGCTCTCACAAGTATGATCGCCATCACAACGCAGGTAGTCAAGCAATGATCCTATGGGCTTTATCAACATGTATAAATGATACGTAATAACAAGTAAAACATATGCACATGTTAAGATAAAGACAAACCAAATAGCATACTATCATTTCGAGCAAGATTGTCCTGTACATAAGCATCCACATGTATACATATACAATAATAGCCTCTAGGGCATACATATCCAACAATGTTCCACTTGCACTAAGGCCATATATTGGTGTACTGAGTACCCAACGTTTATACTAGGGTCAGTTGTTGGCGTATCGCATATCCAACATCTCAAATAGTCTTTCGAACTGTGCTTGAGGAAGGGCCTTGGTGAATGGATCCGCTGTGTTGTTTTTCGTGTCCACTCTCCTGTAACATTTCAGAAAATATAAAATATTATTTTTGGAATTTAATATTAAAATAATATATTTCGTGAAAACTACCCAATTTGTGAATTTGGGGTTTTCTTAAAATGGTATAAATATATACCAATATTTGTGAAATAATTGAAGATTAAATGATTTATTCATTTAAAAATATATTTATTGGATTTGGCATTTTTATAATTAATTATATGCAGTTTAAATTAAACTCGATTAGTGCACTACTAATCGCGATTAGGCCAAATCCGTATTTCTACATTTTTCCATGATTAGTGCACCATGACATGTTGTATTTGGTTGCATATTGTTTCATTAGTATTTATTGATATTTGGTTTTAAAAAGAAAAGAATGAGAATTATTGAGGGGAGAGAAAGAGGGGGGACATAATGATGTCATAAGGCATGGCATGTCATGTGAGGGTATGAGAGAGAGAGAGGGTATGGCTCCACCCCTCACCCATTCTTCTTCCTTCATCATTTCTTCACCATTTCCTTCATCTTCTTCATCTCTTCCTCCAACTTCTCTACCTCCATGGATCACCTCAAAAACCTTACTAAAACTCTATACTTTCTTCATTAAAAATGATCTACACCTCTCTACAAACCCATTGGACCTTTCAAGCTTGGATTTTGAAGATTTTGATCAACTCAAGAAAATTCTTGAGTTGCCAAATGAGGTATAATTCTAAACTTTAGTTAAGTTATTGTGTTTAGTTTATCCTATTGTTAGTTTAGAGTTAAATCGATGTTGATTAGTGATGTTTGGAATTTCCAAGAAAGGGTTTGGGTGATTGTGTGGACTTGTGTTATGTAGTGGCTGTTTACAAGCCCTTAGTGTTGATTTTATAGCCCAGAACACTAAATAGAAACCAAAATACGAACTTAGAAACTTTCCGTGTCGGTTTTGTGACATTTTTGGAGGTCTACAGGGAATCTGGAGCAACCCGGGACCTTTATAAAAAAAATCAAACATATACATTAACCTAGTTAGACCAATAGGAGACCACCACGAGAAGACGAGACCCAAACTCCAAGGTGGGGCCGGCGGGGATGGTTACTGTAGTAGATAGGCCGGCCAAAATTTGTGCATTGGTGTTGGGGTTTTGCCAGTAGCTCTCATACCTTATAACATAGCTACTGTATTTTTTGTTTTGTCCCAGTTTACCTGAGCAAGAATCTGGGAGTGATTCCCTCAGTTGCCGTATTATGTTTTCCGGTATTTGAAACTTAGTTTTGATATTTGAATTTGAATTTGTTCGTTGGACGTTTATACGTCAACGACAAGGGTTGTTTGGTTGTTTTTGCATGCGTAGGCTATAGGTTCTAACCTATAGGCAATTCATGTGCCGTATCGGTTTTCGGATGTGGTTTTCATAACATTGCGATATGTGTTGATTTGTAGGTACCCTCGCGTGGATTCAGAGACGACGAAGCATATCGACTACGGCTGAACAAGGAGTTCCACAGGTGAGTAGATTTATATCTACGGGGGAAGTCGGGTGGATGGCGTATAGCACCCCGCAAATTATAAATGAAAACCGATATATAGAATATGGTTAGAGAAACCATGTGAGAAACTTATGGATATGATTAAAAGAGTTAGTAAGTGATGAGATAAGATAATATGAGTGGATATGATTGATATAAGATATGAAACGAGATGTATAAGGATATGACATGAGATTGATGAATATGATAAGATTGAGATAGATGTGTAATGAGACCGGTAAAATGAGATATACATACATACATACATACATACATACATACATACATATATATATATATATATAAGATTTTTGATGTGAGATATTGATGTGATGAAAAGAGTATACGATGAGATATGAGGACTTGGTTTGATATATTGTTATACGGATGCGAGTCGATATGAGATAATTGATACCCTTGTCGGTCCCGTGATATGAGATTGATACGGATGTGACCTAAGATATAGGTATATATATATATATATATATATATATATAATTATGAGAATAATTAGTGATATGATGTACGAGACTTTAGATCCGTACCCTCATTGTTGTATAGGTCGATAGAATCGCTATTCTATTTGTTGTCGCTGCACGATGGTTTATCGCACACGATGTTTTATCGGATGATTGATCCATACCCTTAAGTAGAGGATGTTGTACGATGGATTATACCGTACGTGCTGTTGTAAGGCTGGATTACCGATTGATAGATTCATCGACTCGGATATGTTATGGATATGTATATCTTATAGCATTGAGCTTACGATTTACTTGCTACTACGTTCATGATATTCTCATCTTATTATATATATACCTGTGCTAGTACACCTACACCATTATCGATGATGTGTATGTTACACTTACACGGATTTGCCAGCTTGCACACTTTCATCATCGATAATTGCTATGTCACTTACACAGTAGAATTACCACATCATTATACTATGTTGCATGATATACTTGCTATACTCACATCATTATGATATGTCGCACGATATACTTGATATGCTCATATTTCTGTTCTATGTTTGCATACATCATGCTTTACGATTATATGCATTGAGATGCTGTTTTTATGAGATTCTAAATTTGAAAACCGTGGTTATATTTCAAAAGAAAATATATATTGTTTTAAAAACCCGGTTTCTCTTGATATGATATTTAAAGACGTCCACCATGAGTTTTCTCGGTTCTGAGATTAGTATGTGAAACCCGATTCGATGAGCGATAGGTACCGTCTGCGGGTACATGGTGGACCCGGTGAGGTACCCCGGGGCAAAAAGACTCGTATAGTTAGACGGTGAGCCTGGCAAGAGAGCAATACCTACCGGTAATAGTATTTGGACTCGACGGTGTAAGGTTTGTCTAGCACCCTATGAAGAGTTTTGAAGCATCACATGCCTTAAAGTTTTAATTTTGATGGTGCTAAACAAGCATGCAAAGGAATCGATCCTAGAAAATTAGGGTTTCGAAACTTAAGACTTATAAAGTTAGGGTTTCGAGACTACAACCTTTGTAGCTCCCTATTGCTGGACTCCTTGGTGTCTTGGGTGTTGAATGGAGGTCCTTTTGAAGTCCTCTCGCGTCCACGACGATCCACCACGGAGTTCTCCGTCCAAGCTCGCAACTTCGTAAAACCGAAGAGAACACTCTAAACAAGTTGGCTAAACTTGCATAGAATGATGTTGTGGTTTGGAATCTCACTTCAAAAACCTTTCTTTAAGTGTGTTTAACTCACTAGAAAAACCTAGAGAGCAAATGGTGAAGGAGGATGAAGATGGTGGCTTTTCTTTTTAGCAAGTGTAAAAGATAAAAGATGATCCTTCAAAAAAGAAATGAAATATAACCTTTTATATTTTATTCCTTCTTACATCCAACCATGGTTAAGTGATGGAGAGTTTATTTAACTTGAGTTTTAAATGATAAAGAGAAGGATAACCCAAGGTTAGAGGTAGGTGAGCTTGGTTAGGTTAGAAGAAGAATGTAGAAGCTAGTAAAGATTATCCTTTTCTTTTCAATTTTGTTTTAAATACAAAATCAAATAAAAATCCATTACTTAATCCATGGTGTGAGTCTTATATTGCCACCATTTCCATGTGCTAATAACCAAGATAGATGGGTGTATGTATGTATGCATGTATGCACATCCACATGTGCATGAAACTAGAATGAAAGAAAGAAACACATGCATGCATGCATACATCCATCAAATTCTAGAAAGGTTTCAAGTGAGAAAACTAATGGTTAGATGATAAATCAACACTTGATTTATCAATCTGGTCATATCTCATATGACCCCACCAAATGCAGGCCACCCGATCAATGTTCGGTATCATATACGCACATTTTAATCGGGTGCATGCGCATATCGCATATGCGCACCACAACGTTTCGCCTGGGCTGGGTAACTCCTTTGTGGGACTCTAAGACTCGTCAATACGCCGGCAGAGGGTGATGATCATATCAGGTACCCCCAAGCCGCAAGCGGTCAGCTAAATGTAACGGCCACCCGGGTATTGAGCGATCAGAAGACAACAAGCGAACCTGCTACAACTCCCGTCGAGCCAACCGGCAACACTACCGTACAGTCCGGTCTCTTCGTCAGATATGCCGCATATCGAGCCTAGGGATGGTAATGTCGACCCTAATAACTCAATAAGTCGTGCCGGTGAATGGTCTATAACAGATCGAGAAACTACTGATAACACTTATCAGCAATTCTCAGCAGCCCTGGCCAGGGACTTACTGATATAACCAGTCGGGCACAGTACAGCATCAACTCCCAATACCGGGAGAGACGAAACCCCTCCTATCGCTCATTGCCTTCGTGTGTCTCGGGACTGTACCCAACGGCCACCTGTTTGCACGACTCAGTAGAGCCGTGGTAGGGTGGTAATCAAAGTACAGTGGGAGAACACACAAGACTCCATGACGATCTCGGGTCTACAGACTAACCTGTACCAGTGTCACCTGAGAACTGCTATCCGACGATAGATATAATTCCATATAGGAGTTCTCGGTGAGTCCGTCCAGTGTACCCAGTCAGCACTGAGCACCCGTATATGATCTTGATGTCAAACATCGATGAATGTGGGAACATCCATCGCCCATCATATGGGTCTAGTATCATATACGCTAGTCTACTCTGGTATATCAATGCCCCGTCTCGATATACCTACGACTAGGGACTTTCCAGGATATGCTTATAGACTACAGATGTCCCACTAGTATGATCTCCATCATAATCAGAGCAGTCAAGCCAATATCCTCAGGGCTTTATCAGCATGTATGAGTGAATAATAAGCATGATCAAATCAACATGTCAGATAAAGAAGAACCAGATAGCATACTATCATGTCGAGCAAGAATGCATACTGAATATATATACATGTATAGATACATCCACTATCACATAATGGCCTCTAGGGCATACATATATCCAACAATCTCCCGCTTGCACTAAGGCCAGTTATTGGCGTATCTCATACCCAACATCTCAAAAAGTCGCTCATGCTGCGGCTGAGGGAGGGCCTTGGTGAATGGATCCGCGGCGTTATTCTTTGTGTCTACTCTCCTAATCTCGATCTCGCGGCGATCTACAATCTCCCGGATCAAATGAAAACGCCTCAGGATGTGTCTGGACCGCTGATGGGATCTGGGCTCCTTGGCTAACGCCATAGCCCCATTATTGTCACAATACAAAGGTATTGGATCAATAATGGTTGGAACTACTCCTAGCTCCGAGACGAACTTCTTCATCCAGACGGCTTCCTTGGCGGCATCATTTGCAGCAATGTACTCAGCTTCCATCGTAGAGTCTGCAACGGTATCTTGTTTGGGACTCTTCCAACTCACCGCCCCTCCATTGAGGGTAAATACAAACCTAGAGATAGATTTGCTGTCGTCCTTATCGCTCTGGAAGATCGAATCGGTAAAGGCCTCCATTTGGAGATCTCCATTACCATACACCAAGAACAATTCTTTAGTCCTTCGCAAGTACTTAAGAATGTTCTTCACAGCTGTCCAGTGATTCTCCCCTGGGTTGGATTGATACCTGCTTACAACACTAAGTGCATAAGCTACATCTGGGCGTGTACATAACATCGCATACATTATAGATCCTACTGCCGAAGCATAGGGTATAATACTCATGCGATCTCTCTCTTCATCGGTCTTTGGGCAAGAATCCTTGGAGAGAGTGACCCCATGGCAAGCAGGCAAGGCACCCCGCTTGGAGTCTTCCATACTAAACCTTTTTAGGATGGTGTCAATGTACCTGGTTTGGGACAATCCCAATAACCTTTTGGATCTATCCCTATAGATCCTTATGCCCAGAATGTATGTGGCATCACCCAGGTCCTTCATGGAGAACCTTAGTGACAAGAAAGATTTGACCGACTGTAGCATAGGAATATCATTTCCTATCAGAAGAATGTCATCCACGTACAATACGAGGAATGTGACAGCTCTTCCTACAGCCTTCTTATAAACACAAGGTTCATCTGGATTTTTGATGAAATCAAACTCTTTGATGACATCATCGAAACAGATGTTCCAACTCCGTGATGCCTGCTTTAACCCATATATGGATTTAAGCAATTTACATGCTTTCCCGCTGCTCCCCCTGTCAATGAAGCCCTCTGGCTGATCCATGTAAACGCATTCTTCTAAATTTCCATTCAGAAATGCGATTTTAACGTCCATCTGCCAGATTTCATAGTCATAGTTAGCAGCAATAGCAAGTAGGATCCGAATGGATTTAAGTATGGCTACGGGAGAAAATGTCTCGTTATAGTCCAAACCTGGTCTTTGACGAAAACCCTTCGCCACAAGTCTTGCCTTATAGGTCTCCACCTGCTCATCTACACCAATCTTTCTTTTAAAGATCCATTTGCACCCCAGGGGGTACAACGTCCAAAGTCCACACTTTGTTGGTGTACATAGACTCCATTTCGGATCTCATGGCATCCAGCCACTTCACAGAGTCTTTACTCGTGATAGCTTGCTGAAAACTGGTAGGATCATCATCATCCATGATGCAATCTTCTCTGTTACCATCAATGAGGAAACCATAGTACCTCTCCGGTGGGCGAGAAGTCCTACCAGACCTACGGAGTGGCCGAGGTTCTTCAGTTTCTGCTGCAACAGCTAGTTCAACCAAATCGTCATTTGTAGTTTGTGTCTCTAGAACCTCTTCTAGATCTACCACCTTGCCATTATCTTTATCTGTGAAAAACTCTTTTTCCAAGAATGTGGCATACAGAGAAACAAACACTTTTTGTTCCTCTTTGTGGTAGAATAGATATCCATAAGAATTCTTTGGATATCCCACAAAGTTACATAAGACTGACCGTGTCTCGAGTTTGTCCGGATTCTGCTTTTTAACATAGGCCGGGCAACCCCAAATCTTAATTCTCTTAAGAGATGGTCTCTTTCCATGCCATATCTCATATGGTGTGGTAGACACGGCTTTGGTTGGAACCCTATTTAGTAGAAACGCTGCAGTCTCCAATGCATGCCCCCAAAACGAGACGGGTAACTCAGCGTCACTCATCATGGACCGGACCATATCTAATAGGGTTCTATTCCTTCGTTCTGACACACCGTTGTGCTGTGGTGTGTAAGGAGGAGTGAGCTGAGAGAGAATCCCATTCTCTTTCAAGAAGTTTGCAAATTCTGCACTGAGATACTCACCACCTCGATCTAATCGAAGCATCTTGATACTCAAGCCGGTTTGTTTTTCTACTTCCTGTTTATATTCAATGAATTTCTCAAAAGCTTCGGACTTGTGTTTTAATAAAAATACATAACCGAATCTTGAGAAATCATCAGTGAATGTAATGAAGTATGAAAAACCGCCTCTAGCCTGTGTAGACATAGGCCCACATACATCACTATGTATGAGGCCCAGGAGCTGAGTAGCTCTTTCTCCGTGTCCGGTAAACGGAGTTTTGGTCATTTTACCCTTGATACAAGACTGGCAAGTCGCAGAAGATTTATATTCAAAAGAATTTAAATATCCATCTTTGTGTAACTTGTTTAGTCTTGTTTCGTTAATATGACCAAGTCTACAGTGCCAAAGAAAAGCTTCATTTAATTCTGAAAGTTTTCTTTTATTAGTGTGTTGTATACTGAAAACTGTGTGTTGATTTAGGACATATATTCCGTTGTTAAGCGTACCATACCCAACCAACATTTGATTCAGGTTAATGTTCATAACATTGTTCTGCAATACAAAATTATATCCTTCATTGTCCAACAAAGAAACGGATATTATATTACATTGCATACTTGGTACAAAATAACATGGATTTAAAACAAAAATACATCCAGATGGCAACCCCAAGTGATACTCTCCCACTGCGACTGTATGTACATTGGAACCATTTCCAACGCAGAGAGTATGGTCACCTGTCCTCAAAACCTTGCTATTTCTCAGCCCCTGCATAGAATTGCAAATGTGAGAACCTGAACCGGTATCCAATACCCAGGAAGCAGAGTTTATTGAAAAACAGTTTTCAGTCACAAACGCACCTGAAGCAGAAGCATCACCATGCTTCTTCTTGAGACTTAAGTACTCCGTGCAATTGCGCTTCCAATGTCCTGTCTTGTGGCAATGAAAACATTCGCCCTTCCCTGAGTCTCCAGCCTTGGACTTTCCCTTTCCCTTCGCCTTTTTAACTCCGCCCTTAGGATTAGTGGGTTTCTTCTTTTTCTTTCCCTTGGCCTTAGCTTTCGGGCGAGAAGAGGAAGACTGTCCAATAGTCATAACGGGAGTTTTTGCTAACTTCATAGTGCTCTCTGCACTCCTTAACATATTAAGGAGTTCAGGGAGTTCCTTTTCCATGCCATGCATGTTGAAGTTCACTATGAACTGAGCAAAGGTGGAGGGGAGGGACTGCAGAATAATATCTATATATTGTTCATTGTCCATCGTCCATCCAAGGTCCTCAAGCTCTTCTATGAGAGCTATCATCTTCAGAACATGGTCTCCTACTGGTGTGCCAGGGGCCATCCGCATCTGAAACAATTTCCTTGATGCTTCGTATCGTAATACGCGGGATTGCTCCCCATACAACTCCTTTGTATGGAGAAATATACCGTGAATGTCCATGTCCTCGTGCTGCTTTTGATGTGTGTTGTCCATCGATGCAAGCGCGAGGCATTTGGCCGTGGCACAGTCAGCGTCCCATGTCTTGCGGACTTCAATGTCCGCAACTGAGGATTTTGGACCAGGGACGGGCGGGGCTGAAGCCGTGAGGACATATGATACTTTATCATAAGTCAAGACGATTTTCAGATTTCTCAGCCAGTCTTTATAGTTGGTCCCATTCAGTTTGTTTTTATCTAGTAGAAGCTTGAGTCCAGTCATGGGTATCTGCCATTAAGAGAGAGAAAAGAATACACTCAGCGAAAGCTCTTGCATAGATTAGATTGGTTATTATCTTATCTAATCGATATTTCCCACTGCTTTTATCGAGTTTTTTTTTCAAACCTTAAAAAGAAAAGCTAGCCAGGATTAATTACAGTCTACAACTTCGCTCACCGTTCAGCCAGGCCAGTGTCGGTACTTGAGGGAGGTTCCCCGCGCTTTCGCACGGACCTAATTAGAGTAAACCTCGTTTTCCCAGAGGCGGAGCCCCGTTAACACCTTTCTAGACACCTAATGAGTTAGCTAATTGTAAACTGTAAAACTCTCCTAGGAGCAACTATTGCCCACGGTGGGATCGGGATCCAACCATCACATGGAAGGTATGCAATCTCATTGCAAATTTCAACTATTGAAATTCCCGATGTGGTTTTTACCCCTAGCACTTATGACCTTAACTAAGGTCAACAAATCATAAGTACCAGTCAAGTTCTACCCGTCATTTCTTGATTAATCAGACCCACTCATATGACCCTTAACTAAGGTCAACAAAGTCATAAGAATGTCCTAATTAATCTGCATCATATGCAATATAGGAAGACATCACTTAGCTACCGTACACTACGCCTTAACTAAAGTCAACAAACGTAGCACGAATACTAAGTACTCTACTTCCTAAAATGACGGAGGGTTGCGAATGATTTTTAAGAAAATCTTTAACGCTTTGAACTTGATATCGTTGTAGAATCAACTGGTTTTTAAAAGGAGTGGCTTAAGCTCCGCAGTTTTGAAATATAGCTTTTTCATAAATAGCCGAGTAGTTTTCAAATCCGATTCTACAACATCTTTTAGGTTTATTTTCTTTACATTAATCACATTAATGTAATCCCATCATTTAAGTCCTTAAGCCAATCACAGAAAAGAAACGAAAATAACACGTACGCTTATGCCATCCGCATTCGCCGCAATGTTCCGTTATGCACCGTTAGGTTACTTAACTAACGGCATACCGGGACGGGACTAGCGCGGGTGTAAAACATAAGCAACGTCTACTATATATCATATATATAATATGTCATTCGTCTCAGATATCACAGAACACAGGCAGCAGAAATATAGATATAACGTGGGATATACTAGGACGTCCGTATTTAGTATTTAGCCAGAATAGAAAATACGGATTCCACAGCCGCGATGAATAGCCAAGCCCATACCCTGGACCCCTACGAGAGCGGCAAATGACCCTACCAATTCTGGAGTTTAGGAGATCCGGTCTCGACTCCTCGAGATGGCCTCCCACTGAACCCCAGAACCCGGTCACCTGTGCTCCCCTCCTTGGGTCCATCCTAATGCGGAAAAGTAAATAATATCCAACACTGGTGGCAGCAACCTCAACCCGGAAGTGTCCCAAATAAAAGAATATTACATTACATTTGAATTTACATGAATGAAAATATAAAAACTCTCATCTCACATAAAAAAAACCCGGCTATTCAATCGCGACAATTCTGCACATCATATCTCAGTAACACATAATATCTCATATCATCAACGTAAGTAAGTATGCATACACCGATTGTCGTCGACATATAGCAACGACAATCGGCAATACCACTACATACTACACTTATGGTCACAGAAAAGAAAGTGTAAAACTGCAATATCTGGAATCCACATTCGCTTTAGACATCACAAATGCGAAATATCACATATTCCGTATTTCATGTCTAGTAATATGAATTCCACACATTGCATCACATTCCGGATAAACAAACAGTATTGAAGTTTTCGAACGAACGATCAAATACCCAGAATTCACTAAAGCCCAACACTTGAGCAGAGTTCAAACACCTAGAGTGTGACACAGTAGTAGCGGTCCAACCGTAGAAGGGTCAAGCCAACGCCTCACATGTGGCACGCCGTACTGCCCCAAACCCTAAGGTTCAAAGGGCAGTTCAAGACGGTCACATAATCGAGTTAAGGTTTGTTGTCTTCTAGAGGGACCACCACAAAAAGACTTGCACGTATCTCCAAAGCATTTAAACCCCGTGAATAGTGAGCAAATGATACTCGTTCAAACACTTCAATACTTTCTAATTTACCCGGAAAAACTACGAAATGAAAATACCGATCAAAACTACACGTCCAAAACCATCTCCAGAAAATACAGTACTATATTCAGATTAAACATACCTAAAACAGTATACTAGCAGACCTAGGAATTATGGTGCAATTTTCATAGCATGATTCCACTGTACGGCCGCGGATCCGCGGCCTAAGCAAGGAATTGCCGCGGTTCCGCGGCCATATGAACAGTACACTGCATCGTTTTTCACCATTATTCTTAGTTTTCCCTGCTGTATTTTTTAAGTATTTTTAATTCTGAAAAATGTCAGATTTTGAAATTTGTCTAGAGAGGGTCCAAAAAATCGTATTTTTTGTCCGATCGGGATTTTTACTTCGTAAAAGCGTCGCCTAATGTTCTAGGTCGGTTCTGATACCAATGTAAGGTTTGTCTAGCACCCTATGAAGAGTTTTGAAGCATCACATGCCTTAAAGTTTTAATTTTGATGGTGCTAAACAAGCATGCAAAGGAATCGATCCTAGAAAATTAGGGTTTCGAAACTTAAGACTTATAAAGTTAGGGTTTCGAGACTACAACCTTTGTAGCTCCCTATTGCTGGACTCCTTGGTGTCTTGGGTGTTGAATGGAGGTCCTCTTGAAGTCCTCTCGCGTCCACGACGATCCACCACGGAGTTCTCCGTCCAAGCTCGCAACTTCGTAAAACCGAAGAGAACACTCTAAACAAGTTGGCTAAACTTGCATAGAATGATGTTGTGGTTTGGAATCTCACTTCAAAAACCTTTCTTTAAGTGTGTTTAACTCACTAGAAAAACCTAGAGAGCAAATGGTGAAGGAGGATGAAGATGGTGGCTTTTCTTTTTAGCAAATGTAAAAGATAAAAGATGACCCTTCAAAAAAGAAATGAAATATAACCTTTTATATTTTATTCCTTCTTACATCCAACCATGGTTAAGTGATGGAGAGTTTATTTAACTTGAGTTTTAAATGATAAAGAGAAGGATAACCCAAGGTTAGAGGTAGGTGAGCTTGGTTAGGTTAGAAGAAGAATGTAGAAGCTAGTAAAGATTATCCTTTTCTTTTCAATTTTGTTTTAAATACAAAATCAAATAAAAATCCATTACTTAATCCATGGTGTGAGTCTTATATTGCCACCATTTCCATGTGCTAACAACCAAGATAGATGGGTGTATGTATGTATGCATGTATGCACATCCACATGTGCATGAAACTAGAATGAAAGAAAGAAACACATGCATGCATGCATGCATCCATCAAATTCTAGAAAGGTTTCAAGTGAGAAAACTAATGGTTAGATGATAAATCAACACTTGATTTATCAATCTGGTCATATCTCATATGACCCCACCAAAAGCAGGCCACCCGATCAATGTTCGGTATCATATACGCACATTTTAATCGGGTGCATGCGCATATCGTATACGCGCGCCACAACGTTTCGCCTGGGCTGGGTAACTCCTTTGTGGGACTCTAAGACTCGTCAATACGCCGGCAGAGGGTGATGATCATATCAGGTACCCCCAAGCCGCAAGCGGTCAGCTAAACGTAACGGCCACCCGGGTATTGAGCGATCAGAAGACAACAAGCGAACCTGCTACAACTCCCGTCGAGCCAACCGGCAACACTACCGTACAGTCCGGTCTCTTCGTCAGATATGCCGCATATCGAGCCTAGGGATGGTAATGTCGACCCTAATAACTCAATAAGTCGTGCCGGTGAATGGTCTATAACAGATCGAGAAACTACTGATAACACTTATCAGCAATTCTCAGCAGCCCTGGCCAGGGACTTACTGATATAACCAGTCGGGCACAGTACAGCATCAACTCCCAATACCGGGAGAGACGAAACCCCTCCTATCGCTCATTTCCTTCGTGTGTCTCGGGACTGTACCCAACGGCCACCTGTTTGCATGACTCAGTAGAGCCGTGGTAGGGTGGTAATCAAAGTACAGTGGGAGAACACACAAGACTCCATGACGATCTCGGGTCTACAGACTAACCTGTACCAGTGTCACCTGAGAACTGCTATCCGACGATAGATATAATTCCATATAGGAGTTCTCGGTGAGTCCGTCCAGTGTACCCAGTCAGCACTGAGCACCCGTATATGATCTTGATGTCAAACATCGATGAATGTGGGAACATCCATCGCCCATCATATGGGTCTAGTATCATATACGCTAGTCTACTCTGGTATATCAATGCCCCGTCTTGATATACCTACGACTAGGGACTTTCCAGGATATGCTTATAGACTACAGATGTCCCGCTAGTATGATCTCCATCATAATCAGAGCAGTCAAGCCAATATCCTCAGGGCTTTATCAGCATGTATGAGTGAATAATAAGCATGATCAAATCAACATGTCAGATAAAGAAGAACCAGATAGCATACTATCATGTCGAGCAAGAATGCATACTGAATATATATACATGTATAGATACATCCACTATCACATAATGGCCTCTAGGGCATACATATATCCAACATACGGTTATCCGGAGGATACCAACCGGAGCCGTGAGATGATATGGGCCGATCCGGACTGACGGAGGTCGTGGGCCGATCCAGACTGCCGGAGTCCGAGATATGAGGATTTACGTGTCGATATTGGACATGACTTTCATGATGTTTCGAGTGTCGATATTGGACACTCAGGTTCCATGATTTTGATGTGTCGTTGATGGACACACGTTAGTTAATATCCTCATATTTACATGCATATGCTTTCATGATGTTTCGAGTGTCGATGTTGGATACTCAGGTTCCATGATGTTGTTGTATCATTGATGGACACGTGGATGATATCCACATGCATATAGACATTTATTATATTGTTGGCATATATGCAGATACAGTCACCCTAGACATCCTAGTATTACCTTTATGATATAGTTGACCTAGGAAATCGTTGTTTTATTCGATTTCTACCTGCTAATATTTTCTACTCACGAGTTGGCAACTCACCCCCATTGTGCCACGGTTCTTGCAGGTTTGACCGCATGGATCAGTAGCGGTATCATTGGCACACAGCTTGCTTTTGGGTGATTTGCTTTGGTAGGTGGGACATATTGGATCGTGCCATTCTTGTATTTACTATTCCGATGTATCTAGTTAACTCCATCAATCAAAAACTAGTATTTGTATAACTAGTATGACTTAGCAAGACTTGTGGTTGCGAGACTTAGAGCGATGGGTTATACGTTCGCTTGGTGGGTTGATATTTTGCTTTATTCATTATCCTTTGTGTTGATCTTCACCGTTGGGCGTCGTATAATTAGATTATGACTTGCGTGGTTGTGATTCCGCCGATTGGCGAAGAGCTAGCTCCCGCTTGGGGATGCCTTTTATATTATCATGTATATGTGGTTTTGGATCAAAATATACAAGGGAGGTGCTGCCCAATTTTTTTTAAAAAACGAAACATGTTTTTCAACCAGTAAAATCCACTTGCATTTTTCATGTTCCATTATCTATGCATTTAAGAAAACATTTGATTTTATCATATCTTTATTTCAAAACTTCACCTCTTTTATTTTCTTTAAAAAGTTTAGATTTCTGGGTTTCGGCTTACTTAATTTACGTTGCGCATTTAGACGTTGCGTGATTTAAATGCCGGTCACGAACTAAATTTCGGGTCGTGACATCTCCGCACCTCGATCTCCCGGCGATCAACGATCTTCTTGATCGGGTGATACCGCCTCAAGATGTGTATGGATTTCTGATAGGACCGTGGTTCTTTCGCTAAATCCATAGCTCCATTGTTGCTCATCTTGATTTCTTCAGACGATGGTGAAGGAAGGATCTCCTGTGAACCCGAGTTATCACCGACCTCAATATCAACTGGAGATTCCTTGTTGTTCGGTGACACACCCTCTTCCGGATAGACGTTGACAACATGTGACGAGGCCTGCGACGTATTTATTTCGAGAAGGTCATTTCCCGGAATAAATACGTCAATCGTACTATAAGCAATTTAAAAAAATAAAAAGAATTAATAAGAGAATTAAAATTCAACTTCGACTTTATTTACATTCAACTTTCACAGTTTCAAGGTACAAATATGATGTCCAAAAAAAAAGTACAATAACAGGAAGGTGCCTAAAACTGGCATACTGAAAATAAACTGCTGAAAGAAACTAGAAGTCAGTCTGTGCTTCATGTCGAGCGTAGTCACCCGAGCAAACCACCCTTTGAAAGAACATCTAAGTTTACATTGGGAGCCCCCATCTCTTCTGGCTCGGCTCAATCTCCTCAGTCCCCAGATCACCTGACGAACATCCCAAGGAAACAAAAGATAAAGTGGAATGTCGTTAACGAACTAGCGCTCGGTAAGTCTCCAAAAATGATATGAATGGAAAAACGATAAAGGATATGCATGTAGATTGAATATGAATTCTAAAGTAATAGCGGTCGAATAAAGTTATCGATTAAACCTAAACATGTCTATGTTTAAGCATGGTTATTTTTCTAATGTGGTTGTTTGTAATTTAATAAAAAAGGCATGCGTGCATACGAGAGTGGTCCGTCAAACCCAAGACTCCACAGCACAAGAAGTACAAGGCCCAATCAAACCCACGGGACAACGACACAGGATATTCAAGAGGTGTCTTTTAATGGACTCCCGCGCCACGTCATAACTTCTTTACCAAACTATCCTTCATCCCCCGCATATTTTAATTTATAGACTAAATTACAAGTCTTGCCCGAATTAATAAATACATAAGAAGTGTACCATTTCAAGATTCAAATCGAGTTCATGTATTCACGTCAAGTTTAAAGTATTCATGTCAAGTAATTACGTATTCATGATTCGGGTCAAGTCTAGTCAAGTATATAATAGGTTTGATCGAGTAAGTCATGTGGATACAATTGAGTTCATATCAAGATCAAGTATACAAGTCAAGTTTTATTTAAGGTTCAGGTCAAGTTCGAGTTCGAGTATTGGTTCAAGTCGAGTATTCAAGTTAAGATGAACTGATTTTGTTTGACTAGGAAGATTAGGCAGGTGAAAGCGCTGATTGTCTCCGGCTTCTCGAGACTCAAGAGAGACTAGGTCACTTAAACCAAACTGTTGCCTAAATTAGTAGCTTTATATATTCTAGGTATTTATGTGATAAAATAGTATTCTAAAAACTTCATGGTATTTATGTAGAAGCAGTTCATTAAAGGCTCGAGCGGATTTTATATAAATACTTTATTTTGAAATCTCGAGAGTGTTTTGGTAAAAATATGTTAATTGAAATGTCGAGGGTTTTTAATAAAAATATCTTATAGATTTTTATGGTATTTTAGTGATAAAACCTAACTTGCAAAAGTTTAGGGTATTTTAGTGAAAAAAATCTATCTTTTGAAAACATAGGGTATTTGACTGAAAATCTAATTTGCAACCTTATTTTCATTTAAGTTATATATGTGAGAAATAAAATTAATTATTTTAATATTGTTGAAATAGAAAAGGGTGAGTTATGGGGAGGTGAAGAGGTAGATAGAGAGGTGATGGGTTTCGGTTTTGATTGAAGGAAGGGGAAGAGGGTGAGGGGGTTACAAGACCGAGTAAGTGAGGGGAATTGAAAGGGTAGTGGGTTTATTGCAAGGGAATGAGAATGCGTTTTGTAGGGGCTACAGTTTGCATAAAAGAAAGAAATAGAAAAGAAAGAATTAGTTGTTATTCGGCTCATAGGCTTGAAGAAATAAAAGAAGGAAAATTGGAAGGGCCTGGGTTTTGGGTTCTTTTAAAAATAATAGAGACATTATATGAAGGGGTTTGGGGTTAGTGGGCTTGAGCTGTAAAGAAAGAAAAGAAAAGAAATGGGTAGGTTTGGGTTATTGAGTTTAGAGAAAACGATAAGAAAAATAGATTGTGGGATAAAATAATATATTTAACAGAATAGAATGAAAATACCAAAAACAAATAAATACCGTATTTTATTTTTAAAAAAGGTAATACGAAGGTATAGAAATTTTAGGGTCGTTACATCTACCCTCGTTATAAACAATTTCGTTCTTGAAATTGCTCAGGAAGGAAGTTGCAACAGAATAAGGAAACCGTGTTAGAATAAAGCAGTCATGTTTCGTCGTCGCTCTCCATCAGTTGGTAATCTTGTCGATAAAAAGGTATGACACTGAAGAATACCGTGATAAGATAAATAGAAGGACGGTTTTTTTTTGTTTTGAAAAATCGGAATGGATGTTGTTATGATAATCAAGATTAGTTTTCAAAAACTCCACGAGCAAGCAATCGAAAAGAAGAAACGTAAATAGGGATTGGATTGTCAAAAATGGAATAAGATAAATAATGAAAATCGAATTTAAAATCAAGGACAGAAATAGGTTGATAAAGAAGATAGTATTCGATAATTAAGTATAAGGATATAAGGATATGCGGTAGAGCATTGCTAAATCAAGATGAAAGAAAACCAAATGCATAATTCCAAGTCATTCAGGTAGAGTACTGTATTGTAATTATGCTGCAGTTCATAGTTATAATCACATAACTCTATTTAAGTTATCTAAATGTTACTATCAGAATCAATGTGGTAAGATTTAAGAAAATAATAAGAAATCAAGAAGATTGCAAAGTAAGATCGAACGGAGATGAATGTCATAACTAGGAAAAGTGATATCCATGGTTATGAAATGATATTAGATAGGAGTATTCTCTGCTACAGAACAATGGGGAGTTGCGAATTACATTCCGAAAGAGGGCACGATCAGAACCATAAATGGAATCATACCACTCTTATAACACAGAAGCGCCTTTTCGGTGAACCGGAACTCTGGAGTTTGAAGAACTCCGTAGTTAAGCGTGGTCAAGCTAGGGAAATTCTGGGATGGATGATCTCCTGGGAAGTACCCCCCTCTCGAGTCCGGTTCATTCTAAGGGACAAAACCGTGCAAATTCGATCAGAGCGAACAATACCGTCTGTGTTTGGGGTGGGCCATGACAGTTATGGTATCAGAGCCAGGTTCCTCAAAAGTGCGTTTGTGGTTCGAGCACGAACTATTGTTCTAAGGGGGAGGGAATGCCATAATCCGGAAAAGCGATATCCAAGGTTATGATATGATTTTTGAATGATAGAAGCTATAGGACAATGTGGAGTTGCGAATTCCATTCCGAAAGAGAGCGCGATTAGAATCATAAATAAAATGATACCGCTACTATAACACAAATGCGCCTTTTGGATGAACCGGAACTCCAGAGTTCGAAGAACTCCGTAGTTAAGCGTGCTCGAGCTAGGGAAATTCCGGGATGGGGGACTTCCTGGAAAGTGGCCCCTTCTCGAGTCCGGTTCATTATAAAGGACAAGACCGTGCGTTTTTGGCCTGAGCGGACAATACCGTCTGTGTTTGGGATTGGGTCGTAACAATAAAGGGTTTGTAGTTTTGTTTTCTTTACGTCAAGACACGATTATCGGGAAATTTAAGAAGAGATTGAAATGAATGATATTTAAGAATAAAATTATGGTGCAGTTATTACATTCTACTCTGCTTCAAAGAATTTCGTCCGCGAAATTCTCTCAAGAAATACGCTGCAACGAACATGGGAAAAGTTGCGGATGATGTCGTCTTCGAGTTTCGTCGATCGATACTAAAACCAACTGAGCTAATAGACCTAAGAGATACAAATAGGAAGGATGAACTAGAGTTAAGAATTCAAAACTCAAGAAGTTATATTCAAGAAATTCGAAAGTGAAGTTCAAAATAGATTTAAGGATGCGGAGGAAATTCAAAAGAAAGTTGAATGTAAAAATTGGATTCAAAATTCTTGTATTACATTGTTTACGATGTTCATGCAGAACTGACCTGCATGGGACACCAATAAAATCTGTCACGTCCCGCTTCCCGATAGACGATAACGGCACGTGACGAGGCCCGCGACGTATTTATTTCGAGAATGTCATTTTCCGGAATAAATACGCTAAGTATAGTATAAGAAATGTAACAACATGATAAGAATTAATAAGAGAATTAAAATTCAACTTCAACTTTATTTACATTCAATTTTCACAAATTCAAGATACATATACGATGTCTGGAAAAAAAGGTACAATAACGGAATGTGCCTAAACAATGGCATACTGGAAATAAACAGCTGAAAGAAACTAAAAGACAGTCTGTACTTCATGCTGAGCGTGGTGCTCCTGGTTCGGCTCGATCTTCTCAGTTCCTAGATCACCTGACGAATATCGCAAGGAAACAAAAGACAGGGTGAAATGTCGTCAGCGAATTAGCGCTTGGTAAGTCTCCAAAAAGGATATGAATGGAAAAGTGAATATGCATATAAATTGAATATGAATTCTAAAGCAATAGCCATCAAGTAAAGGTATCAATTAAACCTAAGTATGTCTATATTTAAGTATGGTTATTTATTCTAACGTTTATTTGTAATTCGATAAAGAAGGCATGCGTGTATACGAGAGTGGTCCGTCAAACCCACGAACGCACGGCACAAGAAGTACAATGTCCCGTCAAACCCACGGGACAACGACATAATATATTCAAGAAGTTTCTTTTAGTATACTCCCGTGCCACATCATAACTTCTTTACCAAACTAGTCTCATCTCCCACGTATTTTAATTTATAGATTAAATTACAAGTCTTGTCCGAATCAATAAATATGTAGGAAGTGTATCATTTCAAGATTCAAGTCGAGTTCATATAGTTTCAAGTACTCATGTCAAGTGTCCATGTCAAGTCATTACGTATTCATGATTCGGATCAATTCTAGTCAAGCATATAATATGTTTGATCGAGTAAGTCATGTGGATACAGTTGAGTTCATGTCAAGATCAAGTTTGCAAGTCAAGTTGTATTTAAGGTTCAGGTCAAGTATCGAATCGAGTCAGAGTTCATGTATCGGTTCAAGTCAAGTATTCAAGTCAAGTTGAACCGACTCTGTTTTACTAGGGAGATTAGGTAAGTGAAAGCACAGATTATTTCCGGTTTCTCGAGCCTCAAAAAAGAATAGATCACTTAAACCAAACTATTACCTAAATTAGTCGCTTTGTAGATTCGAGGTATTTATGTGATAAAATAGCATTCTAGGAACTTCATGGTATTTATGTAAAAGTGGTCCATTAAAGGCTCGAGGTTTTTTTTATATAAATACTTTATTTTGAAATCTTGAGGGTGTTTTGGTAAAAATATGTTAATCGAAATGTCGAGAGTGTTTAATAAAAATATCTTTTAGATTTTTATGATATTTTAGTGACAAAACATAACTTGCAGAAGTTTATGGTATTTTATTGAAAAAATCTATCTTTTGAAAACTTAGGGTATTTTATTGAAAATCTAATTTGCAACCTTGTTTTCATTTATGTGATAAATAAAATTAATTCATTATTTTAATATTATTGAAATTGTTTTATTTTGTTTTAAAAATATTCGTTTTCCTTTCGAGACCACGCTCTGTGAAAAGCTGTGTATCTCACTCCACTAAACCAATGACGTGTTTTAACCAGCACCATTTATAACAGGATTCTCCTAAAGAGGATTGTGGAGGCAAACACACAAAGGAAAAGAAACCGATAATTTATTTTACGAGTATTTTAATAAAATTCTAACTTCTGGAAATTTAGGTATTTTTATGAAAATACAACTTTTAAAAGTTGTGGTGGTTTTAATATAAACTTAACCTTTGTACATGGTCCACCATCCATCACAACATTCTTTTAAACTGTGAACTAATACCCTGATGTAAACACAAACACCACTATTAACTCTACATGTGTATAAACTAAATATGAATATACTGTTTACACATATACACATCAACTACTAAAATAATGAGACTATATGTACATAGGATGCTCTTACTGATGGCTAAGACCGATGTAGATTGCCTAGAAATCACTAACAATTATCATTCCATCTGCTATTCACATTAATAATGAATTACTACACTTAAAACACAAGTAACCTAATGAATCTATACAATCTTGTAACTCATTAATGCTGCTATCAAAATATGTTTACAAGCATTGATCATATAATGCTATCTGCCCTAATAAGAAAAATTCATGAATAATGAGTATGAATTAATAATTAGCATTGATAACACACAATGAAATATAATTAACAGATATTGTCCACAGTCAAAATTGATGATATTAATCATAAATAATTCTAAGCATTTTCGCCGGATCAAAATGACATAAAAAAGTTGACTGTACTTGTCAATTCTAAATATCACTGCATGAAACAATGACTACAAAGCCCAACACATACCCGTTAAAGTTAAGGCGGGAAAGATCGAGAGAGACAGAAAGAGGAAGAGAACTTATTCGCCGGAAACGATGGAAAACTCGTTAGGGCATTTCATCAAAAACCTCCAGATGCAAATTTAAAACGTCGATGGATTGAAGATCCGAATGCGTGGAAATAATCGCGGTGCTCACGCGTACTCAGGCCCGGCCTTGGACCTCGGTTCTCAGCCCGTTGTCGCGTCGAATGGTGTCAAAGGTGGAGAGGGGAGGTGATGATGCGGTTTGGATGTTGTTGGATTTAGTGAAGATGCCGTCGACGACGATGATAGAGACGGGGTTGTAGTGCTCGGCCAAGGGATGGCCGGCCAAGGAGTCGTGGGGGCTTCGTGCTGCTCGGCTAGGAGGAATAGGTGGAGCTTGGCTTGCATTTTTGAGGGGGGAGAGAGATGAGATATAGAGAAAGAAAGAGAGTGAGAGAGAGATATAGAGAGAGAGATAGAGAGGGGAAGAGAGAGGGTGGGAGAGTGAGGGTTTATGGGGAGGTGAAAAGGTAAAGATGGAGAAGTAATGGGTTTCGGTTTTGATTGAAGGAAGGGGAAAAGGGTGAGGGGTTACGAGAGAGAGAAAGTGGGGGGAATTGAAAGGGTAGTGGGTTATTATAGTAAGGGAATGGGAATGAGTTTGTAAGGGCTACAGTATGCATTAAAGAAAGAAATAGAGAAGAAAGAATTGATTGTTTTTGGGCTCATGGGCTTGGAGAAATAAAAGAAGGAAAATTAGAAGGGCTTGGGTTTTGGGTTCTTGTAAAAACAATAGAGAAACTGTGAATTGGGGTTAGTGGGGTTGGGTTATAAAGAAAGAAAAGAAAAGAAATGGGTAGGTTTGGGTTATTGGGTTTAGAGAAAATATTAAGAAAAATAGATGGAGGGATAAAATAATATATTTAGAAGAATAGACGGAAAAAACCAAAAAC
Organism: Agapanthus africanus; assembly: GCA_030015575.1. Lineage (NCBI taxonomy): Eukaryota > Viridiplantae > Streptophyta > Magnoliopsida > Asparagales > Amaryllidaceae > Agapanthus > Agapanthus africanus. The sequence continues at coordinate 774,486,952 of JASDDO010000022.1, forward strand.
AAATAAATTGCGTATTTTATTAAAGAACGGTATACGAAGGTATAAAAATTTTAGGGTAGTTACATTCGGCTTCAACATAGCAGATTCATCAAACGTCATATCTCTGCTAATCATAAATTTAGATGATTTTGGATCCGAATACCACAATTTATAACCCTTAACGTCAGTAGCATAACCGAGAAATATTCATTTCTTCGCTCGGAGATCCAACTTGCGTTCACGACATTGTGCATAAGCGAGGCAACCAAACACCTCAAGTGTTGAATAATTGGCGTGCTTTTCCGACCATACCTACTCTGGTATCTTACAACCTAGCGATTTATAAGGTGACCGATTCACAATATAACACGCTGTATTATTGCTTCTGCCTAAAATTTCTTTTCGAGCCCTGTGTTGCACAACATATACCGCGCTTTCTTCAAAAGAGTCTGGTTTATTCGCTCTGCAACTCCATTTAGCTGTGGTGTATGGACAACGGTATGATACCAAACCAAGCCTTCGTTTTTGCAGAAATTTTTGAAATCTCCACCGCAAAATTTTAACCCATTGTCCGTTCTCAGCCTCTTGATCTTCTTCCATGTCTGCTTCTCAAGCAGCATCTTCTATTGGTTGAATATAATAAACGCATCATTTTTGTGCTTCAAGAAGTAGACCCAAACCTTCCTCGAAAAATTATTAATGAAGGAAAACAGATACTTGGCACTGCTTCTTTTAGAAGCAACTAGAGAGGATCCCCACAAGTCCCAATGAATATAATCAAGGGTACTTTTTGTGTTGTGTACCGCCGAACTGAAACTAACGTGCTTTTGCTTTCCAAAGACGCAATATTCACAAAACTCCAGTTTCGTCGTACTCTTGCCACCAATTGGACCCCGCTTCTACAACTTGGCCATACTTCTCTTACTCATATGCCCGAGCCTTATGTGCTACAATCTGGTAGTTTTCGAATCCGTCATATATTTGGATGATGAAATAGCCGCCAATCCGGAAGTTGTCGAACCCTGTAACGAAACAAGGACCCTTTCTTCAAGCCATTCATCACAACGAGAGCGCCTTTGGTTACCTTTAAAACTCCAACTTCAGCGGAAAACCTGTAACTCTTGTCGTCGAGTGCACCCAAAAAGAAGAGATTCTTCTTCAAGTCAGGTACGTGCCTGACTTCCGCTAATGTCCTCACAACACCGTCAAACATCTTGAATTGGATCATCCCGTTACAACACAAACTATTATTGTCCATCAAAACCACTCCACCACCATCAATGGACTCATAGGTGGTAAACAAATTTCTATTGGGACACATGTAGTACGGACAACCCAAATCCATAATCCACTCGTTCTTGGATCGATGTGCACTGTCAAAAACCACAAGAAGATCTTCTTCTCCTTCCGCTATACTCACTTCAGCCGAAAACTCCTTCTTTGATTTGTCTTCCTATTTTAATTTATTCTCCAACTTAAAACAACCGACCTTGAAGTGCCCCTTCTTCTTACAATAATTGCAGTTCTCATTCTTAGCCTTGGATTTTTACCGCGACTTCTTCCTATTTGCTTCCAGATATAATTTCTCCGCTCGCCCTCAAACATATAAGCCAAATGATGAACTATCTATTTCGGTGGATGTCAACTCCTTTTCGATCTTCTCTTTATTCATCAAATTCTTTTTGACATCCTTAATTGAGATTGTGTGTTACGCCTCGCTTCCTAAAAAATAGGAGTAGACACGTGATGAGGCCCACAACGTATTTATTCCGAGAAGGTACTTTCTCGAAACAAATACGCTAAACGTATATAAACAATATAAAATAAGACAAGAATACACATGATACCGAAATTTCCAACAACTATTTTATTTACCTTCAAATTTCAAAAGTTTCAAACTGATACATGATGTCTGGAAAACAAAGATATAAAAACATAAAAATTCCTAAACAAGTGGCATACTGAATCTAAAAAACTGTAATGAAAACTAAGTATCGGCTTCAGAAGCAAGGTAGTCCTTTCTAGTCGGTTCCACCTCCTCGGTCTATAGATCATCTGACGAATATTCCAAAGAAACAAAAGATGGGTGGAATACCCGTCAGCGAACTTGTGCTCGGTAAGTCCCCAAGAAAGACGGGATTATAATAAATTGTGGCGTTGTGTTAACAGTTGTAGAACAGGTATGATGTGCCAAGTAAACATAACAACTATTTAAACATGGAAAATCAGGTTAAACATATAGTTGGTTATTCTGAGCATGTGATAAGTGCGTGTAGTGAGCATGAAGTGAATATCAATATATCTTAATAGGTCTCTATAAAGGTAAACTAAATTAACGTGAGTTCAAGTATGAATATTAACCAAATCTCAAGAGTGTTCTCGAACCCAACAGGCTATCGTCCAGGGATAAGGAACCACGGGCCTAAATAAAAAAAGTAACTTCGAGGCCCTAAGCTGTGGAGGAGTTGACCCAAATCAAGAGTGTAGATCGAGACCCCAAGATGTGGAGGAGTCGACCCGATCAAGAGTGTGGCATCAGGACACCAAGCTGTGGAGGAGTCGACCCGATCCAAAATTTCATGTACTAGTGGGACTCCTGAGATTCTGTTGGACTCATACTTAAACTACCCCAACATCCCGCGTATCTAATCTATAGTTAAAGTTGCAAGTCTTGATTGAATCCATGAATACAAAAGGTGATGTATGATATCAAGTTGTCGGGATTGAGTTCATGTCAAGAATCACGTAGTTATGTCAATTGCAAGTATTCATGTCAAATGTATTCATGGTTCGAGTCAAGTTGGGTCATACATGTAATAGGTTTGATGGAGTGAGTCATGTAGATACAATTAAGTTTATGTCAACATCAAACAGTCATGTCAAGTGCAAGCATACAAGTCAAGTTAAGTATTCATATGTTGGGTTATGTTTGATTCAGTATTAAAGTAATATGATCTCTGTGATTATATGAATTATATATAGGGAGTTAGGCAAGTGATAACGCTGATTGTCTCCGGCTCCCCGAGACTCAAGAGAAATAGATCACTTAAACCCATAAGCTATTTAATATAGTTAAAATATACTAATCTTAGAAATTTTAAGGTATTTATGTGAAAAGAGTTCATTTAGAAACTTCGTGGTATTTATATTAAATCATACCATTAAAATCTCGAGGTTTTTTTTATGTGAAAGTATTCTAATTTAAAATCATGAGAATATTTTGATAGAAATATATATTAATTAAAATATTGAGAATGTTTAATAACATTATACTTTAGATTTTATGGTATTTTAGTGACAAAAACCTAACTTTAGAAGTTTATTGTATTTTAGTGAAAAATCTATCTTTTGAAAAACATAAGATATTTTAATAGAAACTTAATCTTCTCAATTTAGTAGTATTTTATTTAAAATCTAAATTGCAAATTCGTTTTCTTTTAAATTACATATTAAATTATTTTTATATTATTAAATTTGATTTACTTTGTTTTAAAAACTGTATTTTTCGTTTCTTTCGAGGATGCTCCATGAAGAGCTCCGATCTCACCCACTAGACCCAAAATAGACGATAATCCGCATCATCACAACAAGTTCCCCAAAAAGAGTTGTGAGGCAAAAACATGCAAAGGAAAAAGGAGTGTAGATTACTTTCAATTTTGATAGCTTGACAGTATTTTAGTGAAATACGATTCTTTAGAAAACACTAAAATCACATGATCTTGCTATGATCCAAAAGTGTGCGTATGGGATAGGGCGTTACCCCGTGCGCTATCTACATGAACATATCATATAAACTAATATCGACAATTTAAAAGGTCGTGGTATTTATCCGTTATGTTTCATCCTAGTAATTGTTTCATCCAGGGCAATTTCATTTTAAATTCATATAACGTTCTAAATGAGGCATGGAATGCAAGGATGGCATGATGGTGAGTGGCATTCTCTTGTTACCATAAGCATTATAGCAGGTAATTCAAAGTTTGCAGCAATAGTTTCAAATTAAAATTTAGTTTTTTAAAATATATTATGTCGATGGTGAGAGGAGAACAAAAGAGAGAGAAGTTGAGAGAGACTTACGGGTTGCGAATGAGCAAGAGATGAAGGAAAGGAAGAAGAAGAAGCCTCGATTGATAGAACCGAGACCGACGATGCACGGAGCGAGCTCGAGAACAACGACGCAAGATGAAGGCTTTGAGGGAACTTGAGAGCTTGGCTTGGACTTGAGAGAACAATTTGAGAGGAATTTTCAAAATATTATGAAGAGGGGGATGGGATAGGATAACCTAGTATATAGGTGAAGGGATAGAGGTACGGTGAATTAAAAAACTGAATTATATGATATTAAAAGAGTGTTAATAGGGTAATTGAAAGTTTTAGCAGTTCTCTGGATGATGGGGAAGTTTTAGAATGCAGAAATGAAGAGACACCAGACCAAGAGACACACGGGCATAGGCTGAGCCCATTTGGCTCAGCTTTGGCCGACCAAGTTAGGTCACGGGCGGCCCGGTTGAGGTGGATTGGGTCGGTGTTCGGGTCATGTGTTCGTGTCTATGTTATAAGTCCAAAAATATATGTCTTTTCTTCTGAAACGTTTCGTAACTCCGTGAATCACCCGTGAAAGTTTTAAGATTCAAAAACGACAAAAAGAAATTAAATAAAATAATTTGGGATGTAAGGATTCGAACACGTGGGCTATGGGACAGCAATGTAGAGACTTAACCAATGGGCTATAAGAGATTTCTTGCACATATTTAACAAAAATTAAATATAACTCAAAACCAGAACTAAAACTACCCTTTTTATTAACTAGAAAAGGGACTGGTACATGAAATTTAGGGTCGTTATATTCTACTCTCCTTAAACAAAATCATCCTCGAAATATCACAAGGAGAATGTTGTAACAGATTCAAGGAAAAATTTAGGTTACTGCAATCGTGAAGGCTGGGGTATAGATTGTGTGGAAAAGTTTGGGTGAAAAAAGAACCAAAGAATGCAACAATTTGAAATGACCGAACAAGGTGGAAGGGAGTTTACCAGTATTACCCTGACCCGTGTCTTCGACCGAAAGCCTAGCGTCTCGGCACGTTCCTTTGTGCCCGATGGTATACTGGTGGCTGATAAGGTAAGGGTGATCCGTGCTCAAGTGGTACAGGGAGAGCTAAACGGGGAGAAGGAGCTTAGATAGCTAGTTTAGATACAGGGGCTAAGTGAGCTCTATACTATGGGCATGCTCCTATAGAGTGTGTCGACGATCCACAAACTAGGCAGAGTCCTTTAGCTCATCGGCAGTCCTTTACTAGGTGTCCTGTCTTCTTACAGTAACTACAGAAAATTGATTCAGTGTTGAAAAATGATCCTCCAGGCCTCATAGGTGGCGCTGAAAAAGTTGGCTTTGAGGAGGCCCTTCCTGTAATCTGGCAAACTGAGCGTTTCATTCCGATCGACTGTGGCCTTCCTTTCTTCTTCACAACGGCTTCGTAGCGACGGGTTGCCTTCAAAGCCGCTTCATGAGGTGGATAATCTTCCGTTGCTAGAGCAGCCTGTGAGCATCGGTTAAAGGTTCAGGAAAATGTTCACAGTCAATGGAAAGGAAATGATGAGTCGGAGAATCCAACTCATCCAACATAACGAGTTTATCCTCAAAGATATTCTCAACACCGATCTTACTAGCACCGTCAGTCAAATCAAACGAATAATTATTTAAAAATTCATCAATTATATTATCCTAAATTGATAGATCACTTGATGGGATTTCAAGACTTGAGATATTAAGATTAGTCGAATAAAGATCAGTTTTATTTGAAATCGTGTATGGCTCTCTTTCACAATCATGATTTGACAAGACAAACATGTTATTCTCAGGCACCTCGTTAATTATATTATTAAGCAGTTGATCATCAAATTCATTCGGTTGGATTTCAGGATGGAAGGTGTTGAGATCAAAAGAATTGGTTTTGGTTTGACTAGGAGAGATCCCTAGTTCTTTTTCACTACTCGATTCCAACTCTACTCCAAACTTAGACATGGTTTGTGAAGAAAATTCAATGAAGGATTCTTTTTGAATCGTGGAACTTCCTAATTTATATTCAGAAGTAATGTCTAGAGAAGATGCAAATTTTGAGTTGGGTTAGAATTGGTTGAATTGATGGCCACGGGATTGTTTAATATGTTCCGTAATGAGCATGGATTTAAGTGTTACCATATTAGTCTCAAAAGGAGTATCAAAATTTTCATTTGGAAATAATCGGAATTGGTGTCCTACGAAATTTCGAGTAGTGGAACATATGAAACCTTAGCTACGGGCTTTCTCAATATGTTCAGCAATGTGCATGGGTTTACGAGTTGCCATATTAGCCTTAATATGTCCTAAAAAATTGTGGTTGAATTGTTGGCTACGGGCTTTTTCGATATTTCAGCAATGGACATGCGTTTAGAAGTTTCCATATTAGCCTCAAACGGAATATCAACATAAGAAGGTGTGAAAATTTGATACGGTTGATCAGAATTTGAGTGTGGTATCCAACTGTTTTTTTTAAAAGCCTCTATTTGATCCCTCAAAGAAATGGTGGGTATGGATACATCGTTAAAATTTCTACCAAAGCAACGATATAATGAAATATCTGGTTAAGAATAGAAAAGCACGACAAGAGTTGGTCGTTTTGGATTACCCATGATAAGAGAAGTGAAAAGAAGAGGAAATGAAAAAGGAAGTTAAGATTTTTATAAAAAAATATTGATTTTTTTTAAAAGAACGGAAATGAGGGGCTTGACTCATAAAAAATTACAACTAAATTGCACAAATAATCCCTAAACCTATGGTCACCAAAGTACAATCTAGACCGCTCATAAACTTCCAAAGGACAAAGTGTAGGATTAATCCTCTACCATCATTTTACTAATCGACTGGCCATGTAAGTGCAAGGGAGGCATTAGGGAGTTTTTTCAAGACTTTCGCCAAGTTTCTTAATTACGAAGAACCCCCTCACTTTGTGAAACTTTCGTCCCTAAACATTTGCCTTAGGCACCACAAGATTAATGCTGATATATGATAGATTACCTTCAACCCTCCTTTGACCTAATTGAACGCGAATGTCCTTATAGGCTTGTGCTAGATCTTTTTTGATTAGAATGTCGGGACCCGGTTCTTGCTCAAGAAACAAAGTGTCACACCAAGTGTCATGTCAAGTGGATGGGGCCACCTCTTGAATCTGTGGGGGCCACCTCTTGAATCCGTAGGACCCACTGTAGAATAATAGAGAATAATACATTCCAAAAGATAACAGATCCGGAACTATAAATAAAAAGACACCACTCTTCAATACAGAGGAGCCTTTTAAGTGAACCGACACTATAAGAGATTGAGAACTCCGTAGTTAAGCGTGCTCGAGCCAGGGAAGTTCTGGGATGGGCGACCTCCTGGGAAGTGGCCCCTGATCGGGTCCGATTCACCCCGAAGGATAAAACCGTGCGGTTTCGGCCAGAATGGACAATACTCACTGTATTGGGGCTGGGGCGTGACAGAATGGTATCAAAGTTGGTCCTTCAATAGTAGGTTTGTGGTTCGAGAACGAACCATTGTTCAAAAGTGGGGAGAATGTCGGGACCCGAGCTCACGGAACAAAGTGTCATGCCAAGGGGGCGGGGGCCACCACTTGAATCCGTGGGACCCACTGTAGAACAATGGGGAATAATACATTTCGAAAGAGGGCAGATCTGGAACTATAAATGAAATAATACCATTCTTCAATACAAAGGCGCCTTTTAAGTAAACCGATACTATAGGAGATTGAGAACTTCGTAGTTAAGCGTGCTCGAGTCAGGGAAGTTCTGGGATGGGTGACTTCCTGGAAGTAGCCCCTAGTTGGGTCCGGTTCGTCCCGAAGAACAAAACCGTGTGGTTTCGGTCAGAGCGGACAAAACTCTCTGTATTGGGGGTGGGCGTGACATAGTGCAAGGTGATACTTATGCTTTTTATGATTTTTGGAGCTCAGGAAGGGTAATGAACTCCTCACCTAATCTTGGTTTTGTTTCTTGCCCCTTAAGTCCGTATTTATTTGATGCAAAGCGATAAATAATAAAAAAAATCTAAAACAAAAAAAAATTTATTTTCACGGTGCAACGTGCAAAGAATCTTGCAAGCCAAAAAAGTTTATTGGAGCTTTAGAGAAGGTCTCTAGAGAAGAGAATACTAACAGAGAAGTTTGGGGAAAATATTCCCTCCTATGGCCGCGATTCCGCAGTTTCGCAAGTGTAAATGGCTGCGATTCCGCGGGGGTATTGGGGCCAAACCGTCTCGTTGTAACAATTCTAAACTTTATGTACAATTTTTTTCAAAAATACAGAAAGGAACACCTATGCCTGAGCATAAGTTATAAATTTGATTTGCTTTTAAACAACAATAAAGCACTTGTAGCTCATTAGCAAATCCTTGCACTGCTGTGACGCAGCCCCTGTGATCGAATCCCCCAAACCACATATATTTTTAATTGATTTTTCTTTTAATCTTTTAGAAGCCCAAAAGTTTGCACATTCACTACACGTAAAATGAAAATTCACACAGAAATCAAACATGTGCACTGAAGTATACAAAGCGACGGGGACACATGGCGAAGATCACAAGCCCTCTCACCGGATTTGGACCGGCGAGATGAAGGAAAGTGACCGGCACCACCGAGCCCCCCGTAGGGGATCCTCCCCAAACTTCAACCCCTGAACCCCTTGGCCTATCCCACTACCCCCATATTGTTTGATTTCTCTGCATTCATCCAGATAGTGTAATTTCACTTTTTAATTCTAATTTTAAGGCATATTTTTAATGCATTCTTTAACTCTCAAAACCCTAATTTTCCCTATAAATACCACACCATATTTCACCCTCCTCACTCAGAATTTCATTACAAAAAATCTCTAAAATTTCCAAGTCCTAAGTTGTGTAAGTGGAGTTACCAAAGGGCAAGATTCCGACGACGTTCCAAGAAGAATCCGGCAACGAAACGACGCCCCGACGGTTCCGAAATCTTTCCCTACCTCCCCTCTTTCTTTGTATACTGTAATTCCCCTCTTCCCTTCTCAATCTCTAGTCTAACACTTTCACTTTTCAAAACTCGTCGGAAGCGGAGTTATTCCGACTTCCGATTCTCTTTTCTTTAAAAATCTAATTTTTCTTAATAACAAACCTACAAATTTTTAATAGATTGCTTCAAAATCATAAACAAACACATTAGAACAAGTTTCATCTCAAAAGAATCTATTATGCAACTTTTATCGCATTTTTACGGTAAAATACCATATACTTTACTTTCGACATAATTCAACATATTTCTTGTATTACCTTTAGAAAACTCACGAGGTAATGACCTACCTCATTATAACACTCTTCCTTGACATAGCATAATGGTTTGTAAAACATTCTTTTGGGACAAAATACGACATTACATTTAAATACTCTAAACTTACAAAACCGTTTTCTTTAAAAAGTGTATTAATTAAATGCAATTATGCCTCTAAAACCCATTTTGGGGAACCCCGATCGGGATGGTGCGGGTTATCGCACATCTTCGGACCTAGTAGAGCGAGATACAGATCTCCACAAGGAGCATACGATCTCGATAGAATTTTGATGCAATTTTTAAGAAAATGAGATTTCTACAAAAATAAATAAACTTTATTTTTATTAAATATAAATAAATATATATATATATAACTATTATCAAAAGATCTATTTTAAATATATTATATAAATATTCCATGTTTTTCTAAATAAAAGGAATCACAATTTCATGAAACTACCATTACAATTCAATACAAATTCCAGTATTTCATTAAAATACCATATACAATGAAAACTAGGTTCTACTGATTAGAAAATTTCACTTTTATAAAATAAACATCGATGAAAACCCTAAAGACGATAATTAAATACTTGAGATGTATTTTAAAATTATATCAAAACTATTTTTATATAAAACCCCTTCAAGTTATACTAAATTACAATAAGGACCTTAGTAAATATAGGTTTAAGCGGGACCAGTTCTCTTGAGTCTCGGGGAGCCGGAGAAAGTGGGTGCCTATCTAAGGTAGACAATCTAACAATGGTGTTATGAACATGGTAATTGTTTTGGAAAAATACACAAACCCTGCCGTCTATGTGCAGCAGTTATCGATAACATCAAAACTAATTCAGGACTTCAATTTCTTTTTTAAGTGTTTGACTCAGACACAGTCTCAATCTAATCAATCTGACTTGAATGTGATTCAAGTATAAACTGAAATCCAACATGAATCCGTCTATACCAGAATTCAATCTATATCAATATGAACATGACCGAACCGAACCATGGATATACTCTGTTTAAATGACTATCCATTTATATCCATTCTGTTTACATAATATCATGGTTTGGCAAGTCATCCATCTATATAACAAAACAATACAATCAATACAAAAGATATTACGGGGTTTTAAAGGAGTAGACTGGTACGAAATGTGTTAGAAGTGGCACGAGACGGTCACTTTAATACACCTAAACTGAATATCCATTGCCGTTGTACCGTGGCTGAACGGTTCCTTGTGCTCCGTATACCTTAGTCTCCGGAATAGTGGGACTCCTCTCGTATACACTGGCATATTCTGTACCAAGGTACAAACGACTGTGTTAACATTATAATCAAACACTACTAGTTATACTCTCTTTCTGTTTATTCTATTTCTATCTATCTTTGGGACTTACCGAACGATTGTTCGCTGACGACATTCTTTTCTTCTTTCTTTGGAATATTGTCAGGTAGATCGGACTCACTGGAGATCGAGCCTAGTACCGAGAACTTGGAGCAGTTTTCTATCGACCCAGAGCTGTAGGCACTTGTATATACTTTTCATTTTCAGTTATGCCATTGTTTAGGCATTGCTTTCTATTCATGTATTTACATTTCCAGTTGTACTTGTAAAGAATTGTTAAATAAATAAAAGTTGCTGTTAATTTATATTCCTGTCTCTTGTGTATATTTTTTTACTTTATATTGCTTAGATACGCTTAGCGTATTTACTTCGGAGTAAATACATAGCGGACCTCGCTGCATCCCCTTTCTGTACACTGGGAAACGGGGCGTGACAGGTTTTGTTGGCGGCTCATGCAGGTCTGTTCTGCATGGACATGCTGGTCAATTTTGTATGAAGTCCTAAGCAATATAACATAAGAATCGGCAACTAAAAACATTCTCTACATTTCATATTTCTTGAATCTTACAATTTCATATGCTTTGAATCTGTCCTAACCCTATTTTTCTTTCAAGGTTATGGATTCTCCAAACAATACCAGCACCAACTTCAACAACACACAACCACTGTCATCAAACTTTTCTTGAATCTGTTACACTTTCCTTCTACAAATTTCGAGTACGCAATTCTTATAAAGATGGTAGAATGTAACAACCCTAAACTTTCTATACATATTTTTTTCAAAAATATAGAAAGGAACAGCTAAGTCTGAGCACAAGTTATAAATTTGATTTGCTTTTAAATAGCAAGAAAGCACTTGTAGCTTATTGGCAAAGCCTTACACTGATGTGACGTAGCCCCTGTGATCGAATCCCCTAAGCCACATATATTTTTAATTGATTTTTATTTTAATCTTTTAGAAGCCCAAAGGTTTGCACGTGCACTACACGTAAAATGAAAAGTCACACAGAAATCAAACATGTGCACTGAAGCATACAAAGCGACGGGGACACGTGGCGAAGATCACAAGCCCTCTCACCGATTTAGACCGCCGAGATGAAGGCAAGTGACCGGCACCGCCGGGCCCCCCTAGGGGATGCTCCCCAAACTTCAACCCCTGAACCCCATAGCCTACCCCACTACCCCCCATGTTGTTTGATTTCTCTGCATTCATCCAGAGAGTGTAATTTCACTCTTTAATTCTAATTTTAAAGCATTCTTTAACCCTCAAAACCCTAATTTTCCCTATAAATACCACACCACATTTCACCTTCCTCACTCAGAATTTCATTACAAAAACTCTCTAAAATTTCCAAGTTCTAAGTTGTGCAAGTGGAGTTAGCAAAGGGCAAGATTCCGACGACGTTCCAAGAAGAATCCGGCGACGAAACGACGCCTTGACGGTTCCAAAATCTTTCCCTACCTCCCCTCTTTCTTTGTATACTGTAAGTCCCCTTTTCCCTTCTCAATCTCTAGTCTAACACTTTCTCTTTTCAAAACTCGTCGGAAGCGGAGTTAATCCGACTTCCGATTCTCTTTTCTTTAAAAATCTAATTTTTCTTAATAATAAACCTATAAATTTTTAATAGATTTCTTCGAAATCATAAAAAACACATTAGATTAAGTTACATCTCAAAAAAATCTATTATGCAATTTTTATCGTATTTTACGGTAAAATACCTTATACTTTACTTTCGACATAATTCAACATATTTCTTATATTACGTTTAGAAAACTCATGAGGTAATGACCTACCTTATCACAACACTCATTCTTGACATATCACGATGGTTTGTAAAATATTCTTTTGGGACAAAATACGACATTACATTTAAATACCCTAAACTTACAAAACTGTTTTCTTTAAAAAGTGTATTAATTAAATTCTTTTCAATTTTGCCTCTAAAACCTATTTTGGGGAACCCCGATCGGGATATGCGGCTTATCGCACATCCTCGGGCCTAATAGAGCGAGATGCAGACCTCCGCAAGGAGCATTCGATCTCGATGGAATTTTGATGCAATTTTTAAGAAAATGAGATTTCTACAAAAATAAATAAACTTTATTTTTATTATATATATATATATATATAACTATTATCAAAAGATCTATTTTAAATATATTATACAAATATTCCAGGTTTTTCTAAATCAAAGGAATCATAATTTCATGAAACTACCATTACAATTCAATACACATTCCAGTATTTCATTAAAACACCATATACATTGAAAACTAGGTTCTACTCATTAGAAAATTTCAATTTTATAAAATATACATCTATGAAAATCCTAAAGACGATAATTAAATACTTGAGATGTATTTTGAAATTATATCAAAACTATTTTTACATAAAAACCCCTCAAGTTATACTAAATTATAATAAGGACCCTAGTAAATATAGGTTTAAGAAGAACCGGTTCTCTTGAGCCTCGGGGAGTCGGAGAAAGTGGGTGCTTGCCTATCTAAGGTAGACAATCTAACAACGGTATTATCAACATGGTAATTGTCTTGGAAAAAGACACAAATCCTGTCGTCCATATGCAGCAGTTACCGATAATATCAAAACTAATTCAGAACTTCAATTTATTTTTTAAGTGTCTGACTTAGACAGAGTCTCAATCTAATCAATCTAACTTGAATATAATTCAAGTATAAACTGCAATACAACAAGGATATGTCCATACCAGAATTCAATCTATATCAATATGAACATGACCGAACCAAACCATGGATATACTCTGTTTAAATAACTATCCATTTATATCCATTCTGTTTACATGATATCATGGTTTCGGTAAGTCATCCATCTATATAACAAAACAATACAATCAATACAAAAGACATTACAGGGTTTTAAAGGGGTAGACTGGTACGGAATGTGTTAGAAGTGGAACGAGACGGTCACTTTAATACCCCTAACCTGAATATCCATTGCCGTTGTACCGTGGCTGAACGGTTTCTTGTGCTCCGTATACCTTAGTCTCCGGAATAGTGGGACTTCTCTCTTATACACTGGCATATTCTGTACCAAGCGACAAACAACTGCGTTAACATTATAATCAAACACTACTAGTTATACCCTCTTTCTGTCTATTCTATCTATCTTTGGGACTTACTGAGCGATTGTTCGCCGACGACATTCCTTTTTTTCTTTCTTTGAAATGTTGTCAGGTGGATCGGACCCACTGGAGATCGAGCCCAGTACTGAGGACTTGGAGCAGTTTGCTATTGACCCAGAGCTGTAGGCACTTGTATATACTTTTCATTTCAGTTATGTCATTGTTTAGGCATTGCTTCCTATTCATGTATTTACATTTCCAGTTGTACTTATAAGGAATTGTTAAATAAATAAAAGTTGCCGTTAATTTATATTCCTGTCTCTTGTGTACATTTTTTACTTTATATTGCTTAGATATACTTAGCGTATTTATTTCGGAGTAAATACATAGCGAACCTCGCCGCGTCCCCTTTCCGTACACTGGGAAGCGGGGCGTGACAGGTTTTGTTGGCGGCCCTCTGCATGGACATGCGTGTCCGTTCTGCATGGACATGCGTGTCAATTCTGTATGAAGTCCTGAGAAATATAACATAAGAATCAGCAACTAAAAACATTTTTTACATTTCATATTCCTTGAATTTTACAATTTCATATGCTTTGAATCTGTCCTAACCCTATTTTTCTTTCAAGCTTATGGATTCTCCAAACAATACCAGCACCAACTTCAACAACACACCACCACTGTCATCAAACTTTTCTTGAATCTGTTACACTTTCCTTCTAAAAATTTCGAGAATGAAATTTTTATAAGGTGGGTAGAATGTAACAACCATAAACTTTCTGTACAGAATTTTCTCATAAATATATAAAGGAACACCTAAGCTTGAGCACAAGTTATAAATTTGATTTGCTTTTAAACAGCAAGAAAGCATTTGTAGCTCATTGGCAAAGTCTTGCACTGCTGTGACGTAGCCCCTGTGATCGAATCCCCCCAGCCACATATATTTTTAATTGATTTTTCTTTTAATCTTTTAGAAGCCCAAAAGTTTGCACGTGCACTACACGTAAAATGAAAAGTCATACACAGAAATCAAACATGTGCATTGAAGTATACAAAGCGACGGGGACACGTGGCGAAGATCACAAGCCCTCTCAGCGGATTTAGACCGGCAAGATGAAGGCAAGTGACCGGCACCGCCGGGCCCCCTGTAGGGGATGCTCCCCAAACTTCAACCCCTGAACCTCTTGGCTTACCCTACTACCCTCATGTTGTTTGATTTCTCTACATTCATCCAGAAAGTATAATTTCACTCTTTAATTCTAATTTTAATGCATATTTTTAATGCATTCTTTAACCCTCAAAACCCTAATTTTTCCTATAAATACCACACCACATTTCACTCTCCTCACTCAGAATTTCATTATAAAAACTCTCTAAAATTTCCAAGTCCTAAGTTGTGCAAGTAGAGTTAGCAAAGGGCAAGATTCCGACGACGTTCCAAGAAGAATCCGGCGATGAAACGACGTCTCGACGGTTTCAAAATATTTCCCTACTCCCCTCTTTCTTTGTATACTGTAAGTCCCCTCTTCCCTTCTCAATCTCTAGTCTAACACTTTCACTTTTCAAAACTCGTCGGAAGCGGAGTTATTCCGACTTCTGATTCTCTTTTCTTTAAAAATCTAATTTTTCTTACTAACAAACCTATAAATTTTTAATAGATTGCTTCAAAATCATAAACAAACACATTAGATTAAGTTTCATCTCAAAAGAATCTATTATGCAACTTTTATCACATTTTTACGGTAAAATACCATATAATTTACTTTCGACATAATTAAACATATTTCTTATATTACCTTTAGAAAACTCATGAGATAATGACCTACCTCATCACAACACTCATTCTTGACATAGCACGATAGTTTGTAAAATATTCTTTTGGGACAAAATACGCCATTACATTTAAATACCTAAACTTACAAAACCGTTTTCTTTAAAAAGTGTATTAATTAAATTCCTTGCAATTGTGCCTCTACAACCCATTTTGGGGAACCCCGATTGGGATAGTGCGGGTTATTGCACATCCTCGGGCCTAGTAGAGCGAGATGCAGACCTCCGCAAGGAGCATTCGATCTTGATGGAATTTTCATGCAATTTTTAAGAAAATGAGATTTCTACAAAAATAAATAAACTTTATTTTTATTATATATATATATATACATATATATATAACTATTATCAAAAGATCTATTTTAAATATATTATACAAATATCCCAAGTTTTTCTAAATCAAAGGAATTACAATTTTATGAAATTTCCATTACAATTCAATACAAATTCCAGTATTTCATTAAAACACCATATACAATGAAAACAAGGTTCTACTCACTAAAAAATTTCACTTTTATAAAATATACATCTATGAAAACCCTAAAGACGATAATTAAATACTTGAGGTGTATTTTGAAATTATATCAAAACTATTTTTATATAAAACCCCCTCAAGTTATACTAAATAATAATAAGGACCCTAGTAAATATAGGTTTAACCGGGACCAATTCTCTTGAGCCTTGGAGAGCTGGAGAAAGTGGGTGCTTACCTATCTAAGGTAGAAAATCTAACAATAGTATTATCAACACGGTAATTGTCTTGAGATCTGTCCCTTGTTGATTCTGAACTTCGAAAAAGACACAAATCCTGCCGTCCATGTGCAACAGTTACCGATAACATCAAAACTAATTCAGGACTTCAATTTCTTTTTAAGTGTCTGACTCAGATAGAGTCGCAATCTAATCAATCTAACTTGAATATAATTCATGTATAAACTGCAATCTAATATGAATCTTTCTATACCAGAATTCAATCTATATCAATATGAACATGACTGAACCGAACCATGGATATACTCTGTTTACATGACTATCCATTTATATCCATTCTGTTTACATGATATCATGGTTTCGGCAAGTCATCCATCTATATAACAAAACAATACAATCAATACAAAAGACATTACAGGGTTTTAAAGGGGTAGACTGGTACGGAATCTGTTAGAAGTGGCACGAGACGACCACTTTAATACACCTAACCTGAATATCCATTGCCGTTGTACCATGGCTGAACGGTTCCTTATGCTCCGTATACCTTAATCTCTGGAATAGTAGGACTCCTCTGATATACTCTGGCATATTCTGTATCTAGCTACAAACAACTGCATTAACATTATAATCAAACACTACTAGTTATACTCTCTTTCTGTCTATTCTATCTATCTTTGGGACTTACCGAGCGATTGTTCGCTGACGACATTCCTTTCTTCTTTTTTTGGAATGTTGTCAGGTGGATCGGACTCACTGGAGATCGAGCCCAGTACTGAGGACTTGAAGAAGTTTGCTATCGACCGAGAGCTGTAGGCACTTGTATATACTTTTCATTTCAGTTACGCCATTGTTTAGGCATTGATTTCTATTCATGTATTTACATTTCCAGTTGTACTTGTAAAGAATTGTTAAATAAATAAAAGTTGCTGTTAATTTATATTCCTATCTCTTGTGTACATTTTTTACTTTATATTACTTAGATATACTTAGCGTATTTACTTCGGAGTAAATACGTAGCGGATCTCGCCGCATCCCCTTTCCGTACACCGGGAAGCGGGGCATGACACCCGTATTTTAGCAATGCTCTTATACTCTTCTTTTCTTATAGTTACAGCCTCTAGTTTCTCTGTGTGATCCCACTAGTAGCTCCAGATTGTCTGCACACTTGCACAAGTACCGTCAAAAATATCCTGATGCGTTTTTATTAGTTTTATGGTTTTTTAGACTTTTAAAAAAGTTTTTATGGTTTTATGGTTTTGAATTATTTTTTAGTTTTGAAAAAATATACACAAAAATAACCCGAATAACAAGAAGAAATACGTTATCGTCTCTCCGGCAATGGCGTCATTTGATTGATCGTTTGGATGCATGTTCTATTAAGTCCTAAATTACCGCAATCAAGACGATGTCATACTGAAGCTGGCCAAGATGAGTACAGATCGTCCATGGAGAGATTGTATGTTTTTATTCTTATTTTAGACGAGTTATGTCACAATGGTTCAAAATTTGTTCGATTCTAATCTCTGTGAAAGTGTATTTATGTATAAGAGAAACTTGTTAGGGTATGGGGTTGGATAGTTAAGTTAGAAAATTCATTCTCCTTGTCTTGTGCCTCTCATTAAAATGAAGCTAGAGTAATCGGAACCAACGTGGATTAGGATGCTTAGGAAGGGTACTTGCGAGTTTAGGCTAAGCCTTCCACACGCTAAGTCCCTTTCTATTGACCCTTGTCCATCCGTTATTTTCTCTTATCTCTACCCTTCGGCCAGGCAAAGACAACGAGTCTCGGATTTGGGTCGCAACCGCATGTCATGAAATAGAGCGCCTAAATGGAGAAGGTTGTGTTCCCTTGGTCGAAACTCAAATTCAAGAGGTTGGGCACAAGAAAGCTTAAAGGATTTTACCATCCCTCAAACTACCCTCTCCTAAAAGCTAACAAGTGAGAAATTACTCACTCATAATAAAAGAGAAACAAGTAGAAGAAGATAAAGGAGGAGAAGATAGAATGAGAAGAAAAGTTGAACAAGGAATGATAAAGCCATCTATTAGAGCCCTTACCTAAGCAAGGAGAACTATTAATCATCATGGCTTAAAATTAAGAGTAGAAGAGAAGAGAAGAAGAAGATCAAGAAAAACTTCAACTACTTTAATACAAACAAGTATAAAAGTTTATCTAAGGATTAGAAAGAAAGATAAGATAAATAAAAAGGAACAAGACAATGATAATAAAAGATAATAACTCTTCATTCATTTCTCAAAACCTCTCTACAAATTCTCATGGCTATTTGCAAATGGGGAAGGAGGCTACCTACTCCTATCTACTCTAATCTAGGGAAAAATAAGACAAGAGATGGGCTGATGATCTGGGATATTTAAAGGGCCTGGAAGATGAAACCCTAGACGGATTGTGAAGTCATGTGAATAGAAGAAAGTACCCTCCCAAAATTATCGAGTGGGGCGCTATACTGGCCGCGATTCCATAGCCAATTGCCTTCTCTTGGCCATGAAATCGCAGCAAAATTTTGGAGTTGTAACTCTATCTTTTTTGTGATGTATTCTGGTATTTTTAGGGGGTCTTTCAGCACTTGATCTCTGGATTTTGGCAACTTTAAAATCTACAGGTTTGACTTGTTTACCGTTGACTTTGACTGGGTCCAAATTAGTCCGGTTTAACCTTGAAAGTCCGTCAACTGCTTCAATACCTGTTTCTTTGTACTCATGTAGCAAACACGGATCAAAAACACCTATCTACATGCGATATGATTAAGAATGAGTGGTATCAAAATGCAATATTATGATATAAACGTAATGGTACGTGAAATTTAGGCTCGTTACATCGTGTCTCATCCATAAACCATAATGTCACGGAAGTGCTTATAAGAGGGTGATAATGAACAAAACCAGAGAAAAGTTTGATCTTCATCATCAATCTTAATGTCGATCTTACCCGGATCCGTAATGATCGCATTAAACTCACCAATGTGAGATTTTATTGGAGAGCCTACTGACATGCAAAGTGTGCAGAGACGCTGCTTCAAAAGGAGTTGATTCATAATAGATTTCCTTAAATATAACCCCTCCAATTTATTCCACAAATTAGTCTCTGTCTTCTCCACCAAAACCTCTTGTAAAACTTCGTTTGTAGAAACAAGTGGATAGCTGTGATGGCCTTTTCATCCATCTCCTCCCAAGCTTCCTCCATCATAATGGAAGGCCTTTTATCCTTCCCATGAATCACCTTCTTCAAATTGTTTTGAGTCAAAACAGCAACTATACAAGCTTTCCACAAACAAAAACTCATATTTCCATCGAAGTTCTTGATATCGAACTTCGTGATTGTCGGAGATATGATGTGGGATCAAATCAAGATACCTTGAGTACTGACGAACCCTAAAACATTAAGATCTAAGAAAGTGGGGAAGATGACGTAATTGTCATTACCCATTGTTGACCTAGATCGTAACATCAAAGACCTAATGGTTCAACCAAAAATCCTACAACAACACAGCAATAGCTCTGATACCAGTTTGTTGCGTATACGAGACAATCACAAAGCAAACACACAATCGATAACGAGAAGAAAGCCAAACCACAGGAAAGATAGAAATACGAGAACTTACTAATTCGGCGAAGGCGAAGGTTTATTAATAATAAAGATCTGATTTGCTTGAACTGGACCTCTTTGCGGAATCAAAGTGAAGAACATGTCAAATAACGGAGGAGTACAAATCGATGGAGAATACAAATTTCTCTCAAAACCCTAGCTCTCTCAAAATAACAATGGATTCTCTCAAATTAACAAAAGGCTATCAGATCTAAAGCTAATACAAACTATTATATAAATCGCATACAAAATATTTCTTTAAAAAATTAATTTCCTAACTAAAGAAATATCCGACCTAGACATATGGCAGACGGCTGCTGAAGGAATCGGTAGACGTCTGGTATTTAGTCATGAACTAACAGAGCGTAAACCAGATGTTTGAACAAGAGATGGACAAACGTTTGGATTTATCTCCTAAAAGAACAGGGCGCTCGACAGGCGTTTGAATCTCATCGAGGCAGATGTCTGCCCAAAGTATGTTCATGCATACAGAGCAAATTCATAACAATAAAGTACGTGAGGGACATCCTGATTGGAATGATGATCTATTGGAAAAATATCATCAGGACAATTTCTGCGAATGGTTTGCATATCATGTAAGATATTTGAATCTTTTATTTTTGCGACTAGTCTTAATCTAAATGGTGCCGTTATGTATTTGCCACATAATTTTTTTGTCAGATCTAAGATCCGAACATATTTGCATCATTAGAGAGAGACTCAAGATGTCTAACTCAGTTTCCTAACATGGAGGTTACATACTATAAATGATTCAGTGTCCTTGGATACAAATTTGAAGTTAAAAATATAGAAAAATCTAGAACCACCCAGAATAGTGGGATTGCGATCATAGGATCAAATGGTGTGATTTATTATGGGTACTTAGGTTGCATACTTAGTATCCAATATCTTAGATGATCAGAACCCTTTTATATATTTCAGTGTATTTGGTACGATACACAAACCGATATGAATAGGTGGAGAGACAATCTCGGAACTTGGAAAGATGAATATGGATTGACTAGTGTAAACACAAGTCAATTTTTCTATCAGGATGATCCATTTATCTTTCCGCAACAAGTATTTCAAGTTTGCTACTCAGAATGCTTGAAACATCCGTGATGGAGTGTCGTATGCCGATGGAAACCCAAGAATGTTTATGATATCCCAGAATTCGAGGATTGCATAGACGACAGCCATGAGGAGGAAGAACAGAGAAGACTTTGAGTGCTCCGACCATCTGTCTCCGTAAACGGGTTGTCTTCAGCTGAGAGTGAAGTTACGTGAGTTAGGAATGATATTGATAATGAAATCCAAGTAGATATTCCTAATGTGTCTACAAAACGAAAAACGTTAGACGTATAGAAGTTTAACATGTATTGTTGTTACAATTTCTCATACATATGTAATGATTGTACTTCTATCTAGGCTTGATAACGATGTCAGGAGCAGCGAGGGGGACCAGAGGCAGCGGCAGAGGTTGAGGCAGGGCACCGGCAAAGGGATTATGCTGCTCGGGGATCTGTGTAGGGAGCGAATCTTACGGCAAAGGGATTTTGTTGTACCCCCGTCCGTACCCCCTCCAGATCTCCCATTACGTATGGACTTTACTACACCTCTAGGTATATTTCATGCATATTAATTCATTTTAAATGTTATATTACAGATATACACGCATATTCATTTTGAAGTTACTTATATAGTCATTTTTTATTGTCTGGTTGGAGGGCCGCCTCCACATCCGAGGCGTAGGCCGTTCCCATGCCTGCGGCAGGTACGTTTACATATTCTATATTGCATGCATATTCATTTTGAATGTTATATTATATATACACGCATATTCATTTTAAAGTTATTTATTATAGATATACACGTATATTCATCCGGGACAAAGGTCGCTCCCGCATGATCCGTACCCTCCGCGCAGTCTGTAGGTTAGTATTATTTTTTTAAGTTCCTAATGCCCTTGCCGCTACAACCACGGCTGATACGGAATTAAAAAACCAAAAATTTGTACGGGAAGCATTAGAAACTAATCCCTAGCAATCGTTCCAAATACTGAACTAGAAAACCAAGCATGCAAGGTTTAAAGATTATAACCTTTGTCGCATTTCCACCCAATCGTGGAAGACCCTTCCAAACTCCTCGTAGGCCGTTAGGAAGAAGCTTGAGAGGCGATTGCCCTTGCTGAAGACGATCCACCCGAGGGAAACCGATCCAAATCCCAGCTTCACCAAGTGAAGCAACCGACACTGCAAATTTGCTAGAAATGGAGTGTAGGGATGTAGGATTTTTCCACTATTATTTTTACTCTAAAACAAAACTCAAGAGAGTATCAAAGAAGGAGGAAGAAGAGGATGAGAGAAACTCACATAATGAAAAATGGCTAAGTGTGGGAATGTATGAGTGAATGGCTTTATTTCAAATTTCAACATAAAAGAAAAATATCATAACAATATTTTCAATAAACAAATGAAGCCCATACCTCTACATGCCCTCAATCATAGCCAAAGCCACCTCACCCTCCACCTCATTTGCAATTGATTTTCTAACAAGAAAATCAATAATGAGGTGTCCTCCTTCTAGAAGTATTCCGTATAAATACAGAATATAATCTTGTATACATATCGAAATATATATACGCATATACGTATAAAAATACGAATAGCCAAGAAAGAGAATGAATAGTGAACATAATACTAGAATATATATATATATATATATTATTAAATTAAAACTTGATTTAATAAACCAACTTAACCCTAAGACGGCTAGTATTATCAATCGTCCGATTAAAGTCCGTATAGCCAGTACACGTATTTAATAGGACCCCTGCACGTATCAATATACGGCCTTTACATCATATCGCCTGAACCGGGAAAACCCTCTGTGTTGGACTCTAAAGTCTTGACAATACGCTGGCAGTGATTTACTGGATAAATCCAAAACCACAAGCACGTCAGCGGCACTAACTGTACGTAACGGCTATCCAGGTATCTGCCGAAAGGGAGACCGACAATCAAGTCCATCCGTACCCTACTGAACCTGAATGTAACAATCTCCATACAGTCCGGTCTCTCCATCTAAGAGTATCGCATACCGGGTCTAGGGGGTGGATAACGTCAGACCCTTAATAACCCGATAAATCGTGCCGGAGTCAAGCTCATCACCAACCGAGAAACTACTGAACTCCTATAGGTAAATCTCATCCACCGTGGTGACGGATTTAGGGTTATGGCCAACCGAATATAGAGCGACATTGACTCCTAATATCAGGAGAGATGAATCCCTGACAATTGTTTACTGCCTCCATATTGCTTGAGACTATACCCAACTAAAACATGTTTGCACGACTCTTTTGAGCCGTTATAGGGTAGTAATCTAAGTACAATAAAAACTCACACAGGACAAAGGACAATCTCATGTCAAAGTACTAACCTGTACTCATGCCACTAGAGAACTGCTATCTGACGATAGGTATAATATCATCTAGAAGTTCTCGCGAGTCCGTCCAGTGTACTTACCTCCAATGAGCACCTGTATACTATCTGACACAACACCAATGGGTTGTGAGACTGGCCACTGTCCCTCGTCAGGGTCTAGCAATGTATACACTAGTCTACTCCGGAATATCGATGACCAGTCTCGATACTCACTCGACTAAGGAAATTTAAGGATGTGCTTATGAACTACCCAGCTCTCACGTATATGATCGTCATTATAATACTGGTGGTCAAGCAAGATTCTTACGGGCTTCATCATTATATATTAGCGACACGTAATAACAAGTAAAACGTATACATATCAATGATAAAAACAAAACAGATAGTTGTTCCCCCAGTATTTAACTTAATAAAAGAGCAAAGCTCTGTCCAAAGTTCAATGAGGCAGCACCTCGCATGCTCTCCACGAGGGTGCCAGTGCCAGAACCAATCTTATAGGATTAAATCCAATGGTGGCGCCTCACGTGCTCCTCACGCGGGCGCTAATGTGCAAAGCACAGAAGGGTTCATTATATAAGAGTTAAACTCTTAAATGGCGCCGCACGTGCTCCTCACGCAGGCGCCAGTGCGCAAAGCACATGAATACCCATATTAAGAATTAAATTCTTAAGTGGCACCCACGTGCACAACACGTGAGCGCCGGCGCCCAGGTAGAATTAAAATTCTACAATACTCTCTGTTAAACAGAGCCGTTAGATCAAAAATCCAATGGAGATGATAAATTATCAATAAATAAAGAATCAAATTCTATTAGGAGAAAATATCTCCCAAATCTTTCTAAATAAGAAACATACTCTCGGTTGGATCAATGATCCAACAATAGAATAAAATTCTATTTTTTGGGAATATATTCCCTCAATCTTTCCAAACAAAAAGATTGCTCTCTGTAAAACAGAGAACCTTTGGATTAAAAATCCGATTGTAATTAAAAAAAATCACCATCTTACAGAATAAATTCTGTATACGTGAAACTATTTTTCCAATCTCGTTAAAAAAATGAAAATCATATTCTGTAAAAAACAGAAGTTCTTGGATCAAAAATCCAATAGTGGGTAAAATTCCCCAAATCAATTTTGAGACCAATTAAATCAATTGGAATCTCTCAATAAGAGATTTTCTCAAAAACTAATTAACAATCTGCCTTACCTATATAAAGGACCTGAGACTTCAAGTCTCGAGGATATAGACAAAATGGACATATAGAAGGACGCACAGAGAGGGAGAGACATACAGAGACCACAAAAAGCTTCAAAAACAACAGAGAATTCAATTCTCGAAAAAGGAGAAGACTTTCTTCCTACTAAAAACCCTAGGTAAAGAAAAAAAAGAAGAGATAAAAAATATCTCCTTTACCTAACATATCTAAGAATTTAACCTTTCTTAAAGAAATTAGTTCTTTCTCTGGATCTGAGATCCACAAGATAAGTCTCCCATAAGTTGAGAATTTAATTTTCATCAGGAAGATTTTGTTCCTGAGAATCAAAGATTCAGGGAAGAACAAGATTGGACATGAAGAACATGGAGTCCATAGTACTCCAGGAACTTAGTTCCTTTAAATCGAGAACTTAGTTCTTTAAAAGCTCAACCTAAAATCCTCAAATATAGTGATTTTAGCGAGCGTTCATAGTCAAAACACCATTGATAGAGATTTAACCTCTCTAAAAATATTAACAGAGATTTAATCTCTAAAATTAATAAAAGGAAAAAGACCAGCGTCTCACGTGCTTCCCACGTGGGTGCCCCTTTTAAGAGCGTCCAGCACCTCACGTGAAAGACACGCGGCCCCTAAAACAGAAGGCCAGCACCGCACGTGCTCATCACGTGGGCGCTGAACAAAAGTGCATAGCACTCCGCAAACAGCCAAAAGGGCTGAGTACTTAGCGCTCATTGGGCAGTGCCCATGACTGAATGCTTCACATGTCATATATGTGAGCGTCAGAGGTCAAATAAGTGCTTGTCACTTTGGCATGAAAGGAAAGGGGCTGAACAAACAGAGCCCAAATAAGTGCCTAGCATTTTTAAAATAAAATAAAAGACTAAGCAGACCAAGCCCCCAAATTGGCTAGGTCTCTGAAGTCTTTCCTGCAGTCGAGCCCAAATGCTCTGTTATTGGATCTGAAATAAAAATGATCCTCAAAATCTTGCCAAGTTGATCTTAGTCACAAATTGGACTAATGTATCCTTAGTAAAAAACAAAGTGAGCCCCAAATGATCATATATATTTAAGTTTATCTTAATCTCAAACTAGATTAACGGTCCTTAAATAAAACCAAGCCCAAATATAAAAATATACAGATTTGGACTAATCCACGCCCTACGGGCGACGACATAAATTAGTCTCCGTATACAATCCATGGGCAACCAAAACCCAAAAAAAAACACACGACACGAAGTGAACTGCCGAAGCAGGAGAAAGTGGTTATCGCAATACGGTAACATAATTAACTGCAGGGGCTTGCGCCTCCAGAGAAGAGCGTCCCCGCAATCAAAACCCCTCACAAATAAGGGGGAATCTAATAAAGTCACACTATTGCTGGGTTCCCTTGCACGACCACAAGATTTCGGGAGGCATCAACCATGCCGTTTTCAAAAATTTGGCACGCTAAAGAACTCTAACCTAGAATCTTTAACTAGAGAATTAGACGAAAGCTAGCATGTAAACATCTTTACATCTAAGTGAAAAAGGAATACAACCTTTGGAGACCGGTCCTTCACTTCAAAAGCTCCGTGTAGTAGTCCCTTCATCCTAAGTAGTGATCTCTCGGACTCTAGTAAGGCTCCACAAGGTGAAATGAACAAGCTTGTTTGAAGTCTTCGAGACCGAAGATGATCTACGTCGAGGAGACACTAACTCAAGCTATCTCTTCACTAATTAGGAATTAGTAAAGCAAACAAGCTAAACTAAATGGCTAGTCTAGTGTAGCTTGATAAAATAGGAATTTTTCTCACTTTAGAAATATTTTTCTCTCTAATTTTCTTCACCTCCCAAAAGGCTAGAGAGCTTGAGGAAGGAGATGAAGAAAAGCAACTATGGAGAGAAGCAAGTGTAGAATGACAACCATGGGTGAGAAATATCTCATATAACTCTTGTAGAGACTAAACCATGACTAACAATAATGGTTAGGTTAATAAATATCTAGAGTGAGACAAAATTAGTGGACTAAGTCAATGGTTAGCACAAAGCTTCTCCAAGCTTCTAACCTTGACTAATTTCCAACTAATTTTCTTTTACTCTTAATAAATAAAACCCCACATTATTATTTGTATGGTATGAGTCTCATACACCCATGTAGCATGTAGCAACTAGCATGACAGAATAATATATATCACATATATATTAAGTGTGCACATGTGAGAAAAAGAAATGCTTAAGTGAGCTAATATTAGTTAATGTAAAATTAATATATCAAATATATAATGATACATTAAATTATTAAATCAACACTTGATTTAATAATCCGGCTATATCACATATAACCGACTAATATCATGTGTATTAACTTATCGAATCAACACTTGATTCGATAACCCGGCTATATTACATATAACCGATCGATAACATAAATTGCAAGAATAGAATATGGTATCACATACACGTATTAATCTCGGTCCTGCACATATCATATATGTGCTCCTACTTCGTTTCTCCTGAGCTAGGAAACCTTTGTGTAGGACTCTAAAGACTCGTCAATACGCCGGCAGTAGGTGATGATCATATCAGTCACCCACAAGCCGTCAGCGGTACTGCTAGACGTAACGGCTACCCGAGTATTGAGCGATCAGAAGATTAACATGCAAGCCTGGTCATACTCCTATGAATCCAATCAGTAACACTACCGTACAGTCCGGTCTCTTCGTCTGATATGTCGAATATCTAGCCTGGGGGTGGTAAACGTCAGACCCCAATAGCCTGATAAGTCATGCCGATGTGAGGCCCATAACGGTTCGAGAAACTACTGATAACACTTACCAGTAAATCTCAGCAACCCTGGTCAGGGATTTCCTGTTATGGCCAATCGAGCATAGCGCAACATCAACCCCCAATACCGGGAGAGACGAAATTCCCTCCTATCGCTCATTGCTTCCATGTGATTCAGGACTGTATCCAAAAACCACCGTTTTGCACGTTCTTTTGAACGTGGTAAGGTGGAAATCAAAGCACAGTGGGAATCACACAAGACTCTAAGACGATCTCGGGTATACATACTAACTTGTACCAGTGTCGCCAGAGAACTGGTATATGACGTGAGGTATAATACCATCTAGGAGTTCTCGGCGAGTCCTGTTCAGTGTACCCAGTCTCCACTGAGCACCCATATACAATCTTTGATGTCAAACACTAATGGATGTGGGATCATCCATCGCCCATCATATGGGTTAAGAAACGTATATGCTAGTCTACTATGGAATATCGATGCCCCGTCTCGATACTCCCACGACTAGGAACAATTGAAGGATGTACTTATGGACTACCTTGGCCCCCACCAGTATGATCAGCATCATAATCCTGATAGTCAAGTACTCATCATAAGGGCTTTATCAACATGTAACAGAGAGACAATAAGAGTACATGTTAAGATAAAGAGTAACCAGATAGCATACTATCACGTCGAGCAAGAAAATCCTCCCTATATATGTCCAAGCATCCACTATAATATACATCATATGTACAATAATGGCCTCTAGGGCATACATATAACTAACAATCTCCCACTTGCACTAAGGCCAGTTGTTGTAGTATCTCATACCCAATGTCCCATAAAAGTCTATCTTAGGAAAGGCCTTTGTGAGTGGATCCGCCGTGTTATCCTTCGCGTCAACTCTCCTTACCTCAATCCTTTAGAGATCAACCATCTCCATGATCAGGTGATACTGTCTCAGAATATGTCTGGATCGCTGATAGGACCGAGGTTCCTAGGCCAAAGCCACAACTCTATTCTTGTCACAATAACAGTTATTGGACGCATAATGGAAGGAACCATATTCATCTCATGAACAAGAAATATCCAGACAATCACTTTGGCAGTACTGTTGGTAGCGATGTATTCAGCCTTTATCGTCTAGTTTGCCACGGTATCTAGCTTGGAACTCTTCTAACATACCGTCCCTCCACTGAGGGTAAAGACAAAGCCTGAGGCTGACTTTCAGTCGACCTTATCACTCTGGAAGCTCGAATTAGTAAAGGACTCCTACTGGAGTTCACTGTTACCAAACACCAAGAACATTTCTTCAGTGCTTCTCAAGTACTTAAGAATGTTCTTCAAAACTGTCCAGTGATTCTTCCAAGATCTGATTGATTCCTGATCACTATACCTAGTGAGTTAGCCGCATCTAGTCTGGTACATAATATCGCATACATGATAGAGCCTACCGCCGAAGCATAGGGTATCCCTTGCACGCGAGCTCTCTCCAAATCAGTCTTGGAAGATATCTTTTTGGAGAGAGTGATTCCTGAGTAAGTGGACGAACCACCACGCTTAGAATCTTCCACACTAAACCCCTTTAGTATAGTGTTAATGTACCTGGATTTTGGGACACTCCCAACATCCGCTTAGATCTATCTCCATAGATCTAAATCCTCAAGATATAGTAGGTATCACCCAGATCTTTCATGGAGAATCCTCGTTATAAGAAGATCTTGACCGAGTGTAGCATAGGAAACCCATTTCCTATCAAGAGTATGTCATCTACGTACAATACGAGGAAAACCGTCTTACTCTCTACAACCTTCTTGTATATACAAGGTTCATCTATATTTTTGATGAAGTCAAACTCTTTGACTGCCACATCAAAACAGATGTTCCAACTCTGCGATGCCTACTTTAATCCTGATGGACTTAAGCATAGTCACTGGAGAAAAGGTTTCGTCATAATCCACACCTGGTTATTGATGAAAACCTTTTACTACAAGTCTAGCTTTGAAAGTCTCAATTTTTCCATCTACACCAAGAATCTTCTAAAGTTCCACTTGCTCCCGATGGGTTTTACCCTTTCAGGTGCAACATTCAAAGTCATATTTTGTTGGTGTTCATGGATTCCATCTCAGATCGCATAGCATCCAGCCATTTCAAGAGTCTCCACTCGTGATGGCCTGCTTGAACCTGGTTGGGTCATCATCTACAATGATCCAATCCTCGCTCCCACCGTCACTGAGGAAACTGTAGTATCTCTCAGGTGGATGAGGAACCCTACCAGATTCGCGGAGAGGCTGAGGTTCGTTGGAGAACTATTGAATCCTCCGGTTTGACCAAATCATCAGCTATTAGTTTGTCTAGCTGGAACTCCTTCCCGTTCTACCTCATAACCACTAATTTCTTCTATAAGAAATTCCTTTTCTAAAAATGTGGCATGTTGAGAAACAAAACACCTTTTGTTCCTCGATTTGGTAGAATATATTCCCTCGCAAATATTCGGGATATCCAGCAAACTTACAGAACTGAAAATTCCTCGAGTTTGTCCGAATTTTTCCTTTCAACATAGGCCGGACAACCCCATATCTTAACTCGTTTAAGAGATGGTCTCTTCCAATTCCATATCGCATATGGAGTGGTAGGCACTTGATTTGGTCGGAACCCTATTCAATAGGTATGCAGCTTCTCAAGTGCATAACTCCAAAAGAAAACAGGCAACTCAGCAGTACTCATCATAGAGTGCACCATATCTAATAGGATGCGATACCTCCGCCTCGATACACCGTTGTGCTGTGGTGTACACGAAAGAGTAAGCTGAGAGAGAATCCTATTCTCTTTTTAGAAAATCCAGGAATCCCATGCACAAGTATTCCCTTCTTCCATCAGATCGAAGGACTTAATACTTATACCCGTTTGGTTCTCAACTTCAAGCTTATATTCCTTGAGTTTCTCAAAAGTTTCAGACTTGTGTTTTAACAGAAACATATGTCCGAATCTTGAGAGATAGTCAGTGAATATAATGAAGTACGAGAAACCAACCTTGGCATTTGTAGACATAGGACCGTATACATCACCAAGTATCAGTCCCAAGAGTTCAGTATCTCTTTCTCTGTTTTCAGTAAACGGAGTATTGGTCATTTTACCTTTGAGACAAGACTGGCAAGTATCATAAGATGAAAATTAGAACGGATTCAAATATTCATCCTTATGTAACTTAGCTAGTCGTGTCGCATTGATATGGCCTAGTCTACAATGCCACAAGAAAGATTCTTTCATTTCTGAACTACTCCTCTTGTGTGTGTTCTATATACTTTGATCTGTGGTTTGATTTAGAACGTATATGCCATTACATAATGTGCTTGATCCAATCAACTCTTGATTTAAAGAAAATGTTCATAACATTATCCTGCAATACAAAATTATATCCTTCTTTAACTTAATAAAGAAACTGATGTAATGTTGTATATCAGGTTCGATATGTAATAACATTCGTTCAGAATCAATGTATTAATACAAGGTGATATTTTCCAACTGATTTGGTTGCAACAATTGCACCATTCTCTACACTTAGAGACACATCACCTAATCCCAGTTCTCTACCTATGTGTAGCCCATGTAACAGATTACATATGTGGGATCCTGATCCGGTATCTCATACCTAGGACGTAGAGGATACTGAGAAACAGTTCTCGGTAACGAACACACCCGAAGAATATGCATCAACACGCTTTTTCTTCGATTGGGTGGCATGGGAATCCTGGTATTCCCCTATTTCCTGCTCAGACTTATAACAATTATAAGATAGAGCAGAACCAACGTTTCCCAGCTCAGCATAACTAGCAGGTTCGGTCAATACATCCATATTATTATCTCGATTAAAGCGTGACATGGTCGCTACCAGGAGAGAGAGAAGAAAACACTCTGCATATGCTCTTTCAAGATTAGATTGGTTATTATTTTATCTAATCAGGATGGCTCCCACTATTTTTATCAAATTTTCCTTTAAATCCTAAAAAGTAAGACTAGCCGAGATTAATTACACCCTACAAGTTCACCAATCTTTCGGCCAGGCTAGTGTCGGTATTTTGAGGGAGGTTCCCCGTGCTTTCGCACGAACCTAATTAAAATAAACCTCGTTTTCCCAGGGGCGTAACCCCGTTAACACCTTTCTAGACACCTACTTTGGTCGGCTAATTGTAATGTGCAAAACTCTCTCAGGAGTAACTCTTACTCGCAGTGGGTATCGGGATCCAACTATCTCATAGAAGGTATGCAATCTCATTGCAAATTTCAACGCTTGAAATTCCCGATAATATTTTGCCCCTAGCTTCCTATGACCTTGACGAAGGCCAACAAACCATAGGCCGTTAGTCAAGTTCAACCCGTACATTTTATGATTGAATTAAACCCACCCGCAAGACCCTTGACGAAAGCCAACAAAGTCTCACGACTATCCTAATCCAATCGCATCACATGCTTTTAGCAAATAAGCACTAATCAGCTACTGCACACTATGCCCTGACAAAGGCCAACAAACGTAGCACGAATACTAAATAGTCCTTATCTGAAATGACGGAGGGCTGTGACAAGTTTTTAAGAAAAACTTTTGCGTAATGAACTTTATATCGTTGTAGAATCAAGTGATTTTGAAAAGGAGTGCTTTTGAGGGTTTTACTAGTTTTTCTAAAGAGGTCACTCCCGGTGAAGGGATCTCGACTCTTTCCTCATCGAATGAGGTGCTGGATATTCAGGAATATCGCTATGCAAAGTAAGAACTAGAGAAGCAATCAAAAAACAAAACTGAGTAGGTTGTAGCATCTGCCAGTTTCGCTAAAGAGGTCACTCCCGGTGAAGAGATCTCGGCTCTTTCCTTATCGAATAAGGTGCTAGATATTCTACAAGGAATACCACTATGCAAAGCAAGAACTAGAGCTACCATTTTTTAAAATAGGATTCTACAATATCTTTAGGTTTCTTTCTTTTTTATTAATCTCATTAATGAAGTCCCACCATTTATGCTTCTTAAGCATCACAGAAGAAACGAAAATAGAACGCACGCTTATACCATCCGCATTCGCCACAGTGTCCCATTATGCACCGTTAGGTTAATTAACTAACGGCATAACGGGGCGGGACTAGCGCGGGTGCAAAACATAAGCAACGTTTATTATATATCATATATATAATAATAACATTCGTCTCATCATATAAAGTGATCACATCATAGAATATCAGCAGCAGAAGTCCACATATGAAATATTGGATATAGTAGGAATTCCGTGTTTTAAATTAAGCCAGTAGAAAACATGGATTCCACGGTCGTGATGAATAGCCAAACCCACATCTCTAGACTCCTACGAGAGAGGCAAGCAACCCTACCAATTCTAGAGTTAGGAGACCCGGTCTCGACTCCTCGAGATGGTCTCCTACTGGACCATAGAACCCGGTTACTTATGCTCTCCACCTTAGATCTATCCTAATGCGGAAAAGTAAATAATATATATCAATGGTGACATTATCCTCAACCCGGAAGTGCCCCAATAAAAAAATATTACATACAAGTTTTTACATGAATGAAAATGAAAAACTCTCATCTCATGCAAAAACCCCCGGCTATTTAAACACGACGATCCAATATAACATATCACAGCAACACATAACATCACATGTCATCAACGAAACTGGCGATACACCATATATTACACTTACGGTCGCAAAAAAGAAAGTGAAAACTACAACAATTGGAATATGCAACCACCTTAGACATCATAAATCCGAAATATCTCATACTTTGGATTTCATTCCTAACCTTATGAATTCCTTAGACATCATAAACCCGGAATATCTCATATTCAAAATTTCATGCCTAACATTATAAACCTCGCATTTTAGTCTCGTTATTGAAAACACTTTCTAATAACAAGTCGGGCAATTCAACAAAATTCCTGACATCTTGATCGAATGCTCGTCGGAAACTTTAGTAGATGGCCGCACCCCCGATACCGTCGACGAAGTGCACTTAGGCGGAACACTGCGGCTGCCAGCACCCAGACGGATGCTTTAAGCAACGGGGTTCTCCTACAGTCACTTGGTCGGGGCTATGGGGCGTGGTTATATAGTAATGTTACGCGGCGAGTATCCGCATACACTACGTGATTGCGACAGAGTTTTGATCCAAATCAAAACCCCGCGGCAACCGATCAAATGAGACTAAATTACTAGATTTATAAAATTCAAATTAGTTTTCACAAAACAGATTATTGTGGATTCTAAATATTGTATCACAATCACAGATGGTTAGACGATATTAAACATTTCGATCGAATTCATCAAAGTCCCACAATTCTCAGAGAGTACAACACTTGAGCACAGTTTACAAATACCCAGAACATACCACAACACCTATGGACCAACTATAGAAGGGCCGGCCCATGCATCACTCATAGCACCACGGAACTGTCACAAACCCTAGGGTTTGGCCGCGGTTCCACGGTCAAAGTCGAGTTTGGGTATCGTTCTTCTAGAGGGTCCATAGAATTACTTGCATGATTTTCTGAAGATTTTTAAACCCCAAAAATTCCAACTTTTGGAAAATTTCCAGAGAGGGTCATAAGGTAATGTTTGATGTTCGTTCGAACTTTTAACGTCGTCTAAATTACCCAAAACGATGTTAGAATTATGAATACAAAACACTCCGAATAGCCCTTACAGAAGGATAACATCACATGCAATCTTAGTAAAAACAAACAATACCTGAAACACCAAAACCCAGAGCCTGGAACACCAAATAAAAATGAGGCAAAACAACCATTAAAAAACCGGTGGGACCGGTCCATTTCCAAGTTTATGTTACATCTCATGTAACACTCTGTAATTGCTTAAAAAATTTTAGAGGACTTAAAAATTTCGATAGAAACTAGGATTTTTGTTTTGAGGTTTTAGAGTCGTTTCGGTTTCGTAATTCTACAAATATCGTCAAATTCTCTAGCTTGGCTCTGATACCACTGCTGGTTTCCCTAGCACGACCATAAGGTTTCGGGAGGCATCGACCATGCCGTTTTCAAAAATTTGGTGCGCTAAAGAACCCTAACCTAAAATCTTAACTAGAGAATTAGACGAAAGCTAGCATGTAAACATCTTTATATCTAAGTGAACAAGGAATACAACTTTTGTAGACCGGTCCTTAACTTCAAAAGCTCCGTGTAGTAGTCCCTTCGCTCTAAGTAGTGATCTCACGGACTCTAGTAAGGCTCCACAAGATGAAATGAACAAGCTTGCTTGAAGTTTTCGAGGCCGAATATGATCTACGTCGAGGAGACACTAACTCAAGCTACCTCTTCAATAATTAGAAATTAGTGAAGCAAACAACCTAAACTAAATAACTAGTCTAGGGTAGGTTGATGAAGTAGGAATTTTGCTCACTTTAGAAATATTTTTCTCACTAATTTTCTTCACCTCCCAAAAGGCTAGAGACCTTAAGGAAGGAGATGAACAAAAGCAACTATGGAGAGAAGCAAGTGTAGAATGGCAACCATGGGTGAGAAATATCTCATATAAATCTTGTAGAGACTAAACCATGGCTAACAATAATGGTTAGGTTAATAAATATCTAGAGTGAGACAAAACTAGTGGACTAAGTCAAAGGTTAGCACAAAACTTCTCCAAGCTTATAACCTTGACTAATTTCCAACTAATTTTCTTTTACTCTTAATAAATAAAACCCTACATTATTATTTGTATGGTATGAGTCTCATACACCCATGTAGTATGTAGCAACTAGCATGACACAATAATATATATCACATATATATAAGTGTGCACATGTGAGATAAAGAAATGCTTAAGTGAGCTAATATTAGTTAATGTAAAATTAATATATCAAATATATAATGATACATTAAATTATTAAATCAACACTTGATTTAATAATCCGGCTATATCACATATAACCGACTAATATCAACAACAACAACAACAACAACTGAGCCTTTTATCCCAAGCATATGGGGTAGGCTACATGAACCAACATGAGAATCACGCCGGGTCCAGCACATGAATCCTCTGTCTCCACTCACTTCTATCGAACAATATACTTTCATTGAGTCCTTTGGCAACCATATCGTTTCGTATCACCTCCATCCATGTTTTCTTCGGTCTCCCTTTTGCCCTTTTGCCATTACCCATATCGAGAGTATCTATTCGTCGAACCGGTGCTTCCATAGGTCTGCGTCGCACATGACCAAACCATCTAAGCCGGTTTTCCCGCATCTTCTCCTCTACGGGTGCTACACCAACTTTTGCACGAATATCCTCATTTCGCACCTTGTCTTTTCTAGTGTTACCGCACATCCAACGAAGCATGCGCATCTCCGCTACGTGCATCTTCTGTGTATGATGCTTCTTAGGAGCCCAGCATTCTGTACCATATAATAAGGCAGGCCGAATAGCGCTCCGATAAAACTTCCCTTTCAATTTTAACGGAAAGTTACGATCACACAAAATCCCTGTTGCACTCCTCCATTTCAACCAACCAGCTTGGATCCTTTGATTAACATAACTATCGATCTCCCCATTCCTTTGGATGATGGAACCTAGATATCTAAACTGGTCGCTCGGTGATATCTCTTGCCCTTCCAATGTTATACCAATATGGTTTTGACTTCTCTGGCTACTAAATTTGCAGTGCATATATGCTGTCTTGGACCTGCTCAATCTGAATCCCCGAGATTCCAATGTTTGTCTCTATAATTCCAATTTGGCATTAACCCCTGCTTTCGTCTCATTTACTAGAACAATATCATCAGCGAATAGTATACACCAAGGGACCTCATCTTGGATAGTTCTAGTAAGCTCATCCATCACGATGGTAAACAGGAAAGGACTTAATGCAGATCCTTGATGTAAACCAATAGTAATCGGAAAATCACTTGTTAAGCCACCGCAAGTTCTGACATTTGCCACTACTCTGTCGTACATATCCTTGATTATGTCAATATACTTGACGGGGACCCCCTTTTTCATCATTGTCCCCCATAATACCTCTCTAGGTACCTTGTCATACGCTTTTTCTAAATCAATAAATATCATATGCAAATCTCTTCTCCTCTCTCGAAAGCGCTCAACAAGTTGACGAAGCAAATGAATCGCCTCTGTCGTCGATCGTCCAGGCATGAATCCAAATTGGTTCTCTGTTATCTTAATATCCTTCCTTAGCCTGTGTTCAATCGGTCTCTCCCAAAGTTTCATGGTGTGACACATTAGTTTTATTCCACGGTAGTTTGAGCAACTTTGAATGTCACCCTTATTCTTGTAGATAGGTACAAGGATACTTTTCCTCCATTCATTTGGCATCTTTTTTGTCTGCCAAATCTTATTAAACAGATCTGTCAGCCATTTAACGCCTATTTCTCCTAAGCATCTCCAAATCTCGATAGGAATCCCGTCAGGACCAACCGCTTTTCTTAAACCCATTCTGTTCAAAGCTTCTTTAACCTCAGTAAGTCTTATTTTACGCATGAAATCACGATTTATATCTTGAGATTGAATGACAAGTCCATCCAAATTCTTAGTAAAGCTCTTATTGAACAATTTATCAAAATAATCTCTCCATCTTTCCTTGATATCCTCATCTCGAACTAAAACCTTCTGATTTTCATTTTTGACACACTTCACCGCACATAAGTCTCTAGTCTTCCTTTCCCACATTCGAGCAATCCGGTATATATCATTTGCAGCCTCTTTAGTGTCTAATTTCTCGTACACCTCCTTGTAGACCTTAGATTTAGCTTCCCGAACAGCTTTCTTAACTTCATTTTTAGCCATTTTGTACTTCTCAAATCTCTCCACATCTCTACTTTTCTTCAAATCTTTATAAGAATCTCTTTTAATTTTAATAGCAGCCTTTACATCTTCATTCCACCATGATATGTCCTTAGATGGTGGAGCACCACCTCTCGACTCACCAAGTAGATCTCTAGCTACTTTCTTGATACAACTAGCCATTTTGTTCCATATTTTGTCTGGATCATCTTCCGACTGCCAATCCGCTTCTTGTACTACACGATCTATAAAAGCCTTTTGATTACCTTCTTTCAATCGCCACCATTTAATTTTAGGCTCTACCTTACGTCTAATCTTCCTAGGTTCTCTTCTAAATCGAAAATCTAGAACTAAAAGTCTATGTTGAGTAGTTACACTCTCACATGGCACTACCTTACAGTCGATACAACAACCTCTATCTATTCTTCTCGTCAAAAAAAGTCTATTTGACTAGCATTTGATCCGCTCCTAAAAGTGATAAGGTGGGACTCTCTTTTCCTAAACCAGGTGTTTGCTAAGATCAAGTCATAAGATAAAGCAAAATCTAAAATCGAGTCACCTACTTCATTCCTTTGTCCGAAACCAAAACCTCCATGGATAGTATCAAACCCACTACGACTAGTACCTACATGTCCATTAAGATCACCACCAATAAATAACTTCTCTCCACTAGGTATACTTTGCACCACCTCGTCTAAATCCTCCCAGAATAGACGCTTACTAGCGTCATCAAGACCTATCTGTGGTGCATAAGCACTAATAACATTAAAGATCTCTCCACCTAGAATAAGCTTAACCAGTAAAATTCTATCACCTTTTCTCCTAATCTCAACTACATCCTCAAGCAACCGTCTATCTATGATTATACCTACCCCATTATGATTTTTATCTCTACCCGTATACCAAAGCTTATAACCCCAAGGCTCTATGACTCTACTCTTTTCACCTACCCACTTAGTTTCTTGCAAACACATAATACCAACTCTCCTCCTAATCATCACCTCCACTAATTCTATTAGTCTACCCGTAAGGGAACCTATGTTCCAGGAAGCTAGACGGATCCTATGAAACCCTTGCTTATTTGTCACTACACCCGGGGTCCGATGTAGCGCGCCATCTCTGGACGACGACCCTTGCTTATTTGTCACTACACCCGGGGTCCGATGTAGCGCGCCGTCTGTAGACGACGACCCTTGCTTATTTGTCACTACACCCGGGGTCCGATGTAGCATGCCGTCTCTGGACGACGACCCTTGCTTATTTGTCACTACACCCGGGGTTCGATGTAGCGCGCCGCATCTGGACGGCGACCAAGCCCTTGCATATTTAACACTACACCCGGGATCCGATGTAGCGCGTCGCTGAGTAGGGGACGCCCCAACGATATTCTTATTATGGTTCATGTCATAGAATGTGACAAAGTTTTACGTTGGCTGTCACAAGCCTACCACAACCCTCACCCTTTCTCATCCGGACTTGGGACCGGCAACGGTGGGTTTATAACCGACTAATATCATGTGTATCAATTTATCGAATCAACACTTGATTCGATAACCCGGCTATATCACATATAACCGATCGATAACTGTCATGCCCCACATCCCAAAATGCGGAATACGAGGGTGACAAGGCCATCCATGCTCCTACGGTCAAGGAAATATCCTGCCGTAGTCACACTTCGGCTTCTAACTTTACGTGGTAATTAGTAATCAATGCACAGGTAATGAGAAATGCAGTCACTAAATCAAAATAGATATAAAACTAACCAGATGGAGTCAAGGAAAGATAGCGCTAGCGTCGCTGATCTAGATGTCCACAATATTCTCGAGGTACGACAGGTACTGATCCAAGCTAAGTCCACTTCTCACTCTGAGCATGCATACTCAGGTCGTCAGAGCGATACAACAATAATATATATAAATATAAATATAAACACGTGCAATGATGATGGACATGAAATAGTAAACATGAAGTAATGACATGAGCATGAAGTAACCGGTACAGGTAAACAGTATAGCAGGTATATCGAATCAGTAATCAATGCATGCCCATGTCACTAAGCCTATCAGTCTTTAAGTCTCACTGTCCAAGTCACTAAACCTATCGTCAGTCCAAGTATGAGAGTCAACCATGCAGGAGTATCCCTAATCCAAAGGTAGGGCCCCAGGGGAAAGCAAACACGGGTCCGAAACGCTCGCTAATAATCAGTAATATCACCCATATGACTCCCAGAATCGCTGTATATGCCGGCAATGGGACTACCGAGATTCCGTTGAACTCATACTCAAACTACCCCACACCCCGTGGTCTACATCAAACACCGACCATAAACCCAAATACTAGTCGGTCCATGACAAGTCTATGCGAGAACTGGAGACAGGATCTCCATCAAGCATGTCTCGACTAGTACCCAAGATAAATGGACCGTGTTTGACGCCTTACCTATGGAACTAATATAAGTTCTTCCATAACCGTCCCATACCAGTTATAGTTACACTTACATATGCCCCATAGGCGTCGACAATGCAATAAATTAACTGAGTCCGCTGATTGTGTCCAAGTACGTGTCACTTCACTTATTCATTCACGCTTTAACACTAACGTACTTGTCATAATCAAATCACTAATATCTATCACTGGGTAATGTACGCGATCACTAGGTTATCGATACTTCATGACCACTATTCAATGAGAATGTATCGCTACATGATATGATGAGAATCCAATTATTCATGATGCAAATAAAATATAGCAGCCCGTGTCGTACAACTTGAAAAATTTACTATAAATCATAAGTGCAGAATTAAGCAAAATAATAAAAAGGTAAGTAGTATGATTAATTATCTGTTCATAGAAATTGGTTTCGCGTCAATTGGGTTCCAGGTTTGCTAGTTATGGTCATTTCATTTTAAGTGTTCACTGCTGGAAATCCAATTTCTGAACTGAAAGTCCGTTTCGTAACACATTTTATCCCCAGTTGGGAGCATAATTAGGCGACGCTACAGTTGAATAATGTGTAGATTTTTCTATCATGTTTCCAACGCATCAAATGAATTATCGATAGGATTCCTGTATTAGAAGTTGGGTTATGTACAAGGTGCTGGTGTAAGAGAGGTCACTGTAGAAACTGCAGAACATCACGGTATTCTAAAATACAAATTAAATATCAAACGACGGTGAAACGACACGGGACAAGATTCAAGGATTAGATAACTAAATTATCTACGCGACCATATGGGTCCCCATGCATTTTCAGTTTAAATAAGGGGTATACAGGTGTTTCAAATCCAGATATCCAAAACGAGCATTGCCCCGGACTGCAGTTCAGGGCCGCGAATCGCCTCGGTATTCATTGTCATAACTTATCAAAATGCAAGGTTGGACTATGGAGTGCTGTAGGTTTATATGTTGTCTTCGATACGAGCCATATAACTCTAGGGTCCGATATATAAATAATTCATTATGATTTTATCCGTTCAGCTCGTCCGAGAAAAACCAGCCTCCACAAGGGTTATTGGGTGGTCGTTTTAGGGGTTAACCAACTTTATCTTACAGTCAAATTTATGTACGGTGTTCATTAATAACGCAGGGTTCCATTGATCATGAGTTCGGCCACATTAAAATAGGTTTTGATATAGGGTTTCATGCTGATCGATCTTGATTGTGCTTATTGGTGCATATAGTCTAATTAAACATTTATTTTGGTTTGTAAAAAATAGTAACATGTAAGCAAGTGAGGAACTCACTTGCCTTCGGTCGCTTGATATAGAAGTGATGTCGCTGCAGAGTTTGTCTCGACACACGAGACGGCGCGATGCTGGACACGGGCGCGTGGCGCGAGCGCGATGTGCGGTGATCCGGTACTGGGCGCGGTGGCAACGCGGGCGTGATACGGTAGTGGGCGTGGTCCTGTGTCACGCCCCGCTTCCCAGTAGATGAAAACGGTGATGTGGCAAGCCCGCGACGTATTTATTCCGAGAAGGTCATTTTCTCGAAATAAATACGCTAAGCGTAATGTAAGCAGTATAATAATGACAAGAATAGACAAGTGGAAATAAAATCCAACCATTTTATACATTTACATTCCCAACTTTACAGAATTTAACTGATACAAGAAGTATGAACAAAAAAAAATGTTTAAACATGTAACTTACTAAAAAGAAAAGCTGGAAAGAAAACTGATAATCTGCTTCAGGTGCGAACTGGTTGTAATTCTCTGCAATCGCTTCCACCTCCTCTGATCCTGAGTCACCTGACGAACATTGCGTGGTAAGGCGCGACACAGCACTGGGCACGGTCTTGACTCGGTGAGTGGTCCGGGAGCGGTACGGCGCGTGCACTGGATCGGGCACGGTGTGGCACGGGGGCTGACACGATATGGAATAGGGAGTGAGTCCGACGTGGCACGGGGAGTGGGTACGGGGCGCGACACGTCTGGGTACGCAGTGACACGTGGCTGGCACGATGCGAGGCTCGAGCGTGACACACAGCGACGGATCTGTGCGGTGTTGCGACGATGACTACATTGACGACCATAATGGTCACAGGGACCGAGGCCACAGCTTGGAAGTCAATGATGGCTACTAGAACAACGGTAACGGCGATTGCAGCAGGTGTTCGATTAAATGCCGGGCTTGGGTTTTGGCTTTGATGAGGCACAGAGCTAAGCATGACGAGGACATAATGCTAGGGTGCGGTTTGGCCACAGCTCGGCACGGCGTGGCATGGGTGCAGGGCACGACAGTGGGCACGTTCACGACAACGACACGGCGACGCAACAGCAACACATTTCACGGTAGCGACTACAACAGTAATTGCCTTGGCTTGGCTCGACGATGACGACGGGGCTCGCTGGAGATAGTAGCTGCAGGGGCTCGGGTGTCACTGATGCCGGCGGCGATGTCGTCGGAGGCAGGTGACAAGCTCAGGGAGTAGCCACAGTGACAAGCGGTGGCAGTAGCGAGCTCGGGTGGCGGCTGGAGGCAGTGGGTGTAGGGGCTCGGCTACAAGAAGGAGGCGGCCGGGAGTGGGTGCTGGTGGTGGTCGGCTCCGGTGCGGTGAGGGTTCCGACGAGGTGGGAAGCTCAGCGAGGGAGTATGCAGGTGAGGGTGTTTGGGGAATGAGGGTGTGGGGCTCGGTGTTGGGTGGTGGTGGTGATCGACGCGAGGAAGTGGGGGGGCTTGGGTGATGGGAGCGAAGACATGGCCGTAGGTGGAGATGAGGAGGTGGTCGGCGGTGTCGAGGGGGGAGAGGGAACGGTGGGTCGTTGAGCTCGGCTAGAGGCAGTGGGGGTCACGGGTTGTGCAGGGTTGCCAAGGAACGGTCCTCTTCGGGGTTGCAACAAAGGAGGAGAGGAAGATAGAGGTGGCGGTGATGGGGTGCAGGCTATGACGGCGATAGGGACCGAGACAACGACGAGGCTCTATGGGTTGTTGGGTTCTCGTCTGGTGCTCGGGAGAAGGAGGGTGGTGTCGTCGTGGATGAAGGCGAGGAGGAGAGAAGATGAGGATGCGAGGGCGTGAGGGAGACGTCGGCAGTGGGTTTTCAGTAGGGTGCTTGGGTTTTGGAGAAG
The DNA here is from genome assembly GCA_030015575.1 of Agapanthus africanus. Taxonomy (NCBI): domain Eukaryota; kingdom Viridiplantae; phylum Streptophyta; class Magnoliopsida; order Asparagales; family Amaryllidaceae; genus Agapanthus; species Agapanthus africanus. The sequence continues at coordinate 774,529,660 of JASDDO010000022.1, forward strand.
AAGAGAGGAGAGAGGAGGAGCGTAGAGAGTGATGAAGAGAGGGAGTGAAGAGAGAGGGAGGGAGGCGAGAGAGGGGAGGGTCATGGGGCGAGCGCAGGTCGGGGGAAAGCGGGCGCGGCCGTTGGGTCATGGGCACGGGGAGCGGGGGAAGTCATGGGTTGTTACGGGAGCGGGTCATGGGGAAATTTGCAAGGGAGGCGGGAAGAGAACGAGAAGAAGAAGAAGAGGAGAAGAAGGGGTGAGGGTTCGGGTTCGGGTCGGGTTGGGGTCGGGGAAAGGGAAGTGAGTTCATGGGCTGAGCTTGGGCTGGGGAAAATGAAAGGAAAAGGGGTTTGGTTTTGGGCTGAGGGTTTGGAAGAAGAAAAAGAATAAGGAGAGTTGGGGTTTGGGGTTGGGTAAATTTTTTGAAAATAATAAAGAGTTAAGGTTTAATCAGGGTAAGGTTTAGAAACATTAAAATTAGAATTATTTAAATTGGGAAAAATATAGGAAATATTTATTTATAAATACGGAAAAATACTTTTAAAGAAACTGGGTATTACAATAACACAAATCACGAGAATAGAATACGGTATCACATACACGTATTAATCTCGGTCCCGCACATATCATATATGTGCTCCTACTTCGTTTCACCTGAGCCAGGAAACTTTTGTGTAGGACTCTAAAGACTCGTCAATACGCCGACAATAGGTGATGATCATATCAGTCACCCACAAGCTGTCAGCAATACTGCTAGACGTAACGGCTACCCGGTATTGAGCGATCAGAAGATCAACAAGCAAGTCTGCTCATACTCCCGCGAATCCAATCAGTAACACTACCGTACAATCCGGTCTCTTCGTATGATATGTCGCATATCTATTCTGGGGGTGGTAAACGTCAGACCCTAATAGCCTGATAAGTCATGCCGATGTGATGCTCATAACGGTTCGAGAAACTACTGATAACACTTACCAGTAAATCTCAGCAATCCTGGCCAGAGATTTCCTGTTATGGCCAATTGAGCATAGCGCAACATCAACCCCCAATACCGAGAGAGACGAAATCCTCTCCTATCGCTCATTGTCTCCATGTGACTCGGGACTGTACCCAAAAACCACCATTTTGCAAGTTCTCTTGAACGTGGTAAGGTGGAAATCAAAGCACAGTGGGAATCACACAAGACTCTATGATGATCTCGGGTCTACAGACTAACCTGTACCAGTATCGCCAGAGAACTGCTATCTGACGTGAGGTATAATACCATCTAGGAGTTCTCGGCGAGTCCTTTTCAGTGTACCCAGTCTCCAATGAGCACCCGTATACAATCTTTGATGTCAAACACCAATGGATGTAGGATCATCCATTGCCCATCATATGGGTCAAGAAACGTATACGCTAGTCTACTCTGAAATATCGATGCCCCGTCTCGATACTCCCACGACTAGAAACAATTGAAGGATGTACTTACGGACTACCCTGGCCCCACTAGTATGATCTGCATCATACTCCTGGTAGTCAAGTACTCATCCTATGGGCATTATCAACATGTAATAGAGAGACAATAAGTGTAACAGATAGCATACTATCATGTCGAGCAAGAAAGTCCTCCCTATATATGTCCAAGCATCCACTATAATATACATCATATGTACAATAATGGCCTCTAGGGCATACATATAACTAACAGCTATAACGGCCACATACGTCCAAACCTCTGATATAAGGTACCATAAATCAACTTGGTATTTTCAGAGTGGTGGACGGATAAATCCAAATAGCATCTGCCCCCAAATTCAGGCAAGACGATCCATCCCAGTTCGTCTCTGTTTTCCGTGGTAAACAGATTCTGGCATGCCCGGTGGGACCTTTTCCTCTTTCCACTCCACACTTCCTGTGTTGTGTTCACAAACAAAATCACGGTTCGCTATGGTTGCCCTTGGATTCGAGGTACTAAGATTTGGTGTCTTCCTCCTGTGTAGAAAAAGAAGAAATATCGATGGCTTCCAACTGCACAACTTGCAACAGCAACTCCCGCTCCTCCCCAACTAGAGGAGTGACTTATAGGCCCAACGCAGCCTTCATTTTCTCAATACCGGTAGGGAAGGTTACGCAAGCTACTACTGGACTATTCTTCGGGATCATGTTCTCATCAGTGGGTGTTGGTGCCTCAGCGCTGTAGGAAGAAGCTCCCAAGAAGTCGGTCTTCGATCGACTTGCAACCACAACGGCCTCTTTCAACGGGTCGTCCAAATCCAGCGTCTCAGTCTTCAACGGGCCGGGCAAGAACCCAAACAGGCCCGCAAAGAGGCTCGTGACACCTAAAGGGGCTACCCCAAAATGGATAGCCCTCCCAACTCCTGCTACGGGCGTAGTTGTCAAAGGTGCTTCCCCTACTAGAAAGTCGTTCTTTGAAAGATTGGTTGTTTCTCCACAAACTCTGCTAAGGACGCCAGTCTTCAACAGGCTAACACCAACAACAGCTCCTCAGCAAAGCCGTGGGCATGAAGAAGCCGTTTCCGAAACTAAGGCGGCCCCGTCTGCAAGACACGCTCGACATCTCCACTGGCGCTGAGTGAGAAGAGCTGGGGGCAACTCCCCCTCTAGACTTACCCTACCCGCTTCAATGGTGGAAATTGACGCTGCTGTTCCAACCGGGAACAACTTTGATCTGCTCAGGAGGGTATGCAAGAACTCTCCAATAGCGGTGCTAAAGAAATCGCCCCCGCCTGCAGAAGCCACAGTGCAGGAAAAGATGGAGCAGCCCCATCAGCGGCTCTCCTCCTAAATTCACAGGGTTTGGCGGAAAGTCCAGAACTCTGTGATCAGCAGAGATTACTCTCGGCGATCGAAAAAATCGATGGCTCGGCAAGAGGAAGACCATCCCTCCACCATACAGCGAGGGGCTTCTTCCACATGGGTGCCTGTTACAAAGGCTCCTTCAATTTTGACCTCCCATAAAAGGGTGAGGCTGGAGAAAATCCCACCGCCGGCGGCAAATTCCAAAGGCGCTGGACCTAAATGCCCCAAGTCTGGGGGCATGATCGTACACACGGTTTACATAGCTTCCGGAAAAGAAGAAAGCCATACTTTCATAGGTCACCGGCCGCAAATTTGTTCGTTGACAAAAGCTCAGGAGCAACAACAAAAACTCTAGGAGATGCTGACCAAAATGACAGCACTTACCAAGCAGAAATAAAATCCGGATCCAATAGCTGAACAACACCAAGAGCAGGAGACCGATTCAGAGTTCCTGTGAAGGGTGCTTGAAACAAAGGACAAGAAAGCCGCAGAGCAGGCTGCTAACATAAAGCAGATGGCTCTCTTGTTCCAGGACATGGTTGGAATGATGATCCAGCCAGAACCCCCAGCCGAAAATTCACCGATAACCATAGAGGATGATAGAGGGGAAACATCAAACCCTCTTCCAGTCCTATCAGTGGCCAAGGAGGAAATGATCTCCAAGGCTGCTCTTGATGATTACATCGCTCAACAAATATGAGCTCATCAAGCAAATGAAGCGGCCGACCAAACTGTCAGAACTGGACGACCGTATCCAGGCTGGTATGAACAAATCAAGTACCCGCTAGAATATACGATCCCCAAGTTCTATATGTACAAGGGGACATGCAACCCACACCAGCACGTCACGCAGTTCAGAGCTCTGTACGGCAACACTGGAGGCGACGACAAACTGTTGTTTCGCCAGTTCATTGGTAGCCTGTCGGAAACAACCTTTAAATGGTACTTAGAGCTCCTAAATGACTTCGTAAAGACATTCACAGAGATGGGGCTGCTGTTCACACAGCGGTTCGCCAGCGCAAGCGAGCGCACCCCGATCATGACTTTAATCAATGCCAGGGTAAAGCCGGGAGAAACCTGGGTCTAATATGCGACCCGGTGGCGGAACCTGTGGTTAAAGTGCGAATAACGCATCGAAGAATCTCCCTCCATGGGCATGTTCATCAGGACTCTAGATCCGCAAACGACTGTGTTCCAGTTCATGACGTTCTTCAAACCAACTACCTTTCAGGCTCTGATAGATAAACTGGCCCAAATAGACCAAATGGACCACGGGCCTTCCTCCTCAAGTAAGGACCCTCGAAATGCCAAGGGTAAAGGGAAAGCGGCCTTTGTCGCCAATACTCAACAACAAACGAGCGACTCAAAACCGGCGGTTCGCCAAAATAATGCACGTCCACGCCTATGTCTGGAAGAAAGGCTAGGATGCTCTTACTCGTTTTCCTGTGATAAGATGAAGAGACTATTTAAGTTGGTAATGCATAACAACTCATCACATTTCCAGACCCACGGCGTCCACAGCAACCTAACGACGTCAACAACCCCAACTACTGCTCCTATCACAGAATGGTGAACCAACCGATTGAGGATTGCTACGTCTTCAAGAACTGGGTCGAGGACCAATATCAATAAGGGAAGTTCGCGTTATCTGAGAACTGGAGGGTGAACCCACCACAGAAGCACACTCCCAAAAAAGTGAATGCACCGGGGACATCATGCTCGCTCATGGAAGAAGCTCCATGGGAAGTCGTTCTTTCAACTAAAACCGAAAGAATGCTGAAAGATCTACATGCATGTACGGCAGTCAGGTGGAAAAGCCTGCTTGAACCCGAAATTATCGAAGGGATGCTGAAACCGCGTCCCGTACCGAAAGTTGTTGACAAAGGGCAAAATCCCCAAGTCATGCCTTCAAAGTCTTCGAAGAAAAAGAAGAAGACCAAGAAGCCCGTGCAGCCTGCCGAGTATGACGACAAGCGCACAAACCTACAAAAGTACATCGACGCGTTTGAGGAGTACAACCAGAAGGCGCGGACACCGGTCACCCTCGAAGAGTTCCTCAAGCATATTCTTGAGGACGAAGATAGTAACAACGATGAGGAAAACGACTCATTAGAAGAAACCGAAGACTATGTAGCAAGTTGCCACATGGTCTTCCATTTATAATTAAATGGCGAAGAAGCTCCCTCAGCGTCAGAAAACAGCGCAGAAGAACTGGGGGCAGGATCGGCGCTAAAATCCTTGGAATTGCCAGAAGACGCGATCGATAGGCTGTTAAACGAAGCCTTTCGAAAAAGCAAAGCTGACCGAGAACGCGAAACAGCCATATATGAAAAGGCTAAGCGTCAGCGTCAGGGTGAAGAAGCCGCGGTAAAGATGAGGCGTAAAGTACTCCAACCAAATCGAAGCACACCTGCCACAAATAAGAGCAGGATCAAGGCAGAGAAGCGGTTCGGCAAAGCCTTGTCCATGGGAATGAAGCTGCCACCTCCCGTAAGAAACACTCCCGGGGTCATATGCCTCAACGGAGATGATTCACATCCAAACTACTGCCTATATCATCGGAGGGTTACCCACCCTACCGAAGAATGCAGTACATTTAAGAAGTGGTGGCAATGATATGTTGCCCATTAAAAACACTTCAAGAGGATGAAGCGCGAAGCTCATCGACAGCAAAAGAGTGTGACAAACGCGCATAAAGAAACGACTGGCGACTGGAAACTGTCATATGGTTGATACCAGTTCGGAAAGGGAAAAACCCCAAGTTCATACCTTCGGGAGCAATTCTGAGGACGAAATACCCCACGTCCCTCTCTTTAAAGACTACATCTCAGAAAAAGAAGAGGAGGAGAAGAACTGCGAGAATATTCAGCTGCGGAGCCGCACGATGCCTGAAAAGAACTTCGGACCTACAAACAAGGGTTTGAGCAGAAAAGACAAAGGGAAAGAAAAAATCCCTGAGGAAATTCCCTTGACGGTGGAGTTGTCAAAGAGCTCGCAGCCAGGGAACCGCCTGGAAAAACAAGGTGGATTACAACGTCCTGGCACAACTAAGGAAAATGCCCTCATAACTAAGCATATTGGATCCTCTCCTCCTGTCCAAAGAGGCACGAGATTCTCTGATCAAGGCATTACAAGAGCCCGATCAGTTCCAAGCTTTCCTCGCAGAAGAGAAGATGAAGGACGAGCTGACAGAGGTTCACAGCTGATATTACATTCAGCGATGAAAATCTCCTCCTCTGGAAGTGCGAGCATAATCGCCCATTATACGTTCCCGGGTACTGCCACGATATCAAGATAGAGAAAATCCTTGTCAACAACGGATCCTCCGTCAACCTTCTCAATATGAAAGTGCTGAAGGAGATTTGCATGAACGTTCAGCACTTGGCCCGAGACAAAATTACTACCTTCGGGTTCAACTCACAGTCATAACGGACTCTTGGGTCCATAATACTGACATTACGCTTCGGGTTGCTCGTCACTGACATTAAATTTCACGTCATTGATGCCAAGACGTGCTACAACGCTTTGCTCGGCAATCCCTGGTTGTATGAGTACAACGTCATCCCTTCTACACAACATTAGTGTATGAAGTATTTCAAAGACGGCTTAGAATACACTGTCACGGGAGACCTAAATCCGTTCTCCGTAAACGAGGTTCGGAAATATGAAGACGCAAAGTACTTCCTACCAGACTTCGAAGACACGGAAAGATGTCATAAACCGGAGGACAAACAGAAGTCCGTCACTACCATCCTGATCTTTAGGAGCGATACCGAGGAAGATGAAGAAATAGTCTACTCGGGGTAACCCCAAGACAACAAGCCCGGACCATCTACTCCCATTTTGGTCTTTGGCAGAGACTCTGAGGATGGGGCCAACGCAGTGTTCTCCATCCGCCCGCCAGTGCAAACCTTCGACGAAGCAGATCAGAGCCTGCAAATCACAATGGTTCCACCTCGTCTTTACAAGGAACTTGATGCGCTCGATACATACAGCTGTTGGGGTCAAAAATTACACCTCGGTTGACTAAGTCAAAATCAAAGTCAACCCCAAATAAGCGGGTCCAAGCCCAGATCAAGTCGGCCCATGCCCAAGTCGAGCCCCGCGGCCAGCATCCCTCATTCCAAAATGAAATCATGTAATAAATAATTTTGATATAATTTTTTATGCATGAATATTAGAAAAATGGGCATAAAGCCAAATTTTTGTAAAGCCCATGGCTCATATGCAAAACAAATGAGCACATGAGGCATGGGATGGGCAAAATGCCATTTTGTAAAGCCCAATGGGCTATATGTAAATTTGTAAGCCTATAAAAGACAACATGATAATGAGAACAATAATTCATTCTCCCCAAAAATTAGGGTTTGTGCCTCCTTCTCCTTCCTCAAGGTTCTAAAACCATCTTCTCCTTTTTGAATTAAATCAAGAGTTTAACTTTTCCTTTTTCAAAAATAAATAGTTTTTCACCATAAAACCTTTGAAGGGGAGTTCGGATCTGCCATCAAATCCCTAAAAAGGGAGATTTTAAGTCTCACTTCCCCTTTTTCTCCCAAGATCCAGCCAACGGAGAGGAAGAAGAAGGATACCCATCTCCAAAAATCCCATTCCAGGAGGATCCGAGGCTCAAAAGAAGATCCAAAGTTTTCTAGGAGTTTAACTCCATTCAAGAACTGTTGGAGTTTAACTCCATAAATCAACCCCTTTTTTAGGAGTTCAACTCCAAAGCCCCGTTGGGAGTTCAACTCCAAAGCCCCGTTGGGAGTTCAACTCCTAACCCACGGGCTAAGCCCCTTTTCCCGTTGGTGTTTCCGGCGGTCGCGTACCGCGTACGTGATCCACGGGTGCCCAGCGGTCGCGTGCAGGGTACGTGACCCGCGGGCGCTAAGCGCCCATGTGCGCTTCACGCAACCTGCGGGCGCCCAGCGCCTAGTAGTCGTGTGCTGCGCGCGTGACCCGCAGACGCCCAGCGCCCGCGTGCTGCGAGCGTGACCCGCGGGCGCTCAGGTGTATGACCCACGGGCGCCCGGCGCCCACATGCCTGGCACACATCTTTAAGACGCTCCTCACCCTTCATTTTTCGTGCACTCCACACCAGAAACACGTCCCCCGTTAGGAAATTTTTTCTAACGGTGCTTGCACATGAGGATTAATTTCAGCCTTAATAGTTAAGCGTAATGCCTATAATCTTTGTTCCAAGTCGTATCACGTGTGGGCACGTGATGATCTATTAGGGGAATTTTTCCCATCGCCTTTTTTCTCTTTTTTTTATAAGGGAACAAATGCCCCCACAGCGTTGTTCTCACTTGACTTGCACGTGAGTGCAACGCTGTCACCCTTATAACCGTTGGATCTGCCTGGGGAACGGGGAGATGAACCGCTCTCGTCACGTCTTATAAATGTAAGGGGTCCTGTCTTTGGGAAGCCTTTGTTCCTTCATCTTCTTCCTTCCTTGTCTTCTTTGAGAATTTAATTATCTTCTTCAGAGCTTAGTTCTCTGTCCATTGAAATTTCAGAGTTAAACTCTGTCAAAAAAAGAAACCTTTTTTAGGTAAAGATCTTGAACAACAAAGAAACCCTTTCCTTAAATTTTTTTCTGGATTTTAAATACACCATAAGAGCTTTGCTCTCTTCCGAAACCCATCTCTTATAGATCCAAAGACGTTGTCTTTGAGTAGTAAACCTCAATGTCTTGGGCATTTCTCCTCTGATCTCTGAGGTTCCATGGCATTTTAATTCTGTCTTTCGTTTTCCCCTCATGGGGTTTCTGGAATTTAATTCCACCGCTTAAAAGGAATTTAATTCCTCACCAAAGAGCTTAGCTCTGAAGATCAAGAAGGCCCTTTGGGAATTTCATTCCCTGGTGTTCTTGAGAATATTTTCATAGAGTTTTTTCCTTATTTGCATAAATTTAAATTTGTTGGGTGTTTTAAGAGAACTTGTTTTCTCTGTGAGGATGCCAAGAGTTTTTTAAACTCGCATGTCTGTTTAATGAGAATCTTTTTTGATTCTTACAATAATTGTCCTGTCTCATCATTGGTGAGCCGCCATATTGATTTTGTGGGGTCCATTAGTTTTGCAATCAGTGGTCCCATGGAACCAACTTTCTATCGTTTCCCTCTGTTGTTATATATATATATATATATATATATATATATATAGGTTTCGTTAAAGCTTTTCTTTCCCTTATTTCAGGAACAATGGCTTCTCTTCCCTACTTTCCTTTTACTCGCTCAAACGCTGCTATTCTGCAATCGCAGTCGGATAAGGAGGCTATGGCGATGATCAGGGCCCATGACAGGGACTGTACTAGTTTGCTTTTATGGGGAGTCTGGTATAGTCACATCATCCGGAGCCCCCGCAGCTTTACTTGCGAGGTGCCAACAGAGCCTCTTCGCCCCATACCGCTTATGGAGCACCCGCAGACTGCTTATACGGTGGAGGCGGCTAATTGGACTCCTACAGGCCGGCTTGAACCGTCAACAACCAGGATACCCAACCAGCCCCTGCCGGCCATAGATATCTTGGGGCGCCGTATCTGTCAAGGTGAAGCCCAACCCTGGGGGCAAGTCTATAAAGTTGGACTTACCCCACGCCACCCAGTAGGCTATCTTCTCTGGGCTCAGTATGTTCTTTCCACCCATCGTGCACGATTGCAGAAGGTGGGTCTATATCAAGCGGTGTACGCATCTCTTTTCCATTACCAGGCCCCTCACGTCTGGTGGGTTAAAGATTTTCTGAACCAATGGAATCTTCCTACCAACACCTTCTTACTAGGGGATCGTGATGTCTCTATTTCATTGGAAGAGTTTCGCGAGATCTTTGGACTGCCGATCAGGGGAGAGCATTATGAAGAATTGCTGCCTCCCGACGAGTACGTGTTTGCGACCATGCCAGCCATGCTTGACGGCTTGACGACCGAAACCGCCGTCCGCCATAAGTACCCCAGTTTAATCAAGGCTCTGGGTATTTTTGAGAAGCCGTTCATGAATTCCGAGGGGCAGGGCGTCACCTTTGAGAGCTTCATCGCCTGCTTCATCCGTAAAGACGCTTTATCCAAAGAGGCTCCGAAGTTTGCAAACATTCACGAACCTTTCGGGTTTGGGTTGAATAAACTACCGGCCAAAGTGGAAGACTTGCTGCAGTTTTATATTTCGATTTCGTCGACCGTGTCCTTCAATGCGATTGCGGTCCCTGGCATGGACGAAGAGACCTTCTTTGTTGGCTTCATCAGCCTTTGGCTCGGTTGGTTCTCCATTCCAACGCATCGATGCTTCATGAGAGCTTCTGTCTTCTACCCCGCTCATCGCATAGCTAAAGGGGCACGATTGGCTGTTGGTATTGCGAGACTATCGCACCTATACCATGGATTAAGCGTTGTGGCCAATACTTCGACTCTAGGTGCGGATGTCGTGAATTTCTCCCTCCGCTACTTCACGTCGTGGATCTAGATGCATGTACTGGGAGCATTTGCAGCACATCGGCGGCCAGACTTCTATGACTTCTATACCTTCCCATGGGTTATGAAGTTGGTGGATGCTTCTGCCCCCAATCCGACTCAGTTGGGGGCCCTCCATGTGTTGCTCAACCCATATGCGAACGAGGGCGGGATGGTATTTAGTTACCGAGTCCTCTCTGCTCCTGCGGGGCCCATTCAACAGCTTTTTGATTTATCAACAGGGGGAGCGCCATCTTTAAAGCCTAAAGAGATTATGCACTTATACTTGATTAGGCCGGGATACTTGGTATTCCGTCAGAATAACACAGCCCTTTTTATGCGGTACAATCTGCACCGTTTTGCCCAGCAATTCGGTAATAACCAAGGTGTCCCTTTCGAGGCGTTCTTAGTTGAGCCCGCTCAGTCTCTGGAAGTCACTCGTGAAGTCTTCCATCATTTTATGCGGCTGAACACCGGCTCCCATTTCATGATCCCTGAATCTGACTACCTTCCAAGGTGTGTGGGGTCTTTTATGGGTTGGTATCGTCATCGAGTCGGTTCTGTCATTGCCGAGGAGAAGCGGGTACTCTTCAAATGCAGAGCTTCATCTCCGACCCAAGCCACCGGCGTTCCTTTGCGGCCGCGAACAGTGGTTCGCTCTCCATTGAAGTATAGTGGCGTGGTTCTTATCCCGAAGGCTGCAGAAACAGAATCGACTCCTCGCACAGCTGGGATGCCAGTGCGCACTGGAGCTCAAGAAAAGGCCTCCAATGAAGTTCCGGTGGCAGTGTCATCAGCGGCGGCGTCATCAATGATGGTGTCATCCGCGGTGGTATCGCCAAAGGGGTATACCGGAAGCGAGGTTGGTCAACGTCGCGCCATAGCAGTGAGGGGAAGGAAGCATTCTTCGGTCAGTGCTAGCATAATCTCTAAGAGGAGGAAGAGACCGGTCGCCGGCTTACTGGACACCTTGCTTGAGTCTAAGCCGTTCATTCAGGACGAGCCGATAGCTATGGAGGAGTTGGACGACGGTCTTATTTACCCTAGCTCGTCCGCCGAGGAAGTCGCACAATTGGCTGAGGGTTTAAGGCGCTCACAGGATGAGACCGAGAACGTGTGCATCCCGAAAAAGCGCTACCTTCCGGTTATCTTCTATGATGTTGATCCATCGTTACGGTGGGTACACATGGGTCCTTTGTTGATGGAAGAAGAACGGGCCTTCAAACAGCCCATAACGATTGCTTCCGAAGACGAACTTGCCTTACAGACCAGCAGTCATTCGTCTGCACTTGAACCCCGACGAGCGCACTTAGCAAGGAAGGAAAAACGTCTGGAGAAAGCCATACTTCAAGCTCCTTGGCGCATTGGTATGTGTCTTTCTCATGTCCTTCTTCTAGCGAATATTTTGTATTATTTTTATGTTTTCTCATTTTCGTGAAAACTTTGCAGGGACTTCGGCGGCGAAAGAGGATTTGAGTTTGGATCGGGTTGTGACTGTGAACTCTACAAATGTCTCTCATGACGCATCGACAGGTGCAGAGGAGATCATTACAGCCGCTATTCCTGTTGTGGAGCTTCCGGTGGTAGCTTCTGTTCCTTCGGTATCTGTTCCTCCAGCAGAGGTGACCATATCGGTTACGGACCCTATGGACATCTCTAGTGACGCACCAAAGGGTGTAGAAGAGATTGTCGAAACCGTCAGTCCTATCTTGGAGCTCCCGGCGGTGACATTCGTCCCTTTAGCACCTGAACTTTCCGCAAAGGTGAGCTTACCAGCCATAGATCTGGTGGGTCTTTCTGGTGGCATCCTGGAGATCGTAGAAAGGATCACTGAGACCGCTGTTGCCTCCTCAGAGCCTGCAGTGGCGGCTGTTGTTTCCAAATTGGAAGCTGTCATGCCAGCAAATATCTCCAGTGATGCACCTAAGGGTGTAAAGAAGGCTGCTGAAGCTGTTATCCCTTGTAAGTCGATGTCGCGCACCCCATGTGTTCGCGGGAAGGCAGAATTAGCAAAAAATGATTTTTACGGGCTTCGCAACACCGACTTGAAGCAAGGATCGAACATAAAACCCTAGCTAGCAAACTATATGAGGTTTAACTTCTCAGATGAATGTTATACCTCGTAGTATCGTGTCCTTCTTGTCTTCTTGCTGTCCTCCTTCACCTCGTGAACTCTTTGGAGTGGAAATGGATAGCGCATCCTCGTCGTCTTCTCGAAGTCGAAGAAGATCCACTCGAGAGTTCCAACCTTGAGCTTAACCTCCAAGTTGAGGCAACTAGGCCACTTGGTGTGCTAAACTAAGTAGCCTAGAATGAGTAGAGAGTGATTTTGGATAGCTAAGTCTCACTAACCCTTGATTTTCAACACATGAGACACTAGGGTTTTGAGAGGAAGAAGGAGAGAGTGAACTTGAGGAAAGAGAAATGGCTTTTGATAATGATAATAGAAAAATAGGATGGCTAACTTGACATGACTACAAGCATGGAAAGAAAATATCTCACCCAAAAATATCTCGTGCCACAAAAATATCTCATAAGAAATATCTAAGTCAAAGGGTCAAACCAAGTCAAGCGGTCAAACCAAGTCAAGTAGTCAAAACAAGTAGCCATGCCACAATTTTCATTTACAAAAAATAATAAATACTTTCCTCCACCTCATAATTGTTTTAATCAAGTCAATGGTCAAAACCCTAATGAGGTGTCTCTTTCTATACCCCTCTCATCCGTATATACATACCCACATCCGTGTTTCGAGAAACACGAATACAATGAGACGAAACTAATCCAACAATCAAATATTAGAATCCGGCTTAAACCAAAGCCCACTAGTATTGTCCGCTCGAACATCACATGCGCACAAGTACACGTATGTGATTGAACCCTGTCGTAAAACCATACGACCTCTACATCATTTCGCCCGAAGCAGGGAAACCCTCTGTGTGGGACTCTAAAGACTCGAAAGCACGCTAGCAGTGGATTTAACTACAAGCACGTCAGCGGTACTAGCTGCACGTAACGTCTACCCAGGTATCTATCGATAAGAAGGCCGACGAGCAAACTCATCTGAACTCCTACTGAGCTTGTCTGTGGCAATCTCCATACAGTCTGGTCTGTTCGTCTAAATTATCGCATATCGGGCCTAGGGGGGTGGTAAACGTCAGACCCCTAATAAAGCAATAAGTCGTTTCGGAGTACAACCCAAAACACCATGAGAAACTACTGGAGTACCTACCAGTAAATCTCGCTTGTCCTGGCTAGGGACTTTGTGTAATGGCTTTCCGAACACAGCGCGACATCAACCCCCAATACCGGGAGAGACGAATCCTATATAACCGCCACTGCCTCCAAGTGCTTCGGGATCGCACCCAACTACTACCTGTTTGCACGACTCAATAGAGCCGTAGTAGGGTAGCAATCTAAGAACAGTGGAAACACACTTAAGGTGAAGTAGCAGTGTCAAGTCAACGGACTAAGCCGTACTCATGTCACCTGGGAACTGTTACCTGACGATAGGTATAGTACCAACCAGCAGTACCCTACGAGTCTGTCCAGTGTAACTCATAACCCAATGAGCACATGCATACTATCTCCAGTACGACGTACTGATGGCTGTAGGACATAACATCTCCCCTGTTGGGATGAGAAGCATATACACTAGTCTACTCTGGAGTATCGATGCCCCATCTCGATAATCCTACGACTAGGGACCTGTATAAGGATGTGCTTATAGACTACCCAGCCCCCATTAGTGTGACTGCCATCACAACGCTGGTAGTCAAGCAAAGATCTTAAGGGCTCTATCAATATGTATTAGCGATACGTTAAAGGAAACGTATACACATATTAAGATAGATACAAACCAAGTAGCATACTACTATATTGAGCAAGACTGTTATAAATCCTTGTATATATCCCAAGCTTCCAAAATGTAACATACAAACTAGTACTATACAATAATGGCCACCATCCTTCTTTTCCAGCACTCTTCGTAGGAACTCGGTGTCGGTCTCTTATTCCTAACGCTGTTCAGACGATGCTTCTGGGCTTTCTTTTTGCCCAGTGAGTGCTGACATCCTCATTAGCATTTCTTGGAGCTTCTGCTGCTGTTCCTGAGCTTTTGTCACCGATCGTGTGAGTGGTCGATGACCCGTGGAAGTACGACTTCCTCTTTCCCGAAAGCCATGTACACCGTGTGTACTACCATGCCCCCAGACTTGGTGAGTTTGGGTCCACTGCCTTGGATATTTGCCGCCGGTGGTGGGAGATTCTCAGACCTTCTCTTTTTGTGGGAGGCCGAAGTTGAGAGGACCGTTTCAGCAGGCACCTATGTGGATGAGGCCTTCCGTTGTATGGCGAAGGGGTGGTTCTCCTCTTGCCGAGCCTTCTCCTTCTTCATCCGGCGAGAGTAATCTTTGCGATTACAGAGTCTTGGAGTTTCCGCCAGATTTTGTGGATCTTGGAGGACAATTGCTGAGGAGGCTGTTCCGGTTTTTCCTGCGCTGTGTTTTCAACAAGTGGAGGAGACTTCTTCAATACAGCGGTTGGAGAGTTCTTGCGCACCTTCCTGAGCAGCTCGAAGCTATACCCAGTTGGAACAACAACATCAATTTTCATCATTGGAGCTGGTGGGGTAAGTCCAGAGGGGGAACTGCCCCTGGCCTTCCTTACTCGGCGCCAGTGGCGACGTCGAGTATGTCGTGCAGATGAAACCACCTCTGTTGTGGAAGCGACTTCATTATGCCTCCTGCTTTGATTAGAGGCCGCTGTCGGTGTCAGCCTGTCGAAGATTGACGTCCGCTGAGAGGGAACAATCAATCTGTCAAAGGCAGACTTTCTGGCAGGAGAAGCATTTTTAACGACCTCGCCTGCAGCAGGAGTTAGAATGGCTAATCTTGCGAAAACCGATCCTCTAGCAGGAGAAGACCCCTTGATGACTTCATCTGTCGGAACAGGAATGGCTATCCGCTTCGGGATAACCCCTTTAGGTATTGCGAGCCTCTTTGTGGGCCCGCTGGAGCTGTATGTCACGTCCTGCTTCCTAGAGTGCGCTAAGATAGGCACGTGACAGAGCCAACCATGCTACCTGTGGATAGGAAATATCCCTCCACAGTCACATTATGGCTGTACAGATATCAAGAACAGTAATAAACTATCTAACACATATCCATAAGCCAGAATAAACGAGTCATGAAATAAAATAATGCGGAAGCAAAAGATCCAAGTACAATAATAAACTGGAATGTACGTCCCATAATGCGGGCTCACATCAGGAATGAAAATACTGAAAGGAAACTAAACTAAACTAATAACAGGTCCTCACTGCTCGGCCTGTTGATCAAAATACTCCTGGACAGCCTGCGATAAGGATAAGGGATCTGGGCCATGCAAAACCCAGACGTCAGTGCGTCACAATATCAATAATTCTAAGCAAGCAGGATGTGATGAAATATGCAGGCATGAAGTATGAACAGTAACAAGTCATAAGTAAACCGTAACATGAATATAGATCAGTGAACAGGATATAAACAGGTGAAGTGCAGTGAGTAGTCTAAACTGTGCTATAGGGTTATCTACTCTAAAGTTATTCGAAATCAATTAATGCAATCCTCATCGTAACCCATCGGTCTATGCCCTGTTCAAGCCCACGGGACCACAGTAACAAAATATGATAGACTGTGAGTCTATGTCCCGTTCAACCCCACGGGACCACGGTAACAAGATGTAATAGCCCTTTGAGTTACATTCGGATACATTCTTGATTTCCTCATACCCCCAAGGTTATGTGTGTAAGTCAGGTATTGATAACTCTGGAGCTAATACCAACACAGGATCAAGCAGGTACAGGTTTGTCTGTAGAGACAACAGGAAATGTCCGTAGGGACAACAGGTCAAGATTGTCGGTATTAGTAACAAGATCGGGTAACATGTCAAGCTGTGGTACATCAGGTCATGTCAGGTGGTGTACATGTATCAAGTCATGTCAAGTAGTGCATAGGTATCAAGTCATGTTAGTAGTAGTGTATCAGGTCATGTCAGGTAGTGCACAAGTATCAAGTGGGTGCTCATAATTAAACTGTAATAGGTATGGGTACACAAAATCAAGTATGGAATACTAATATAACAATAAAATGAAATAATGTGATATGGTATGCAAATAGATATAAAATCAAGGATATGGATGCACGATTATCGATCAGTGTTACATTTATAGTTCCAATACTAATTAGGATGCACTATATTAATCATGGGGTGTTAATATCATAGTATTATGTATTAATGTGATCTATAGATGCAGTTATATATATTTTAAATGAGATGGATGCAAACGGGTATCCAAAAACAGTAAAACTGTAAAATGGTAATGTGGGATGTACAAATAAGCAATATGTGATGTAAATATTCCATTGGGTACAGTATTTTGAAATATAGTATGTAACAAGATAGGTTTGCATGTGCTAGATGTAAAGTAACACGTACGGATGCAGACGGATGTCGAAAAACTGTAAAAGTAAACATGGGGTGCATAATCTGAAATACCAGTATTATATTTATTAAAATAGATGTATATAAAGTAAATTAGCATGTAGCAAGATAAACTTGCTTAGACGGATTAAGAAACGGATATGTACGGTACGTCCGATGTCGGCAAAATGTCGCGACGCATGCATGGCACACGGAATGGGTCCAAGTAACGCACGAGGGTGATCACGTGGGTAAGGTACGCTATCTGAATCGTCGGCGTCGATCCCGGCTCCAGCGAACTACGAAATATAGGATTAAAGAATTTAAAGAAAAGAAAAGAAAATAAAGAAAGAGGAAGAAGAAGAAGAGAGGAAGGGTTTGCTTACTGTGGTTGTGGTGTGCTGTGGATTCAGGGAGATGAGATGGTGTCGAGGGAATGATCGGAGCTCCGGCGATCTAGGGTTTGGTGTTAGGGTTCGGTTAGGGTTTTGTTCGTTGGGTTTCTTGGTGCAGGGGTGTGCAAGGATAATGGTGAGGGAGAATGCAGAGGAGAGGGAGAGGAGGAGAGGAAGGAGATGGCGATGATTGGTGGAGGTGATCGGCGGAGAGGTGAGGTGGTGCAGGGTTTGAGGGTGAGGTGCTCGGGAAAGGAGAGAGAATAAGAAGGAGATGGTGCGGAGGAGGAAGAGGAGGCTCTGTTGAGGGAGATGGAGTGATGAGAGGATGAAGTTTAGGGTTAGGGTTTGAGGAACAGAGGAGTGGGGATCATGGGTTAATGGAGGAGCACGCTGGGTTTTAAATAGAAGAGAGAGGGAGAGAACGAAGGATCTCGTGAAGGGAGGTGACCACATCAGAGGGAGGTGACACGATCTGAGATTACCGCGAGAGGAGAGAGAGTGAGAAGCGAGAGGAGAAAGATAGAGAGAGAGCGAGAGGAGAGAGAGAGGAGGAGAAAGAAATTTGGAGTGTAGCGGGGGGAGAGAAAGAGAGAAGTGAGAGAAGAGTTTGCGTGGGTGAGAGAGAGAGAGCTGAGTGCGCTGGTGAGAGAGAGAAGAGAGAGAAGAGTTAGTTATAAGAAGTTAGGATATAATTTAAAAAAATATTTAGTTAGTTTTAATTAAATTTGAACTGTTAAACAAAAATTTAAATATTAAATAATTTGAATTTTGGCGGGATACAAAAATATTCCAAAACACGCCCGGGTCGGGTCTAAAAATTTAGTTTTAAAATATGAAAAATATATGCGATGACCAAATTTAAAAATGAATGCTCGGGTAAAGAAAATGCATACCCCCAAGAACAGATGCACGTACGTGCGCGTAGCCATCCAAAAAAGTCCGTTTCACTGAACGGGACAGGAACAAGATGCGTGGATGCTACCACAGGGTTAGGGGTATCATGCAGGCCATGCAATGTATTATAAAATATTTTACGTGACTTAAAATATTATACGGTAAAAGATGCAATGCCAGATAAAAAAACCAGTATGCAGTATTCATGAAAGTGCACATGTCTATGTAACAAGTCAAGATAATTCATAACTATGAACCAAACAAGTTTCAAGTAAGCGGGTCGGGTCGAATGCAATGTAAAATGTAATATACCAATCGTAGCCAAAACACGATAAATCAAGAAAACACCAAAATAAGCAAATACGATAACTGGAACTGGTATAAATGAACTAGTGGTGTTACACTGTGGATCAGCCTGTTAAAGACTGAGGCATTGGAATTGGACGACCCGTTGAGAGGGGCCGTGGTAGTTGCAAGCCGATCGAAGACCGACTTCTTTGGAGCCTCTTGTGATGGTATTGAAGCATTGAAGCCCATTGGCGGGAGCATGGTCCCGAAGAACAATCCAGTGGTAGCCTGAGTCACCTGCTCCACTGGCATTGCAAAGATGGAGGCCGCTTGGGGCCCGTAAGTCACTTCTCCGGCGGGGACAGAATGGGAGTTGCTGTTGCAGTTGGTGCAGCTGGAGGCCATCGATATCTACTTTTCTGCATGGAGCAAGACACCAAATCTTAGTACCTAGAATCCAGGGGCAACCATATTAAACCACGATTCGTTCGCGAATTACGATACACGAAGTGTGAAGTGGAAAGAGGAAAAGGTCCCACCGGGCGTATCAGAATCTGTTCACCGCCGAAAACCGGGAAGACAAACGTCTTGCCTGAATTTGGGGGCAGATGCTATTTGGGTTTATCCGTCCACCCCTCCGAAGATGCCAAGTTGATTTATGGCACCATGTATCGGAGGTTTGGACAGATGCGACCGTTGTAGTAGACTTCGTCAGATTCTCCCTCGTTGTGAGGGGTTTTTGATTGTGGGGCCACTCTTCCCAACAGGCGCAAGCCCTGCAGTTAATTACGTTACCACGTAGCGATGACCACTTTCTCCTGCACCAGAAGATCACTTCGTGTCATATATGTTTGTTTTATTTTTGATTTCCCGTGGATTGTATACGGAGACTAATTTATGTTGTCGCCCGTAGGGCGAGGATTAGTCCAAATCCGTATATTCTTAGATTTGGTTTTAGTTTGATTTAAGGATCGTTAATCTTATTTGAGATTAAGATCAACTTAAATATTTGTTAAGGATACGTTAGTCCGATATTGGACTAAGATCTACTTAATGGGGGTTTAGGATCATTTTTGATCCAACAAAAGAGCATTTGGGCTCTATTGCTTTAGTTTAAGAATATTTCAGTCCATTGTTAGTTTAAGGACGTTTCGGTCTATAGCTAGTTTAAAGACTTTGCAGTCCGTTGGGATGTGCTCATGGATTTGGGAATGTACCAAAGAGCTATTGGTTGTCGGAACCCTCCACCTCTCTAAAGACATTGAAGAATTACAACGACATTGTTCCCGCATGAAAACTGAATAAAAAATACAAAAGCAACGGGAAAAGTCCCCAAAAGGAGCATCACGTGCCCAACGTGATAGGCACTGTGCTTGACAAAGCAAGGCTAAAACTCAGGCTGAAATTGAGCCTTACGTGCAGACACGTGACTTCTATATACAAAGTATATAGGTGCCTTCTTACAACAAACAATTGGCCAGAAAAGTAACGTGATAGCACGTGACGCTCTTTGATATGCTTAACTTCGCGGGGTCATGTGCTACACGTGATGGGCTCCTATGCCTTCTAAACTGATAGAATTAAATTCTAAAACAAAAGGGATCAAAACCCTATTTGGAAAATACTTCCTTAGATCTTTCTAAATAAGAAAGATTGCGCTCTGTAAACCAGAGCGCCGTTGGATTAAAAATCCAATGGTGATTAAAAAATCACCGGTTTACAGAAGAAGATTCTGTATGGGGAAATATTTTCCTAATCTTGTGAGAAATATCTTCTGTAAAACAGAAATCCTTGGATTAAAAATTCAACAGTGAATAAAATTCACCGATTGATCTAAAAGATCATTCTGGTTGATTATAAAATCAATCAAAATCTCTCAATAAGAGATTTTTTGAACAAATTGATTCTTTTCTTTCTCCTATAAATAGGAGCCAAGAGACACAAGAAAAAAGGAGAGAAGAGGAAAAGAGAGAGAGAGAGAGAGACCCCCTCGTAAGCTTAAAAGAAAAGAGAATTTAATTCTCCAGAGAGAAAAAGAGGAAAAAAAACTCTAGCTAAGAGAAGGAACGAAACACAAAGAATATCTCATCTCCTTTTCACCTCCATAAGAGTTTAACTCTTCTAAAAACAACTTAGTTCTTCTTTTGGTTGAGATTTGCAGAAGCAGATCCCCCCACAAGTTGAGAATTTAATTCTCATCGGGGAGATCCTGCCATGCAGATCCAAAACCTAGGGGAAGATCTAAGTTCAGAGAATTTAATTCTCCCAAAAAATATATAGGAATTTAATTCCTCTGTTAAAATAAAGGTTTAAGCCTTCATATAAGAACTCTGTTCTTCCTTATGGTGAAAGATCTGCAGAAGCAGATCTCCTCACAAGTTGAGAATTTAATTCTCATCGAGGAGATTCTGTCATGCAGATCCCAAACATAAGAGAAAAATTAAGTCCTGAGAATTTAATTCTTACAAAATAGTGGGTTTGAAAGTCATAAAACTAAGGATCTCCATACATGTAAAAGGATTGGTATCCAACATGGTAACGGCTGATCACGTGCTCCCACGTGAGCACCCTTGATGAACAAAAGAGGACAACCGAGATTGGCTCACATGATACCACATGACCCTCAAGTAGTGCTTAGCGCTTATAAAGCAAAAAAGGAATAAATCAAAGGCAGTTTCTATTTTTGGGGCGCCTCACATGACCCACGTGAGCGCCTCAAACTTTTAGTGTTTAACCCTACTTCAAGCACTTCACATGGGAGCACGTGAGTACTGAGCATATATTAGTGGTTAACACTATGAAGGGCTAATAATAGCCAAACTCAGAACGAATTTCTCGAGGACCATCAATTGAGCTCCTCATGCTCAGGGTCCCCAGAATCGATCTCAGTCCCAGAGATAGCTAATGAGCTCCCAACAGATGGCATCTAAAATGATGTTTGTCCCATTGCCCCTCACTCGGGACATTGGTTCGAGGGTACATCTCTCCATACCTCTGATACTTGTCGTCGTAATTCTTCAACGTCATCAGAGAGATGGAGGGTCCCAATAACCGATAACTTTTGGCATATCCCCAAACCGCCAAACCAAAACCATACAGACTATGATATCTTTACACCATACAGACTATGATGTCTTTAAACCTCACAGACTATGACGTCTTTAAACTAGACTATGATGTCTTTAAACTATGGACTATGAGGTCCTTAAACTCATGGACTATGATGTCCTTAAACCCAATGGACCGCAATGTCCCTAAACTAAAACGATAGAGTCCAAATACTGTTTCGTTGGATCTAAATGATCCCAAAACCTAGTTGAGTAGATCTTAGTCTAAAATTAGACTAACGTATCCTTAACAAGCATTTAAGTTGATCTTAATCTAAAACAAGGTCAACGATCCTTAAACCAACCCAAACCCAAATCTAAGAAAATACGGTTTTGGACTAATCCATGCCCTACGGGCGACAACATAAATTAGTCTCCGTATACAATCCACGGACAACCAAAAACAAAACAAACACACACACGACATGAAGTGACCTTCTGGAGAAGGAGAAAATTGTTATCGCGATGCGGTAGCATAATTAACTGTAGGGGCTTGCGCCTGCAGGGAAGAGCGTCCCCACAATAAAAAAACCCCTCACAACGAGGTGGAATCTGACGAAGTTTGCTACAACGGCCGAATCCGTCTAAACCTCTGATACATGGTGCCATAAATCAACTTGGCATATTCGGAGAGGTGGACGGATAAAACCAAATAGCATCTGCCCCCAAATTCAGGCAAATCTTTTGTCTTTGCGGTTTTTCGGCGGTGAACAGATTCTGGCACGCCCGGTGGGACCCTTTTTCTCTTTCCACTGCACACTTCGTGTGTCATATTCACGAACAAATCGCGGTTTAATATGATTGCCCCTGGATTTGAGGTACTAGGATTTGGTGTCTTGCTCCCGTGCAGAGAAAATGGCTTCCAACTGCACCAGCTGCAACAGCAACTCTCACTCCGTCCTCGCTGGAGGAGTGACCTATGGGCCCAAGCGGCCTCCATCTTCGCCATGCCAGTGGAACAGGTGACTCAGGCCACCACTGAACTGTTCTTTGGGACCATGATCCCACCGGCAAGCTTCAGCGTCTCAATGCCGTTACAGGAAGCTCCGAAGAAGTCGGTTTTTGATCGGCTCACCATTACCATGGCCCTTCTCAATGGGTCATCCAAGTCCAACGCCTCGGTCTTTAACAGACTAGGCTAAAGCTCAAGTGGGCCCATGAAGAAGCCTGTGATGCCCGAAGGAGTTATCCAGAAGCGGATAGCTATGCCAACTCCAGTAGATGAAATCGTCAAAGCAGCTTCCCCCTTTAAAGGATCGGTCTTCACAAGACTGTCCATTCTAACTCCCGCTTCAGGCGAAATAACTAAAGCTGCTTCCCCTGCCCAAAGGTCAGTCTTCGACAGGTTGGACGTTTCTTCTCAGCGGACGTCAGTCTTTGATAGGCTGGCACCAACAGCACCCCTTCACCAGAACAGGGGGAATGACGAAGCCACCCCCGTAACTGAGCTAATACCGTTTGCAAGACATGCTCGACGTCGCCACTGGCGCCGAGTGAGAAAAGCTGGGGGAAGTTCCCCTTCCGGACTTACCCAACCAGCTCCAACGGTGGAAGTTGATGCTGCTGTTCCAACTGGGAACATCTTTGAGCCGCTCAGGAAGGTGCGCAAGAACTCTCCAACTGCCGTGCTGAAAAGGTCTCCTCCGCCCGCTGAAAACATCATAAAGGCAAAGCCGGAACAGCCCCCTTAGCGGCTGTCCTTTAAAATCCACAGGGTCTGGCGAGGAGTCCAAGACTCTGTGATAGACAAAGACTACTCTCGCCAACAGAAGAAAATGAAAGTTTGGCAAGAGGAGGACCGTCCTGCATTCGTACCACGAAAAATATCGTCTGCGACAACCCCCTCAACTTCGACTACCCATAAAATGAAAAGGCCGGAGAAGATCCCTGTGTCTGCGAAAAATCTCAAGGGTGCTGAGTCCAAACACCCCACGTCTGGGGGCAGGTAGTGCACACCATCTATATGGCTTCCGAGAAAGAGGACAGACGTATCTCCATGGGTCATCGACCACTCACCCGGTCTGTGACAAAGGCTCAGGAGCAACAGCAAAAGCTCCAGGAGATGCTAACGAAGATGGATGCGCTCACTGGGCTGAAAGAAAGCCCGAAGACATTGTCAGAGCAACTCCAGGAACAGGAAACCGACGCCGAGTTCCTCCGAAGAATGCTCAAGAAGAAAGACAAAGAGGCCGCGGAAAAAGAGGCCAACATAAAACAAATGGCGTTCTTGTTCCAAGACATGGTCGGGATGATGATCCAGCCGGATCCTCCAGCCGAAGATCCCCCAATAATTGTTGAGGACGACAGAGGGGAGACATCGAACCCTCTTCCGGCCTTTTCAGCCGCCAAGGAGGAAACAATCTCGAAAGCTGTGCTCGATAATTATGTTGGAGATAGTGCCCTCAGAGTCAATTATTGGATCACAGGCACGTGATTGCAATGATTGAGGGAGGACCTGTCCCGGTAGGACAGTTTTACTCAAGATGATAGTATACTATCTGGTTTATCTTTATCATCGTGTACTGCTTTAGGTGACCTGACAGGTCGCTATTGCACGTTGATAGAGCCCCTAGGATTCTTGCTTGACTGCCAGCAGTATGAGGGCGACCATATACGTGGGAGCTGGTAGTCTATAAGCACATCCTTAAAAAGGTCCCTAGTCGTGGGTGTTTCGAGACAGGGCATCGATACTCCAGAGTAGACTAGTGTATACAGTCGAGACCCCGACGAGGGGCGGTGGCCGGTCTCACAAGCCACTGGTGTCAGTTGGTTCACCTAAGATGTATACAGGTGCTCATTGGGTTATGAGTACACCGGACAGGACTCGCCGAGAACCTGCTAGTTGGTATTATACCTGATGTCAGATAGCAGTTCCCTGGTGACATGTGTACAGGTTAGTTCATCGGCCTGAGATCGTCATTTGTCTCGTGTGAGTTCCCACTGTGCTTTGATTACTACCCTACCACGCTCAAAGGAGACGTGCAAATAGGTTTTAGTTGGGTACAGTCCCGAGCCACATGGAGGCAGTGAGCGGATCTTCAGGGGTTCGTCTCTCCCGGTATTGGGGGTGAGGTTGCGCTGTGTTTAGGAGAGCCATTACACGAAGTCCTTGGCCAAGGCAGGAGATTTACTGGTAGGTATTCCAGTAGTATCTCAGGATGTTCTGGGCTACACTCCGACACGACTTGTACCGCTTTTGGGGGTCTGACTTTTACCAACCCCTAGGCCCGCCATGCGATGCTCAAAGACGAACGGACCGGACTGTACGGATATTGTCACAGACAGGCTCAGTAGGGTGTCAGGACGAGTTCGCTCACCGACGTCCCTTTTGGTCAATAGCTTGTAGCCCATCACGTATGGCTAATACCTCTGACGTGCTAGTGGTTAAATCCACAGCCATAGTATTGACGAGTCTTTAGAGTCCCCCACATTCAGTTGCTCAAGTTTTCGGGCGAAACGCTGTAGAGGCCATATGAAGATATGGCAGGGTTCGATCAGATATGTGCGGCATTGCATGGATCAGGATCGGACGGTTAATACTAGCGGGCTTTGGTTTAAGCCGAATCCTAGTATTGTACAGTGTAGATTTTGTCTCTTTGCATTTGTATTTGGTTGGAATACAAATGCGGGTATGTATATACAGTAGCGGGGTTTTCCTGTAATTTATTACGGGATCAGTTTTCCGAAGTTGCCAGTTTGCTTTCCGTTTCGGCCATTTTCCTTTGTATCTTTCATTGGCCGAAGATTGGTGGAGGAGGGCTTATTTGCATTTGTGCAAATAAGCATTTGTGGAGGGTGTTCTTTGCATTTTGTTGCTTCATGATAGCTCTTGTTTGACCTTGACTTCTTGACTTCATGATGCTTCATGATTGCTTGACTTTTGGAAGTCATGATGGTTGTTTGAGTATTGGTTTTGATTTGTGATCATTTCTTTTCATGATCAAATATGATTCCCTCTTGCATTATTGTGTGGTTCACTCACTCACCTCTTTGATACACACTCTCCTCTCATTCCCTCACAAGGATGGCCGGCCAAGCTCTTAAGGGGGCTGTCCCAATTTTTGTGTGAGGAGAAATACTCTCATTTGGCTTGCAAAATGATATAGTTCATCTCCAAAAGCCCATATCTCTTTTCCTCCACCAAAAGGCAACTTCCTACAACCCCAAATGAGACAGAGCACTACACTATTCTACAGCAAACCTTGGGCACGTCGGCTCACCAACTTCGTACCCGAGTTGCCTCGGTTCAGAGGTGGGAGCCCGCAAAAGAAGCCGGCGACGTGGTGCCCTTCCGGCGACTTGGTGGAGACCGGACATTCCGCGGGAGATCGGGACGACAACGAGAAGACCGGAGGACACGGATCACTCGGTATATCTCTCTACCCCTTCTCTTGTTAGCTAGGACTAGTTTAATGGTACGATCCGGGTTTTTTAGTGCGCGGTGGTGCCGGTTCAAAAAGTTAAAGTAAATCATCGCTTCAGCATTCCGGCGTCGGATTGACGGCCGGGGCGCCGCCGTGCACTTACAGTGGTATCAGAGCCTCGCCATTAATCTAGTCTAGCTTTATCTAATGTGTTTACATTTCCGATCTAACAAAAAAATTCTAAAATCCGTGTTTTTAATAGCATCAGTTTCTGTCGAATTTTTTTTGGCTCCAAATTTTTTTCAGGTAGTTGCAGAATGATGTGCAGGGGAGTATATGCACTCTGTAAAAATTTGGTTGCACGAAACCACTATACCACCGCGGAACCGCGGCCAAACCCATGCTTGGGCCGCGGTTCCGCCGCAATATGTACTGTTCAATGCACCAAAGTTTTACAGAGAGCTCCTGGTTTGAAAATAGGGTTCTTGGGATATTCTTTTTGGGTCCAGATGTTCTGTGAGTGCTACAGTAGTGCTTGGGGCCCACTTGGTAAAATTTGATCGATCGAAAATTTTAAACACATTAGTTCACAGTATTTACATTATATCTGCGACCGTGAATGTCACTTGATCGGTAAATCCTGTCTAACTGCTATAGCCCGGTTGGATGGATTTGCGAACGTGACATTCACGTTGATGTTCTGTATTTTGCTGTGATGTTGCGGATCGGTCGTGGGGGATAGCCTGGATGCAATGGTAGTACAGATTTGGTTTTGTTGTATTATGTACATTTGATATTGCGGGGCGAGCGTCCGACATATGGACTGCCATCACTGTCCGTTTGTATATTATTCTTTTGGAGCACGACCAGGTTGCGGTCGATGTACCCGTTGTATGTATATTTTACTTTCTGTACTAGGATTACCCCAAGGTGGGGTGCACGGATAGCCGGGTTCTAGAGGCCAACGAGCCCACATCTCATGGCATTGAGACAGAGGGGGCTTCACTCTAGAATTGGCGGGCTATTCGCCTCACTCGTAGGGGGTACAGGTTGACCCAGAAGGGGTGCCCAAGTTACCGGATTCCGTGAAGTGCTGGGTGGTCCATTCACGTTGCTGAAGGGGGCTGCCTCGCTTCAGGTTTTGGCGGGTAACTTGCCGCGCCCGTAGGGGTCTAGGATTTCATTTCACAGGCTATCCACACGACCATGGGAACGTCGGGTTTCAGAAGCGGCTCTGTGAAACCCGGGGATCCCAGATATCTGTATTGTTCTGTGATGCTGTACATTTCTGTGATGTTGCATTTTATCACGCCTTGAGCGAAATATTATATATTGATATATATACTAGTAGATGTTCTATATGTTTTGCATCCACGCTAGTCCAGTCCCCGCTCTGTCGTTAGTTAGCTAACCTAACGGGTAATGACGGGACCCAGTGGCGAATGCGGATGGCATATACGTACGTCATTATTTTCGTTCTTTGTTGGTGTGATCAATTGATGGGACTGCGTTGATTCGGATCAATGCAAGTTAAAAACAAACCTAATCTGATGTTGTTGGAACATTTTTCAAAAAACTGTTATTGCAAGGACGTTCATTTTTGTTTTGCACAGTGGTATTCAGTTGGAATATCCTGCTCCTCAGTTGACGAGGCAAGGGCCGAGATCCTTTCACCGGGAGTGACCCCTTGGATAAAAGTTTGCGTCAGAGCAATAATTTCACTATAGCCGATTACTTTTTCTTTGCATCGTGGTATTCAGTTGGAATATCCTGCACCTCATTCTATGGGGAAAGAGCCGAGATCCCTTCACCGAGAGTGACCTCTTTAGCAAAGGTTTTCGTCACTATATTTTTAAAAGCTATCCGGTTCCTTCAACGATATCAAGTTCATTACGTTAAAGGTTTTCGCCAGAAACCATTCGTAGCCCTCCGTCGTTTCACATGGATAGTCAATCAGTATTCAAGCTATGTTTGTTGGCCAAAGTCAAGGCATAGTGATTGGTAGCTGTTGGGTATTCATGTGCAGCATAGATAGATGCGTTGGTTTGGGGCAGTCGTATAGCCATGTTGGCCAAAGTCAAGGGCTTGTGCGGGTGGGCTCAAATTAACCTGGAGAATGACGGGTAGAACTTGACATGTGACTTATGATTTGTTGGCCAAAGTCAAGGTCATAAGAGCATGGGGCAAAAAAATCACATCGGGAGTTTCAAAAGAAACTGAAACTTGCCAGATATGCGCATACCTTCTGGAGTATGATAGCGTGAGCAGATTCCGTCACGTTATCATGCGATGATAGTTGGATCCCGATTCCCACTGATGAGTTGGTTTACTCCTCGGGTGATCCCGACTAATTCTTCTTTCAGGTTTGGAGGAGAATTTGACGGTACAGTGGGAAGTTTCTAGATTAGATAAATTGGTAACCATTCTGATCTAGGTTAGAGTGCACGCTGAGTGTTTCTTTTCTCTCTCTCTTTGGCAGCGACCATTGACCCGACCCTAGACTATGACTCAGAGACCAAAATTAACCGAATCTTCTTTAACACTGGCTTTTGGATTGTCAGAGTTGCAGACCTCATTGCCACTCCTACTTTTACCCTTTTCTCCAGGACACCCCGTATTACTACGAACGTCCACTTCCATTGGACAAAACCATCGTATGGTTATATACGAACTCGAAGGAATTTATTCGAGGATGGTTTCCGGTTCTGGAGAAAACGAATAGGACTATTCAGTTGTTTTTTCCTTTTACCTTCTCTCAGGTTGCGAGTACTCCTTGGTTTAGGAGATAGCACACCTATTACGCAAATTGGATAGTCTTCTTCCAAACCTTAGGCTGGTGCCGAACGGTGGGGAGTGAAGAAAACCAATTAGCATAACGATGGTGTACAGAAGGTATTAAGTTAAGACAAAGAAAGGGATTAGAAAGAGGGCAAAGTAAATTGCGACTGATATTCACGACCAAACCAAATATTTCATTACCACTCCCACTTCACCTTTGTATTTCTCCAGGACACTCCGTATCACTACGAAGATCCACAGATATTTGGATACTCCATCGTATGGTTATATACGAACTCGAAAGGAACTTGTTCCAGTTCGGGGATGGATTCTGGTTCAGGAGAAATAGGAATAAGGTTTATTCGGTTGTCTTTTATCCTCACCTTCTCTCACATTGCGAGTGCTCCTAGGATTAGGGCATACACCCATTATGCTTATTGGATAGTCTTCTTCTAAACTATAGGCTGGTGCCGAACGGTAGGAAAGGAAGAAAACCATTTGGTCTAAAGGGGTGTACAGAAGGTAATGACTAAAGACATATAAAGGGATTTGGAGAGATGGCAAAGAAATATACGGTTACAGTTGTGAATCTGATAATGGAAGAGGCATTACTAGGAATACCAGGATACCCCATCAAAACATTTCAATGTTTCAGTTTCACTGTGTACTGTTAAAGGAAAACTGATTTCCCGATTAGATACTTACTCCAGGGTATGTATTTACCAGGTATGATTCTCACATCTGTATGGTTTTACAGATGATGAGTGGGAGTAAGTTATTGGGAATTAGGTGATCATCCTCATTATACCGGGATTCGTTGTAATCGGTGATATTTGAGGAAGTCACCTGGGTTGTTTGCCGGACGGCGAATATTTGGTTTTGAATATCCGTTATAATGCACCAATTTCAAATTGATATATCTGTACGTCTATTTTTATAGAGTGAGATATAACTTTTTGAAATTATGTCTATGACATTTACCTATATCAGTTGATGGTTGAATAAGGAGCATTAAACAGCGGTGTAATTCTTCTTAACCATAAGTACAGTTTTCAACTTACAACACACAGGGAATGAGTTTTTAGACTCAAGGGACTTGTACAGAGTATTGTATGTTGTCCAGCGTCCATGAGGACAAAAGGGTTGGTTCTCGTACTATATTCGGTTTACTTATCACTTCTCTAGTTTTTAGACAGGTGTTTCGTAGAAACGCAAGGTCTTAGTTTTGAGAAGTTATAGGTATATGAATAAAGTAGAGAACCAGGTGTTGCAAGTATCGGGATTCTTCAAGGTGATCGAAGATGTAGATACTTTTGTAGGGTATTCAGTTGATAGTAATGATTAAGAGAACTTGCTTCTCTTTCAGGTTACTCATAATTGGAAGTACTCCTAACTTGAGTAACGCTGATCGACCTCTCTTCCATTTAGTTGACATGCACTGGAGACAGCTGCATGATTTGAATCTGGTTCAATTAAATCAGTACCTCTGTTTCTATATTGGATATAGAACAGTTCATATCTTGACATTATTAAGGTACGGAGAGTTGTCCAGCTTATACTTAAAACCAGACTCTGGATGACTCAAGGTACGTTTCTGTAATGGCTGTTTGTGGGTTGACCCAGGCTATGACGAGGATTGACTTTCTACCATCCGGAAGATCAATAGTGATATTGTTCTTGACTCGCCACAGTTTTAATAAAAATGGATTTTTTCAGAAAACAGTAGTAGGAGTATGGTAGAACTGGAAGTGATTCCAGAACCACAAACGATTACTGAAGATTTGATAGGAACCTAAAGATTCAATCTGGTTTGACATTCCATTGGCCACTCCGCAGATACGGTGGGTAACCTCAGGCACCCGAGAGGTACTCCGGTAGCCTCAAGGACGGTGACAGGGAGGTTTTTGTTTACCCAGACTTGCCATTGCTGTTGTTCCAGGCTGTGAGACCCGGCAGGAGGATGAGTATTGTGTCGTTCTAAACTAGCTTTAGAAGTGTACGTGTATATGACTCTGCCAGAGGGTTGTCGTAGTCAGTGGGAGCAGCGGAAGCATTGGTGGACAGGTAGCTTATGTCTATTTATAGACTAAAGCAGATGTAGCGGAGATAGATCATCTATTTCTGACATGATAGTCATAGGTTTGACTTCATCAGAATAGGGGATGGATCTGTTAAGAAGGTAGTAGGGTGTGATGTCCTGGTATTTGGATGACATACACAGAGTAGGAAGTGATATTCCTATACTACGATCGGTTATTTTTGGTCGTCACACAGTGGTTTCTCCACATGAGACTTGGACATTATATCAGACATACTGGTTACTAGATCTATGGTTTTAGATCTAGATTTGGGTGGTTTCTCAATTAAGGGTACTTAGACAGCATTCTAAGAGTATTTAGAATGGACGACTCCTGGCACGGTAGTGTACCTGCAGGTGATGGAGTCACCCTCTCTAAAGGTGTTTTACAGACTAAAGGGGAGAGGGATGTGCATGATTGGCAGATCACTTGCTTAGGCAATTGAATCAATCATGAGATATCAAGTACCACACCAGATGTTGTTCTTGCAGTAGATGCAATAAGTTGATATTAATCCAATCCTGGAGAAACAGTCGGAAGCAGTTTTAGAACATAAGTGGATATTCTAGGGATATGATAACGACAGCCTCATTCGGGAGACAGTTATCATTCCAGGCTTCCAAGGTGACTTGGACGACAGGGAGGTTGTCAGAGTTATAGTTTTCCCTCTGATAAGGGGCAGTATTTTGGACAGGTGGTCCAAGGAAATACTGAGGGAGGCATGGCGCAGGATACTGATTAAGTTCAGTTGACGATACAGTCTAAGAAGTTTGGATTTGGAGTTCATTTATGAGCTAGGTCCCATCAGATATCCAGACATATTCTATGACAGGTATTGCTCATTTCGGGAGATGGGTTTCTCCGCGAACTTGAGATATAGAGAGACATAGAAAGAAACATCAAAGCGGATCCACTCACTGAGGCTATTCCTCGAACGCAATAGTTTCGCAAACGAGCTTTGTGAGACTGACTAGTAGAGGAGTTGGGTGTTCGGTATCACACGGGCTGTGAGTATGCGACATCGCAATAATTAGCCTTGAGTGCAAGTGGGAGATTGTTGGAGATAGTGCCCTCAGAGTCAATTATTGGATCACAGGCACGTGATTGCAATGATTGAGGGAGGACCTGTCCCGGTAGGACAGTCTTACTCAAGATGATAGTATGCTATCTGGTTTATCTTTATCATCGTGTACTGCTTTAGGTGACCTGACAGGTCGCTATTGCACGTTGATAAAGCCCCTAGGATTCTTGCTTGACTGCCAGCAGTATGAGGGCGATCATATACGTGGGAGCTGGTAGTCTATAAGCACATCCTTAAAAAGGTCCCTAGTCGTGGGAGTTTCGAGACAGGGCATCGATACTCCAGAGTAGACTAGTGTATACAGTCGAAACCCCGACGAGGGGCGGTGGCCGGTCTCACAAGCCACTGGTGTCAGTTGGTTCACCTAAGATATATACAGGTGCTCATTGGGTTATGAGTACACCGGACAGGACTCGCCGGGAACCTGCTAGTTGGTATTATACCTGATGTCAGATAGCAGTTCCCTGGTGACATGTGTACAGGTTAGTTCATCGGCCTGAGATCGTCATTTGTCTCGTGTGAGTTCCCACTGTGCTTTGATTACTACCCTACCACGCTCAAAGGAGACGTGCAAACAGGTTTTAGTTGGGTACAGTCCCGAGGGACATGGAGGCAGTGAGCGGATCTTCAGGGGTTCGTTTCTCCCGGTATTGGGGGTGAGGTCGCGCTGTGTCTAGGAGAGCCATTACATGAAGTCCTTGGCCAAGGCAGGAGATTTACTGGTAGGTATTCCAGTAGTATCTCAGGGTGTTCTGGGCTACGCTTCGACACGACTTGTACCGCTTTTGGGGGTCTGACTTTTACCAACCCCCTAGGCCCGCCATGCGATGCTCAAAGACGAACGGACCGGACTGTACGGATATTGTCACTGACAGGCTCAGTAGGGTGTCAGGACGAGTTCGCTCATCGACGTCCCTTTTGGTCAATAGCTGGTAGCCGTCACGTATGGCTAATACCTCTGACGTGCTAGTGGTTAAATCCACAGCCATAGTATTGACGAGTCTTTAGAGTCCCCCACATTCAGTTGCTCAAGTTTTCGGGCGAAACGCTGTAGAGGCCGTATGGAGATATGGCAGGGTTCGATCAGATACGTGCGGCATTGCACGGATCAGGATCGGACGGTTAATACTAGCGGGCTTTGGTTTAAGCCGAATCCTAGTATTGTACAGTGTAGATTTTGTCTCTTTGCATTTATATTCGGTTGGAATACAAATGCGGGTATGTATATACAGTAGCGGGGTTTTCCTGTAATTTATTACGGGATCAGTTTTCCGAAGTTGCCAGTTTGCTTTCCGTTTCGGCCATTTTCCTTTGTATCTTTCATTGGCCGAAGATTGGTGGAGGAGGGCTTATTTGCATTTGTGCAAATAAGCATTTGTGGAGGGTGTTCTTTGCATTTGTTTGCTTCATGATAGCTCTTGTTTGACCTTGACTTCTTGACTTCATGATGCTTCATGATTGCTTGACTTTTGGAAGTCATGATGGTTGTTTGAGTATTGGTTTTGATTTGTGATCATTTCTTTTCATGATCAAATATGATTCCCTCTTGCATTATTGTGTGGCTCACTCACTCACCTCTTTGATACACACTCTCCTCTCATTCCCTCACAAGGATGGCCGGCCAAGCTCTTAAGGGGGCTGTCCCAATTTTTGTGTGAGGAGAAATACTCTCATTTGGCTTGCAAAATGATATAGTTCATCTCCAAAAGCCCATATCTCTTTTCCTCCACCAAAAGGCAACTTCCTACAACCCCAAATGAGACAGAGCACTACACTATTCTACAGCAAACCTTGGGCACGTCGGCTCGCCAACTTCGTGTCCGAGTTGCCTCGGTTCAGAGGTGGGAGCCCGTAAAAGAAGCCGGCGACGTGGTGCCCTTTCGGCGACTTGGTGGAGACCGGACATTCCGCGGGAGATCGGAACGACGATGAGAAGACCGGAGGACACTGATCACTCGGTATATCTCTCTACCCCTTCTCTTGTTAGCTAGGACTAGTTTAATGGCACGATCTGGGTTTTTTAGTGCGCGGTGGTGCCGGTTCAAAAAGTTAAAGTAAATCATCGCTTCCGCATTCCGGTGTCGGATTGACGGCCGGGGCGCCGCCGTGCACTTACAGATTATATAGCTCAACAGATACGAGCCCATCAAGCGAACGAAGCTGCCGGCCAAGTCGTCGGAACTGGGCGACCCTATCCCAGTTGGTACGATCAGATTAAGTACCCCGCCAGGATACACAATCCCTAAATTTCATGTATATAAGGGGACAGGCAACCCCCACCAGCATGTCGCCCAGTTTAGGGCTCTCTGCTGTAATACTGGAGGTGAAGATAAGCTGTTGCTTCGCCAATTCATCGGCAGCTTGGCGGAGATGGCCTTCAAATGGTATTTGGACATTCCCAACGACTCCGTCAAAACATTCACGGAGATGGAGCGGTTATTCACCCAGCGTTTCGCAAGCGCCAGCGAACGCACCCCAATCACGGCGTTGATCAATGCCCGAGTGAAGCCAAGGGAGACATAGGTTCAGTATGCAATTCGGTGGCGCAACCTATAGTCGAAATGCGAACAACGCATAGAAGAGGCTCCTGCAGTAGGCATGTTTGTGGGAACCCTCGATTCGTAGGCGACCATATCCCAATTCATGATGTTTTTCAAGCCAACCACCTTCCAGGCCTTGATTAACAAGCTGGACCAGATGGGCCATAGGCCTTCCTCTTCAAAGACGGAGCCTCGGAATGAAAAGGGGAAAGGGAAAGCGACCTTCGTCGCCAATGCTCAACAATAACTGAGTGGTCCAAAACCAGCTGATCGCTAAAACGATAGACAACGATTTATCAACGAAAAGTTAAAACGTCCTTACTCGTTCCCTCGGGATAAAACAAGGAGACTGTTCGAACTGGAGGTGCGCAACAGGCTCATCACTCTGCCAGATCCGAGATGCCTACTGCAACCAGGTGACATCAACAATCCTAATTACTAGCCCTACCACCAAGTAGTAGGCCACCCAATTGAAGATTGCTTCGTCTTCAAAAGCTGGATCGAGGTCTGTTATGTCCGGGCCTGAATTCCGAGGGCAGATGCTATTTGGTGCTATCCGTCCACCTCTCCAAAGATGCCAAGTTGATTTATGACACCATATATCGAAGGTTTAAACGGATGCGGCCGATGTAGCATACTTCGTCAGATTTCCCCTCGTTGAGGGGTTTTTGATTGTGGGGACGCTCTTCCCTGCAGGCACAAGCCCCTGCAGTTAATTATGCCACCGCATCACGGTAACC
The DNA here is from genome assembly GCA_030015575.1 of Agapanthus africanus. Taxonomy (NCBI): domain Eukaryota; kingdom Viridiplantae; phylum Streptophyta; class Magnoliopsida; order Asparagales; family Amaryllidaceae; genus Agapanthus; species Agapanthus africanus. The sequence goes on from JASDDO010000022.1 coordinate 774,564,612, forward strand.
AGCTTCTCCTTCTCCAGATGGTCACTTCGTGTCGTGTGTGTTTGTTTTGTTTTTGGTTGCCTGTGGATTGTATACGAAGACTAATTTATGTTGTCGCCCGTAGGGCGTGGATTAGTCCAAATCCGTATCTTCTTAGATTTGGATTTGGGGTTGGGTTTAAGGATACGTTAGTCTCATTTGAGACTAAGATCAACTTAAACGTTTGTTAAGGATACGTTAGTCTAATTTTAGACTAAGATCAACTTAACGGGATCATTTAGATCCAACAAGAGAGCATTTGAGCTCTATTATTTAGTTTAGGGATATGCGGTCGATTACCAGTTTAAGAACATGGTGGTCCAAGGTTAAGCACATCATAGTCCATGGGTTTAAGGACCCCACAGTCCAAGGTTAAGGACATCATAGTCCATGGGTTTAAGGACCCCACAGTCCAAGGAATGTTTGGTTGTCGGGACCCGTCACCTCTCTGAAAACATTGAAGGATTACAATGACATGTATCTGAGGAGTAAAGAGATGTACCCTTGAACCAATTTTGGTTGGGAGATCTGTAGTCCAATTGGGACTAAGATCTGTGATTTATGAGAATATGGGCTTAATTAATCTGAATGAGGGGTTTATGGCCAACTTGGGCTCGGCCCATTCAGTTAAAATGTTTAACAATGTTGAGCATTGGTTTGAGTTCTGACATTGTTTTCGTCTTTTACTGAATGCTAAGCATTCCTCATAACTCTGGGCTTTATTTATAGAATAATTTATGTTTTTTAGCGCACACGTGAGGAGCACGTGGCGCGCTTGGCGGTTTGCACCAGTCAAAGAGCGCAGAGAGCTTCTGCTGGGTAGCGCACACGTAAGGAGCACATGGCGCGCTTAGCGCTAAGCGCCAGATAATGGGCGCATTGCGCTAGTTTATGAGCGCAAAGCGCTAGATGTTAAGTGGCGCACACGTGAGGAGCACATGGTGCGCTTGGCGCTGAGCGCCAGTCCAAGTGCACAAAGCGCTAGATGTTAAGTGGTGCACACGTGAGGAGCACGTGGTGCGCTTGGTGCTGAGCGCCAGTCCAAGAGCGCAAAGCGCTAGCTGTTAAGTGGCGCACACGTGAGGAGCACGTGGTGCGCTTGGTGCTGAGCGCCAGTCCAAGAGCGCAAAGCGCTAGCTGTTAAGTGGCGCACACGTGAGGAGCACGTGGTGCGCTTGGCGCTGAGCGCCAGTCCAAGAGCACAAAATGACGCACACGTGAGGAGCACGTGGTGCGCTTGGCGCTAAGCGCTAGTCCAAGAGCGCAAAGCGCTAGTTTATGAGCACAAAGCGCTATTTGATCAATTTTATGATCTGAGAAATAAATTCTCGTTTATAAGAGACTTTGTCTCAAGATTCTAAGAACAAAAGTTCTTATTTTATAGGAGATGTTTCAATCTCTTATTTTTTTGAAAGGCTTTGCCTTTATGGATCTGTGATTCTAAGAGAATTGAATTATTCTCCCCCTCTTTTATTTTATAATAAAATGTCCATGATCTCCTTGTATAAAAGACCTTAGTCTTATAGATCTATGATCTGTGAGAAGAATTATGTTCTTCTTCTTATTTTATGATGAGATCCTTTAATCTCTGTTGTGAAAGACCTTGGCCTTATAGATCTATGATCTGTGAGAAAGAAGTGAATTCTTCTTTTTATATGAGACGATTTCGTCTTTCTGTCTATTTTTTACCTTGAAGAAAAATCTTCTTCTTCTACCGAGAGTTTGGCTCTTCTTTCTGAGATTTCTCAAAGTTTGGGGGGGGGGTTCCTCCGTATGAGAGTTGAAGTCTTGGGGCCTTTATATAGGGCAAGCTGATTTGTTCAATCGGTTAAGGAGATTTTTTCTCCAATTGATTTGGGGATTTCCCCACCATTGGATTTTTGATCCAAGGGCTTCTGATTTACAGAAAGCAATTTTCTTGTTTTTAATAAGATTGGGAAATCTTTTCGATACAGAATTTATTCTGTATTTTGGTGATTTTTAATCACCTTTGGATTATTGATCCAACGGTGCTCTGATTTACAGAGCACAATCTTCTTATTTGGAAAGATTTTAAGGAATCTTTCCTTAACAGAATTTTATTCTGATTAATTAATGATTTATTATCTTTATTGGATCTTTGATCTGACGGTGGGAAGCTTTTAGTTCCAGCGCTAGCGCACCCGTGCTTTACACGTGGTGCGCTGCTTAGAGTGCAGCGCACTTAGCGCTAGCGCACACGTGCTTTGCACGTGGTGCGCTGCTTAAGTGCAGCGCTCTTAGCGCTAGCGCACACGTGCTTTACACGTGGTGCGCTGCTTAAGGCGCAGTGCACTTGGCGATGCTATGAAGCGTTGCTTCATTTCAAAATTTGAAATTTGAACAGAGCTTTGCTCTGATTGGGGGAAACAAATGTCCCCCACCGTTGCGCTCACATGGCCCACATGTGAGTGCAGCGGTGGCAGTATCTGCGCCCTTGGATCAACTCAGAAGCTGAAACGGCATCTCAGTGCCTATAAATAGGACCCTTGGTCCTTAGGATGATTTCTATTCATCTTCATTTTTGCTTTCTGAGAATTTTTATTCTCTTTCAGAGCATAGCTCTTCATTTTAAGAATCTTCAAGAGTCAAAACTCTGCCAAATTTTTGGTAAGATTTGAACTTTATCAATAGAGCTTTGCTCTTCATATATCTTAGATCTAAAGAAAACACTTTTAGGGTTTCATTAACAGAGCTTTACTCTCATAGATCTAAAGAGATCTTTCTTGGGTTTTCTTAACCCATTAACAGAGCTTTGCTCTTTTCAAATCATGTAGATTTATTAATCTATCTCAGAATTTTACTTCATAAAAAAAAATTTGATTTCAATTTTTCTGATGGGTTATTCCATCATTTTTACAGAGCAAGGCTCTTGAGGAATTTTTATTCCTTCATCATTAGAGTTGACAGATGTCACTCTGTCACAGAGCACTCCTCTCAAGGAGAGATTTACTCCTTAGCCCGAGGGGTTCTTATTGAATGAGAATCAATTGAGGATTTCCTCATTTAATGACAGTCTTATCAAATGATGAGACTGTTTTATTAATGATGAACTGTTATCTAGATTGTGTGGTTCCCCTTTGGCCCCTTTTCACTGCATTGTTGTGTGGTACAGATTTAAAGTACCTAGTGACAGAACTTAAACTGTAGCATTGGTGGCTGAAAATTTGTTCTTTTCCGCGCAGATACTATGTCTTTCGACACTTCCTTTCCGTTCGTCCGTTCGGAAGGCGGATTCCCCGAAGCGCCCGTAGACCAAGAGGTTTTTGCGCTGATCAAAGACCATGACCCGGAGCACAAGAATTTTCATCTATGGGGAACATGGTACAACCAAATCATCAGGGGTCGGCGGAGCTTTTCTTGCGCAACACCTTCGGATCCTATTTCGGCGATCCCTTATGCAGATGCATCCTCGATAAACTATACTGTGGAGGAGGTGAATTGGACTTCAGAGGGTCTCCTTCGGCCTTCTATGGCCGCAATACCCGTGCAGCCGCCGGTGGCTTTGGACACTCTAGGGCGGCGCATATGTCAGGACGAGTCGTGCCCTTGGAGACAGCCATACAACATAGGACCAACTCCCTGTCACCCGGCCGGATATCTGCAGTGGGCCCGATACATCTTATCGGCGAAGAAGTCACAGCTGCTAAAGTTTGGATTGTACCCTGCGATCTACGCTTCTTTGTTCCAGTATTCCACACCTCCTACATGGTGGGTTAAGGCATTTTTGGAGCAGTGGAACATTCCGACCCATACCTTCCTCTTATTGGATCGAGAAGTCTCCGTTTCTTTAGAGGAATTTGCCGAGGTCTCTGGTTTACCCATTAAGGGAGAACATTACGAGGAGCTGCTTTCTCCGGATAAGTATATTTTTGCCACCAAATCAGTGGTAATGGATCTCACCCCAGAGAACGTTATTCAACACCAATTCCCAAGTTTAATAAAGGTGTTGAATATCTATGAGAGCCTCTTTCTCGAATCCGGAGCCGCTTCCTCCGGATGAGTATATTTTTGCCACCAAATCGCCTGTTTTCTCCGTACGGGAGTACTGTTGAAGGAAGCTGCGAAGTTCGCCAAACTTGACGATCCTTTTGGGTTAGGTTTAGGCAACCTGCCGACGGCGGAGGCGGATCAGAAGAATTTCTTTCTCCCCGACACCCCGGTCGTCCCTTTTGCAGAGCTGGAAGCTCCTGGGATCGACGAAGAAACGTTCTTTTTGGGGTTTCTCGGGTTATGGCTGAGCTGGTTTGCGCTTCCGATGCACCCTAGCCATATGAGGCCGTCTATTTTTATCCAACTCACCGAATGGTTGCTAGGATACAAGTGGCCGTCGGGATCGCTGGGTTAGCCCATTTGTATCACGGCCTCAGCTTGGCAGCGGATACTACTGAGCCAGGGGTGCAGCCTGCCAACTTCTCAATGCATTATTTCACCTCATGGCTTGAGTTGCACGTGCTTTGCGTCTTCGGTATCCACAGAAGACCTTCCTTTTATGACAGATGTAAGTTCCCTCGGATAATGCGGCTAGTCGACGCATCCATCGTAAATCCGACACCGCGGGAAGCTAGGGGTTTGCTCCTACATCCACGCACGGTTGAGGATGGTATGTCCTTCACAGATAAAATTTTGACCGTTAGCTAGGAATCCGCGAAAACGATGCTGCCATTGCTGGACATTTTTAAAGACGGGGCCTCTGTCTTGAAAGCTCGGGAAATTCTCCATCTATACTCCATCAGACCGGGCTTTCTCGTATTTAGGCAGAATAATGCGGCGTTGTTCATAAGATACAACCCACATCATTTTTCCCAACAGTTAAGCTACAATCAGGGCATCCCGCTTGAGGCTTTCTTGGCAGAACCCGCTGCTACGGAAGAGGGTATCCGGAGCGCGCTGCATCATTTTATGCGCCTAAACACAGGGTCCAGCTTCTTCATTAGTGAACCGAGCTGCGTTCCGAAGGCCCTGAACGTGTATGTGGCGTGGTATCAATATTCGATGGGCACCGTCATTAGGGAAGAAAAGCGATTGCTGCTTGATTGCAAGGGCACCGCCCTGGCTGGTAACCCCGCTATTCCTTTGAAGCAGCGGACCGTTGTCCGTCTTCCCTTGAGGGAATCTGCTGTGGTTGTGGCGCCACGTGATATGACTGAGCTACCGATACCTCGTGCTCCCGTTGAAGGGCCAGCTGTGGCGTCTCCTGAATCCGGCTTGGGTGCAGAGAGTGGGACTCGCCGCCCGAAATTTCCCACTAAACGCAAGCTCGTGTTACCGGCGGTCGGTACTCGCTCGCAGAAGAAGAAGAAGAAGTCGATTCTTTCTGCAGACGTTGTACTCGGCCAGGAGCCTCATTCTCCTTACAGTGAGGGCCTGAGCGAATATGGGACCAACGAAGGCTTATTCATGGCGCCGGATGATACCGACCTCGAGGCTGCTATTGCAGCTTCCGAGTGATTAGCAAGCCACAAAGCAGGACTGGTCATCCTTGCACAGTCAGGTAAACTTCAGTCGTATCTTTTTGCTGTTACATTTTTTATTATCATACCTTGACTGGCACCTCTTCTTCAACAGACATCTCCACTGAAGAAGCTCTCGCAGCTTCTCTTAAGACTTTTGAGGAAGAGGAAAGGCTTCGTACATCCTTAGGCATCGGTACATTTCGGTTCACCGCGTCTCCATTCCCGTTTATTATGGGTAATCTGACCCCTCCTTTTCATCTTATTGCAGGGACTACCTCTACTCAGGTTATCCCAGGTGCGGTACCGACTTCGCAGGGCAGTACGGAGACACTTCCAAGGCCGGCTACTGAAGTCCCAGTTCCGCCAGTATTGCCGAAAGAAGCTTCACTTAAGCAACCGATGACGGACGCTATAATGGCTCCAGAGGTAGCTCCTGGCTCGGACGATGTCGTCTCCTTGCCAGAGGTCTTAAGAAGCTCAACTCTCACGGCCTAGGCAGAAAGGAAGCACAGGAGGTGTGCAGCAAGAGAACGTAACGCCGACTTGGCTGTAGGTGCAGGCTCGAGTGCTGCTTCTCCTGTCCCTGCTTCTTCAGAGGGTGCTCCAATCACCCTGTCTACTACTCATAGACAGGTGGCATGTGCGGCTCGGGAAGCAATTGAAAAATCGACCCAAGGTAACGTAACACTGAGTCTTTTATCAAAGCTTTAATCTTCAGATTCTCATATATCTTACCCTGCAGGGCCAAGTCCTGGTGAGGAGGAGGCGGGTGAGACGACGGCAACCACCGAGCCTGAAGCGACTACTCTTTCTCAGGAGTCCGGGGCTGCTCCAATTGCCACTCCTTCCACCTGTGGTTCCCCGCCATCTCCTGGCATTGCGAGTGTCATGACGGCCCTCATGGAATCAGGGGACGAAGCCACGGGAGGTGAAACCATCCCTCCAAATGAGACCGAAGAAGTCGTGATGCTTGGCGACGCTTACACCACAGTTTTGGCTGATGACCTACTGGTAGGTCTTGGACCGTTGCATTCTTTTCATTTTGCAATCACATCTGACGACACCTTGTTCCTTTCGAATGTAGGTGTAGTGAGCGCTGAGGTTATGACACCCGAAGAAGCACCACCAGTTGCCGCTCTGACGGTCGTTGCCCCTTCGCCTCCTCTTATATCTTCTCAACTACTGGAAGGTATGGGTTTGTGATCAGTTTAAATCGGGGATAACATCTTTCGTATGCTGACCATGTATCATCGTAATCTTGCAAGAGTTCTCTTTGATCATTTGTATCAAGTGCTGAACCCGCACTTCTCCTTCCAGTCGGAGATTAGTCCGCCCGTTGGCGTCGGTGAGTATTTTTTCTAACCGACGTCTTTTCTTTTCTTTAACGGGCAACCATGTTATTGCTAATTCTTCTTTCCATTACTTGTAGCCTTGCAAATTGAAGGAGGGGACGAGGGTATCGTCGCGCCACCGGTACTCCCAGCTCTGCCCCCTGTTGCAGCCGGTATAGTAGACTCTACTGTTCGTGTATTTCCTCTATTTCTTGAGCCGTCATCTGTCTATGATTTGTTTTGCAGCAGTGACACCGACTCCAGCTCCGTTCGAGTCTCGAATCATAATGCCAGCAGAACACTTTTCCAGACGTCCATCTTCAAAAGGCGCTGTGACCAGTCTGCGTATGTAGAGCAATTACATCGAGGAGCTTGACGCGGAGGCCCCTACATTTGCTGCAGATTTTGCTGCCGAAGTTAATCCAATGCTGGCGACGCTTATGAACTTCCATAACGAAAGCGTCGTTGAGTCTTGGGTTAACCAATGCAGGAAGATTGTGCATGAGCTTGAGCTTAGGTGTCCTGCTCCTGAGATTCATGCTTTGAACTCCCAGCGGGCTGCGTGGGTTGAGCAGAGCGTGTCTTTCCTCAGCCATTTCAAACAAGAAGCGATCTTGAGGCAGAAGGAACACGAGGAGGCTTCGGATGAATCTGCCTGGCTGCACGCCCAAGTTAAAGCGAACGCCACGCAACTGAGAGCTGTCTTTGATAACTTGCAGCGATGTATTTCGGATGGGCTGGTATTAAGGCGGAAGCTCGACTCTATTGAGTGGGTTACGCAGAGTCGCGAAGCTGCCCAACGGGAAATCGATGAGAAGATTTCATCATGCTTGCAGCAAAGGACTCGAATTGAAGCGGAGCTGGCCGCGGCGGCTGATCACGAGAAGGCACTGAAAGGAGTACGCGAGCAACTTGCTGACTTATTGAAAACGCTTCCTTCTCAGTAGCTGTTTTGTATAGATTGAACACTTGTAATCTTTGAATAACATGTATCCATTTTTTTATTTTTTTGTTTTATTGTTTCTTTCTTCTTCTCGCTGTGTCATTGCTATGTGATTTTAGCAAGTATGGCCTGTAGATAGTAAGTGACGGTCCATCTTGGACTCTTTGCAGGGTAACGATGGCTTAGGAAACAGGTTTAGGACTGCTGCCTAAGACTTTTCAATTTTATGAGCCGTGAGGGTCTCATAAAGATTTTTCTCCCTACGAGTCGAGAGGATCTCATAGATGTATTTTCTTTCTAGGAATCGTAAGAATTCCTAATATTGTTTTCTCTTGAGAGTCGTAAGGATCTCCCAAGAGAATTTTCTCCTTACAAGTCGAGAGGACTCGTAAGTGATTGTTTCCTTTCTTGTCGGAGAGTGTGGCCCGTAGAAAATCTACCTTGACCTTTTTGCGAGGCAATGATGGCTTAGGAGACAGGGTTAGGATCTGTCACCTAAGACTTTTCAACTTTATGAGCCGTGAGGGTCTCATAAAGACTTTTCTCCCTACAGGTCGAGAGGATCCCGTAGGTGTATTTTCTCTTTAGGAATCGTGAGGATTCCTAAGTGTGTTTTCTCTTGAGAGTCGTAAGGATCCCACAAGAAAATTTTCTCCTTACAAGTCGAGAGGACTTGTAAGTGGTTGATGAGTTGACTTGCTCCCGAATCAAAGAATTGCTTTGAAGGGGAAGTCGAGGGTTGACTTTATCCGTATTTCACGGAGTCAAGGGTTGACCTTGTCCGCACTTCACGAGGTCAGGGGTTTGACTTTATCCGCATTTCACGAGGTCAGGGGTTTGACTTTATCCGCATTTCACAGGGTCAGGGGTTTGACTTTATCCGCATTTCACGGAGTCAGGGGTTGACCTTGTCCACATTTCATGGGGTCAGGGGTTTAACTTTATCCGCATTTCACGGAGTCAGGGGTTGACCTTGTCCGCATTTCACGGGGTCAGGGGTTTGACTTTATCTGCATTTCACGGGGTCAGGGGTTTGACTTTATCCTCATTTCACGGAGTCAGGGGTTTGGCTTTATCCGCATTTCATGGAGTCCGGAGTTGCTCTGGACGTTTCCTACGGGGTCAGTATTGACATTAGCCGTGTTCTACAGGACCAGGAAATGCTCTGGATGCTTCCCATGGGGTCAGGATTGACATTAGCCGTGTTTTACGGAACCAGGATTTGCTCTGGGCGTTTCTCATGGGGTCAGGATTGACATTAGCCGTGTTCTACGGGACCAGGATTTGCTCTGGGCGTTTCCCACGGGGTCAGGATTGACATTAGCCGTGTTCTACGGGACCAGGAGGTGCTCTGGGCGTTTCCCATGGGGTCAGGATTGACATTAGCCGTGTTCTACGGAACCAGGATTTGCTCTGTCGGTTGTCTGTGCATTGCCGAATCATGGAACTGGGAACTTTGCCGTGGCTCTGATTTGCTGATGTTGCGTCTGTTGTAATGATACGAATGTAGAGATGATCTCCAGGCTGTCTGTGAACCGTCGAGATTTGGCTTCTTTTTTTTATGGAACTTGGTGGGAAGGTATGGTTCCCTCTTTGTTGTGCCCCTGGATTGTATACAGGGATCGATGTGATCTCACCTGTAGGGCAAAAAGTTTCATTTTATATATTTTTCTTTCCGCGATGCTCTATCATTTCAGCTTTTATATCGCGAAAGTCACGATTGCCCAATCATTTCGGCTATTTTTCGCGGTGCCCAATCATTTCGGCTATTTGTTTTATTTACTCGCTGCTTTTTATTGCGAGTTGCCCAACCATTTCGGCTATTTTTTCTTTTTACTCGCTGCTTTTTATTGCGATTTGCCCAACCATTTCGGCTATTTTGTATGCATACATTTTTACTTGCTAATTTCGTTGCAAGTTACCCCATCATTTCGGCTATTTCATATGCATTTTTTGGCTTGCTGATTTTTTTATCGTGAGCATGGGACTTAGGATCTGATACTGATTTAGGCATCAGTATCGCTACAACTGGGATATTGCCAGAAGCGAATCATCATTTGCCTCTATCGATGTCGAATAAAGATGGCTTAGCGAACAGGGTTAGGATCCTGTCGACTATGGCCTTTTACTTCATGAGCCGTAAGGGTCTCATGAAGGTATTCCTCCCTACGAGTCGTGTGGATCTCGTAAGTGAGTTTTCTCGTTAAGAATCATAAGGATTCCCAAGTGTGTGTTCTCTTATAAGTCGTAAGGATCTTACAAGAGTATTTTCTCCTTATAAGTCGAGAAGACTTACAAGGGCTGTCCACTGTGTAAACATATCCCTAGTCGCGGGTGGGATTTTGTTAGGGAAATATTTATTCCCGCCCGTGGATTGTATACAAAGGTCAATATTGAGACGCTTGTAGGGCAGCATTGAAGATGGTGATGGCTTAAGAACAGGTTCAGATCCCTGTAGCTTAAGGCTTTTGAACCTTGTGAGCCATGAGGGTCTCAAAGGAGAATTCTCCTTACGAGTCGTGAGGATCTCGTAAGTGTAATTTCTCCTTAGGAATCGTGGGGATCCCTAAATGTGTTGCTCCTTTGTGAGTCGTAAGGATCTCACGCAGGTATTTTCTCCTCACAAGGTCGAGAGGACCTTGCGAGTGTCTTTTAACGAGATTGCTCCCTTTCGGGTTTTCACAAAACTCGCCGGTAGCCCTGCTGTTTTTACTCACGGAGCCCTTTCGGGTTTTCATCCGTGCCCGTCTCGCTTATGGACATATCGTTTTTTTTGTCAGCTTTAGGATGCTGCAGTCCGTAGTAGTTTATCGACGTCTCGGTCAATAGCCGGTTTTAGGACATAGTGGTCTATTATTAGTTTAAGCACGTTTCGGTCCGATGTTGCTTGAGGCGAATTTCTAGTTTACGGACTTTTCGGTCCATGGGGCTTTCTCTATGAATGAGCATGATTCCCCTGGCATGTCCATCTTTTTCGGATCATGTGGTTGTGGCGGGTTCATCTTCCAGTTTTCAGACAGCGTGAATTTGCCTAGTTGGTATTGGTCCTCAATCCAGCCTTTGAAGACGAAGCAATCTTCGATTGGATGGCTTACTGCTTGGTGGTAAACGTAGTAATTAGGATTGTTGACATCGCCTGGCTGCAACGGACGTTTTGGATCTGGCAGATTGATGAGTCTGTTGTGCACTGCCAGCTCGAACAGTCTCCTCGTTTTATCCCGGGGAAACGAGTAAGGACGTCCCAGTCTCTCCTCGAGGGATGGGCGTGGACGCACGTTGTTTTGGCGAACAACCGGCTTTAAGTTGCTCGGTTGTTGTTGAGTATTGGCGACGAAGGTTGCTTTCCCTTTCCCTTTTTCATTTCGAGATTCCAGCTTCGAATGAGATAGTCTATGACCCATCTGATCCATTTGGGCTAGCTTGTCAATCAAGGCCTGAAAAGTAGTTGGCTTGAAGAACATCATGAATTACGAAATGGTCGCCTGCGGATCAAGAGTACCCACGAACATGTTTACCGCAGGCGCTTCTTCGATGCGCTGCTCGCACTTCGACCATAAATTCCGTCACCGTATCGCATACTGCACCCATGTCTCTCCAGGCTTCACCCTGGCATTGATCAGCGCCGTAATTGGGGAGTGCTCGTGAAACACTGGGTGAATAGCAACTCCATCTCTGCAAATGTCTTGACAGAGTCATTTGGGAGTTCGGAATACCACTCGAATGCTGTCTCCGACAAGCTGCCAACGAATTGGCGAAGCAGTAGCTTATTATCACCTCTGGTGTTGCCGCATAAGGCTCTGAATTGAGCGACGTGCTGATGCGGATTTCCCGTCCCCTTATATACATGGAATTTAAGGATCGTATATCTCAGCGGGTACTTTATCTGATCGTACCATCCTGGATATGGTCGCCCAGTTCTGACGACTTGGCCGGTTGCTTCATTCGCTTGAGGAGCCCATATTTGCTGAGCTATATAATCATCGAGCATGGCTTTGGAGATGGTCTCCTCTTTGGCTGCTGACAGAGCCGGCAGAGGATTTGATATCTCTCCTCTATCATCATCAATTATTACTTGAGATCTTCGACTGGAGGGTCCGGCTGGATCATCAGGCCCACCATATCTTGGAATAAAAGGGTCATTTGTTTTATGTTGGCCGCTTGTTCCGCAACCTCTTTATCCTTCTTTTCAAACATTCTCCGAAGGAATTCGACATCAGTTTCCTGCTCATGACGTTGATCCGAGGATGTCTCCGGACTTGTTTTTGGTCCCCGTGAGTGCAACCATAGCTGTTAGCATCTCTTGGAGCTTTTGTTGTTGCTGCTCCTGAGCCTTACTCACTGATCGCGTAAGCGGTCGATGACCTGTGGAGATACGGCTGTCCTCTTTTCCGGATGCCATATAGATGGTATGCACCATCATGCCCCCAGACTTAGGGCGTTTAGGCTCAGTGCCCTTGACATTTGTCGCAGACATGGGAATTTTCTCTGGCCTTCTCCTCTTGTGGGTAGTCGAAGTTGAGGGGGCCGTTGCAGTGGGCACACAATTAGCTGTCGCCTTCTGTGGCTTGACAGGGTGGTCCTCTTCCTGCTGAACTTTCACCTTTTTCTGTCGGCGAGAGTAATCTTGATCAATCACCGAGTCTTGGACTTGTCGCCAAACTTTATAAATTTTAGAGGACAGCCGCTGAGGGGGCTGCTCCGGCTTCGCCTTCGTGATCTTTTCAACAGGTGGAGGAGACTTTTTTAACATGGCAGTTGGCGAATTCCTGCGCACCCTGTTAAGTAGTTCAAAGCTGTTCGCAGTTGGAACAGCAGCATCAACTTCCACCATTGGAGCTGGAGGAGTCAATCCAGAAGGGGAATTGCCCCCAGCTTTCCTCACTCGGTGCCAGTAGCGACATCGAGCATGTCGTGCAGCCGGGATCACCTCCGCTGTAGGTTGAGCTTCTTCATGCCCCCTTCTTTGATGAGGGGCTGTCGTCGTCGTTAGCCTGTCAAAGACCGATGCCCGTTGAGAGGGAATGGCCAATCTTGAAAAGGCAGATTTTCGTGCAGGGGAAATGGCCTTGGTTACTTCACCCGGAGTGGAAGATGAAACGGCCAGTCTTGTGAAGACCGACCTCTTAGCAGGAGAAGCCGCCTTGGTGATTTTGGGAGTAGGAATTGCTATCCACTTCGGGATAACGCCTTCTGGTATTGCGGGCTTCTTCATGGGCCCATTGGAGCTTTGGCCCAGTCTGCTGAAAACTGAGGCGCTTGGTTTGGGCGATCCGTTAAGAAGGGCCGCAGTAGTGGTAAGCCGATCAAAGAACGACTTCTTCTGAGCTTCTTGCAACGGAACAGGGGCGCTGAAGCTTGTTGGCGGGAGCATGGTCCCGAAGAACAATCCAGTGGTGGCCTAAGTCACCTGTTCAACCGGCATAGCGAAGATGGAGGCCGCTTGGGGCTCGTAAGTCACTCCTCCGGACGGGACGGAGCGAGAGTTGCAGTTGCAGTTTGAAGCCATTGATCTTCTGTTTTCTGCACGGAACAAGACACCAAATCTTAGTACCTCGAATCCAGGGGCAACCATGTCAAACCGCGATTCATTCGCAAAACACGACACACGAAGTGTGGAGCGGAAAGAGGAAAAGGTCCCACCGGGCGTGCTAGAATCTGTTCCCCGCCGGAAGGCGCGACCGGGACGTTGGGATGTCCGGGCCTGAATTCCGAGGGCAGATGCTATTTGGTGCTATCCGTCCACCTCTCCGAAGATACCAAGTTGATTTATGACACCATATATCGAAGGTTTAAACGGATGCGGCCGATGTAGCAGACTTCGTCAGATTCCCCCTCGTTGAGGAGTTTTTGATTGTGGGGACGCTCTTCCCCGCAGGCGCAATCCCCTACAGTTAATTACGCTACCGCATCCCAGTAACCACTTTCTCCTTCTCCAGATGGTCACTTCGTGTCGTGTGTGTTTGTTTTGTTTTTGGTTGCCCGTGGATTGTATACGGAGACTAATTTATGTTGTGCCCGTAGGGCGACAACATAAGTCCAAATCCATATCTTCTTAGATTTAGGTTTAGGATTGGGTTTAAGGATACGTTAGTCTCATTTGAGACTAAGATCAAATTAAACGTTTGTTAATGATACGTTAGTCTAATTTTAGACTAAGATCAACTTAACGGTATCATTTAGATCAAACAGGAGAGCATTTGGGCTCTATTGTTTAGTTTAGAGACATTGCGGTCGATTACCAGTTTAAGGACATGGTGGTCCAAGGTTAAGGACATCATAGTCCATGGGTTTAAGGACCCCACAGTCCAAGGTTAAGGATATCATAGTCCATGGGTTTAAGGACCCCTTAATCCAAAGTTAAGGACATCATAGTCCATGGGTTTAACGACCCCACAGTCCAAGGAATGTTTGGTTGTCGGGATCCGTCACCTCTCTAAAGACGTTGAAGGATTACAACGACATGTATCAGAGGAGTAAAGAGATGTACCCTTGAACCAATTTTGGTTGGGAGATCTGTAGTCCAATTGGGACTAAGATCTGCGATTTATGAGCATATGGGCTCAATTAATCTGAATGAGGGGTTTATGGACAACTTGGGCTCGGCCGATTCAGTTAAAATGTTTGATAATGTTAAGCATTGGTTTGAGTTCTGACAATGTTTTTGTCTTTTACTGAATGCTAAGCATTCCTCATAGCTCTGAGCTTTATTTATAGAACAATTTATGTTCTTTTAGCGCACACGTGAGGAGTACGTGGCGCGCTTGGCGGTTTGCGCCAGTCAAAGAGTGCAGAGCGCTTCTGCTGGGTAGTGCACACGTGAGGAGCACGTGGCGCGCTTGGCGCTAAGCGCCAGATAATGGACGCATTGCGCCAGTTTATGAGCGCAAAGTGCTAGCTGTTAAGTGGCGCACACGTGAGGAGCACGTGGTGCGCTTGGCACTGAGCGCCAGTCCAAGAGCGCAGAGCGCTAGCTGTTAAGTGGCGCACACGTGAGGAGCACGTGGTGCGCTTGGCGCTGAGCGCCAGTCCAATGGCGCAAAGCGCTAGCTATTAAGTGGTGCACACGTGAGGAGCATGTGATGCGCTTGGCGCTGAGCGCCAGTCCAAGAGCGCAAAGTGACGCACACGTGAGGACCGCGTTGTGCGCTTGGCGCTGAGCGCCAGTCCAAGAGCGCAAAGCGCTAGTTTATGAGCGCAAAGCGCTATTTGTTCAATTTTATGATCTGAGAAATAAATTCTCGTTTATAAGAGACTTTGTCTCAAGATTTTAAGAACAAAAGTTTATATTTTATAGGAGATATTTCAATCTCTTATTTTGATGAAAAGTTTTGCCTTTATGGATCTGTGATCCTAAGAGAATTGAATTATTCTCCCCCCTTTTTATTTTATAATGAAATGTCCATGATCTCCTTGTATAAAAGACCTTAGTTTTATAGATCTATGATCCGTGAGAAGAATTATGTTCTTCTTCTTATTTTATGATGAGATCCTTTAATCTCTGTTGTGAAAGACTTTGGTCTTATAGATCTATGATCTGTGAATTCTTCTTTTTATATGAAACGATTTCGTCTTTCTGTCTATTTTTTTACCTTGAAGAATAATCTTCTTCTTCTACCGAGAGCTTGGCTCTTCTTTCTGAGATTTCTCAAAGTTTGTGTGTGGGGGGTTCCTCCGTATGAGACTTGAAGTCTTAGGGCCTTTATATAGAGCAAGCTGATTTGTTCAATCAGTTAAGGAGATCTTTTCTCCAATTGATTTGGGGATTTCCCCACCGTTGGATCTTTGATCCAAGGGCTTCTGATTTACAGAAAGCAATTTTCTTGTTTTTAACAAGATTGGGAAATCTTTTCTATACAGAATTTATTCTGTATTTTGGTGATTTTTAATCACATTTGGATTATTGATCCAACGCTGCTCTGATTTACAGAGCACAATTTTCTTGTTTGGAAAGATTTTAAGGAATATTTCCTTAACAGAATTTTATTCTGGTTAATTGATGATTTATCATCTTTATTAGATTTTTGATCTGACAGTGGGGAGCTTTTAGTTCCAGCGCTAGCGCACCCGTGCTTTGCACGTGGTGCGCTGCTTACGTGCAGCGCTCTTAGCGCTAGCGCACACGTGCTTTGCACGTGGTGCGCTGCTTACGTGCAGCGCTCTTAGCGCTAGCGCACACGTGCTTTACACGTGGTGCGCTGCTTAGGGCGCAGCACACTTGGCACTTCTTAGGGCGCAGCGCACTTGGCGCTGCTATGAAGCGTTGCTTCATTTCAAAATTTGAAATTTGAACAGAACGTTGCTCTGATTGGGGGAAACAAGGACCAATATCAACAGGGCAAATTTGCACTGTCCGAGAACTGGAAGGTAAGCCCGCCGCAGCTGCATGTTCCTAAAAGGATAGACACGCTGGGGGCATCATGCTCATTTATAGAAGAAGCTCCATGGGAGGTCGCTCTTTCAGCCAAAACTAAGAATTGATAGCAATGGGCAAAATGCCCAGGCACAGCCGTCAAAATCTTCGAAAAGGAAGAAGAAGACTAAAAAGCCTGTGAAGCCTGATGACAAGCGCACGGACTTGCAATATCAGATTGACGTACTGGAAGAATATAATCAGAAGGCGTGAACCCCAGTCACGCTCCAAGAATTTCTCAACAACATCCCTCAGAGCGGAGAAAATGACAATGATGACGGAGATGAATCGTCAGAAGAATTCGAGGATTATGTTGCAAGTTGTCACATGATCTCTCATTCGCCCGTAAATGACGAAGAAGCTCACATAGAGGAGCTGGGGGCAGGAGCGGTGCCAAAATCCTTCGAACCGACTGACGAGGTGATCGACATGCTGCTGAACGAAGCCCGTCAGAAGAGCAAAGCTGATCAGCAACGCGAAATGGCCAAATTAAAAAAGGCCAAGCCTCGGCGTCAATTTGAAGAAGTCATGGTAGAGATGGGTCACGAAACACTCCAACCGGATCAAAGTGCACCCGCGGAAAACAAAAGCAAGCTCAAGACGAGGAAACGCTTTGCCAAAGCCTTGTCCATGGGAATGAAGCTGCCACCGCCCAAAGAAAATAACCCCGAGGATACGCACATTGACGAAGCAGACGTACATCCTAACTATTGCTTATACCACCAGAGGATTGCACACCCTACTGAGTTTCAGCACAACATTTCATCCGCAGACCAACGGCCAGTCAGAGCGGACTATTCAGACTCTCGAGGACATGCTCCGAGCGTGCGTCTTAGATTTCGGAGGTAGGTGGGATCACTATTTGCCCTTAGTAGAGTTCTCCTACAACAACAGCTTCCAGGAGACCATTCAGATGGCGCCATTCGAGGCTCTATATGGGAGGAGATGCAGATCGCCCGTATGTTGGATAGAGCTCAGCGAGAGCAGTATTTTGGGGCCGCAGATTGTTGAGGAAACGACCGCGAAGATCCAGTTGATTCGCGATAGGATGAAAGCAGCCCAGAGCAAGCAGAGATCTTATGCGGACCGTCGTCGGCGCAGACTTGAGTTTTCTGTTGGCGATCATGTTTTCTTGAGGGTCTCCCCAATGAAAGGTGTGATGAGATTTGGGAGGTAAGGGAAGCTTAGTCCCAGATATATGGGCCCCTTCGAGATCCTCGAGCGTGTTGGTGCAGTTTCGTATCGGTTAGCTCTTCCGCCCAGTTTTCCAGACGTTCACTTCGTGTTCCACATTTCGATACTCCGTAAGTATCTTCATGATCCTTCGCATGCGATTCAGCACCCGACGATCCAGATAGAGCGCGACCTTTCTTTTGCAGAGCAGCCGGTGGTCATCCTGGATCGACAGGTGAAGAAATTGAGATCGAAGGTTATACTGTCCGTCAAGGTCCTTTGGCGTGGCCCGGGCAGCGAGGAGGTCACCTGGGAGACCGAGGACGAGATGAGGAAGAAATATCCCCATCCCTTTGAAGGTACGCGTAGCTAGATTTTTAAATTCGGGGATCGAATTTCTTTAAGGGGGGAAGATTGTAACACTTTGAAATTCGTTTAGGTTATTTTCGCGTTAATTAGCGGTAATGCGTGTTTTCACAAAACTTAGTTAATAGCTATTTCCAACTAGAATGGAATAAATCTACTTTTAATCGTGATAGTATGTAGTTATATATATAATAGTGTTTATTAATTATAAATTAGTTTAATGTTCACTTAATTAGCAAATTTTCTTAACCATTTTTCCTAAGCAAAATTAGTTAGCATGCACAACCCTAATCATCTAGGTTAAGTTATAACTTGTCTTCATTTTCTTTTTCCCCCTTGCATGGTTCTATTACCCTCACAAAACAAAACAAAAAAAAATAAAAATAATAATAAGAAAAGAAATGGGAGGCATGGGGGGTATTAGGTGAAGAGTGGACCTTGACTTTTGACTACACTCTCTCTCTCTCCCTCTCATTTTTTTGCAACAACAGCAGAGGCGACAGCAGCAACAGCATATTCATCATTATCTTCTTCTTCTTCTTCTCCTCCTTGCATTCAAACACAAATCCCTACACAAAAAAATCCACCTTTTCTTCATAAATCCTTTGCAAAACACATCCTTTGTTGGTCTTGATGGCAAATCCTTGCCTTTGAAGGCAAGTGCAGCAAGTTAGACTCCCCTAAGACCATATTGAGGTATTAAACTCACCCAAATCACGTTATTGCTAAACTTGTAGTTTTTATTAGCTAAAAGTTGTGTTTTTGTGAGTTTTAGTGCTAATGAGATGGTTTATGTGAAGATTAGGGTAAGTTAGGGTTTTTAGGGTTTGATTAACTTAGTTAGGTGCTATTAATGTTGTTTTAACCAAGTTATTTCTTCAGGTTACACTAAAATACCATTTTGTATCAAATTAGTGTTAATTTAGCGTTTTAGTTAAGATTTGGGCTCATTTTGTGATCTGCTTTCAACCCGGTTGCTTCAGGAAAAAGTTGAGTTTACTGGAGCATGTTCACTAGATTTAGACCATACACACGAAGCACAGGACCCCCATTCTTCTTCTAGGCCGCAAATAAATAGGTTCTGGCCGCAAATTGCGGCCAGATGTTGGAGCTGGGTGTCGGGGTTTGGTGGTTTGGTGTTTGTTGCTTATTGAAGGTCTTTGGTGTATGCAACTTTTTATAGTTCAGCTTGTATCAAAATCTGGAACAAAATACCTTATTTCTAATACGATTAAGCTTGCACGACACGTATGTTATGTGAGTGGGTTTAGTGTTTGCGGCGTATCACAGCATGTCGGGGTAGTTTCAGATGCGTATACACACGTTTTGGCGTATCGGATGCACACGCGTTTAGCTTGCGACGCGAGTTTCTCGTTTAGTTTTGATATCGCGTTTTTGCAGGATTTTAGCTTATGTGTATTCTTTGTGTAAATTCTAGGTTCGCAGGCGGGTACTTCGAACGCCGCAAAGAAGGGGAAGCAGGTAGTCGGCTACACCTAGCACGAGATCACGGTGAGTAGATTTAACATCTACGGGGAAATCGCCCGTATGGCGTTGAGCGTCACGGCTTGATAGGATACTGTAGTCGTGTGTGTGTGTGTGTATTGCTTGTGCATATGTACTATTGTAGCGTACCCCTCTTTTGTTGCATATAGACACAGTATTTATGTAAAACCGTACTGTCACTAACGGTTCAAGCTGCACGAGCACTATTTGTATGTTACACCCACACAGTTAGTGATTTCCATGACACTCGCACCATAGGATTACTATGAACCATACTTCGTTGGATTATCTCATCACTAATGATTAGACAT
This sequence comes from Agapanthus africanus, assembly GCA_030015575.1. Taxonomy (NCBI): domain Eukaryota; kingdom Viridiplantae; phylum Streptophyta; class Magnoliopsida; order Asparagales; family Amaryllidaceae; genus Agapanthus; species Agapanthus africanus. The sequence continues at coordinate 774,584,144 of JASDDO010000022.1, forward strand.
GATTCTATCCCATACTGTACACTCATGCTTGCGTATATACCACTTGTACATTCATATTGGCACATGTACATATCATACATCCATACTTGTATGTGTGTGTGTATGTGTGTGTATATATATATATATATATATATATATATATATATATCTTGGTGCATCCATGCCTACTTACATACTCTTGCGCATACTTAGATGATGCTGACTTTAATTTTGGAAATTTGGAGACCGCATGAAATATTTTCAACTGGATCCTTTTAGAAGAGCGGTTTTCCCCATTTACTCATGGTACGATTTTATGCGGCATACGACACATTGCATGGATTTACGCAGTGAGTTTTGGATTCGTGTGATTTCTGGATTTGAGATCCGTGGTATTATTTTAAGAAAGTATGCACTGTTTTGAAAAAGCCTGGTTTCTTTTGATATGATATTTCAGTGCGTCCACCATGCGTTTTCTCGGTTCTGAGACATGTGACATGTGAAACCCGATTCGAGGAGGAGGACGATCCGTTTGCGGGTACATTGTGGACCCGGTATGGTACCCCAGGGCGAGAGAGAGATTTCGTGTGGATGACGATGAGCCTGGTAGAGGGACTTCTACCTACCGATGATTGGTTGGACCTGGCGGTTATTCGGAGGATACTGACCAGAGTCGAGAGATGGATACGGGATGATCCGTACTGCCGGGGCCGGGCCGATTCCGCAGACGGAACCCGTGGGCCGATCCGGACTGACGGAGCCCGATATATGAGGATTTGCGTGTCGATGCTAGACACGAGTATTTCAGGATATTTCTGAGTGCCGATGTTGGGCACTCATGTTTTCCATGAGATTTTCGGGATATGAGGGCCGATGTGATTGACGGTGCCTGAGTTTTATTGGGATATGGGGTGTATTTGGTGGACACCGGATATTTTTCATGATGATGTTTCGTGTAGATGCTATTTTATCACATGTTCAGCATTCATTGATATGCATAGCATCATGTAGTTGTAGTACTTGATAGAGTACCTTGCATGATTATTTCATACCCAGATTAGCATTTTGATATCATCAATTGCACATGCTAGAGTATAGCATCACGTGCATACCTGCGATTACCTTTATATGTTATTACTATTCACGAGTTGGCAACTCACCTCCGTTGTGCCACAGTATTGCAGGTTGACCCTCAGAGTAGGTTCGGCAGGGCTACCTCTTTGTATCTTTTGCTACGGATATCACTGCAGTTGGCGTGTGAGCCGTTTTGTTGATAGGTGGGTTTGCGGTATCCGTTTATTTTCCATTTGTACACTCTATTGTATCTAGTACTCTCCATCTACTATTTCAAGTATGGACTTAGAGACCAGTTGTGAGGACGATATTGTATATTATTTTGTACTCTGGTGTCGAGCTCGTGTGAGCCGACTTTATTTATGCAGTTTTATCTTTTATGCTGTTCTTTTTGCTTATTTTGTCCATTTCTTCGCTACGGCATCGTATACTATTCTTGTGGTGGTTGTTTCCGCCGTTGGGCATGATTGCTCCCGTTTGGGGATGTTTTATTCTTATTATCAGTCATTTTACTTATATCATATTTTGTACCCGTTTTAAGGGCTAGTTTTTACAAAGGAGGTGCTGCCGAAATTTTTAAGAAAATAACTTAAACTTTAAAGATTTTTACTCAAGGTTTTCTAAATGTCTTAAACTAATGTTTTACTTCACTCACTGTTTTTAAGGGTTTTGATTTCTGGGTGTCGGCTTACTTGATCGCGTTGCGCCTGTAGACGTTACGTGGTTAAGTGCCGGTCACGGGCCGAACTTTGGGTCGTGACAATGACGAAGATTTTCGATGATCTCATATATGAAATCGTCGAGTGCTATATTGACGGCCTCGTGGTGAAAAGCAAATCGCACGAGGAGTATTGGGAGTATCTGAAGATAGTGTTCCAACGTCTTCGGAAATACGACCTGAAGATGAACTCTCTGAAATGCGCGTTCGGAGTTTCCTCAGGCAAATTCCTAGGATTCATCATCTGATACCGGGGCATCGAAATAGACCCGTCAAAGATCAAGGCGATTATGGAAATGCCTCTGCCAAGAACTTTAAAACAATTGCGGTCTCTACAAGGGAAGCTCGCGTACATCCGACGTTTCATAGCTAAGCTCTCCGGAAAATGCCATCCCTACAATCACCTGATGAAGAAGGGAACCCCGTTCATTTGGGATCATAAATGCCAGGGTGCACTGGACGAAATCAAGCAATACCTGCAGAATCCGCCGGTACTGACCGCTCCAGTCAAAGGAAAGCCCCTCATTCTGTACACAACAGCCCTCGAAGGTTCATTAGGCGCGTTATGGGCACAAGAGAACGACCAAAAGAAAGAGAGAGCCCTCTACTATTTGAGTCGAGTTCTCCTGGGGGCAGAAAACAATTACTCCCCCATCGAAAAACACTGCATGGTGTTAATCTTTGTGATAACGAAGCTCAGACACTATGCGTTGGCGCATGAGGTCCATCCCATATCAAAGGTGGATCCTCTCAACTATGTGATGTCAAGAGCCATACTAACGGGGCGGCTCGCTAAATGGGCCCTACTCTTAATTGAATTCTCGATAAAATACCGACCTCTCAAGGCAGTGAAAGGCCAGGCCATCGTCGACTTCCTCGCTGAGCATCCAATACTTACCGATTCACCCTTAAATTGTGAATTGCTAGACGAGCACGCGTTTGACATGATTGGCAGTGAGAAAAGAGGGAGTGATACCCGATGGGAACTCTATTTCGACGAGGCGTCTTCCATGAAGAAGCGAAAGCACAGCACCCCTATAATCAAATCAGGGATAGGCCTTATCTTCGTGACTCCGCAAGGAGGGATAATGCGCTTTGCTTTTTCCTTAACAGAGCCGAGGACAAATAATGAAGCAGAATATGAGGCCTTGAGAGCAGGTCTTGAGGTCGTTGTCGACATGGGAATCGAAAACCTCCTCATATACGGAGACTCCCAGCTGGTCGTTATCAAGTAAACGTCGACTATCAAACGTGCAAACCGGAGTTGGTAAAATACGGCAAAAGAGTGCAACAATTGCTGACTCAAATCCCTTCCTACGTCCTGGAAAGCATACCGCGTACAGAAAATAGCAAGACAGACGCATTAGCCAAACTCGCCAAAGAACTGGCTGACGAAAACCTCGATGACATGAGGATCGTTGTACAAAGCCGTTGGGTTCTTGCACCAGCAGAAATGTCCACGGAGTCGTCTGAAGAAATGGAAGCGGCCAAGCAAACGGCCCTACAAATAGAGGACCAAGAAAAGGCTAAGGATTAGAGAGAAGTCTTTATAGACTACTTCAAATCCCATCGAACACATGAAAATACATCCTCAAGACATCAGCTCATGAAACGAGCTCCGTCTTTCGCCTTCGTCAATGATACTCTATATAAGAGATCGTTCGACTCTCTATGGCTAAGATGCCTGGGACCGGAAGAAGCAAAGAGAGTCGTCCAAAAAACTCACGACGGACTCTGTGGTTCTCATCAAGCTGGACCAAAGATGAAGCCGAAGAGCAAAAGAATAGGTTACTACAGGCCCACGATGATCCAAGACTGTCTCGAATATGCAAAGCAGTGCCACTCGTGCCAAATTCACGGAGACTTCATCCATCAGCATCCAAATCCGCTACACCCAATAGTGGCTAGCTGGCCGTTCAAAATGTGGGGAATCGATATAATCGAGCCCATCGAGCCAGCATCGTGATTGATAGATTTAGTGCTTATGCGCTTTCGAAAGATATGAATCAAAAATTAATTTTAACCGCAATCAAGAACGGCGTCGCTTGGTAGCTAGCCGGTGAGTACGGGTCGGTCCACAGGGATGTTGTGTATTTCTAACTTTGGTCTAACAAGTTAATTCCAAACGGTGTGAATGGATTATCGCTAAAAACTAAACTGATTTATACTAAGACTAGAATCTTGCTAGGGTTAGGTTTAGGTTAAGTTTGGAAATTGAAGATTTCCTCACCGCTTTCAATGCCCTAAATTAGATCTCTTTAGGTGTTATGGTAACAATTAATAAAGGGGATTAGTACTATCGGGGAGAAACGATGTTTCTTCCTCTAGGTTCTAGTCCTTCCTTTCTTAATTCTTACCCTAACCTCCATGGAAAACATACACACCCGGTCGTTTATACTACGGTATCACCATTACCTCATGGGATAGGGTGCCGTAGGGAACGGTGTGTGTATGTATGCATGGCGTCCTATTAATTATATGTGATGGGCAAGAAAAGGGTGAGAGATTTTCATCTCTTAAGCCTTCCCCAAATCTAACCCTAACAAGCGAGGAGACTACTCGCTCATTAGGAAATTGAAAAACATTTCTAACTATCTAACTAGGGCAGATAATAAAATTTAAACTAAGGCAATTAAATAAAACTACTTACTTTATTGATGGCTCTCTCCAAACATTTACACAGGAATTTTCAGATCTGAATAGATGAATAAAAAGAGGCATGACCTAAAACAGATTTTTAGGATTTCTATTTATAGAACATAGAAACCCTAGGTTTACAATCGCGTCATATCTGCAATTACAATTTTACCCCCTAAGAAAAAGAACTAGTCAACTGATTAGTCGAAAATATTGTATTTTTAACATGGCAATTTCCCTATCATTTGCACTCATTTAGAAGTGTACGGTATTCATATTTCACATATTAGCAAAACTGTCGCAAAATATCAGATTGCATGTGTTAGACTCTAAAACCGGCACTATAAAGGAAATTGACCGCATTTCATGGCATCGCATCATTTCTTTAATGCGCAACACTTGTTTTGAGATCTGTGCAGGAAAATCCAGAAGAAAGGCCAAAAATTTACATGGTACTGATCAAACATGACGCCAACTCAATGATTTCAGTTCTGGTATCAATCCAAAGGGGAAATTACAAATCAACACATCAGATTAAGCTCCAAAAGCCAGCCCAAGATCACACCAGAAGACACAAGCCCTAAGGCCTCTAAAGAGCCGCGGAACCGCGGCCGGAGCCGGCTTGTGCCGCGGTTCTGCGGCCATCTTGCCACGTCATCCACCAAATTTTGCTGCACAATGCTTACCTCAGCTCCTACAGTTCATAAATGTACTTCAAGTTCCAGAAGACTCCAGAGGCTTCTGCCAGATCAGCAAACTAGGGTTTCTAATGCTTAATTAATCCTAGCTTAAAGCCTAAGCTAGCTCCTAACAAACTCCTTCTAGAAGCCTCAACAAACTTTTGGAGGGAATTGTAATTTCAAACCTAGACCTAGGGTTTGGGAGATCTATAAATAAGACCCTAGGCTCACTTGTAAAAGGATCCCCTCCATTAGTTCATTTTAGTAACCAATTTAGAGCCATTCTACCTCATTCTTCATCTTCTTCCACAAGTCTAGTGAGAAGACTTGTGTGAAACCCTAACCCTAATTCCAATCAAAAGCCAAGATCCCGAGTACCCCATCAAGCAAGAAGCCTTGCAACCTTTTATGAGCCGAGCCGATCTTCAACAGAGCAAGTGGTCCAAGCCGATCCACGACTCACGGAGCCGAGCGACGCCAAATCAACAATTTAGTTCTTCCTCTTGTAGTTCTTGAGCGACTGTAATCAAATTGTTGATATAAATAAAAGGTGATATTCTTTTATCTTGTTTTCTTTAAATTCTTGCATCATGATATCTTTTTAATTCTTGAATGCTTTCTGTGTGATGATGTTTGAGTAATACTCCGCTCGTCGAGGAGTCGAGACGATCAATAGAATGATGATATAATATATCTTAAATCGATTCTTGAATCCTACGAGTTTTGTAAACCCTAGCAAGCTCAAGAACCGACAACCCAATTCATTGCGATGCTTTCTTGAATGATATCGCTCGAGATTGGGGAGTTACGATCGTTTCTTGAAATTGCTAGAGGCTAGAATATGAATGATATCAACGAAAGAACAAGGGTTAAATGTTGAAACCTTAGTTTCACGAGAAAACCCTAACTCTCGTCGATCATCATCGATCTAGTATCAATTCTTCGAAGGACAAGAACACGATATTTTTAGATTATATCACATCTATAGATCCGATCGATTCCTACGAGCCTCATTTAGATTCTTGACATTTGGTTGGAAAATATCATCGAAACCCGATTCTCGATTGTTTATCATTTCTTGAATTCTTGAATAGAATAGTGACACCTGAATCAATCGATAAAATCTTGAATCATGCTTTCTTTTCTTTTTGATTAACTTTTCAATTCAAACAAATCGAACATTGAAATGAATCGCACAATCCCTGTGGACGATCCGCACTCGCTTACGATCTACAACCGACACCGTAATTGATTGCGTCAAATATAATTCTTTGATTGTGAATCTTATTCAATATTACCGACACATAGAAATTTATTCGCTTTATTCGATTTACACAAACAAGAAATTCTTTTCAATCAAATGAAACCGTTATCAGGGATCATTTGAGTTGATTTACTTACACAGTCTCGAATTTTTTTACGGAACAATCAAATGGCGCCGTTGCCGGGGATCGCGCGCTAATTCGTTTCTTATTATAGTTTGAATTGAAAGATTTATTCCATTGTGATTTTTGAGATCAAAATTCGTGCAAACCCTAAACGATTTGTTGTGGTTCATTGCAAGGAGATCTGAAGATTGCTGGAAATTTGAAAATTTTTTTGGGATATACCAGAGAGCAGAGGGAGTCTACAGAAGCTCCCTGGTGAATTTTGGTTGACTGATCTCACCATTCAACCGCGTTTCTGCGGTGGGAGCCCTCTTATTGCGGCGGTTTCGCGGCTACCTGAAGGGATCACTGTACCATTTTTTCTCTGTAAGCTTCTTACCTTCTCCTCTCTCCTCTTTTAGCTCCAACTAATAATTTTCTGCAGGTTTCTTTGCAAATAATCGCAGCGCCGCAAAAAGCAAAATTAAATTTGTGCGTGATTTTGTTTCTTGGTTGTTTGCATTCTAAATACGGATATTAAGGGGCACGGCCAAATCCAAATTAGGTGGGGATTTCATTACCCTTTCTAGGCCCCGAAAACCGCAAAACTTGCATCCGCATTGATCCACATTAACTAAAAAATATCTAGAGATGACTCTAAGGACCGTCGCGCTCAATTAGGACAGAAGAAGGCCGTGGGTAATTCATTACTTATCCGCGTTTTCTTGTGGTGTCTAAGGAGAGTGTGTCTAAGGCTAGTGGTTTTTAATTAGGCCCACTACTTACGTAGTGGAGTACCTTCCCACTTACCTGGCACTTATCCGGCCACAGGGGGACAAAGAGGCAGTGGAGGATTCTATCCTGCGACTTGTCTTTTGGCAGTTAGGAGCGGTCTAGAGCCGGACCTAGGTGACCACTAGATTCTAGGGTCTTCGTTGCTGCATTTGTTGTGTCGCATCATTTTTTCAAAAATCCGTCCCTTTTTCAAAAGCAAACACCGCATTCATTCATTACCCCTAATTATAAGTCAACGCTGCCACTTGTACTAACCCTTTTTAGTACAAGATAGGCTGGACACGGGATTCTAGTGCCAGTTTAGTCCGCGTACCCTTTATCGACTCCGAAGTTGATATTTCTCCATTTACCTTTTCTTTACCCACTACCACACCCACTCCGATGGATCAGAATCCATCAAACTTCTTTAACCCTAATCTGCCGCCGTCCGTTGGTCCGCAGAATCCACCCCGCATCTCTCTCCAGGAGAGGTGCTACCCTATTCGAGGTCCTCTTTCGACCTGCTTATCCACACCACCAGCCAACGGGGATAACTTTGAGATTAAGCCCCAGTATATCAATCTTTTACCCAAATTCCACGGACTCGAGACTGAGGACGCTTACGTTTTCATTACCAAATTTGAAAACGTATGCGCAATGATGGGTACGTCACAACTTTCAATGGATGCTATGCGTCTACGACTTCTTCCATTTACTTTGTGCGATATAGCCGAGAAGTGGCTATATAACACTACCGCACACTCTATTACGAATTGGGAAGAATTCGTCGCGGCAATCCTTAAGAAATTTTACCCAATACAAAAGACAGCTCGAATCCGTAGCGAACTGAATCAATTTGCCCAGCTCCCTACTGAACCACTTTCAAAATGCTTTGAACGTTTCAAGGATCTATTGGTTCAGTTTCCTCATCACGGCATCCCGAGATGGGAGCTTTGCCGAATCATTTATGAGGGCATTAACCCAAACACTAAACAGAGCCTTGAAAACATGTGTCAAGGTACTTTTATGACCAAAGATGATGGGGAAGCTTGGAAGTATTTAGAAGAGTTCGCTGAAAAATCACTACAGTGGGAGAGTGGAACCCAACCATTGAATAGGGGTGGCATACACCAAATAGATGTGTCCATAGGTGTTCGAGCTGAGATGGCAGCAATGCAAAAGAAGCTCGACGCTATGGAACACAAATTTGCAGCAGCCTCCCTAAACCCGGTGTCGCTCCCCAAAACTGTTTGTGGGTGCTGTTCTGATCCGTTTCATTTAACGGAAGAATGTCCATTAAACTCTGCGTTTCAAGGTCACGAGCATTCTAATGCCGCATTCCAACGACCTAGAAACGATCCTTATTCTTCCACGTACAATCAGGGTTGGAGGAATCACCCGAATTTTGCTTGGAACCAAAACCAATCTCAAAACACGGTTCCAAACACGAATCAATTTCAAAGGGCTCTTCCTCCACCACAGCAACCCCTTCAACTCACTCAGCACCCCTACCAGTCACAAAACTTCCAAAATCAGGTCAACACCCTGCACAGTCTAATCCTTTGACCTGTTCTGACGAGTTTTCTCAATTCACTCAAACCATGAAATCACTTTTGTCAAATTTCATAGAGGTTTCGGCTGAGGTTAGATCTTCCGTCTGTGAGATAAAGAAAAACTCAGCGTCCCAAGCTGAGAGTATCAGAACGATGGAAGCTGAAATCGCATGACTTAAAGCCAAAATGAGTGCGAGAGAAAAAGGGAAACTTCCCTCTCAACCCCTACAGAATCCTGGGCATTACAATGTAAATTTCGTCACAACGTTGAGATCGGGAAAAGTGCTGAACAATCATGTCGGGGAAGAAGTTGATGATACTGAAAATCATATCAACGCCCCGGCTGAGACCTTTCCACACACACACACTTCTCCTTCTGAGCCTTCTTCTTCTACCACACCACCTTCTCGCGAGCCTATTCTCCATTTTCCACTAGGCTCGACACCTCAGTATAGCCCTTCTAGTTCTCCACAGACGGTCCCCACACCTCTTTTGGGACCTCGTCTACCCCCTCTTCCTTCTCCTATGATGGACCCGACGCTCATTACGAAAGCACCTTACCCGAATCGGTTAAGGGCTAACAGAACGAGTCCTCATATGGAGAAAATTATAGAAATGTTCAAACAGGTTAACATCAACATCCCTCTCCTAGATGCGATTCAACAAGTCCCAGCTTATGCGAAAATTTTTAAGGACTTGTGCACTAGGAAGAGGAAGACTCAAGTGCCGAAGAAGGTCTTCATGTCTAATAATATTAGCACTGCTTTTATCCCCCAGCTACCAAAGAAACGTAAGGACCCAGGATGTCCTACGATATCGATTTCTATTGGGGGTAAAAACATAAATCGTGCTCTTTTAGACCTTGGCGCAAGTGTTAACCTACTTCCATATTCTGTATATGAGCAATTTGGGATTGGAGAGCTGAAACCTGCTCACTGCACTCTCCAAATGGCAGACCGTTCAATCACCAAACCAAGGGGTGAACTAGAGGATGTGTTGATAAAGGTCGGGGAATTTGTTTTCCCTGTAGACTTCATTGTGCTCGATACACAGCCTGTAGCAAACCCCCGGGGCCAAATTCCGGTGATTCTGGGTCGTCCTTTCCTTGCCACTTCCAATGCTGTTATAAACTGTAGAAATGGTTCGATGAACTTATCATTTGGAAATATGACCATTGAACTAAATATCTACAAAGTTGGAAGTCAGCCATCAGAACCCTCTGCTCATATTCTAGATGTGTGCTCTGTCCACGAGATCGCTCCCGATAGTTGTGGAGCCGAGGATCTTTGCTTTCTAGATCTCGACGACATTACCACATCTCTGCTTGATCTTACACATGATCTTAGTGAGGACACTTTTCCTACACTTGAGTCCTGCACTCCTGACTTTTCTCCACCCGAGTCTGTATCTTTCACAGGCTCTGAGCTTCTTTGTAATTCCAAAAATCATTCGATGATCCCACCTTCTATTATTTCTCCGCCCACATTAGATCTCAAAATTTTACCTTCTCACCTTAAATATGCATATTTAGGTGAGAATGAGTCCTTACCGGTTATCATATCCGCTTCTCTAGCATCAGAGCAAGAGAATGCACTTTTATCGGTATTGAGATCTAACAAAGAGGCGTTTGGTTGGACCATGGCGGACATCAAAGGGATTAGTCCCTTGATTGTTGAACATCATATACATGTGATGGATGATGCCAGACCAACCCGAGAACCACAGAGACGGTTGAATCCCGTCATGAAGGAAGCGGTGATGAAAGAGATCGTCAAATGCCTAGATAATGGTATTATATACCCCATCTCCGATAGCCAATGGGTTAGTCTTATACATGTCGTTCCTAAGAAATCCGGCATCACTGTTATAACCAATGAGGCAAATGAGTTGATTCAGACACGCACCCAAACTGGGTGGCGTGTATGTATTGATTATAGAAAACTCAATGCTGCCACGAGGAAAGACCATTTTCCTCTACCCTTCATTGATCAGATGCTGGAACGCTTAGCGGGACGAGAGTATTATTGCTTTATGGACGGATACTCAGGCTATAATCAGGTCCCCATCGCCAAAAAGGATCAAGATAAAACCACTTTTACTTGTCCTTTTGGTACCTTTGCTTACAGTCGCATGCCCTTTGGGTTATGCAATGCTCCCGCTACCTTTCAGCGGTGTATGATGGGGATATTCTCCGATATGGTAGAGAATTTTCTGGAGATTTTTATGGACGATTTCTCGATTTTTGGAGACTCTTTTTCCGATTGCCTATCGAATCTTGACGCAGTTCTTACTCGTTGCAAGGAGAAGAACTTAACTTTGAACTGGGAAAAATGCCATTTTATGGTCCAAGAAGGAATTGTTCTTGGACATGTCATTTCACAGAAAGGCATTGAGGTTGACAGAGCTAAGATAGATGTCATTCAAAACCTCCCTCATCCCAAAAGCGTCAAAGATATTCGATCTTTCCTTGGCCATGCGGGCTTTTATAGGAGATTCATCAAGGATTTTAGCAAAATTGCTAGACCTTTAACTCTTCTCCTGGCCAAGGATACGACCTTCCACTTTGACTCGGACTGTGAGATAGCTTTCGACTCACTTAAACACTCACTCACTTCAGCCCCCGTTCTATCGTCTCCAAATTGGGACTACCCCTTTGAGCTGATGTGTGACGCATCTGATTTTGTAGTAGGTGCAGTCTTAGGACAGCACATCGAAAAGATGCCACACGTAATATACTATGCAAGTAAGACCCTGAATGATGCTCAAATCAATTATACAACCACCGAGAAAGAACTTTTAGCGGTTGTATTTGCATTAGAAAAATTCAGGCCTTACTTAATTGGCTCTCCTATAGTTGTGTACACTGACCATTCCGCTTTAAAACATCTTCTGGCGAAGAAAGATGGAAAAGGTCGACTAATACGTTGGATCCTTCTGTTACAAGAATTTGATCTTGTTATCAAAGATAAGAAAGGATGTGAAAACGTAGTAGCCGACCATCTTTCACGCATCATTTCTTCCCCTGTGACCCTGCCGATCAATGATTCGTTCCCTGATGAACAACTCTTGAACGTATCCAATGAACCATGGTTCAGGGATATTGTGAACTATCTTGTCACGGGACTTATACCCAGCGACTGGTCAAAACAGGACAAATACCGTTTTCTATCCTAAGTAAAACACTTTTACTGGGATGATCCATACTTGTTTAAGTATTGTCCTGATCAGATCATTCGCCGATGTGTCCCGAAAGAAGAGTTCAAGAGTGTTCTTTCTTTTTGTCATGATCAGGCCTGTGGGGGTCACTTCGGTCCTAAAAAGACGGCGGAAAAGGTTTTGCAATGTGGATTTTATTGGCCGACCTTATTCAAGGATGCATTTGAGTATTGCAAAACCTGTACACAGTGTCAGTACACGGGTAGAATCTCCCAGAGGAATGAAATGCCTCAGCAACCCATTCTGGTTGTTGAAATATTCGATGTTTGGGGCATTGATTTTATGGGTCCTTTTCCCAACTCCTTTGGGAATTTGTACATACTGCTGGCGGTTGATTATGTCTCAAAGTGGGTAGAAGCCATTCCATGTCGCACTAATGACAGAAAAGTTGTCATTAAGTTCTTAAAAGAGAATATCTTTTCGCGATTTGGACACCCCCGCGCTATCATTAGCGATAATGGGACACATTTCTGCAACAGGTCTTTCGAGACTCTGATGCGGAAATACTCAATCAACCACCGACTTTCTACACCCTATCATCCCCAAACGAGCGGGCAGGCTGAAATTTCGAATAGACAGATCAAACTTATCCTGGAGAAGACTGTTGCTAAGAATAGAAAAGACCGGTCGACCAAACTGACGGATGCTCTTTGGGCATTCAGAACTGCATATAAAACCGACCTAGGGATGTCTCCATATAGGATAGTGTTTGGAAAAGCATGTCATTTACCCGTCGAGATAGAGCATAAAGCATTGTGGACTATAAAGGAAATAAACTTTGATCTAAAAGAAGCCTGCAACTTTCGGAAGCTGCAACTAAATGAACTAAGCGAACTCCGCGATGAAGCTTATGATAATGCTGTAATCATAAAGAATAGGACTAAGGTTTTTCACGATAAAAACATTTTGAGGAAAACATTTTCACTTGGTCAACAAGTCCTTCTTTACGATTCACGATTACACCTTCACGCGGGTAAGCTTCGATCTCGGTGGAAGGGACCTTTTGTTGTGCGGTCTGTATACCCGCACGGGGCAGTAGAAGTAGAAAATGTTAAAAACGGCACATTTTTCAAAGTGAATGGACATAGGCTAAAGCCGTATTTTTCCACTGACCCCACGGAGGAGCTCTTGTTCTTACAAGAGCCAGTTTATTTGGATTAAAATTCCTCCGTCTCACCTTCATATCCTGTATATCACTGCATCATCTTTGGGATGAAGGTGAGTGAAAAGAGTAAGTTTGGGAGAAGTTCTTCACTTATATATTTTGCCCCCACTAATAATTCCTCCCAGACTTACAGGTTTTGTAGATCTAGCAGTTGGCAACAGTGAGGACACTGTTGAAAACAAGTTTGGGGGAGGTTTGTGCTTATTTTTGCATCATTTGCATATCATCTGCATAAGCACAAAACATTTCTTTTAAAAATCTATAAAAATTTAAAAATTTTCAAAACCCATAAAAATTTAAAAAATTTCAAATATAAAAATAATTTTAATATTTACACTTTTTTGCACATAAATAAGATAATAAAAGTTTAGATAATGAAAAATTACATCCATGAGATTAGAAAAATTTAAGAAAACTAAGAAAATTAGAAGTTTTCTTATACGAACTAATAATAAGTAGTTATGAGCCGTTGTCCCAAGGGTTAGTAAGATGAAGGACGTCACTAATCTGAGGATAAAAATAAGTCTAAAAAATAGTTTCTATTCTGGAAGCCAAACATTTTGAACGTTGCTACCCTGCTATTCGCACTTACACACGTCTTAAGCCTGGGATAGTAGAGGATACCTTGAAATGCTCTTGTCTTAAAGCCGATGTATGAAGGGAATAAAAAGAAAAGTGAATAAAAAAATATAAAGTGGTGAGAAAAATGGACACTGGTTTTGTTATCACCAAGGGCAATAAAAATGTATAGCGAGAGTGCCTCTTCACCTAGTGCCCTAAGGCCAACTGGTCTGGGAGTCAATGCTACGCCTTAGGTGGTGCAGGACGAGGAAAATACACCAAATAAGCAAGCACATGAGTAATCGGTCGGTTAGTACCTCAAGAAGTATTAACGGTCGCATGAAAGTGTGTGAGCAATCTCATCTAAATATTCATTAATTAAAAAGTACTAAGGCTGATGGGCAAGAGTATGATATCTTGAATTGAATTCTCCGGGTGTAGGGATGTCCTTTACACACACGCAGGGTTATATGATCGATGTTTGGAAGAAAGATAGGAATGAAGAATAAGACGATGTTTTATTGAAGGAGGACGTGATTTCTGATATCTTTTCATGACCAGTAAGATAGGGCTCATGACAACCGAAAAGCTAGCTTAGTTGGAAACCCTAATTTTCAAAGTCTTTTCTTTTACAATTCTTTTCTTTAAATGTAATATTCATGATCTTTCTTTTAATATTGGATTTTGTGGGTGCAATCCGCTGAAAACCCTCAGGAGACAACACTCCTCCTACTAGGGACACCTAGAGGTTTAAAGGCTTGTTGCACGTGCTCAGTGCAATCGTGTTGCCTGCGAAAGTGTGCTAGTTAGTTTTTCTCTTTCTTTATTTTCTCCTTCTCTTTTTAATAAAACAGTTCGCTCGAGACGATCGAAATTAAGTTTGGGGGAATTTGATTAGTCGAAAATATTGTATTTTTAATACGGCAATTTCCCTATCATTTGCACTCATTTAGAAGTGTACGGTATTCATGTTTCACATTTTAGCAAAACTGTCGCAAAATATCAGATTGCATGTGTTAGACTCTAAAACCGGTACTATAAAGGAAATTGACCGCATTTCATGGTATCGCATCATCTCTTTATTGCGCAACACTTGTTTTGAGATCAGTGCAGGAAAATCCAGAAGAAAGCCAAAAATTTACATGGTACTGATCAAACATGACGCCAACTCAATGATTTCAGTTCTGGTATCAATCCAAAGGGGAAATTACAAATCAACACATCAGATTAAGCTCCTAAAGCCAGCCCAAGATCACACCAGAAGACACAAGCCCTAAGGCCTTTAAAGAGCCGCGGAACCGCGGCCGGAGCCGGCTTGTGCCGCGGTTCCGCGGCCATCTTGCCACGTCATCCACCAAATTTTGCTGCACAATGCTTACCTCAGCTCCTACAGTTCATAAATGTACTTCAAGTTCCAGAAGACTCCAGAGGTTTCTGCCAGATCAGCAAACTAGGGTTTCTAATGCTTAATTAATCCTAGCTTAAAGCCTAAGCTAGCTCCTAACAAACTCCTTCTAGAAGCCTCAACAAACTTTTGGAGGGAATTGTAATTTCAAACCTAGACCTAGGGTTTGGGAGATCTATAAATAAGACCCTAGGCTCACTTGTAAAAGGATCCCCTCCATTAGTTCATTTTAGTAGCCAATTTAGAGCCATTCTACCTCATTCTTCATCTTCTTCCACAAGTCTAGTGAGAAGACTTGTGTGAAACCCTAACCCTAATTCCAATCAAAAGCCAAGATCCTAAGTACCCCATCAAGCAAGAAGCCTTGCAACCTTTTATGAGCCGAGCCGATTTTCAACAGAGCAAGTGGTCCAAGCCGATCCACGACTCACGGAGCCGAGCGACGCCAAATCGACAATTTAGTTCTTCCTCTTATAGTTCTTGAGCGACTGTAATCAAATTATTGATATAAATAAAAGGTGATATTCTTTTATCTTGTTTTCTTTAAATTCTTGTATCATGATATCTTTTCAATTCTTGAATGCTTTCTGTGTGATGATGTTTGAGTAATACTCCGCTCGTCGAGGAGTCGAGACGATCAATAGAATGATGATATAATATATCTTAAATCGATTCTTGAATCCTATGAGTTTTGTAAACCCTAGCAAGCTCAAGAACCGACAACCCAATTCGTTGCGATGCTTTCTTGAATGATATCGCTCGAGATTGGGGAGTTACGATCGTTTCTTGAAATTGCTAGAGGCTAGAATGTGAATGATATCAACGAAAGAACCAGGGTTAAATGTTGAAACCTTAGTTTCACGAGAAAACCCTAACTCTCGTCGATCATCATCGATCTAGTATCAATTCTTCGAAGGACAAGAACACGATATCTTGAGATTATATCACATCTATAGATCCGATCGATTCCTACGAGCCTCATTTAGATTCTTGACATTTGGTTGGAAAATATCATCGAAACCCGATTCTCGATTGTTTATCATTTCTTGAATTCTTGAATAGAATAGTGACACCTGAATCAATCGATAAAATCTTGAATCATGCTTTCTTTTCTTTTCGATTAACTTTTCAATTCAAACAAATCGAACATTGAAACGAATCGCACAATCCCTGTGGACGATCCGCACTCGCTTACGATCTACAACCGACACCGTAATTGATTGCGGTCAAATATAATTCTTTGATTGTGAATCTTATTCAATATTACCGACACATAGAAATTTATTCGCTTTATTCGATTTACACAAACAAGAAATTCTTTTCAATCAAATGAAACCGTTATCAGGGATCATTTGAGTTGATTTACTTACACAGTCTCGAATTTTTTTACGGAACAATCATCAACGCACTGCCAGCGCCACAAGAATTTCCGCTGACACGCGCTTCGCACGGTCGCGGAACCGCGGCCAAAACCCCTGTTTGGCCGCGGATCCGCGGCCATATAGGGTCATTAATGGCTCAACTTTTCAGGGAATCTTCCGTTGCATTTTTCCTTCTATTTTCTTCAGTTTTTTCTTCAGAATGTCTTCTGGTTCTCTTCCAGATCTCCACAGTGAATAAAGTCGTGGACTTTTACCGCTTGCTTCGTGACGAAGTCTTGAACCTTGCGCTGCCTTTGTTCTTTGTGAATTTGTTTATTGATCTTCGTTTATTCTCCAAACTGTAGACTTGATCAAGATTCTTCCATTTGTTGGTCGTAGTCTTACTTTTGTATCGTCTTTTCATCTTTTTCACTGTTTTTGTTCCGAGAACCTGTAACCTGCAACATGTAGCAGACATGGGTCAAAAGCACCTGTTTATTTGTAAAAAGAATAAGAATGGGGAATATAATAATGCAAAATTATGATATGAACACATCGTCCAGGGGACATCGGTTCATATGGGCAACAACCGATTACTTCTTAAAGTGGGCAGAAGCAGCACCACTAAGAGAAGTGAAGACGGAGAACATTCTCCATTTCTTCAAGACACACGTCATTTATCGGTTCGGCACTCCGCGACGGATTATCTCCGATAACGGACCAACCTACAGAAGTCACAAAATCAGCCGCTTCGCACAGCAACACAATATAGACTGGAGATACTCTTCGGTCTATAATCCCCGAGCTAACGGTCTAGCTGAGGATTTCAACAAGACCTTAACGAAGATCATAAAGAAGATGGTGTCCAAAAATAAAAAGGACTGGCACGAGAGACTGCATGAAGCCCTCTGGGCTTATCAGACCATGTTCAAAACGGCCACAAAAACAACGCCGTATGCATTGGTATTCGGTGTTGAAGCAGTACTCCCATTGGAGATAGAGCTACCATCTCTATGAGTGGCGGTTAATTACGAGCTAACAGACGAAGAGAATTCTCATCTTCAACTTGAGGAGCTCGACGCCCTCGATGAAACTCGTCTCATGGCGTAGCAGAACTTGGAGGTATACAAAGAAAAGATGACGCGTTCATACGAGAGATTGACTAGGCCGAGGACATTTCGCCAAAGAGAACTCATGCTAGTGGTTAAGAGACCTATGATCCCCAATCATGCCAAACGGGGGAAATTCGAGCCGAACTATGAGGGCCTGTACATCATAGACAAAGTCTACCAAGACGGGGCTTACTTTCTCATAGATATGCACAGCGAAAGTCCCTTCAGGCCAATAAACGGCCGGTTCCTGAAAAAATACTACGCCTGACGAGTTACGGCCTAGGTCAATGATAGATGATGGCGCTTATGTAGGGTTCCTAGGCACTCTTGTGAAGGTTCATAAGGCATCAAACATGCCCGGATAAAATTTTAGACGTGCCGAACAACCCAAAGCCGGGATCTTTGCTAGATTATTAGGGTTAAACATGCAAGATGATAACTTTTATCTAAGTGTGAGGGATTACAACCTTTGTAGTCCGCTCCTTCGCTTCACAAGCTCCGAGTAGAAGTCCCTTTGCCGCGATCCACGATCTCCCGGACTCATGAGAGGCTCCACGACTCGAACGATCCATACTAGCTTGAAGTGTTCCAAATCTCCGATGATCTACGTCGAAGTTGCAAAGACTCAAGCTTTCTCACTCTAAAGAGATGAACACACTAATCTCATGGGCTTGATGAGATGAAGATGAGAGAGTAGTATTTTTGCTTTCCTTTTTAAATCATTTTCTCATATTTATTCATCACATAAAGAATTTCAAGTGAGCTTCTTCAAGAGAGAAGAAGATGAAAATGGAAATGATAATTCCTTTTGTGATGAATAGAAATAAAACTATATGATTGATATATCAACCATGGTCAAGGATGAGTGGCTAATAATGTGTAGAGAATAAACTAGAGTTAGGGTTTGGTTAGGTTTAGAAATGTGTCATCAAAAAAATATCTTAACCATGACAAAAGAAATTGCTTCTAGAAGGTGCAAGAAGCAACTAACCCTAATCAAACCCTAACCTCATTTAATCATCCTTAAACATGTTTAACAATAAATCATATCATGTCACAATAATATATATCACATATATATTATATATTTGCAACAAAAGAAAATAATACAATTAACATATATCGCATATATATCAATGTATCATCCAGTGAGAAAATGAAATAATAAAGCGAGCCAATATTAGATAATGTAATACAATATATCATATATATTATTATACATTAAATCATCGAATCGACACTTGATTCGACGATCCGGCTATATCGAATATTACCGACTAATATATCATGTACCGATTCATCGAATCAACACTTGATCCGATGTCCCAGTTCATATCTAAATATCGCGAGAATATAATACGGTATCTCATATCGCATTATTCTCGGTCCTGCACATATCACATATGTGCCTCTACTCCGTTTCGCCTGAGCTAAGAAACCTCTGTGTAGGACTCTAAAGAATCGTCAATACGCCGGTAGCAGGTGATGATCATATCAAACACCCACAAGCTGCAAGCGGTCAGCTAAACGTAACAGCCACCCAGGTATTGATCGATCAGAAGATCAACAAGCTAGCATGTGCGTTCTCCTGTGAATCCAATCAGTAACACTCCCGTACAGTCCGGTCTGTTCGTCTGATATGTCGCATATCAAGTCTAGGGGTGGTATACGTCAGACCCCAGTAACCGATAAGTCGTGTCGATGTGTGGCTCATAACGGGTCGAGAAACTACTAGTAACACTTACCAATAAATCTCTATATCAGCCCTGGCCAAGGACTTCCAGTTATAGCCAATCGAACACAGCACAACATCAACTCCCTATACCGGGAGAGACGAATCCCCTCCTATCGCTCATTGCCTCCATGTGATTCGGGACTGTACCCAAAAGCCACCGTTTTGCACGCCCTCTTGGACGTGGTAAGGTGGAAATCAAAGCACAGTGGGAATCACACAAGACTCTATGACGATCTCGGGTCTACAGACTACCCTGTACCAGTGTCACCGGAGAACTGCCATCTGACGTGTGGTATATCACCATCTGGGAGTTCTCGGCGAGTCCGTCCAGTGTACCCAGTCTCCACTGAGCACCCGTACACCATCTCTGATGTCAAACACCGATGGATGTGGGATCATCCATCGCCCATCATATGGGTCAAGATGCGTATACGCTAGTCTACTCTGGTGTATCAATGCCCTGTCTCGATATACCCTCGACTAGGAACAGTTATAAGATGTACTCATCGACTACCAAGGCCCCACTAGTATGATCTCATCATAGTCCCAGTAGTCGAGTACAGATCCTAAGGGCTTTATCAACATGTGAGAGAAAAACAGTAAACCAATACAAGTCAACATGTTAAGATAAAGTGAAACCAAATAGCATACTATCATGACGAGCAAGAAAGTCATCTCTATATATATCCAAGCATCCATTATAATATACATCATATGTACAACAATGGCCTCTAGGGCATATACATAACTAACAGCTTATGTCTGCTCGCTATCTTTCCAAGCTCAAACTCTATAAGTAGTATCCAGTGAAGCCGTTGTCTCCAAAATGGCAAAAACGGACCGAAACGTCTCTAAATTAACAATGGATCGTAATGTCCCAAAACTAACAATGGACCGTAATGTCCCAATACTAACAATGGACCGCAGTGTCCTGAAACTAACTACGGACCAAAACATCTTTAAACTACTACAAACCACAGCATCCTAGGGCTAACCCAAAAAAATAAAAATAAATAAAAATAAAAAAACGGTATGTTCATAAGTAAAATGGGCACAGATGAAAACCTGAAAGGGCTCCGTGAGTAAAAACAGCAGGGTTACCAGCGAGTTTGTGAAAACCCGAAAGGGCGCAGACTCGTTAAAAAAAATTCATGCACACTGGCAAGGTCCTCTCGACCTTGTAAGGAGAAAATACCTGCATGAGATCCTTACGACTCACAAGAGAGCAACACACTTAGGGAACCTCACGATTCCTGAGGAGAAATTACACTTACGAGATCCTCACGATTCGTAAGGAGAACCCTCTTATGAGACCCTCACGGCTCATAAGATTCAAAAGCCTTGAGCTACAGGGATCTGAACCTGTTCTTAAGCCATCACATTTCCCAGACTGTCCCAAACGGTTCAATGTTGACCCTTGTATACAATCCACGGGCACAAATAAACGTTTCCCCCTCCCAGTTCCACCAATGGCGCGAAACTTCCTCATGTGGTGAATGACACTTGTAAGTCCTCTCGACTTATAAGGAGAAAACACTCTTGCAAGATCCTTACGACTTATAAGAGAACACACACTTAAGAATCCTCACGATTCTTAAGGAGAAAGCGCACCTACGAGATCCTCAGGACTCATAGGGAGAAACGCCTTTATGAGACCTTTAAGGCTCATGAAGTCAAAAGCCTTAGTCGACAGGATTCTTACCCTGTTTGCTAAGCCATCTTTGTTTAAATTGACAAAGGCAAATGATGATTCACTCCTGGCAATATCCCCATTGTAGCGATGCTGATGCCTAAACCGATATCAAATTCCAAGTCCTTTCATGGCAAATGATGCTTCTCTCCTGGCAATATTCCAGTCGCAACATACTGATGCTAAGATTGGTATCAGATCCCAGGTTCCATAATCGCAGCGAAAAGTCAATGAGCCATAAATGCATATGAAATAGCCGAAATGATAGGGCAACTTGCAACAAAATCAGCAAGTAAAATATATGCATACAAAAATAGCTTGAAATGATTAGGCAACTCGCAATAAAAAGCAGCGAGTAAAAAGAAAAATAGCCTAAATGATTGGGCAATCGCAACTTTCGCGATATAAAAGCTGAAATGATAGAGCATCGCGGAAAGAAATAAAAAATGAAAGAATGAAACTTTTGCCCTGCAGGTAAGTCCATACCGACCCATGTATACAATCCATGGGCATAAACAAAAAGGGGACCACATTTCCCCACCGGACCTTGTCAAAGAGAGAGTCAGATCTCGACGACAACATCTGCGTCTTAAAAGATCAACATGGCGTTCCTCCTCATGCCAGTAGGGCACGGACACGACACCACCAATCGGAGCCATGACAAAGTCCCCAATTCCAATACTCTACGGTTCACAGACAACCTAGAGTCAGGCTCGACACCGCAAAAAGCGGAGCAAGTCAATCCGACACCGTAGAAAGCGGAGCAAGTCAATCAATGACCCCGTCGCAGAAACACGTTATCCAATGACCCCGTCTTAGAAATACGTCAGCAAATGACCCCGTCGCGGAAATATGTCATCCAATGACCCCGTCTTGGAAATACGTCATCCAATGACCCCGTCTCGGAAATACGTCATCCAATGACCCCATCGCGGAAATACGTCATCCAATGACCCCGTCTCGGGAATACGTCAGCAAATGACCCCGTCGCGGAAATACGTCATCCAATGATCCCGTCGCGGAAACACGTCATCCAATGACCCCGTCTCGGAAATACGTCAGCAAATAACCCCGTCTCGGAAATACGTCAACAAATGACCCCGTCCCGGAAATACGTCATCCAATGACCCCGTCTCGGAAATTCGTCAGCAAATGACCCCATCTCGGAAATACGTCAGCAAATGACCCCGTCGCGGAAACACGTCATCCAATGATCCCGTGTCAGAAATACGTCAGTAAATGACCCCGTCGCGGAAATACGTCATCCAATGACCCCGTCGCGGAAACACGTCATCCAATGACCCCGTCTCGGAAATACGTCAGCAAATGACCCCGTCTCGGAAACAAGTCAGCAAATGACCCCGTCGCGGAAATACGTCAGCAAATGACCCCGTCGCGGAAATACGTCATCCAATGACCCCGTCTCGGAAATATATCAGCAAATGACCCCGTCTCGGAAATACGTCAGCAAATGACCCCGTCGCGGAAACACGTCATCCAATGACCCCGTCTCGGAAATACGTCAGCAAATGACCCCGTCGCGGAAATACGCCATCCAATGACCCCATCTTGGAAATACGTCATCAAATGACCCCGTCGCGGAAACACGTCAGCAAATGACCCCGTCGTGGAAACACGTCAGCAAATGACCCCGTCGCGGAAATACGTCATCCAATGACTCCGTCTCGGAAATACGTCATCAAATGACCCCATCTCGGAAATACGTCATCAAATGACCCCTTCGCGGAAATATGTCATCCAATGACCCCATCTCAAAAATACGTCAGCAAATGACCCCGTCGCGGAAATACGTCAGCAAATGACCCCGTCTCGGAAATACGTCGTCCAATAGCCCCGTTTCGGAAACAAGTCAGCCAATGACCTCCCCATCGAAACAATGCTTCGACTCGGAAACAAGTCAACCCACCAAACCACTTACGAGTCCTCTCGACTTTTAAGGGAGAAAATTCTCTTGTGAGATCCTTACGACTCTCTAGAGAAAACGCACTTAAGAATTCTCACAATTTCTAAGGAGAAAATACATATACGAGATCCTCTCGATTCGTAGGGAGAAGTCTTTATGAGACCCTCACGGCTCATAAAGTTGAAAAGTCTTAGGTAGCAGACCTGAACCTGTTTCCTAAGCCATCGCTGTCCTGCAAGGAGATCAAGATAGACTATTTACGGAACGCATTTGCTAAATGAGACACGCCAATATGAAATAAAGTATATGTCTTTTATTCATGAATTCAAAATGAATACAAGATACATGTCATAAAAAGAATCAAAATGGATATTTTCTCATTCAGGAGTGAATACAAGAAAAGGAGAGTATACAAAAAAAATTTAAGCCGGCGGACGGTGTAATAAATTCATCAGTTCATCCTTCTTATGCTAGGCCTCGGCTTCAAGTTTTGTTATCGCCACGAGACGAGTCTCCGCCTGAGACTGTTGAGCCTGGTACGAGGCGAGCCAACTCTCAACCTCCCTTTCAGCTACTTTGTAGGCTTCAACAATCTCGCGGGTAAAAATAATGGCTTTACCAAGAGCTACCACCTCCGTGATAGCTTCTTGAAGCACCCGCCAAAGTTCATATGCACGAGTGGTCTTAGTAGTGAGTTGGGCTTGAAGTTCCTCCAAAGCATCCGAAGCTAATTCCCTCTCCGAAAACTTCCGATTGAGCCTCTTTTCACAGGACTGAAGATTAGCGGCGCGCCGCTCAATCCACCCCCGCAGGCTCGCCTTGGCAGTTAAGAGCTCAGAAGGAAGGCGTATACACTCAAGATTATGTAAGCAAGCCTCCACCCTGCAACAATACTCAACCCAAACATGCACCAATGCCTCATCATGGTAAGTAGTAAGGAAGGGCAAAGAAGTATTGGTTTCGACAGCAAATTCATCGGCCATAACAGAATTTCCAGCACGAAGATCTTCGATGAGAGCCGCCAAGGAGTAGATGCTTTGTCTCGCCATCCTTTCAGACGCACGACGGGCATAGGGACCCGGTGGCATGAAAATCCGTGATTCCATCGGAATTAGGGTTGGCAGAGCTGTCAAGATTTTTGGACGGTTAGTGAGAGTCACAAACATGGAATAGACAAAGCAATGCCAAAGATAAAACCTTATTTACCCACAGTCATGCAAGGGGGGTTTGAGAGATCCCCAGGCCTATCGAGGATCTCGACCTCGTCATCGGCTTCTAGCACTGTGGAGTGCATATTAGCATTATTATAAAGAATAATAATAAAACGAAAAGGGTCAAAGAACACAGACCTTGCCCGGAAGAAAAGACGATGCTTTACGGGGATATCGCTTGTAGGGCACCTATGTCAAGTAAGCGCTGAAAGGATTTCCTGGGAGACAGGTCCACAATAGAAGCCGCCAATTCCCGTAGATCTGAAAGGAAGGAAATGTTCAGATAATGGAAAGACTATTAAAAAGAAAGTATAGGAGACTACCTTCAATGCTCTTCCCATCTTGAACCAGAGGGATGGCAGCCTCGGCAGCCTCCTCCATGCCCTTAGGAACATCACCGGAGACATGCGTTGGCATGACAACTTCCAATTAAGGGCCAACGGCCGCCATTTCAGGCTCCAATGAAGGGACGACGGTCTTAACTACCCTCTCCACAATCTCTAGGCCGTCACCAGAAAGATCCATTAAATCTACGGCCGATAAGGGCACCTTTTCTGGGAGGACCGGCACTCGGGGAACGGAGGTTACCAATGGAAGCTCCACAGCAGGAATAGCAGCTATAACGACCTCCTCCGGACCTATTAGTGCCTCATAGGAGACATTTACAGAGTCCACAGTCAGGACGCGACTTGAGCTCGAATCCTCTGTAGTCGCTGAAGTCCCTGCAAAGTTGTCGCAAAGATAAGGAGATATAAAAAGCAATACAAATTATTTGCTGAAAGGAAAAAATATGGAAAGCACACATACCGATGCGCCAAGATGCTTCCAGTATGGCTTTTTCAAGCCATCGTTCCTTCCTGAGGAAGTGTGCTCTCCGGGGTTCAAATGCAGATTCATGGCCACCAGTCTTCAATGCCAGCACATCTTCGGAAGCGACTGAGATAGGTTGCTTGAGGGCTATCTCATCTTCCCATCGCAGGGGACCCATATGTACCCTCCGTAGTGATAGAGGATCTTCGTAGAATATGACGGGAGGATAAGGTTTCTTCAGGACACCCACGTTCTCAGTTTCGTCTTGTGAGTGCCTTATAGCCTCAGCCAATTGTGTGGCTTCCTCGGCAGACAAACCCAGAAAGAGAAGACCATCATCCAGCTCTTGCATGGATATGGGTTCGTCTTGGGCAACAGCCTTTGATTCGAGAAAGAGGTCGAGCAGACCGGTAACCGTTTTCTTCCTCCGTTTTGAACTGGAGATAACACTAGACGAATATCGCTTCCTACCCCTTGGCGCTTTAGCACGACATTGGCTAATTTCGTCTCTAGTATCCTCTTTTGGCGGTACTACCGATGATGACACTACCATTGATGAAGCCACAACTGATGAAACTACTGCTGGCGCCTTATCGGAAGCTTTTGCTTGAGCTCTAGTGCGCATTGGCATACCAACCGTAGGAGGAGTCGACTCTGCATCCGCCGTTTCGGGGATGAGTAAGGCACCGCTACCCCTCAATAGAAGGCGAACCACTGTCCATGGTCGAGGTGGAACGCCCATGGCTTGGATCGGGGCGGGAGCTTTATATCCGAAGAGTATCCGCTTCTCCTCGGTAATGATTGGACCAACTCGATAACGGTACCAACCGTATAAGACCCCACGCACCTCGGAATATAGTTGGCCTCGGGGATCACAAAACGAGAGCCGGTGTTCAGCCGCATGAAGTGATGGATGATGTCACGAACAACTCCTAGAGACAAGCTGGGCTCCACCAAAAATGCTTCGAAAGGAACACCCTGGTTGTAACCCAATTTCCGAGCAAAGCGGTGCGGATTATACCGCATGGAAAGAACCGTATCATTTCGACGGAACACTAGATAACCCGGTCTGATCGAATATAAATGCATGATTTCCTTAGGCTTTAAGGATGGTGCTCCCCTTTCGATAAATCGAATAGCTGTTGAATAGGTCCTGAAGGAGAAGAGAGGACTCGGTCATTGAATACCATCCCACCTTCGTTAGCATACGGGTTAAGCAACACGCGAAGGGCCCCTAACTGAGCTGGTTCTAGAGCATAAGCATCCACTAACCTCATGAGCCACGGGAAGGTGTAAGCATCATAGAAATCCGGCCTCTGATATGCTGCGAATGCCTCCAATACAAGCATCTTGATCCACAACGTAAAGTAGTGGAGGGAGAAACTCACTACATCTACACCCGGGGTCAAAGTATTAGCCGCAGTGTTCAGCCCATGATATAAGTGTGATAACCCCGCAATACCCACGGCCAGTTGTGTCCCTTCAGCCACTCGATGAGTAGGGTAGATGACTGAAGCTCTCATGAAGCGAAGATGCGTTGGAATGGCAAACCAACTAAGCCAAAGATTGATGAAACTGACAAAGAAGGTCTCTTCGTCCATATCGGGAGCCGCAATCGAATCAAAGGCACGGCCGACAAGATTGGGATGTAAAACTGCGGTAAATCTTCTTTTTTGGCCGGCAGCTTATTCATCCAAAACCCAAAGGGGTCGTTAATATTCGCAAATTTCGGAGCCTCCTTTGATAAAACATCTTCACGGAGGAAGCAGGCGATGAAGTTCTTGAAGGTGACCCCCTGTTCCTCTGACTCCGCGAACAGCTTCTCGAAAATACCCAGGGTCTTGATTAGACAGGGGTACTTATGACGGACGGCGTTTTCGGTCGTCAAGCCGTCAAGCATAGCAATCACGGTCGTGAATGCATACCCATCGGGAGGCAGCAACTCTTCATAGTGCTCTCCCCTAATAGGCAGGCCAGAAATCTTGCGGAACTCTTCCAGAGAAATCGAAACCTCACGATCCCCTAGCAAGAAAGTGTTGGTGGGAAGATTTCATTGATTCAGGAAAGCTTTAACCCACCAGACATGAGGGGAATGATAATGAAAGAGGGACGCATACACTGCCTGATAAAGCCCAACCTTCTGCAATCGTGCACGATAAGCAGACAGAATATATCAAGCCCAGGGAAGATAGCCCGTTGGGTGGCGAGGGGTAAGCGCTATCTTATAAATTTTCCCCCAGGGTTGGGCTTCACCTTGACAAATGCGACGCCCCAAGATGTCTATGGCCGGCAAAGTCTGGTTAGGTATCCCAGTCGTCGACAGCTCGAGCCGGCCTATAGGAGTCCAGTCAGCCGCCTCCACCGCAAAAGCAGTCTGCGGACGGTCTATCGGCAGAATAGGGCAGAGAGGCTCTGCTGGCACTTCACAAAGAAAGCTGAGGCGGCCCTGGATGATATGCCCATACCAAGTTCCCTACAAGAGCAAACTGGTACAATCCCTGTCATGGGCCCTGATCATCGCCATTGCTTCTTCGTCTGACGGCGATTGTGGAAAAGCAGCGTCTGAGCGAGTAAAAGGGAAGTAGGGAGAGAAGCTATTGTTCCTGAAACGGGAGAAAGAAAAACTATTAGTGAAGCACGTGTATATATATTATAAGTCGATGCCACGCACCCCACGTGTTCGCGGGGAGGCGGAATAAGCAAAAAAAAAAGATTTTTATTGGCTTCGTAACATCGACTAAACATTAGAATCGTTTCTAAACCCTAACTAACAATATAACTATGAGGTTGTATTTACTATGTGTGCGATATATACCTCAAGATCTCGCTGTCCTTCACTTCCTCGCTGTCCTCTCCAAGTGGTGAGCTCCTTGTCGTGAGAACGGAATCCACCTCCTCCTCGTCTTCTCCGAATCATAGACGATCTACCCAAGAGATCCAATTTCGAGCTTTGCTTCTAACTTGAAACAACTAGGTAACTTGGTTTGCTAGACTAAGTGCCCTAGGTTGTGTAGAGAGTGATAAGGATCAAGTTATCTCACTAAACCCTATGGTTTCCAACACATGGAATGGTTAGGGTTTGCTTTGAGAAAGGGGAAAGCTTGAAGCTATAGGTTTTTCTTTTGATGATCAAGTAAAAAGTATCTGATACAATAATTCAAGTGATAATATATCTTGAAAAAGTCAAGTGTTTTTAACTCTTTCAAGTCTAGAAAGCTCTCAAAATATCAAGCAAATATCACACAAAAATATCTAAGTCAATAAAGTCAATAAGTCAATGTGGTCAATGCAAAACCCTAATCCCTTTTTCAACAAAATACCAAAAGCTTTCCCCTCATTTCTTCCATCTATTAATCTTGTCTAAATGACAAGAATACCCCTCTCATCCATACGCGTACATACCCGTATTCGTATTCCGAGAAATAGGAATACAGTGAGACGAACTGATCCAATAATCAAATACCAGGATCCGGCTTAAACCAAAGCCCACTGGTAATGTCTGCCCGAACATCATATGCGCACAAGTACACGTATGCGTTCAAACCCTGTCGTAAAACCATACGACCTCTACACGTTTCGCCTGAAGCCGGGAAACTCTTTATGTGGGACTCTAAAAACTCGACAGTACTCTGGCAGTGAGTTTAACCACAAGCGCGTCAGCGGCACTAGCTGTACGTAACGGCTACCCAGGTATATGTCGATGAAAAGGTCGACGAGGAAACTCATCCGTACCCCAACTGATTCTGTCTGTGGCAATCTCCGTACAGTCCGGTCTGTTCGTCTAAGAGTGTCGCATATCGGGCCTAGGGGGCGGCAAGCGTCAGACCCCTAATAGCGGTATAAGTCGTGTCGGAGTACTGTCAAAAACACCTTGAGAAACTACTGGAGTACCTACCAGTAAATCTCACTTGCCCTGGCCAGGGACTTTGTGTAATGGCGTTCCGAACACAGCGCGACATCAACCCCCAATACCGGGAGAGACGAATCCTATCTAACCGCCACTGCCTCCAAGTGCTTCGGGACTGCACCTAACTACTACCTGTTTGCACGACTCAGTAGAGCCATGTTAGGGTAGTAATCTAATAACAGTGGGAACACACTCGAGGCGAAGCAGCAGTGTCAAGTCGACGGACTATGATGTACTCATGTCACCTGGGAACTGCTACCTGACGATAGGTATATTACCAACCAGCAGTTCCGCACGAGTCCGTCCAGTGTAACTCTTAACCCAATGAGCACCTGTATACTATCTCTAGTACGTCATACTGATGGCTGTGGGACAGACCATCTCCCCTCCTGGGATAAGAAGCGTATACACTAGTCTACTCTAGAGTATCGATGCCCTGTCTCAATAATCCTCCGACTAGGGACCTGTAAAAGGATGTGCATGTAGACTACCCAGCCCCCACTAGTGTGACTGCCATCACAACGCTGGTAGTCAGGCAAAGATCCTAAGGGCTCTATCAATATGTATTAACGATAAGTTAAAAGAAACATATACACATATTAAGATAGATACAAACCAAGTAGCATACTACTATATCGAGCAAGACTGTCATTAATCCGTGTATATATCCTAAGCTTCCAAAATGTAATATAGAGACTAGTACTATACAATAATTGCCTCTAGGGCATATAACACTAATAATCTCCCACTTGCACTAAGGCCATGTGCTGTCATATCGCAGACCTATCATCTCGAAGAGCCTCTTGAAGTGCGTCTGAGGGATGGCCTTTGTGAATGGATCTGCAGTGTTGTCCTCCGTAGCAACCCTCCGAACCTCGATCTCCGGGCGATCCACGATCTCCCTGATCAGGTGATACCGCCTCAAGATGTGTCTGGACTTCTGATGGGACTTGGGTTCCTTTGCTAAAGCTATAGCCCGGTTGTTGTCACAATACATAGGTATTGGATCAACAATGGACAGAACCACCTGAAGTTCTGTTAAGAACTTCCTCATCCAGACAGCTTCTTTTGCGGCATCTGAAGCTGCGATATACTCTGCTTCCATCGTCGAGTCAGCAGCGGTTTCTTGTTTGGAGCTCTTCCAACATACCGCCCCTCCGTTGAGGGTAAATACATAACCCGACATGGACTTGAAGTCATCTTTGTCACTCTGGAAGCTGGAGTCAGCAAAGGTCTCAATCTGGAGGTTCTTTCCGCCGTAAACCAAGAACATCTCCTTAGTCCTTCTCAGGTACTTGAGAATGTTCTTTACTGCTATTCAGTGCTTCTCCCCAGGGTTTGACTGATATCGGCTTACCACACTTAGTGCATAAGCTACATCTAGTCTGGTACACAACATCACATACATTATAGAGCCTACCGCAGAAGCGTAGGGTATAATTGACATGCGATCCCTTTCCAAATCAGTCTTGGGAGACATCTCTTTGGAGAGGGTGATTCCGTGACAATCCGGTAGATTACCGTGCTTTGAATCTTCCATACTGAATCTTTTCAGTATGGTGTCAATATACCTGGACTGTGAAAGTCCTAACATCCTCTTTGATCTATCACGATAGATCTGAATCCCCAGAATGTAAGAGGTATCACCCAGGTCTTTCATGGAGAATCTTTGTGACAAGAACCCTTTGACAGATTGTAGCATAAGAATGTCATTTCCTATCAAGAGAATGTCATCCACGTACAAGACGAGGAATACAACAGTTCGTGCTACAATCTTACTATAAATGCATGGCTCATCTGAATTTTTGATAAAGTCAAATTCTTTGACTGTCTCATCAAAACAGATGTTCCAACTCCGCGATGCCTGCTTTAGTCCATAAATGGACTTAAGCAACTTGCACACTTTCCCGCTGCTCCCACTCTGAATGAAACCCTCTGGCTGGTCCATATAGACGCACTCCTCTAAATTTCCATTTAGAAAAGCGGTTTTTATATCCATCTGCCAAATCTCATAATCGTGGAAGGTAGCAATAGCAAGAAGGATCCGAATGGATTTGAACATAGCCACTGGAGAAAAGCTTTCATCATAGTCCAAACTAGGTCTTTGACGAAATCTTTTTGCAACAAGTCTAGCCTTATAGGTTTCAACCTGTCCATCTACAGCAATCTTCTTTCTGAAGATCCATTTACAGCCTACGGGTTTGACCCCTTCTGGAGCAATGTCCAAAGTCTATACTTTGTTGGTGTACAAAGACTCCATCTCGGTCCGCATTGCATCCAGCCATTTTACCGAGTCAGTGCTCTGAATGGCTTGCTGGAAGTTAGTCGGCTCATCATTACCAATGATACAATCCTCTCTATCCCCGTCTATGAGAAAACCGTAGTATCTCTCAGATGGATGAGAAAAACTACTACTCCTGTGGAGTGGTGCAGGAATGTCCTGTTCTTTTGAAACTTCTTGTTCCACCAAGCTTTCAGTAATAGCTTGTGGTTCTGGAATTTCTTCCAGTTCTATTGCGCTCCCACTTGTTTCTTTTTCTAAGAACCGATGTTCCAGAAAGTGGGCATGACGAGAAACAAAAACCTTTTGTTCCTCTGCGTAATAGAAAAGATACCCCTGGAATTCTTTGGGTATCCCACGAACTTACACAGTACTGAGCGTGCCTCGAGTTTGTCCGCATGCTGCTTTTTGACAAAAGCTGGACATCCCCATATCTTCAAATATTGAAGATAGGGTTTCTTCCCACTCCACATCTGATATGGTGTGGTAGGCACAGTCTTGGTAGGAACCTTGTTTAAAAGATATGCAGCTGATTCTAGTGCATAGCCCCAGAATAATCGCGGTAACTCAGCGTTACTCATCATGGAACGTACCATATCCAATAGGGTTCGGTTCCGCCTCTCCGATACACTATTGTGTTGTGGCATGTATGGAGGAGTAAGCTGAGAGAGAATTCCATTCTCTTTTAGGTAATCCAGAAACTCGGTACTTAAGTATTCACCATCTCGATCAGATCTCAGTGTCTTGATACTTTTGCCGATTTGTTGTTCTACATCATTCTTATATTCCTGGAATTTTTCAAAGGCTTCGGACTTATGCTTCATTAAGAAGACATGTCCATACCTAGAGAAATCATCTGTAAAAGTAATGAAATAGGAAAAACCACTTCTTGCATATGTAGACATTGGACCACACACGTCGCTGTGTACGAGTCCCAAGAGCTCGCTCTCTCTTACTCCGTGTCCAGTGAACGGAGTCTTTGTCATCTTTCCTTTGAGACATGATTGACAAGTTGCATAAGAATGATATTTGAACGGATCCAAATATCCTTTTTTATGTAACTCAGTTAACCTTGTCTCATTGATGTGACCCAGTCTATAATGCCATAAGAAAGCGTGATTTAATTCTGGAGACTTTCTTTTGTGTGTATTCTGGATAATGAAAATCTGCGGTTGGTTTAATACGTATATACCGTTGCTTAATGTACCCGACCCAATCAAAACATGATTAAGATGAATGTTTACAACATTGCTTACAAATGCAAAATCATAACCTTCTTTAGACATTAAAGATACAGATATGATATTACAAGTCGAACTGGATACAAAATAACAGTTGCGCAAAACCAAAACATGTCCATCTGTCAATCCTAAGTTATAGTCCCTCACAGACTCAGCATCTATACTTGCTCCGTTTGCAACTTTGAAGGTCATATCACCCGCCTTCAAAACCCTACGGCTTCTCAGTGCCTGCAAAGAATTATAGATATGAGATCCTGATCCGGTATCCAATACCCAGGAAGTAGAGTTAATTGACAGACAGTTTTCAATAACATACACACCTGAAGCCGAAGCCACAACTTGCTTCGGGTCCTGGTTCTTGGCCTTCTAAGCCCTGCAATCTTTCTTCCAATGTCCTTTCTTGTGACAATAAAAGCATTCTTCCTTTCCCTAAATCTGTCCCGCTACCTTTGCTTTTCCCTTGGCTTCTACCTTACTAACACTGCCCCTTGGTTTAGTGGGGGCCTTCTTCTTCTTTCCTTTGGCTTTTGCCTTGGACCTAGAAGAGGAAGTTCCTCTAACAAACAAAGCGGATGTTTCCCTGACTTTCTGCAGGGTGCCCTCTGCACTTCTCAACATGTTGAGGAATTCCGGAAGTTCAACTTCTTTTCCTTGCATGTTGAAATTCAGGATAAACTGGGCGTATGTGGAAGAAAGGAACTGAAGAATCAAGTCAGTGTATAGCTCATTCTCTAACGTGGTCCCCAGGTCCGCGAGCTCTTCGATATAACCGATTATCTTAAGAACGTGTTCCCTAACTGATGATCCGACGGCCAACCTCGCCTGAAAAAGTTTCTTCGAGGTCTCGTATCTTGCGATACGAGATTGCTCTCTATATAATTCTTTAGTATGGAGGAATATGGATTCGAGATCCATATTCTCGTGCCGCCTCTGGTGCTCGTTGTCCATAGAGGCCAGCACGAGGCACTTGACCTTCTCACAGTCTATCTCCCAAGTGTTAGTTGTATGTATGCCCTAGAGGCCAGTATTGTACAGATGATGTATATTATATTGGATGCTTGGACATATATAGAGAGAACTTTCTTGCTCGATATGATAGTATGCTATATGGTTGCTCTTTATCTTAACATGTATACTTGTCTCTTTATACTGTCTAATGGCTACATGTTGATAAAGCCCTTAGGATGTGTACTTGACTACCTGGACTATGATGCGGATCATACTAGTGGGGACATGGTAGTCCATAAGTACATCCTTCAAGGTCCCTAGTCGAGGGTGTATCGAGACAGGGCATCGATATACCAGAGTAGACTACCGTATACGCTTCTTGACCCATAAGATGGGCGATGGATGATCCCATATCCATTGGTGTTTGACATCAGAGATGGTATGCGGGTGCTCAGTGGAGACTGGGTACACTGGACGGACTCGCCGAGAACTCCCAGATGGTATTATACCTTACGTCAGATGGCAGTTCTCTGGTGACACTTGTGCAGGTTAGTCTGTAGACCCGAGATCGTCATAGAGTCTTGTGTAATTCCCACTGTGCTTTGATTTCCACCTTACCACGTCCATGAGGGCATGCAAAACGGTGGTTTTTGGGTACAGTCCCGAGTCACATGGAGGCAATGAGCGATAGGAGGGGTTTCGTCTCTCCCGGTATTGGTGGTTGATGTTGCGCTGTGCTAGATTGGCCATAACAGGGAAGTCCCTAGCTAGGGCTGATTAGAGATTTACTGGTAAGTGTTACCAGTAGTTTCTCGACCCGTTATGATCCTCACATCGGCACGACTTATCGGTTAGTAGGGTCTGACGTTTACCACCCTTAAACTTGATATGCGACATATCAGACGAGGAGAACGGACTGTACGGGAAGTGTTACCGGCAGGCTTTTATAGGAGTTGGAGCGGGCTTGCTTGCTGATCTTCTGATCGCTCAATACCCGGGTGGCCATTATGTCCAGCTAGTACCGCTGACGGCTTGTGGGTGCTTGATGTGATCATCACCTACTGCCGGCGTATTGACGAGTCTTTAAAGTCCTACACAGAGGTTTTACTGGCTCAGGAAAAACGAAATAGGAGCGCATATGTGATATGTGCGGGACCGAGAATAATGCATGTATGTGATACCGTATTCTATTCTCGCGATTTTTTGTATCGGTCGGTTATATATGATATGACCGGGTTATCGAATCAAGTGTTGATTCGATAAGTCGATACGATGGATGTTAGCCGGTTATAAGAGATATGACCGGATTATTAAGTCAAGTGTTGATTTAATAATTAAGTGTACAATTGTATATTAGATATACTAATTTACATTTGCTAACACTTGTTCACTTTAGGGTTTTTCTCACATGTACACTACTTTAACATGTATATGATATATGTTAAAATGTGTTATCATATTGTATCATGGTTGATGATACACATGACTTGTGTGTATGAGACATACACCATCCTAATTGTTATGATTAGGTTTAATGTTTAAAAGTAATTACAAAATTAGTGGGAAATTGGAAAATGCATGAAGCTTGTGGAAGCTTGTGGATGCATTGACTAAAGTCCACTAGATTTGTTTTTACTTTGGACTTTAACCTAACCATCACACAATTAGCTATGGTTATGGCTCTACAAGGGTTAGTATATGATACTCACTCACCATGGTTACCCTTTACACTTGATCATTATCCTTATTGCTTTTCTTTTGTTCATCATCTTCTTCTTCATTGAGCAAGAAAAAAAGCTTGCTAGGGTTTTGAAAAAAGTGAGAAAGATTGTGAGAAATAAAATTCTAAAGAGAACCCACTTCCTATTTCTCCATCCTCTACTAGACTAGAACTTTAGTTTAGGGTGTTTGCTTCACTAATTCTCAAGTTAGTGAAGTAGAAGCTTGAGTTGGCATCCCCTCGACGTAGATCATCTTCGGCCTCGGAGACTTCAAGCAAGGTCGCACCTTTCGCCTCGTGAAGCCATGCAAGGGTCCGGGAGAACCACGATCGCAGCGAAGGGACTTCATCAAGGAGCTAAAGAAGTGGAGGAACGATCTACAAAGGTTGTATTTCGTATCCCTTTAGAGTAAAGTTGTTTACTTGTTATTTTGTGTCGCCTAAACTCTAGTATACGATCTTCCTTAGGGTTGTTCGGCACCTAAAAATTTAATTTTGGCATGGTCCATGCCTTGTAGAGCCTTGTTAGTGTGCCTAGTAACCTCACAGTGGTATCAGAGCTACTAGGCATTGGATGTCGACCTATGGGGGGTTCTCACTGTGTGACAGTGAAGCGAAGCATAGGCTCTTACCCCCAGGGTGTCCCGAGACCGGAAGGTGTTCCGGCGGGTTGTAGTCCTCGCGAGGGGGCATGCGTAAAAAGTAGCTGCTGAGGGACCCGTTGGTGCTACGGCGACCTCATTAAATGGGGTGGCTGCCTGACTCCAACGGGTCCCTCAGCAGCTACTTTTTACGCATGCCCCCTCGCGAGGACTACAACCCGCCGGAACACCTTCCGGTCTCGGGACACCCTGGGGATAAGAGCCTATGCTTCGCCACACTGTCACACAGTGAGAACCCCCCATAGGTCGACATCCAATGCCTAGTAGCTTTGATACCACTGTGAGGTTACTAGGCACACTAATAAGGCTCTACACCAGGTCTTACGGATTTCCTTATCCGTGACACTGGATTCCGGACCTGGTTTGGAAGGGGCTTTAGTGGTGAGAAGATAGCCTAATTTATCATAAGTAATAGCCATTTTGACATTCCTGAACAAATCTTTATAGTTTGGCCCTGTCAATATATTTTTATCTAATAGTAACTTAAGGCCCGTCATGATATTTGGTTGCTGCAATTAGGAGAGAGAGAAGAAACACTTTAGCATGATGCTCTTGCAAGTTTAGAGTGGTTTTTAGTTTGTCTAAATAGGATGGCTCCCACTGTTTCTCGAATCCTTCCTCAAACCATAAAAGAAGAACTAGTCGGGATTGATCTCACCGTACAATACTTGCTTAACCGTTCAGCCAGGCCGGTGTCGGTACTTCGAGGGAGGTTTTACGACGCTTTCGCGAAGTTCCTTAATTAAATAACCTCTTTTCCCTGTGGGCGTAGCCCTGCTAACACCTTTCTAGACACCTACTTGGTTTATAGCATTGATCGTTAAGTGAGAAAATTTCCCGAGGAGTAGCATATACTCACAGTAGGATCGGGATCCAAATATCATTGTGTGATAAAGTTGAAGGAATCCTACCAAAATTATCACACTCTAAATGGTATGCAACACTAGCAAGTTTCAGTTTCTTTAGAAACTCCCGATGTGGATTTTTGCCCCATGCTCTTATGACCTTGACGAAGGCTGACATATCATAAGTCACATGTCAAGTTTTACCCGTCATTATCCTGGTTAATTTGAACCCACCCGTACATTGGTTAATTTGAACCCACCCGTACATATCCTTGACGAAGGCTAAAATAGTAGTACGACTGTCCCAAACCAACGGATCTATCTATGCAACAGATAAATATTCGGCAGCTACCAATCACTATGCCTTGGCGAAGGTCAA
The DNA here is from genome assembly GCA_030015575.1 of Agapanthus africanus. Lineage (NCBI taxonomy): Eukaryota > Viridiplantae > Streptophyta > Magnoliopsida > Asparagales > Amaryllidaceae > Agapanthus > Agapanthus africanus. The sequence goes on from JASDDO010000022.1 coordinate 774,621,099, forward strand.
AATACATAACTTGAATACTACTGAATATTTAACTGAAATGACGGAGAGCTACGAATGGTTTTGGTGAAACCGTGAACGTAGTGAACTTGATATAATCGAAAGAACCTGATAGCTTTTAAAAGGAGTGGTTTAAGCTCCGCATTTTAAAAGTTTTGCTGTTTTGAAAAAACCGAGAGGTTTTGAAATTGTTCCAACGATTCAACTTTGGTTTGTTTTCTTTGCATTAATATAATGCGTCCCATCAATTAATCCTATCATTGCAGAAAACAACGAAAATATGACGTACGCTTATGCCATCCGCATTCGCCACTGGGACCCGTCATCACCCGTTAGGTTACTTAACTAACGATAGAGCGGGGGCTGGACTAGCGCGGATGCAAAACATAAACAACGCCTACTAGATATCATATATAGATATATACATTCGTCAGATGCAATAATAGGCATTCCAGATCACAGATGAACACATTGGATATATAAGCAATCCGCATTTCCTTTGAGCCTGTAATGAAAAGCGGATTACACAGTCGTGATGAATAGCCAACCCCACCCTAGACCCCTACGGGTACGGCAAACTACCCGCCATGTACCTGAAGTGAAGCAGTCTCCCTCAACAACGTGAGTAGGCCACTAAGCACTTCAAAGTACCCGGTAGTTTGTGCACCCTACCTTGGGTCTATCATAGGAGCAATAAACAGTAAATGAAATAATACAACGGTGGTTACAACCTCAACCCGGATGTGCCCCGCGAAAAAATATTACAACCATTTACAAATTACATTTGAATGAAAGAATAAAACACCTCACAACCCCGGCTATCCATTCACGACAATCCAACAAGTCCATATACACAAACAAACTTTACAGAAATGTGCAACCCCCAACTAACCGACATATAGCAATTAGCGGAAGTTTACGAACACATTTATCAAACACAGAAACATTAAACGATATCAAACTGCGACTTCGAAGCATCCCCAACTGCCACAGAGAATAATAAACAGCATATGCAAAAGTGGCAAAAATAAACAACTCCTGAAACCCAAGATCCCAGCAACAAACCCATACCCAAAACTACGAAGCAAACCCCCACCAAAAAACCGAGGTGGCCGGATATATGGGGTCTGTAGCCGTCTAGGGATGCAGGGATTTGTCTCGTTTTTGGTGCATGAACTTTTAACGGTGAAAGGAACACTCTGCAGTTGTTTAAATAATTTTTCAGAGGCTCGGAAAAATTAACAGAAACTAGAATCTAAGTTTCGATGTTTACGGGATATTTCGGTTTCGTAGTTTTAGTTATCGTTTAATCTGTTAGCTATGATTTAGTCGGCTCTGATACCACTGTAAGTCGATGCCACGCACCCCACGTGTTCGCGGGGAGGCGAAATAAGCAAAAAAAACGATTTTTAATGGTTTCGTAACATCGACTAAACATTAGAATCATTTCTAAACCCTAACTAACGATATAACTATGAGGTTGTATGTACTATGTGTGCGATATATACCTCAAGATCTCGCTGTCCTTCACTTCCTCGCTGTCCTCTCTAAGTGGTGAGCTCCTTGTCATGAGAACGGAATACACCTCCTCCTCGTCTTCTTCGAATCGTAGACGATCCACCCGAGAGTTCCGATTTCGAGCTTTGCTTCTAACTTGAAACAACTAGGTAACTTGGTTTGCTAGACTAAGTGCCCTAGGTTGTGTAGAGAGTGATAAGGATCAAGTTATCTCACTAAACCCTATGGTTTCCAACACATGGAATGGTTAGGGTTTGCTTTGAGAGAGGAGAGAGCTTGAAGAAGATGAGAAGAAAGCTCTAGGTTTTTCTTTTGATGATCAAGTAAAATGTATCTGATACAATAATTCAAGTGATAATATATCTTGAAAAAGTCAAGTGTTTTTAACTCTTTCAAGTCTAGAAAGCTCTCAAAATATCAAGCAAATATCACACAAAAATATCTAAGTCAATAAGTCAATATGGTCAATGCAAAACCCTAATCCCTTTTTCAACAAAATACCAAAAGCTTTCCTCTCATTTCTTCCATCTATTAATCTTGTCTAAATGACAAGAATACCCCTCTCATCCGTACGCGTACATACCCGTATTCGTATTCCGAGAAATACGAATACAGTGAGACGAACTGATCCAATAATCAAATACCAGGATCCGGCTTAAACCAAAGCCCACTGGTAATGTCTGCCCGAACATCATATGCGCACAAGTACACGTATGCGTTCGAACCCTATCGTAAAATCATACGACCTCTACACGTTTCGCCTAAAGCCGGGAAACTCTCTATGTGGGACTCTAAAGACTCGACAGTACTCTGGCAGTGGATTTAACCACAAGCGCATCAGCAACACTAGCTGTACGTAACGGCTACTCAGGTATCTGTCGATGAGAAGGTCGACGAGCAAACTCATCCGTACCCCAACTGAGTTTGTCTGTGGCAATCTCCGTACAGTCCAGTCTATTCGTCTAAGAGTGTCGCATATCGGGCCTAGGGGGCGGCAAGCGTCAGACCCCTAATAGCGGTATAAGTCGTGTCGGAGTACTGTCCAAAACACCCTGAGAAACTACCGGAGTACCTACTAGTAAATCTCACTTGCCCTGGCCAGGGACTTTGTGTAATGGCGTTCCGAACACAGCGCGACATCAACCTCCAATACCGGGAGAGACGAATCCTATCTAACCGCCACTGCCTTCAAGTGCTTCGAGACTGCACCCAACTACTACCTGTTTGTACGACTCAGCAGAGCCGTGGTAGGTAGTAATCTAAGAACAGTGGGAACACACTCGAGGCGAAGCAGTAGTGTCAAGTCAACGGACTAAGCTGTACTCATGTCACCTGGGAACTGCTACCTGACGATAGGTATATTACCAACCAGCAGTTCCCCACAAGTCCGTCCAGTGTAACTCATAACCTAATGAGCACCTGTATACTATTTCCAGTACGTCGTACTAATGGCTGTGGGACAGACCATATCCCCTCCTGGGATGAGAAGCGTATACACTAGTGTACTCTAGAGTATCGATGCCCTGTCTCGATAATCCTACGACTAGGGAGCTGTAAAAGGATGTGCTTGTAGACTACCCAGCCCCCACTAGTATGACTGCCATCATAACGCTGGTAGTCAGAAAAAGATCCTAAGGGCTCTATCAATATGTATTAGCGATAAGTTAAAAGAAATATATACACATATTAAGATAGATACAAACCAAGTAGCATACTACTATATCGAGCAAGACTGTCATCAATCCGTGTATATATCCCAAGCTTCCAAAATGTAATATACAGACTAGTACTATACAATATGGCCTCTAGGGCATATATAACACACACACACACACACACACACACACATACACACACACATATATAATAACAGAAGAAAACGACAAAATGTATGTTCTGCAGGACCACTGCTTACAAGATATGTAGACCCCACAAAATCAATATGGCGGCTCACCAATGATGAGACAGGGCAATCATTATGAGAATCAAGAAAATCCTCATTAAACAGACATTGGAATTCAAACAAATTCTTGGGAAAACAAGTTCTGTTAAGCACGCAAAAAATTCATATTTGTGTGAATAGGGATAAAATCCTATGAAAAGATTTTGAAGAACACCAAGGAATAAAATTCCCGAAGGGTCCTCTTAATCTTTCAGAGCTAAGATCTTCGCCAGAGGAATTAAATTCCTTTTATATGATGGGATTAAATTCCAGAAACTCATAAAAAACAAAATCCCATGAATCCTAAAAAGAATCAGAGGGGAATGCCCAAGATATGAAGGTTTACTGCTCAAAGATCACATCTTTGGATCTCTAAGAGATGGGTTTCAGAGGAGAGCAAAGCTCTCATAATGGATTTAAAATCCAGAAATTTTGTTCAAAAAGAAAAGTTCTTTCTGATGTGCAAGATCTTTACCAAAAAAGGGTTTCTTTTTGACAGAGTTAAACTTTGGAATTAGAATGGCAGAGAACTAAGCTCTGAGGAGGAGAATTAAATTCTCAAAGAAAACGAAGAAGGAAGAAGATGAAAGAAATAGAGGCTGCCTATGGAACCAAACCCTTGCATTTATAAGACGTGATAAAGGCGGTTCACCTCCCCGTTCCCCTAGGCAATCCAACGGCTGTAAAGATGACAGCGTTGCACTCACGTGCAAGCCACGTGAGAACAACGCTGTGAGAGCATTTGTTCCCTCATGAAAACTGAATAAAAAATACAAAGGCAACGGGAAAAGTCCTCAAAAGGAGCATCACGTGCCCACACGTCATAGGCACTGCGCTTGACAAAGCAAGGCTGAAACCCAGGCTGAAATTGAGCTTCACGTGCAGACACGTGACTTCTATATATAAAGTATATAGGCGCCTTCTTCAAACAAACAATTGGCCAGAAAAGTCACGTGATGGCACGTGACGTTCTTTGTGTGCTTAATTTCGTGGGGTCACGTGCTACACGTGATGGGCTCCTATGCCTTTCTGAACCGATAGAATTAAATTCTAAAACAAAAGAGATCAAAGCCCTATTTGGAAAATACTTCCTTAGATCTTTCTAAATAAGAAAGATTGCTCTCTGTAAAGTAGAGCGCCGTTGGATTAAAAATCCAATGGTGATTAAAAAATCACTGGTTTATAGAAGAAGATTCTGTATGGGGAAATATTTTCCTAATCTTGTGAGAAATATCTTCTGTAAAACAGAAGTCCTTGGATTAAAAATCCAACGGTGAATAAAATTCACCGATTGATCTAAAAGATCATTCTGGTTGATTATAAAATCAATCAAAATCAATCAATAAGAGATTTTCTGAACAAAATGATTCTTTTCTTTCTCCTATAAATAGGAGCCAAGAGACACAAGAAAAAAAGGAGAGAAGAGGGAAAAAAAGAGAGAGAGAGAAACCCCCTCGTAAGCTTAATAGAGAAGAGAATTTAATTCTTCAGAGAGAAAAGGAGGAAAAAAACTCTAGGTAAGAGAATGAACGAAACACAGAGAATATCTCATCTCCTTTTCACTACCATAAGAGTTTAACTCTTCTAAAAAAAACTTCGTTTTTCCTTTGGTTGAGATTCGCAGAAGCAAATCTCCCCACAAGTTGAGAATTTAATTCTCATCGGGAAGATCCTGCCATGCAGATCCAAAATCTAGGGGAAGATCTAAGTTCAGAGAATTTAATTCTCCCAAAAAGTATATAGGAATTTAATTTCTCTGTTAAAACAAGGGTTTAACCCTTCATATAAGAACTCAGTTCTTTCTTATGGAGAAAGATCTGCAGAAACAGATCTCCTCACAAGTTGAGAATTTAATTCTCATCGAGGAGATTCTGTCATGCAGATTCCAAACCTAAGAGAGAAATTAAGTCCTAAGAATTTAATTCTTACAAAATAGTAGGTTTGAAAGCCTCAAAACTAAGGATCTCCATACACGTAAAAGGATTGGTATCCAACATGGTAACGGCCGATCACATGCTCCCACGTGAGCACCCTTGATGAATAAAAGAGGACAACCGAGATTGGCTCACGTGATATCATGTGACCCTCAAGTAGTGCTTAGCGCTTACAAAGCAAAAAAAAGGAATAAATCAAAGGCAGTTTCCATTTTAGGGGCGCCTCACATGACCCCACGTGAGCACCTCAAACTTTTAGTGTTTAACACTACTTCAAGCACTTCATGTGGGAGCACGTAAGCACTGAGCATATATTAGTGTTTAACACTATGAAGGGCTAATATTAGCCAAACTCAGAAAGAATTTCCCGAGGACCATCAATTGAGCTCCTCATGCTCAGGGTCCCCAGAACCGATCTCAGTCCCAGAGATAGCTAATGAGCTCCCAACAGATGGTATCTAAAATGATGTTCGTCCTATTGCCCCTCAGTCGGGACATTGGTTCGAGGGTACATCTCTCCATATCTCTGATACATGTCGTCGTAATTCTTCAACATCATCAGAGAGATAGAAGGTCCCAATAACCGATAACTTTTAGCACATCCCCAAAACGCCAAACCAAAACCATACAGACTATGATGTCTTTAAACCATACAGACTATGATGTCTTTAAACCTCACAGACTATGACGTCTTTAAACTAGACTATGATGTCTTTAAACTATGGACTATGAGGTCCTTAAACTCATGGACTATGATGTCCTTAAACCCAATGGACCGCAATATCCCTAAACTAAAATGATAGAGTCCAAATACTCTTTCGTTGGATCTAAATGATCCCAAAACCTAGTTGAGTAGATCTTAGTCTAAAATTAGACTAACGTATCCTTAACAAGCATTTAAGTTGATCTTAATCTAAAATAAGGTTAACAATCCTTAAACCAACCCAAACCCAAATCTAAGAAAATACGGATTTGGACTAATCCACGCCCTACGGGAGACAACATAAATTAGTCTCTGTATACAATCCACGGGCAACCAAAAACAAAACAAACACACACACGACATGAAGTGAACTTCTGGAGAAGGAGAAAGTTGTTATCGCGATACTGTAGCGTAATTAACTGCAGGGGCTTGCGCCTGCAAGGAAGAACGTCCCCATAATCAAAAAACCCTCACAACGAAGGGGAATCTGACGAAGTCTGCTACAACGGCCGCATCCGTCTAAACCTCCGATACATGGTGCCAAAAATCAACTTGGCATCTTCTGAGAGGTGGACGGATAAAACCAAATAGCATCTGCTCACAAATTCAGGTAAGACGTTTGTCTTTGCGGTTTTTGGGCGGTGAACAAACATGTATTAAAGGTATAGAGAGATGTACCCTTGAACCAAACTCCAGATTGAAGGGAAAGATCATGGTGGAATAAACACCATTTTAGATACCATCTGTTAGGAGATCATTAGTCGTCTTTGGAACTGAGATCGATTTAGGGAGACCTGAGCATACGAAGGCTCATTTATTGGTGATCAAAAGAGTTTTGGCCTTGGGAGACTTATCTAGTTTAGGCTAAGGTTAGCCTATCATAGTGTTAAACACTAAAATTTGCTCGGCTTCTTTGGATTGGGCACTGCTTCTTTGGGTTTATTCCCTTATTCTTTTATAAGTACTAAGCACTATTAAGGGGTCACGTGGGATCACGTGAGGCGCCCCACAAATGGGAACTGTCTTTGGGTTTATTCCCTTTTCTTTTATAAGTGCTACGCACTATTAGGGGGTCACGTGGGATCACGTGAGGCGCCCCAAAAATGGAAAGTGTCTTTAGGTTTATTCCCTTTTCTTTTATAAGTGCTAAGCACTATTAAGGGGTCACGTGAGGCGCCCCAAAAATGGGAACTGTCTTTGGGTTTATTCAATTTTCTTTTATAAGTGCTAAGCACTATTAGGGGGGTCACGTGGGATCACGTGAGGCGCCCCAAAAATGTGAACTGTCTTTGATTTATTCCCCATTTCCTTTTATAGGTGCTAAGCACTATTAGGGGGTCACGTGGGATCACGTGACTCGATCTTAGTCGCTCCTTTTCATTCCTCAGGGGTGCTCACGTGGGAACACGTGATCTGTCATGATAGCGTTGAACGCTAATCATTTCTTTTATGTGCATAGAAATCTTGATCTGAGTTTCGAGAATTTCAGGTTCTTTATTTTTATAAGAATTAAATTCTTATGCAGGGTTAAACCCTAGTTTTATCAGAGGAATTAAATTCATATATCTTTCAGAAGAATTAAATTCTGCAAACTTAGTTCCTTCCCTTAAGTTTTAAGTCTGCATGACAGAATCTCCCCGAGGAGAATTAAATTCTCAACTTGTGGGGAGATCTGCTTCTGCAGACCTCAACCAGAGGAAGAACTAAGTTCTTTTTAGAAAAGTTAAATTCTTGAAATGGCGAAGAAGAGATAAAATGATCTCTATGTCTTTCTTCTTATCTAAGGTTTCATTTTCTAAAAGAGAGCTCTTCTTCTTCTTTTTTCCTCAAATCTTATGGGGGGTCTCCTCTGTGCAAGACTTGAAGTCTTGGGTCCTTTATATAGTAGAGGCAAGTTTGTTGATACAGTTAAAGAAATCTCTCATTGAGAGATCTTAATTAATTTGGGGATTTTATCCACCGTTAGATCTTTGATCCAAAGTCTTCTGTTTTACAGAACATATTTTTCTTGTTTTTAACAAGATTAGGGAAATATTTCCCATATAAAGCATATTCTGTAGTTTGGTGATTTTTAATCACCATTGGATTTTTTAATCCAATGGTACTCTGTTTTACAGAGAGTAATCTTTCTTGTTTAGAAAGATTCAAGGAAATATTTTCCAAATAGGGTTTTAATCCCTTTACTTAGAACTAATTTTATCGGCTCAGAAGGCATTTGAGATCACTCACGTGTAGCACGTTACCCCACAGAGTTAAACTCTTTTGCGTATGTGCAACAGCCCAAAGAGGGCATCACGTGCTAACACGTGAGCCTTCCTAGCTTGTCATTTATTTTAAAAAGCGCCTATATTCTTTGCATATAGATGCTCACGTGCTTACACGCGAGGCTTAATTTCATCCTTAATAATTAAGCGTAATGCCTATAATCTTTGTTCCAAGTCGCATCACATATGGGCACGTGATACTCCATTAGGGGAATTTTTCCCATCGCTTTTTTCTCTCTTTTTTTATAAGGGAACACTCGCTAGCACATTGCGCGATTTAAATCCATGTGGGGTAATTCTGGAGGAAATGACATACTACTCCTCCGACGGTTCGTCAGTAGTCTGGCGGGCATCGCCTTCGAATGGTATGCGGAACACCCAAATGATTTCGTGAAGAGCTTCAACGAAATGGATATGCTCTTCTGTCAGGGATTCGCTAATAAGAACGAACATACTACCGTGACGGTGCTGGTCAACGAAAGGGTTAGACCGAATAAGACTTGGGTTCAATATGTTACCCGATGGCGAAATCTCTGGTCAAATACGAGCAACGCATCGATGAAGTTGCAGCCATGGAAATGCTCATAGCCACCCTTGACCCAAATTCAAAAGCGTCCCCGTATATGCCCTCTTCAAGCCGACAACCTTCCAAGAACTTATGGATAAAATGGCTCGATTGGATCAGATGGGTCGAGACACTTTCTCATCCGATGATGAAGAGTGAAAAGCGGAGGCAAGATGGCGTTTGTCGCCTACGCTCAACAAAAATAAACAGCTCTGAAGCAACATGTCGCCAAAATAGCGACGGCTTGGGTACTCGTTCCCCCGAGATATACACAGGGGGCATATTCCTCACTGGTGGAAGAATCTCTATGTAGAATGTTCCTTTCTTCTCAAAGGACAGGAAGGATATTAAGGGGCCTACAAACAGGTCCTACAATCGAGTGGAATGCCCCGCTAAAAAAACGGTATGTCCACAAGCAAAATGGGCACGGATGAAAACCCGAAAGGGCACCGTGAGTAAAAACAGCAGGGCTACCGACGAGTTTATGAAAACCGGAAAGGCGCAATCTCGTTAAAATAAATAAACTTATGAGATCTTCACGACTCGTAAGGAGAATCCCCCCTGTGAGACCTTCACGGCTCATAGGATTCAAAAGCCTTAAGTTACAGGGATCTGGACCTATTCTTAAGCCGTCATATCCCCCAAATTGCCCTACAGGAGGTCCATATTGACCCTTGTATAAAATCCATGGGCACGAATAAATATTTCTTTGCCAATCTCTACAAATGGCAAGAAATATCCCCATATGGTGAATAACACTTGTAGGTCCTCTCGACTTATAAGGAGAAAACACTCTTATGAGATCTTTACGACTTATAAAAGAAAATACCTCTTAGAAGTCCTCACGACTTCTAAGGAGAACATACACCTACGAGATCTTCACGACTCGTAGAGAGAAATACCTTTATGAGACCCTTATAGCTAGTAAAGTCAAAAAGCCTTAGTCGACAGGATCCTAACCATGTCTACTAAGCCACCTTTATCCAAATCGACAGGGGCAAATAATGATTCGCTCCTGGCACTATTCCAGTTGTAGCGATGCTGATACCTAAATCGGTATCAAATTCCGTGTCTTCTCAAGGCAAATGATGAGTCGCTCCTGGCAATATCCCAGTTGTAGCGATACTGATGCCTAAACAGGTGTCAAACTCCAAGTCAACCTCTCCAGCAAATGTCGTCCCTACAACCATCTAATGAAGAAGGGGACCCCGTTCATCTGGGATCATAAATGCCAAAGTGCACTGGACGAAATCAAGCAATACCTGCAGATCCCGCCGGTACTAACCGATCCAGTCAAGGGAAAGCCCATCATCCTGTACACAATAGCCCTTGAAGGTTCTTTAGGCGCGCTATGGGCACATGAGAACGGCTAGGGGAAGGAGAGAGCTCTCTACTATTTGAGTCGAGTTCTCCTGAGGGCAGAAAACAACTACTCCCCCGTTGAAAAGCATTGCCTGGCACTGATCTTCGCGAAGACGAAGCTTTGACATTATGCCTTGGCACATGAGGTCCATCTCGTATCAAATGTGGACCCTCTCAAATATTTGATGTCAAGAGCTATACTAACAAGAAGGCTCGCTAAATAGGCCCTCCCCTTAATGGAGTTCTCGATAACGTATCGACCCCTCAGGGCAGTGAAGGGCCAGGCCATTGCTGACTTCCTCGCTGAACATCCAATAGCCGCCGACTCTCCCTTAAATTGCGAATTACCGGATGAACATGCGTTCGATACAAAGGACGAAGAAAATGACTCTCGATGGGAACTTTACTTTGATGGGGCATCTTCTATGAAGAAGCGAAAGTATAACACTCCCATAATCAAAGCCGGGGTGGGCCTTATCTTTGTAACTCCGCAAAGAGGGTGTTGGAGATAGTGCCCTCAGAGTCAATTATTGGATCACAGGCACGTGATTGCAATGATTGAGGGAGGACCTATCCCGGTAGGACAGTCTTACTCAAGATGATAGTATGCTATCCGGTTCATCTTTATCATCGTGTACTGCTTTAGGTGACCTGACAGGTCGCTAATACACGCTGATAGAGCCCCTAGGATTCTTGCTTGACTGCCAGCAGTATGAGGGTGATCATATACGTGAGAGCTGGTGGTCTATAAGCACATCCTTAAATGGTCCCTAGTCGTGGGAGTTCCGAGACAGGGCATCGATACTCCAGAGAAGACTAGTGTATACAGTCGAGACCCCGACGAGGGGCGGTGGCTGGTCTCACAAGCCACTGGTGTCAGTTGGTTCACCTAAGATGTATACAGGTGCTCATTGGGTTATGAGTACACCGGACAGGACTCGCCGGGAACATGCTAGTTGGTCTTATACCTGACGTCAGATAGCAGTTCCCTGGTGACATGTGTACAGGTTAGTTCATCGACCTGAGGATCGTCATTTGTCTCGTGTGAGTTCCCACTGTACTTTGATTACTACCCTACCACGCTCAAAGGAGACGTGCAAACAGGTTTTAGTTGGGTACAGTCCCGAGCCACATGGAGGCAGTGAGCGGATCTTCGGGGGTTCGTCTCTCCCGGTATTGGGGGTGAGGTCGCGCTGTGTCTAGGAGAGCCAGAACATGAAAAGTCCTTGGCCAAGGCAGGAGATTTACTGGTAGGTATTCCAGTAGTATCTCAGGGTGTTCTGGGCTGATCTCTGACACGACTTGTACCGCTTTTGGGGGTCTGACTTTTACCAACCCCTTAGGCCCGCCATGCGATGCTCATAGACGAACGGACCGGACTGTACGGATATTGTCACTGACAGGCTCAGTAGGGTGTCAGGATGAGTTCGCTCATCGACGTCCCTTTTGGTCAATAGCTGGTTGCCCGTCACATATGGCTAATACCTCTGACGTGCTAGTGGTTAAATCCACAGCCATAGTATTGACGAGTCTTTAGAGTCCCCCACATTCAGTTACTCAAGTTTTCGGGCGAAACGCTGTAGAGGCCGTATGGAGATATGGCAGGGTTTGATCAGATACGTGTGGTATTACACGGATCAGGATCGGACAGATATTACTAGCCGGTTTTTGGTTTAAACCGGATCCAAGTATAGTACAGTGTAGATTTTGTCTCATTGCATTTGTATTTCGGTCGGAATAGAGATGCGGGTGTTTATACACAGTATCGGGGTTTTCCTGTAATTTATTACGGGACCAGTTTTCTGGAGTTGCCAGTTTGATTTCCATTTCGGCCATTTTCATTTGTATCCTTCATTGGCCGAAGATTGGTGGAGGAGGGCTTATTTTCATTTGTGCAAATAAGCATTAGTGGAGGGGTTCTTTGCATTTTGTTGCTTCATGATAGCTCTTGTTGACCTTGACTTGTTCACTTCATCATTGCTTGACTTTTGGAGTCATCATGTTTGATGATGGTTATGGTTGAGTGTGGATGTGTTTGTGATCATGTTCTTTCATGATTTCTTTTGATTCCCTCTTGCATTATTGTGTGGCCTCTCTCATTTTTGATACACACTCTCATTTTTCTCTCCACTCCATCATGCATGGCCGGCCAAGCTCCTTGGGGGCTGTCCAAAATTCTACTGGTGGGGTTTTTGTGCTTTTGCTTTGATAAAAATCCCACAAGATCAATCTCCATTAGCTTATATCATCCCTCCACCAAAAGGCAACCTCCATGAACCCCAAAATGAGACATGAGCACTACACGCATTCTACAGCAAACCTTGGGCACGTCGGCTCGCCAACTTCGTGCCCGAGTTGCCTCGGTATAGAGGTGGGAGCACGTAAAAGAAGCCGGCGACGTGGTGCCCTTCCGGCTACGAGGTGGAGACCGGAGCTTCCACGGGAGATCGGGACGACGACGAGAAGACCGGAGGACACTGATCAGTCGGTATATCTCTCTTCCCCATCATGTAGTTAGCTAGGACTAGTTAATGGCCCGATCCGGGTTTTAGTGCGCGGTGGTGCCGGTCAAGAAAAATTAAAGTCAACCATCGCTTCCGCATTTGGCCTCGGGATGGAGGCCGGGGCGCCGCCGTGCACTTACAGTGGTATCAGAGCCTCGCCATTAACATAGTCTAGCTTTGTCTAATGTGTTTTACATTTCCGATCGAACAATTTTCCAAAAACCGTATTTTTCCTTCACATCAGTTTCTGTCGAAATTTTTTGAAGTCCAAAAATTTTTCAGGTTGTTTCAGAATGATGTGTAGGACATTCTAAGAGTTCTGTGAAAATTTGGGCTCGTGAACAGTCCAAACCACCGTGGAACCGCGGCCAAACCCATGCTTGGGCCGCGGTTCCGCCGCGACTTTAACTGTTCAGTCCCCCAAACTTTTGCAGAATTCTCCTGAGTTGAAAATAGGTTTTCTGGAATGTTATTTTTTGGGCCCATAATTTCTTGATGTGCTACAGTAGTACTTGGGGGCCCACTTGGTAAAATTTGATCGATCAGATATTTTAAAGACATTAGTTCACAGTATTTACATTATATCTGCGACCGTGAATGTCACTTGATCGGTAAATCCTGTCTAACTGCTATAGCCCGGTTAGACGGATTTGCGAACGTGACTTTCACGTTGATGTTCTGTGTTATGCTGTGATGTTGCGGATTGGTCGTGGGGGATAGCCTGGTTGCAGTGGTAGTACAGTTTTGTTGTATTATGTACATTTGATATTGCGGGGCGAGCGTCCGACATGTGGACTGCCGTCACTGCCTGTTTGTATTATTATTTTGGGGCACGACCAGGTTGCGGTCGATGTACCCGTTGTATGTATATTTTACTTTCTGTACTAGGATTGCCCTGCGGAGGGGTGCACGGGTAGCCGGGTTCTAGAGGGCAACAAGCCCGCATCTCATGGCATGGAGACGGAGGGGGCTTCACTCTAGAATTGGCGGGCTATTCGCCGCACTCGTAGGGGGTACAGGTTGACCCAGGAGGGGTGCCCAAGTTGCCGGATTCCGTAAAGTGCTGGGTGGTCCATTCACGTTTCTGAAGGGGGCTGCCTCGCTTAAGGTTTTGGCGGGTAACTTGCCGCGCCTGTAGGGGTCTAGGATTTCATTGCACAGGCTATCCACACGACCAGGGGAACGTCGGGTTTCAGTAGTGGCTCTGTGAAACCCGGGGATCCCAGATATCTGTATTGTTCTGTGATGCTGTACATTTCTGTGATGTTGCATTTTATCACGCCTTGAGCGAAATATTATATATTGGTATATATATTAGTAGATGTTGTATATGTTTTGCATCCGCGCTAGTCCAGTCCCCGCTCTTTCGTTAGTTAGCTAACCTAACGGGTAATGACGGGACCCAGTGGCGAATGCGGATGGCATATACGTACATCAATATATTTTCGTTCTTTGTGGTGTGATCAATTGATGGGACTGCGTTGATTCGGATCAATGCAAGTTAAACAAACCTATTCTGATGTTGTTGGAACACTTTTTCAAAAAGCTGTTATTGCAAGGACGTTCTCTTTTGTTTTGCATCGTGGTATTCAGTTGGAATATCCTGCTCCTCAGTCGACGAGGCAAGGGCCGAGATCCCTTCACCGGGAGTGACCTCTTGGACAAAAGTTTGCGTCAGGGCAATAACTTCACTATAGCCGATTACTTTTGCTTTGCATCGTGGTATTCAGTTGGAATATCCTGCACCTCATTCTACGGGGAAAGAGCCGAGATCCCTTCACCGGGAGTGACCTCTTTAGCAAAGGTTTTCGTCACTATATTTTTCTAAAAAGCTATCCGTTCCTTCAACGATATCAAGTTCATTACGTTAAAGGTTTTCTCCAGAAACCATTCGTAGCCCTCCGTCATTTCAGTTAAATATTCGGTAGTATTCAAGCTATGTATTTTGACCTCACGCCAAGGCATAGTGATTGGTAGCTGCCGGGTATTTATCTGTTGCATAGATAGATGTGTTGGTTTGGGACAGTCATAGTACTATTTTGGCCTTCGCCAAGGGTATGTACGGGTGGGTTCAAATTAACCTGGACAATGACGGGTAGAACTTGACATGTGACTTATGATATTTTGACCTCACGCCAAGGTCATAAGAGCATGGGGCAAAAATCCACATCGGGAGTTTCAAAAGAACTGAAACTTGCCAGATATGTGCATACCTTCTGGAGTGTGATAGCGTGAGCGGATTCCGTCACGTTATCATGCGATGATAGTTGGATCCCGATTCCCACTGATGAGTTAGTTTACTCCTCGGGTGACCCCGACTAATTCTTCTTTCAGGTTTGGAGGAGAATTTGACGGTATAGTGGGAGGTTTCCAGATTAGATAAATTGGTAACCATTCTAATCTAGGTTAGAGTGCACGCTGAGTGTTTCTTTTCTCTCTCTCTCTTCGGCTGCGACCATTGACCCGACCCTAAGACTATGACTCAGTGACCGAAATTGACCGAACCTTCTAAAACACTGGCTTTTGGATTGTCAGAGTTGCTAACCTCATTGCCACTCCTACTTTTACCCTTTTCTCCAGGACACCCCGTATTACTACGAACGTCCACTTCCATTGGACAAAACCATCGTATGGTTATATACGAACTCGAAAGGATTTATTCGAGGATGGTTTCCGGTTCTGGAGAAAACGAATAGGACTATTCAGTTGTCTTTTCCTTTTACCTTCTCTCAGGCTGCGAGTACTCCTTGGTTTAGGAGATAGTACCCCTATTACGCAAATTGGATAGTCTTCTTCCAAACCTTACGCTGGTGCCGAACGGTGGGGAATGAAGAAAACCAATTAGCATAACAATGGTGTGCATAAGGTATTAAGTTAAGACAAAGCAAGGGATTAGTAAGAGGGCAAAGTAAATTGCAACTGATATTCATGACCAAACCAGGTATTTCATTACCACTCCCAAATCACCTTTGTATTTCTCCAGAACACTCCGTATCACTACGAAGATCCACAGTTTATTGGATACTCCATCGTATGGTTATATACGAACTCGAAAGGAACTTGTTCCAGTTCGGGGATGGATTCTGGTTCAGGAGAAATAGGAATAAGGTTTATTCGGTTGTCTTTTATCTTCACCTTCTCTCGCATTGCGAGTGCTCCTAGGATTAGGACAGTACACCCATTATGCTTATTGGATAGTCTTCTTCCAAACCATAGGCTGGTGCCGAACGGTAGGGAAGGAAGAAAACCATTTGGCCTAAGGGGTGTGCAGAAGGTAATGACTTAAGACATATAGAGGGATTTGGAGAGGTGGCAAAGAATTATACGGTTACAGTCGTGAATCTGGAAGAGGCATTACTAGGAATATCGGGATACCCCGTCGAAACATTTCAATGTTTCAGTTTCACTGTATACTGTTAAAGGAAAACTGATTTCCCAATTAGTCCTTACTCCAGGGTATGTATTTACCAGGTATGATTCTCACATCTGTATGGTTATACAGATGTTGAGTGGGAGTAAGTTATTGGGAATTGGGTGATCATCCTCATTATGTCGGGATTCGTTGTAATCGGTGATATTTGAGGAAGTCACCTGGGTTGTTTGCCGGTCGGCAAATATTTGGTTTTGAATATCTGCTGTTATGCACCAATTTCAAATTGATATATCTGTACGTCTATTTTTATAGAGTGAGACATATCTTTTTGAAATTATGTCTGTGACATTTACTTATATCGGTGGATGGTTAGGTAAGGAGCATTAAACAGCGGTGTAATTCTTCTTAACCATAAGTACAGTTTTCAACCTACGACACACAGTGAATGAGTAATCAGACTCAAGGGACTTATACAGAGTATTGTATATTGTCCAGGGTCCATCAGGACAGAGGGTTTGGTCCTCGTACTATATTCGTTTTACTTATGACTTCTCTAGTTTTTAGACAGGTGTTTCGTGGAAACACAGGGTCCGAATTTTGAGAAGTTATAGATATTTGAATAAAGTAAAGAACCGGGTATTGCAAGTATCGGGATTCTTCAAAGTGATCGAAGATGTAGATACTTGTGTATGGTATTCAGTTGATAGTAATGGTTAAGAGAACTTGCTTCTCTTTCAGGTTACTCATAATTGGAAGCATTCCTAAGTTGAGTAACGCTAATCGGCCTCTTTCCATTTTAGTTGACATGTACTGGAGACAGCTGCATGATTTGAATCTGGTTCAATTAAATCAGTGCCTTTGGTTCTATATTGGATATAGAACAGTTCATATCTTAACGATGTTAAGGTACGGGGAGTTGTCCGATTTATGATTAAAACCAGACACTGGACAACTCAAGGCACGTTTCTGTAATGGCTGTTTGTGGGTTGACCCAGGCTATGACGAGGGTTGACTTTCTACCATCTGGAAGATCAATAGTGATATTGTTCTTGACTCGCCACAGTTTTATTAAAAATGGATTTTTCCAGAAAAACAGTAGTGGGAGTATGGTAGAACTGGAAGTGATTCCAGAACCACAAACGATTACTGAAGATTTCATAGGAACCTAAAGATTCAATCTGGCTTGACATTCCATTGGCCACTCCGCAGATAAGGTGGGTAACTTCAGGCACCCGAGAGGTACTCCGGTAGCCTTAAGGACGGTGACAGGGAAGTTCTTGTTTACCCACACTTGCCATTGCTGTTGTTCCAGGCTGTGAGACCCGGCAGGAGGATGAGTATAGCGTCGTTCTAAACTAGCTTTAGAAGTGAACGTGTATATGACTCTGCCAGAGGGTTGTCGTAGTCAGTGGGAGCAGCGGAAGCATTGGTAGACAGGTGGCTTATGTCTATTTATAGACTAAAGCAGATATAGCGGAGATAGATCATCAATTTCTGATGTGGCAGTCATAGGTTTGACTTCATCAGAACAGGGGATGGGTCCATTGAGAAGGTAGTAGGGTGTGATGTCCTGGTATTTGGATGACATACACAGAGTAGGAAGTGATATTCCTATACTACGATCGGTTATACTTTGGTCGTCACACAGTGGTTTCTCCACATGGGACTTGGACATTATATCAGACATACTGGTTACTAGATCTATGGTTTTAGATCTAGATTTGGGTGGTTTCCCAATTAAGGGTACTTAGACAGCATTCTAAAAGTATTTAGAATGGACGACTCCTGGCATGGTGGTGTACCTGCAGGTGATGGAGTCACCCTCTCTAAAGGTGTCTTACAGACTAAAGGGGAGAGGGATGTGCATGATTGGCAGATCACTTGCTCAGGCAATTGAGTCAATCATGAGATGTCAAGTACCACACCAGATGTTGTTCTTGCACTAGATGCAATAAGTTGACATTGATCCTATCCTAGAGAAACAGTCAGAAGCAGTTTTAGAACATAAGTAGATGTTCTAGGGATATGATAACGACAGCCTTATTCGGGAGACAGTTATCATTCCAGGCTTCCAAGGTGACCTGGACGACAAGGAGGTTGTTAGAGTTATAGTTTTTCCTTCTGACGAGAGGCAGTATTTTGGACAGGTGGTCCAAGGCAATACTGAGGGAGGCATGGCGCAGGATACTGATTGAGTTCAGTTGACGATACAGTCTAAGAAGTTTGGATTTGGAGTTCATTTATGAGCTAGGTCCCATCAGACATCCAGACACATTCTAAGACAGGTATTGCTCATTTCGGGAGATGGGTTTCTCCGCGAACTTGAGATATAGAGAGACATAGAAAGAGACATCAAAGCGGATCCACTCACTGAGGCTATTCCTCGAACGCAATAGTTTCGCAAACAAGCTTTGTGAGACTGACTAGTAGAGGAGTTGGGTGTTCGGTATCACACGGGCTGTGAGTATGCGACATCGCAATAATTAGCCTTGAGTGCAAGTGGGAGATTGTTGGAGATAGTGCCCTCAGAGTCAATTATTGGATCACAGGCACGTGATTGCAATGATTGAGGGAGGACCTATCCCGGTAGGACAGTCTTACTCAAGATGATAGTATGCTATCCGGTTCATCTTTATCATCGTGTACTGCTTTAGGTGACCTGACAGGTCGCTAATACACACTGATAGAGCCTCTAGGATTCTTGCTTGACTGCCAGCAGTATGAGGGCGATCATATACGTGAGAGCTGGTGGTCTATAAGCACATCCTTAAATGGTCCCTAGTCGTGGGAGTTCCGAGACAGGGCATCGATACTCCAGAGTAGACTAGTGTATACAGTCGAGACCCCGACGAGGGGTGGTGTCCGGTCTCACAAGCCACTGGTGTCAGTTGGTTCACCTAAGATGTATACAGGTGCTCATTGGGTTATGAGTACACCGGACAGGACTCACCGGGAACATGCTAGTTGGTCTTATACCTGACGTCAGATAGCAGTTCCCTGGTGACATGTGTATAGGTTAGTTCATCGACCTGAGGATCGTCATTTGTCTCGTGTGAGTTCCCACTGTACTTTGATTACTACCCTACCACGCTCAAAGGAGACGTGCAAACAGGTTTTAGTTGGGTACAGTCCCGAGCCACATGGAGGCAATGAGCGGATCTTCGAGGGTTCATCTCTCCCGGTATTGGGGGTGAGGTCGTGCTGTGTCTAGGAGAGCCAGAACATGAAAAGTCCTTGGCCAAGGCAGGAGATTTACTGGTAGGTATTCCAGTAGTATCTCAGGGTGTTCTGGGCTGATCTCTGACACGACTTGTACCGCTTTTGGGGGTCTGACTTTTACCAACCCCTTAGGCCCGCCATGCGATGCTCATAGACGAACGGACCGGACTGTACGGATATTGTCACTGACAGGCTCAGTAGGGTGTCAGGATGAGTTCGCTCATCGACGTCCCTTTTGGTCAATAGCTGGTTGCCCGTCACGTATGGCTAATACCTCTGACGTGCTAGTGGTTAAATCCACAGCCATAGTATTGACGAGTCTTTAGAGTCCCCCACATTCAGTTACTCAAGTTTTCGGGCGAAACGCTGTAGAGGCCGTATGGAGATATGGCAGGATTTGATCAGATACGTGTGGTATTACACGGATCAGGATCGGACAGATATTACTAGCCGGTTTTTGGTTTAAACCGGATCCAAGTATAGTACAGTGTAGATTTTGTCTCATTGCATTTGTATTTCGGTCGGAATACAGATGCGGGTGTGTATACACAGTATCGGGGTTTTCCTGTAATTTATTACGGGACCAGTTTTCTGGAGTTGCCAGTTTGATTTCCGTTTCAGCCATTTTCATTTGTATCCTTCATTGGCCGAAGATTGGTGGAGGGGGGCTTATTTGCATTTGTGCAAATAAGCATTAGTGGAGGGATTCTTTGCATTTTGTTGCTTCATGATAGCTCTTGTTGACCTTGACTTGTTCACTTCATCATTGCTTGACTTTTGGAGTCATCATGTTTGATGATGGTTGTGGTTGAGTGTGGATGTGTTTGTGATCATGTTCTTTCATGATTTCTTTTGATTCCCTCTTGCATTATTGTGTGGCCTCTCTCATTTTTGATACACACTCTCATTTTTCTCTCCACTCCATCATGCATGGCCGGCCAAGCTCCTTGGGGGCTGTCCAAAATTCTAGAGTTGGGGTTTTTGTGCTTTTGCTTTGATAAAAATCCCACAAGATCAATCTCCATTAGCTTGTATCATCCCTCCACAAAAAGGCAACCTCCATGAACCCCAAAATGAGACATGAGCACTACACGCATTCTACAGCAAATCTTGGGCACGTCGGCTCGCCAACTTCGTGCCCGAGTTGCCTCGGTATAGAGGTGGGAGCCCGTAAAAGAAGCCGGCAACGTGGTGCCCTTCCGGCGACGAGGTGGAGACCAGAGCTTCTGCGGGAGATCGGGACGACGACGAGAAGACTGGAGAACACGGATCAGTCGGTATATCTATCTTCCCCATCTTGTAGTTAGCTAGGACTAGTTAATGGCCCGATCCGGGTTTTAGTGCGCGGTGGTGCCGGTCAAGAAAAATTAAAGTCAACCATCGCTTCCGCATTTGGCCTCGGGATGGAGGCCGGGGCGCCGCCGTGCAATTACAGAGGGATAATGCGTTTCGCCCTTTCATTAACAGAGCCGAGAACAAACAATGAGGCTGAGTACAAAGCTTTGATAGCAGGTCTTGAGATTGCTGTCGACATGGAAATCGAAAACCTCTTCATATATGGAGATTCCCAGCTAGTTGTTAGCCAAGTAAATGGCGACTATCAGACATGCAAACCAGAGTTGGTAAAATATGGCGAGAGAGTGCAGCAATTATTGACATAAATCCCCTCTTACATTCTGGAATGCATTCCGCATGCAGAGAATCGCAAGGCGGATGCATTAGCCAAACTCGCTAAAGAACTGGCCGACGAAAACCTCGATGACGTAAGAATCATTGTGCAAAGCCGTCGGATTCTCGCGCCAGCAGAAATATCTCCGGAGTCTTCTGAAGGAAAGGAAGTGACCAAACAAGCAGCCTGCCATATAGAAGATGAAGAAAAGGCTAAGGATTGGAGAGAAGTCTTGATAGACTACTTCAAATCCCATCGAACACCCGAAGACACGTCGTTAAAACATCAACTCATGAAACGAGCTCTATCCTTCACCTTTGTCAATGATACTCTATATAAGATATCGCTCGACAGTTTGTGGCTAAGATGCTTGGGACCGAAGGAAGCAAGGAGGTTCGTCCAAGAAACTCATGATGGACTCTGTGGTTCTCATCAAGCCGGACCAAAGATGAAGTTGAAGATCAAAAGAATGGGTTACTATTGGCCCACGATGATTCAGGACTGTCTTGAATATGTGAAGCAGTGTCACTCGTGCCAAATTCACGGAGACTTCATCCACCGACATTCAAATCCGCTACACCCAGCATTGGCTAGCTGGCCGTTTGAAATGTGGGGAACCGATATAATCGGGCACATCGAGCCAGCATCTTCCATGGGACATCGGTTCATATTGGCAACAACCGATTACTTCTCTAAGTGGGCAGAGGCAGTACCACTAAGGGATGTGAATACGGAGAACATCCTCCATTTCTTCAGGACACATGTCATCTACAGGTTCGGCACTCTACGACGAATCATCTTGGATAATGGGCTAGCCTACAAGAGCCATAAGATCAGTCGCTTCACACAACGGCATAATATAGATTGGAGATACTCTTCAGTCTATAATCCCCGAGCTAACGGTCTAGCTGAGGCTTTCAACAAGACCTTAACGAAGATCATAAAGAAAACGGTGTCTAGAAACAGAAAGGACTGGCACGAGAGACTGCATGAAGCTCTCTGGGCATATCGAACCACGTTCAAAATGGCCATGAATACAATACCGTACGCGTTGGTATTCGGCACTGAAGCGGTACTTCCCGTGGAGATAGAGCTACCCTCTCTATGAGTGGCATTTCGATATGAGCTGACGGATGAAGAAAATTCCCATCTTCGGCTTGAGAAGCTCGATGCCCTTGATGAAACTCGTCTCATGGCGCAGCAAAACCTGAAAGCTTAAAAAGCAAGGTTGACGCGCTCATACGAAAGACTAACCAGACTAAGAACATTCCGCCAAGACGAACTCGTGCTAGCCGTAAAAAGACCTATGATCCCCAACCGTGCAAAGCCGGGGAAATTCAAGCCGATCTATGAGGATCCGTACATCAAAGACAAGGTCTACCAAGGTAGGGCCTACTTGCTCATGGATATGCATGGCGAAAGACCCTTCCGGCCAATAAATGGATGGTTCCTTAAGAAATACTACGCTTGACAAGTCACGGCTCGAGTTAACGATAGATGACGACGCTCGTGTCCGCTCGCGGTCTTCCTGAGTCAAGACTCTATAAGTAGTATCCGGCAAAACATCGCCTCGAAGCTGGCCCCGGACCGAGATGTCCCTAAACTAACAATAGACCGTAATGTCCTTAAACTAAATACGTCGTCTCAAACACGACGATAGTGGAATTCAAGTCCACAAGTCCCAGCGGCGAAGACTGCAATTCAAGCCCCGTTGGCTGCACAGCTGCCCCGATGACGAAGTCCCCCATAAGTTCCATTGGCGAAAGAGGGGTAAAAAAATGGTACGTCCACAAGCGAAATGGGCACGGATGAAAACCCATAAGGGCGCCATAAGTAAAAACAGCAGGGCTACCGACGAGCTTGTGAAAACCCAAAAGGGCGCAATCTCGTTGTTTAAAAAAACGGTACGTCCACAAGAGAAATGGGCACGGATGAAAACCCAAAAGGGCGCCATGAGTAAAAACAGCAGGGCTGCCGGCGAGCTTGTGAAAACCCAAAAGGGCACAATCTCGTTAAATTTTCACTTACGAGATCTTCTCGACTCGTTAGGAGAACTCCTTCTGTGAGACCCTCACGGCTCATACGATTCAAAGTCTTAAGTTACAGAGATCCAAACATGTTCTTAAGCCGTCGTATCCCCCAAGTTGCCCAACAGGCGGTCCAATATTGGCCCTTGTATACAATCCACGAGCACGAATAAACGTTTCCCCCACCAAGTTCCACCAATCACGAGGAATGTCCTCATATGGTGAACGACAGTTATAAGTCCTCCCGACTTATAAGGAGAAAATACTCTTATGAGATCGTTACGACTTATAAGAGAAAACACCACTTAGAAATCCTCATGACTCCTAAAGAGAAAATACACCTACGAGATCCTCACGACTCGTAGGAAAAATACCTTTATGAGACCCTTACGGCTCATGAAGTCAAAAAGCCTTAGTCGGCGGGATCCTAACCATGTTTTCTAAGCCACCTTTGTTCAAATCAGCAAAGGCAAATGATGATTCGCTCCTGGAAACATTCCAGTCGTAGCGATGCTGATTCCTAGATTGGTATCAAATTCTCAGGTCCTTTCACGGCAAATGATGATTCGCTCCGGGCAATATTCCAATCGCAGCGATGCTGATGCTAAGATTGGTATCAAATCTTAAGTTCCATACTTGCAATAAAAATCAACAAGCTTTTATGCATAGAAAAATAGCCGAAATGATGGGGCGGCTTGCAATAAAAATCAGCAAGCAAAAAATATGCATATAAAAACAGCCGAAATGTTTGGGCAGCTCGCAATAAAATGCAGCGAGTAAAATGAAAAAATAGTCGAAATGTTTAGGCACCTCGCAATAAAAAGCAGCGAGTAAAAAGAAAAATAGCCGAAACGATTAGGCACCGTGAAAAAAATCTGAAATGATTAGGCAATCGCGACTTTCGCGATATAAAAAGCTGAAATGATAGAGTATCGCGGAAAGAAATAAAAAAATGATGATGAAACTTTTGCCCTGCAGGTGAGTCCACATCAACCCTAGTATACAATCCATGGGTATAAATGAAAATGGAACTACATTTCCCCACCAGGCTCTGTCAAAGGGAAGTCAGATCTTGACGGCAACATCTGCAGCCTAGAAAATCAACACGGCGTTCTTTCTCACTCCAGCAGGATGCAGACTTGATGTCAACAACAGAACCCAGGGTCAAAACAACGGAGCCATAGTAAATTCCCTAGTTCCAAGCCTCGACGATTCACCAACAACCTAGAGACTATCTCGGAGCCATGGCAAAGTCTCTAGTTCCAGGTCCCGACGGTTCACAAACAACCTAGAGACCACCTTGGCGTTCGTCTCGATACAGCAGACACAATGTCACCCCGGCGTTCCTTATCAACTCCAGCAGGATGCAGACGTGACGTCAACAACAGACCCCAGGGTCAAAACAACGGAGCCATGGCAAAGTCCCTAGTTCCAAGCCTCGACGGTTCACCAACAACCTAGAGACTACCTCGGAGCCATGGCAAAGTCCCCAGTTCCAGGTCCCGACGGTTCACAAACAATCTAGAGACCACCTCGACATTAGTCTCAATACAGCAGACGCAATGTCACCCGGCGTTCCTTCTCAACTCCAGCAGGATGCAAATAAGACGTCAGCAACCGACCCCAGGGTCAAAACAACGGAGCCATGGTAAAGTCCCTAGTTCCAAGTCTCGACAGTTCACCAACAACCTAGAGACTACCTCGGAGCCATGGCAATGTCCCTAGTTCCAAGCATCGACGGTTCACCAACAACCTAGAGACTACCTCGAAGCTATGGCAAAGTCCCTAGTTCCGGGTCCCGACGGTTCACAAACAACCTAGAGACCACCTCGATATTCGTCTCGATACAGTAGATGCAATGTCACCCCAGTGTTCCTTTTCAACTCCAGCAGGATGCAGATGCGACGTCAGCAACCGACCCCAGGGTTAAAACAACGGAGCCATGAGAAAGTCCCTAGTTCCAAGCCTCGACGGTTCACCAACATCCTAGAGACTATCTCGGAGCCATGGCAAAGTCCATAGTTCTAAGCCTCGACGGTTCACAGACAACCTAGAGACAATCTCGACATTTGTCTCGTTACAGCAGACGCAATGCCAGCAAACGAAGTAAAGAAAAATCCCTGGCTTCAGGGTCTTGACGGCAACTTGAATAAAACCTGAAAGGCTATCGAAGATCATCCCACACCAGCGCAGAGTGGTTATGATTCATCAGGGCTCCCAAACCGAGCCTAATCTCAAGTAAAAAGCGGCATAGAAAATCCCTAACACTTGCTCCTCCGACAGTAATATGACCTGGGAGATTACTTGAAGACATATTGTCCAGCCCCGAAAGAGATCAGAGACACGACAGTCACGGGACTACTCGAACAGCAAGACTGCATATCGGGGAATGCATCAGCCAACGCGACGGTACGACGGACAAAAAAACTTAGTACCACAGACCCTAACGGACCTCTGTCGTAAAGAGCAGAGGTTAACTGTGACATTAGGACCAGTTTGCCTACAAGCCCAAGGGAGATAAACTAAACAAGCTCCGAAATGAGTTCATAAACTAGAGACTCCGGGATGAGTGAAAAAAACTACAGGCTTCGAAATGAGTTCATAAACTAGAGACTCCGGGATGAGTGCAAAAACTACAAGCTCCGAAATGAGTTCATAAACTAGAGACTCCGGGACGAGTGAATAAACTATAAGCTCCGAAATGAGTTCATAAACCACAGACTCCGGGACGAGTGAATAAACTACAAGCTCTGAAATGAGCTCCTAAACTACAAACTCCGCAATGAGTATATAAACTACTTTCGTCAAGTCAAGACAGAAAGGCGCAACCCATGGGAACCAACCGTGTGTTATGCGAGGCAGTAAGGAGAGCATCTGATTCACACCCGATTAAGCATTCATTCATAACTACATTCAAAGCGTGCTGATTTATGTATGTGTAAGAGGGTTCAACACATAACACAACAACGGTGTTTGCGCTTAGCAAAAATTCATAAGCGTAAAGTATAAAGCTCACGCACAGGGACGAGATACATCTGCGAATATATAATGAAGATGAAACGATTCCCTCAGTAACACCCCCACGCGCATGACACATGAGGCACATATGAACAATGGTATAAAAGAAGGGAAAGTTTTGTCATTCATACTTCAGAAATTTATACATGGTAAAAAAAAGAATGTTTACAATGGTAAAACACTACATTACGGACATGGATTTGGGAATTTAAAAGCAAGTCCGAGTAAAGTGCTTCTGGCTTCTCTGACCATTTTCTTATGCATCCTCTCACGAATACAAGCGTCAGGATCGCCACTAATATCATCCATCCTCTAGTATGCGGATATTATCGCCTTCTGTTGGAAGACGCGAAGTAGAATATCGACAAGGTCATCCCTTCGCTTCTTTGAAATCAGGCTCATCAGATATACTGAATGCACCTTATCTTCAGCATCATCAAGCGCCTCGAGAAGCATAGACGCGTCAAGCCCGGGAATTACTGCCCAGATTGACCTAACAATAATGTTCAAGAGAGCAGAACGGCGGGGGAGTAACCGACCGTTGTAGTCATCAAAACGACGCATCACCTCAGTACATTGAGCGTCGGTAAATTCTAGGCCCTGGCAACGGCCCTGGATGCGAATGTCCTCATAAGAGATAATCTCTTCGAGATCGTAAAGACGAGAAGCCATAATATCTGAAAAGAAAAACCAGTAAGAGTTTAGCAATCAAAATGATCAAGAATGCGCTTATTATGATAATCTAAAAGGATTCTCATCAAATAAATAATGGAGTTTAAACAACTCCTAACATCCTCTTAAAAACGAGTTCTGTTAAAATGCACGACAGATTCAAATCTGCTTCAGGGGTATTAAAACCCTCAAATATTCGAGAACAGTAGGGAATAAAATTCCTCAGAAATATCAAAATCTCTCATAGCCAAGCTCTATGAATAAGGAATTAAATTCCTTTAACAAAGGGATTAAATCCCATAAAACCCCCATAGTAAGGAGGCGAAGAAAATGGAATTAAATTCCAAGAATCTTAAAGATCGGCGACAGGGTAAAATTATGAGAGGAGGATTAACAATCCCCATTGATTCAAGACTTCAAAATCTAAAAAGAATGTATGCTTTGGATCTTTAAGAAATCAGTTCAAGAAGAGAGCAACGCTCTGTCTTTGGATTTAAAATCCACAATAGAAAAAAGCAAAAGAGGAGGGGGTCCCATTCATGATCCTTACCAAAGAAAAGTTTTAACAGAGTTTAACTCTGAGATCTCAGCGAGCAGAGAACTAAGCACTAAAGAAGAGAATTAAATTCTCAAGGAAAACAAGTAAAGAAGAAGATGAAAGAACAGTGGCTTCCCAAAGGCAAAAGCCTTGCATTTATAAGACATAATGGGGAGCGGTTCATCTTCTCATTCCCCAAGGCAATCCAACGGCTGTGAGGACAGACAGCGTTGCACTCACGTGCAAGCCACGTGAGAGCAACGCTGGGGGGCATTTGTTCTCTTATAAAAAAAAGGATGAGGGAAAGTTCCTCACTAAAACAGCCCCACGTGTTTAACACGTGAGTGCCTATATGCAACGCATATAGGCACAACAATTAAAACAATTGCTAGGCTAAAACAGCCCCACGTGTTTAACACGTGAGTGCCTATATGCAACGTATATAGGCACAGCAATTGAAACAATTGCTGGGCTAAAACAACCCCACGTGTTTAATACGTGAGTGCCTATATGCAACGCATATAGGCACAGCAATTAAAACCATTACTAGGCTAAAACAGCCCCACGTGCTTAACACGTGAATGCCTATATGCAACACTTATAAGCACAGCAATTAAAACAATTGCTAGGCTAAAACAGCCCCACGTATTTAACACGTGAGTGCCTGTATGCAACGCATACAGGCACAGCAATTAAAACAATTGCTAGGCTAAAACAGCCCCACGTGTTTAACACGTTGTTGAAGTCGAAAATTGCGCCTCGGTTGACCAAGTCAAAGTCAAAGTCAACCCCAAGCCAAGTGGGCCCATGCCTAGGTCGAGTCCGAACATAAAGATGTCGGCCTTCCCCCATGCCAAAATGAAATCATGTAATAAATAATTTTTATGTAATTTTTTATGCATGAATGTAAACAAAATGGGCATAAAGCCAAATTTTTGTAAGCCTATGGCTTATGTGCAAAAAGAAATAGCACATGAGACATGGGATAGGCAAAATGCCATTTTGTAAAGCCCAAGGGGTTATATGTAAATATGTAAGTCTATATAAGGCAACATGATGATGAATAAAGCAATACACTTTTCATTCTCTCAAAAACCTAGGGTTTGTGCCTCTTTCCCCTTTCTGAAGATTCCAAACCTTCTTCTTTCTTTTAAATTAAATCAAGAGTTTTACTCTTCCTTTTCCAAAAATAAATAGTTTTTCACCACAAAACCCACAAAGGGGAACTTGGATCTGTCATTAGATCTCAAAAAGGAAAGATTTTTAAAATCTCATACTTCTTGATCTTCAAGATCCGGCCAACAAAGGAAGAAGAAGCAGACCCATCTTCAGAAACCCCACTTTGGGGAAGAACTAAGGCTCAAGGGGAGAAGCCCTTCATCAGCTTCAAAACATTCTAGGAGTCTAACTCCTCATATATATATATATATATATATATATATATATATATATATATATACACACACACAGAGAGAGAGAATAATAAGTGCTCCTTTCTGGGAGTATAACTCCCATTGCAGGGACCAAGTCCCTTTTGCGCCCACGTGCCGACACGTGGTGCGCTAGCGCTCAAAGCGCAGCGCTAGCGCTCTTACGCTCAGAGCAATAGCGCCCAAAGCGCTAGCGCCCGAGCGCTCACGTGCTGACACGTGGTGCGCTTGCGCTCAAAGCGCCAGCGCTCTTGCGCTCAGAGTGATAGCGCCCAAAGCGCTAGCGTCCGAGCGCCCACGTGCTGACACGTGGTGCGCTAGCGCCCAAAGCGCTAGTGCCCGAGCGCCCACGTGCTGACACGTAGTGCGCTAGCGCCCTTGCGCTCAGAGTGCTAACGCCCAAAGCGCTAGCGCCCGAGCGCCCACGTGCTGACACGTGGTGCGCTAGCGCTCAAAGTGCTAGCGCCCTTGCGCCCAAAGCGCTAGCGCCCGAGCTCCCACGTGCTGACACGTGGTGCGCTAGCGCTCAAAGCGATAGCGCTCTTGCGCTCAAAGCGCTAGCACCCAAAGCGCTGGCGCTTTTCCCACGCATCCTTTGGATGCCATTTCCTTTTTTTATTTTATATATATATATATATATATATATATATATATATATGTATGTATGTATGTATACACACACACACATACTCTACAATACTATCCCTCTCAAAAACACTGCGTGGCTCCTGATATACCCAAGCCCCCTAGAAAACAAAACACACGTACACTGCACATTGAGTTCGCATGACCAGTTTAACCCGTTAATCGGAGGTTCCCTCGCTCCAAAGGCGAGGGGTAATTAACAGCAGCTTAGTCCGCTGCTGCCGGAGATTCGGATCCCTACAATCAATAAACCCCGGCCTACCCTAGGCAGGGGGAATCTGTAGTACGCCTGACAAGCGTACGCATATTCCCATCTCAATGGGGTGACGAAAAACACCCTACACACGTGAGTGCCTATATGCAACGCATATAGGCACTGCAATTGAAACAATGGCCAGGCTAATAAGCCTCACGTGTTAAACACGTGAGGGCACATCCCTACACAGAATTAAAATTCTACTCAATAAGGAACCATTGGATCAAAGATCCAATGATGATAGAATTAAATTCTATTGAACTTTTAAATGGAAAATGATATTTTCTGTTAAACAGAAAGTTGGCGGATCAAAGATCCCATGAGTTGGAAAATATTTTTCATATCTCTTTAAAACAAAGAAAAATTGTGCTCCGTTAAACCAAGCACCCTTGGATTAAAATTCCAACGGTGATTTAAAATCACCAATCTACAGAATAAATTCTGTACAGGAAAATATTTTCCTAATCTTGTTTAAGAAATAAGAAAATATGTTCTGTAAGACAGAAACCCTTGGATCAAAGATCCAACAGCGGGTAAAACCCCCAAATCAATTGAAGTCTCTCAATGAGAGATTTCCTAAAACTAATTAACAAACTTCTCTCCACTATATAAAGTACCAAAGACTCCAAGTTATAAAAAAAAAAAGGAAAGAGAAGAGAGCATACAAAAAAAGGGAGAAAAAAAAGAAAAAGGGAATTCAATTCTCTAAAAGAAGAAGATACCCTTCTTAAACAAAAGAAGTAGGTAAGAAAAAAATACATAGATTATCCTATCCCTCCTTCGCCTCTTTAAGGGATTAACCCTTCATACAAGAACTTGGTTCTTCCTCTAGTTGAGGTCTGCAGAAGCAGATCTCCCCACAATTTGAGAATTTAATTCTCATCGGGGAGATTCTGTTATGCAGATTCAAAACTTAGGGGAAAGAACTAAGTTCAAAGAATTTAATTCTTACATAAGTATATAGGAATTTAATTCCTTTGATAAAACTATGGTTTAACCCTGTAAAGAATTTAATTCTTATAAGACAAGAGACTTGAAATTCTCTAAACTCAGATCCCAGTATCGTTAATATGAGATCAAAATCTTCATGCACATAGAAAGAAAAACTGGTGATTCATTAGTGTTTAACACTATAACGAAACCTCACGTGTTTCCCCACATGAGTACCTCTGATGAACAAAAAAGAATGGCTGAGACCGAGTCACGTGTTTCCCATGCGAGCATTTAAAAAGAGTAAGAAGTGCCTCCTAGGGTAGTCACGTGTTTCCCATGCGAGCGTCTAAAAGAAGAATAAGAAGTGCCTCCTAGGGAAGTCACGTGTTTTCCACACGACCCCCAATCAAGTGCTTAATACTTATATGAAAAAGGGAATAGACCTAAAAGCAGCGCTCACATTTTGAAGGTGCCTCACATGTTCGCACGTGAGCACCACAAGGACCAAGTGCTTAGCACTTATAAAAGAAAGAGAAATTAAATCCAGAGAACAGTTCCCATTTCGGGCGCCTCACATGCTCACACGTGAGCCGAATGCTTAGCACTTATAAAAGAAGAGGGAAATAAAACCCAAAAAGGCAGTACCCAACTTTGGGGCGCCTCACGTGCTTACACGTGAGTGCCACAAGAATTAAGTGTTTAACACTTATATATAAACGGGGACTTGAACCTAATGTACAGCGCCGGCTTTGAGGTGCCTCACGTGCCACATATGAGCGCCCCCGAAATCCAGTGCTTAACACTGCTTTAGAATCTCATGTGGGAACACGTGAGTGTTGAACGTATACTAGTGCTTAACACTAAGGGAAATCAACTCTAGTCTCAAGTTGGCTATGTCTTCTTAAGATTAAAACATCTTCGATCTCTAAATAGATCGAGCCTCTATGCTCATGACTTCCCAAACTAATGAAGAAATCTTAGTCTCAAAATACGAATAATGATTTCTGGGCTCGACCATCAATTCCTTTCAAACATGGAATTGGTTCAAGGGTTCATCTCTCTATACCTCTGATACATATCGTTGTAATTCCTCAACTTCTTCAGAGAGGTGTTGGGTCCCGACAACCAACTGCTTTTGGGTGCACTTCCCAAAATGGCGACAACGGAACATAACGTTCTTAAACTAAAATCTCACCTAAAATATAGTGATCTACGGACCGAAACGTCCTTAACCTAACAACGGACCGAAACGTCCTAGATATAAAGCAATAGAGCCCAAATGCTCTTTTGTTGGGTCTGAATGATCCCAAATTCCTATTGAGTAGATCTTAGTCTTAAATTGGACTAACGTATCCTCAAAAAACATCAAAGTTGATCTTAATCTCAAACGAGATTAACGATCCTTAAATCAAACCAAACCCAAATCTAAGAATATACGGATTTGGACTAATCCATGCCCTACGGGCGACAACATAAATTAGTCTCCGTATACAATCACGGGCAACCAAAAATAAAACAAACACACACGACACGAAGTGAACTTCCGGAGCAGGAGAAAGTGTTTATCGCTACGTGGTAACGTAATTAACTGCAGGAGCTTGCGCTTGCAGGGAAGAGCGTCCCCACAATCTAAAATCCCTCACAACGAGGGGGAATCTGACAAAGTTTGCTACAACAGCCGCATCCGTCCAAACCTCCGATACACGGTGCCATAAATCGACTTGGCATCTTCGGAGAGGTGGACGGATAAATCCAAATACCATCTTCCCCCAAATTCAGGCAAGACGACCAACGCGGTTTCGTTTCCGTTTTCGGTAGTAAACAAGGCAAAGGAAAATGATGAATTGCTCCTGGTACCTGTGCTTCAGTATTAGCAACGCTGATGTCGACCCCAACCCCAAAATTCCAAACTTCCAATTCAATAAACCTCTAAGTCTTTAAACTAGGAACAGATGACCTCTAAGTCATTAAACTGGGAAAAGATAACCCCTAAGTCATTAAACTGGGAATGAGGGAAATCCTCATGGCAAATGATGATTCGCTCCTGGTATCGTATTCCAGTGAAGCGATGCTGAGGCCAAACCAAAACCAAAATCATCAAATCCACTCATGGTGAATGATGATTCGCTCCTGGTACCATATTCTAGCGTAGCGATACTAATGTCAACCCAAATCAAATCAAACCAACAACCTCTACGGCGGAATCATGCTTTGCCCCAGATTGTACCCCGTGTCGGAATCATGCTTCGCCCCAGAATGTACCCCGTGTTGAAATCATGTTCGCCTCAGGATATCTACTTTCCCTGCCGGAATTATGCTCCGCCTCGGAATCAAGTCAACCAGCAACACTCTGTGCCGGGGACAAGTCGACCAGCGACACTCCATGCCGGGGACAAGTCGAACAGCCAGCGATACTCCGTGCCGGAGACAAGTATCGACCGTCCATGTCGTAAAAAGGCAGTGCTAGCTTCCCAAAAGCGGGAACCAAATCAAGTCGCCTCTATGCGAAAGATCCATCAAATTCATGCACACGACCCACATGTGTGATGTGCATTTATTGATGGGGGGCACTTTGTTGGGGTCAAAAATTACACCCCGGTTGACCAAGTCAAAGTCAAAGTCAACCCAAAGTAAGCGGGTCCAAGCTGATATCAAGTGGGTCCATGCTCAAGTCGAGCCCCGCGGCTGGCCTTCCACATGCCAAAATGAAATCATGTAATAAATAATTTTGATATAATTTTTTATACATGAATGTAAGAAAAATGGGCATAAAGCCAAATTTTTGTAAAGCTCATGGCTCATGTGCAAAACAAATGAGCACATGAGGCATGGGATGGGGAAAATGCCATTTTGTAAAGCCCATGGGGTTATATGTAAATTTGTAAGCCTATAAAAGGCAACATGATAATGAAATAAAGAACAATAATTCATTCTCCCTAAAAATTAGAGTTTGTGCCTCCTTCTCCTTCCTCAAGGTTCTAAAACCTTCTTCTCCTTTCTGAATTAAATCAAGAGTTTCACTCTTCCTTTTTCAAAAATAAATAGTTTTTCACCATAAAACCCTTGAAAGGGAGCTCGGATATGCCATCAAATCCCTAAAACGGGAGATTTTAAGTCCCACCTCCCCTTTTTCCCCCAAGATCCAGCCAACGGAAAGGAAGAAGAAGGATACCCATCTCCAAAATCCCATTCCAGGAGGATCCGAGGCTCAAAAGAATATCCAAAGATTTCTAGAAGTTTAATTCCATTCAAGATCTGTTGAAGTTTAACTCCATAAATCAACCCCCTTTTTAGGAGTTTAACTCCAAATCTATATATAATCCCTGTTAGGAGTTCAACTCCCAACCCAGGAGCTAAGCCCCTTTTTCCGCTGGGGTTTCCGGCGGCCGCGTGTCGCGTACGTGATCCACGGGCGCCCAGCGGTCGCGTGCAGGGCACGTGACCCACGGTCCCTAAGCACCCACGTGCGCCTCACGCGATCCGCGGACGCTCAGCGCCCAGTGGTCGCGTGCAGCTTACGTGACCCGCTGGCGCCCAGCGGACACGTGCCGCGCACGTGACCCGCTGGCGACCAGCAGCCGTCCGAGTGACCCGCGGGCGCCCAGCGGCCGCATGCTGTGCGCATGACCCGCGGGCACTCAGCAGCCGCGTGCTGCGTGCGTGACCCACGAGCTCCCAGCGTCCACGCACTAGGCGCGTGACCCACAGGCGCCAAGCGCCCATGCGCCAGGCGTGTGACGCGCGGGCGCCCAGCGCCCACGTGCCTGGCATGCATCTTTAAGACACTCCTCACCCCTCATTTTCCGTGCACTCCACACCAAAAACACATCGCCCGTTAGGAAAAATTTTCTAACGTGGCGCTGCCCCACACCCCGCAAGGGGGCTGCTATCACCCTTGACCCCCAGCCCGCTATCCGGGTAGCAGGACCCCCGTAAACTCTGCGAGGCCCCCAATATATCCAGAACCCCTTTCAAAACACAACACATGCACACTGCATATTGAGTTCGCATGACCAGCTTGACCAGTCAATCGGAGGTTCCTTCGCTCCAAAGGTAAGGGGTAATTAACGGCAACTTAGTCCGCAGCTGCCGAAGATTCGAATCCCCAGAATAAATAAACCCCCCGCCTATCCTAGGCAAGGAGGAATCTGTAGTACGCCTGACAAGCGCGCGCGTATTCCCTTCTCAATGAGGTGACGAAAAACACCCTACAACAGCGTACAGGAACTACATACTTTCTACGTGCCTTCCAGGAGAAGAGGCGAAAAGGCGATCCTCTTTTACCAATCTACAGAGACCAGAGTAGAGAAAGAAGTCTGACACGGTGCCGATTTTGCACTCGGCAGATTTCAACCAATTCGTCTGCCAAGATACTACGCGGAGGGATTGAAAAGGCAGTTAAGATGCCAAGGTGTACCCCTCGAACAAACTTTTTGGCAACCCCAATCTACAAAAATATTTGGGATATCCCTGGGACCCAGTGAAAGATGCCCAACGGGAAGATGGAGACAACCGGGCTCAGATACGTTCGGTCCAGGAAACGGGAGCAGTTTCACAGCTTCCACGTCATAAACAACTCCAGAGAAGAGGAAAATGCTCTTCCAAATGGCTGTGAAGCTGAAACAAAGTGAATCCCGCTCTAAGAACGTTAAGTCCGTCACTCGAAGAACAAATAGACAAGCTAATAGAGGAGGCTTGTCAAAAGAGTCGAGAAAACCACAGTCACGAAATGGTTATTTATAAAAAAAAGCCAGGATGCAGCACCTCAATCAGCAACCTGCGGAGAAAGAAGACTATAATGCCCTTTATCCCCAGCTCGAGTATGTCCTCGCAAAAAGGAAAAATCCTGAAATAGAGGCAAAAACACGGCAAAGAGCGCAAACAACATTTGCAAACAACAAGGCAGATCTAGGAAGCCGCGCTATCAAGAAAAATTTGGTTGGAACCCGTCCTTTATATAGAAGGTGGATCGGGAATACTCTTTCCCTCAAGACAAGACAAGAAAAATATTCAACTTTGTCATGAAGTACCAAATGATGAAGCTCCCGGAATCTCGGCACCCCGAACAAATAAACGAGGTCCATCACCTAGATTATTGCTCTATCACCGAGCAATAGGCTATCCCTTTGAAAACTGCTTCACCTTCAAAGACTGAGTCGAAGACCAGTATCAACAAGGCGAGTTCGCTTTATCCGGCAGCTGGAGGGTAACCCCACCGCAGAAGCATAAGCCAAAGAGG
Source organism: Agapanthus africanus (assembly GCA_030015575.1). Lineage (NCBI taxonomy): Eukaryota > Viridiplantae > Streptophyta > Magnoliopsida > Asparagales > Amaryllidaceae > Agapanthus > Agapanthus africanus. Next base: position 774,656,907 of record JASDDO010000022.1, read on the forward strand.
ACCTATACCGTGAGGATAGGACCAGCTCAACATCAAGGATGGAAGCGAAGCCATACCTGCCATGTGATAACACTCTCAAAGGAGGGAGGGCACGAGACTATAGATGACCCCTTCAAGTTCTTCGCAAAAGAAGACGAGAACGAGATGATCTCAGAGTTTCCACCAGCACCAAAAGAGCTGGAAGACGAGATACACACTATGGCGGACAACTTAAGGAAAATTGACTTAGGGACGGAAAACGATCCAAGGCCAACGTTCATCAGTGGGCTGCTATCTAAAAAACAGGTAGCCACGTTAAAAGACATGCTCATGCAGTATAAAGACTGCATTGCATGGAACTATTTTGAAATGCCTAGACTAGATCCAAAGGTAGCAGTAAATAAACTGGCCATATCGCCGGACATAAAGCCACCCAAACAGGCGCCAGGAAGAATGCAGCTCGAACTTGAGATGGGTATAAATGCTGAGGTCAAGAAACTAATCGACTCCAACTTCATCCAAGTTCAATACCCGAATGGATCGCTAACATCATTCCGGTGATGAAGAGAAATGGGACGGTACGCATCTGCGTGGACTTTCGGGATCTCAACAAAGCTTGCTCGAAAGATGATTTTCCAATACCTGTTACCAAGTTGATGATCGACAACACGTCTACCCATGAGGTCTTCTCCTTCATGGATGGATCTTCAGGATACAATCAAATAAAAATGCATCATGAAGACCAAAAACATACTGTAGGGTGTTTTTCGTCACCCCATTGAGATGGGAATAAATGCACGCTTGTCAGGCATACTACAGATTCCCCCTGTCTAGGGTAGGCGGGGGTTTATTGATTGTGGGGATCCGAATCTATGGCAGCCGCGGACTAAGCTTCCGTTAATTACCCCTCGCCTTTGTAGCGAAGGAACCTCCGATTGACGGGTCAAACAAGCCATGTGAACTCAATGTGTGGTGTGCGTACGTGTTTTGAAGGGGTTTTGGATATATCGGGGGCTCCAAAACAGGGACAGTGTCGTGGAGTGTGTGTGTGTATAAAGGGGAAAAAGCGTCCAAAGGATGCGTGGGGGCCAGCGCCTCATGTGCATGGCACGCAGGCGCTGGGCGCTGGCGCCTCACGTGCTTGGCATGTGGGCGCTGGGCGCTAGCGTTCTGGGCGCCGGGCGCCCCACGTGCTTGGCACGTGGGCACGAGCGCTATGGGTGTCGGGCGCCCCACGTGCTTGGCACGTGGGCGCTACCGCTATGGGCGCCGGGTGCCCCACATGCTTGGCACGCGGGTGCTGGGCGTCAACAGAAAAGGGGACTTTTTTCCTGCATTGGGAGCTATGCTCCCGATTTGACCCCAGAGATAAACTCCCAAAAAGAGATTAATCTATGGAGTTGAACTCCAACAGATCTTGAATGAAGTTAATGTCACGCCCCACACCCAATACAGAGAGTATTGTCCGCTCTGGCCGAAACCGCACGGTTTTTCCCTTTAGAGCGAACCGGACCCAACCAGGGGCCACTTCCCAGGAGGTCACCCATCCCAAGACTTCCCTGGCCCGAGCATGCTTAACTATAGAGTTCTCAAACTCCTGTAGTTCCGGTTCACTTAAAAGGCGCCTCTGTATTGAAGATTGGTATCATTCCATTTATAGTATAGATCTGCCCCCTTTCGGAATGTATTCCGAAGAGTCCACATTGTTCTACAGTGGGTCCCACGGACTCAAGAGGTGGCCCCCACGGATTCAAGAGGTGGCCCCCGCCCACTTAACACGACACTTGGCGTGGCACTTTGTTCCGTGTGGCACTTTGCTCCGTGAGCAAGAACCGGGTCTCGACATTCTCCCCACCTTTGAACAATGGTTCGTCCTCGAACCACAGACCTACTATTGAGGGATCTGCTCTGATACCATTCTGTCACGCCCCACACCCAATACAGAGAGTATTGTCCGCTCTGGCCGAAATCGCACGGTTTTTCCCTTTAGAGCGAACCGGACCCGACCAGGGGCCACTTCCTAGGAGGTCACCCATCCCAAGACTTCCCTGGCCCGAGCACGCTTAACTACAGAGTTCTCAAACTCCTGTAGTTCCGGTTCACTTAAAAGGCGCCTCTGTATTGAAAAGTGGTATCATTCCATTTATAGTATAGATCTGCCCCCTTTCGGAATGTATTCCGAAGAGTCCACATTGTTCTACAGTGGGTCCCATGGACTCAAGAGGTGGCCCCCACGGATTCAAGAGGTGGCCCCCGCCCACTTAACACGACACTTGGCGTGGCACTTTGTTCCGTGTGGCACTTTGCTCCGTGAGCAAGAACCGAGTCCCGACAGTTAAACTCCTAAAAAAATTTAGAAATGATCAAAGGGGGCTGCTTTGTTTCTCCCCTTTGGCCCTGGATCTTCCCAAGATAGGATTTCTGGAGATGGGTCTCCTTCTTCCAGTCGGTTGGCCGGATCTTGGAGAACGAGAGGGGTGAGATTTTAAAAATATCTCCTTTTTGAGATCTAATGGAAGATCTGAGCTCCCCTTTGTGGGTTTTGTGGTGAAAAACTATTTAGTTTTGGAAAAGGAAGAGTAAAACTCTTGATTTAATTCAAAAAAGGAAGAAGGTTTAGAACCTTGAGCAAAGAGGAGAAGGAGGCACAAACCCTAACCTTGTTGAGAGGAATGAAAAGTCTTTTTTTTTATTCATCATCATGTTGCCTTATATAGGCTTACACATTTACATATAGCCTCTCGGGTTTTACAAAATGACATTTTGCCCATCCCATGTCTCATGTGCTATTTCTTTTTGCACATAAGCCATGGGCTTTACAAAAATTCGGCTTTATGCCCATTCATGCATAAAAAATTACATTAAAATTATTTATTACATGATTTTTATGTTGGTATGGGGAGGCTGGCCGCGGGCTCGACTTAGGCATGGGCCCACTTGGCCTGGGCTTCGGCCCACCTGGCTTGGGGTTGACCTTGACTTTGACTTGGTCAACCGGGGTGCAATTTTTGACCCTAACACATACTGCCTTCCGGACTCCGCTGGGCATATTTTGCTACAAAGTGATGCCTTTCAGTTTAAAGAACGCCGGCGCTACCTACCAGAGGGCCATGACGAAGATCTTCGATGACCTAATCCATGAGATTGTCGAATGCTACATCGACGACCTGGTGGTGAAAAGAAACTCTTACCAGGAACATTAGGAACATCTAACATAGTGTTCCAACGTCTTCGGAAGTATAATCTGAAGATGAATCATTTAAAATGCGCGTTTGGAGTCTCCTCAGGCAAATTCCTAGGATTCATCATACGGCACCGGGGTATTGAAATCGATCCCTTACAGATCAAGGCGATTATGGAAATGCCCACGCCAAGGACCCTCAAACAGTCGCGATCTCTTCAAGGGAAGCTCGCATATATCCGGCGGTTCATAGCCAACTTCTCCGGAAAATGTCGTTCCTACAGTCATTTGATGAAGAAGGGGACCCCATTCGTCTGGGATCAAAAGTGCCAAAATGCACTAGATGAAATCAAGCAATACCTGCAAAATCCGCCAGTATTGACCGCTCCAGTTAAGGGAAAACCCCTTATCCTATATACAACGACCCTTGAAGGTTCTCTAGGCGCGCTATGGGCACAAGAGAACGATCATGGAAAGGAGAGAGCTTTGTACTATTTGAGTCGAGTTCTCCTGGGGGCAGAAAACAACTACTTCCCCATCGAAAAGAATTGCCTGGAACTGATCTTCGCGATAACGAAGCTTAGACATTACGCCTTGGCGCATGAGGTCCATCTCATATCAAAAGTGGATCCTCTCAAATATCTGATGTCAAGAGCTATACTGACAGGAAGGCTTGCCAAATGGGCCTTCCTATTGATGGAGTTCTCGACAAAGTATCGCCCCTTAAAGTAGTAAAAGGCCAGGCCATTGCCGACTTTCTCGCAGAGTATCCAATACCAGCTGACTCCCTTTTAAATTGTGAGTTGCCGAATGAACATGCATTCGACACAATCGAAGGAGAGAAGGAAGAAAATGATTCCTGATGGAAACTCTACTTCGATGGAGTATCTTCCATGAAGAGGCGAAAGCAAATCACCCGCATAATCAAAGCCGGGGTTGGCCTTATCTTCGTGACTCCATAAGGAAGGATAATTCGTTACGCCCTTTCCTTAACGAAGCCGAGGATAATAATGAAGCTGAGTATGAAGCTTTGATAGCAGGTATAGAGATCGCTGTGAACATAGGAATCAAAGACCTCCTCATATATGGAGACTTTCAGCTGATCGTTAGCCAAGTAAATGGCGACTATCAAACGTGCAAGCCAAAGATGATAAAGTATAGCGAAAGAGTGCAGCAACTGCTAACACAAATCCCTTCCTACATCCTGGAGAGTATACCATGTGCAGAAAATAGCAAGGCGGATGCGTTGGCCAAATTGGCTAAGGAACTGGCCGACGAAGACCTCGATGACGTAAAGATCATCGTGCAAAGCCGCAGAATCCTTATGCTAAAAGAAATATCTTTGGGAGACTTAATGAAGCCATCCGAAGGAAAAGAAACGACCAAATAAGAGGCCCTTCAAATAGAGGACGAAGAAAAGGTCAAGGATTGGAGGGAAGTCTTCATAGACTACTTCAAATCCCAACGAACGCCCAAAAATGCGTCGTCTAGACATTAGCTCATAAAACGAGCTTTGTCTTTCGTCTTCGTCAACGATACTCTATGTTTCCCCCAATCATAGAGCAAAGCTCCATTCAAAATTTGAAATTTGAAATGAGGCAGCGCCTCATAAGAGCGCCGGCGCTCTAAGAGTCAAAGACTCTGAGGCAACGCTCACATGCAAAGCACGAGAGCGCTAGTGCCAAGAACGCCAGCGCTAAGAGTCAAAGACTCTGAGGCAGCGCTCACGTGCAAAGCACGAGAACGCTAGCACCAAGAGCGCCAGCGCTAAGAGTCAAAGACTCTAAGGCAGCGCTCACGTGCAAAGCACGAGAGCGCCAGCGCCAGAACTAAAAGTTCTCAACCCTTGGATCAAAGATCCAATAAAGATGATAAATTATCAAATTACCAGAATAAAATTCTATTGAGGAAATACTCCTCAAAATCTTTCCAAACAGGAAAGATTGTGCCCTGTAAATCAGAGCACCGTTGGATCAAAGATCCAATGGTGATTAAAAATCACCAAGATGCAGAATAAGTTCTGTATGGGAAAATATTTTCCAATATTGTTAATAACAAGAAAACTATTTTATGTAAAACAGAAGCCCTTGGATCAGAGATCCAACGGTGGGAAACATCCCCAAATCAATCAGAGATCTCTCATTAAGAGATTTGCTTAACTGATTCAACAATGTCAGCCCCCCCCTATATAAAGGACCCAAGGCTTCAAGTCTTAAGAGAGAGAGAAACTCCCCATAAGTTCTCAAGTAGAAAGAAGAAAAACAGAGGAATCCCCCATAAACTTCAAGAGCAAGCTCTAAGAAGAAGAACCTTCTTCAAGGTGAGGGAAAAGAAGAGAGATCATAACATCTTCTCCATATTTGAGAGTTTAATTCTCATATCATAAGAACATAGTTCTTTTCTAGATCACAGATTTATAAGACAGGGTCTTTCACAAAAGTAAAAGAGATCGCAGTATCTCATCAAGAAAGAGAAGAACTTAGTTCTTAGAACCATAAGATAAAATCTCTTATAAACCGAGAATTTAATTCTCAGAGCACAGAACTGATCAGAGCTGACAAAGAAGCGCTTTAGCGCTCCCTTTTACAAAAAGCGTTTTAGCGCTCCAAGTCTGGCGCTCAGCGCCAAGCGCTCTACGTGCTCCTCACGTGGGCGCCCTTTTACAATAAGCGTTTTGGCGCTCCAAGTCTGGCGCTCCACGTGCTTCTCACATGGACGCCCTTTTACAAAATCGCTTTAGCGCTCCAAGTCTGGCGCTCAGCGCCAAGCGCTCCACATGCTCTTCACGTGGGCGCCCTTTTATAAGAAGCGTCGTAGCACTCCCGGTCTAGCGCTCAACGCCAGGCGCTCCACGTGCTCCTCACGTGGGCGCTATAGAATTACAAAGCGCTCTGTAAATAGTGCCCCAGCGCCATAAACAGTGTTCAACACTCAATAAAAAACAAAAAGAAAAAGGGGTGTCAGAACCCAAATCAATGCTCAGCATTATTGAATAAAAAGGGGGGCTGAGCACAAACAAGTGTTTAGAACTGAGTGGACTGAGCCCAAGTTGGCCACAAGTCCCTAATTCAAATTAACCGAGCCCATGTGCTCAAAATCTTTTAATTGGTCTTAGTCCCAAACCTGATTATAGATCTCCCAACCACATTGGTTCAAGGGTACATCTCTTCACACCTCTGATGTGTGTCGTTGTAATTCTTCAACGTCTTCAGAGAGGTGGCTGGTCCCGACAACCAAAAATTCCATGGACTATGAGGTCATTAAACTCATGGACTATGATGTTCTTAAACCCAATGGACCGCAACGTCCCTAAACTAAAATTTATGGACTATGATATCCTTAAACTTTGGACCGCAACGTCCTTAAAACTAAATTGCGGACCGCGACGTCCCTATAAACTAAAGAAAATCTTGTTGAGTAGATCTTAATCTAAAATTAGACTAACGTATCCTCAATAAACTTTTGAGTTGATCTTAATCTAAAATAAGATTAACGATCCTTAAACTAACCTAAACCCAAATCTAATAAAATACGGATTTGGACTAATCCACGCCCTACGAGCGACAACATAAATTAGTCTCCGTATACAATCCACGGGAAACCAAAAAAAAAACACACGACACGAAGTGACCATCTGGAGAAGGAGAAATTGGTTACCGCGATGCGGCAGCGTAATTAACTGCAGAGGCTTGCGTCTGCAGGGAAGAGCGTCCCCAAAATCAAAAACCCTCAAACGAGGGGGAATCTGATGAAGTCTGCTACAACGGCCGCATCTGTCTAAACCTCCGCTATACGGTGCCATAAATCAACTTGGCATCTTCGGAGAGCTGGACGGATAAAACCTAAATAGCATCTGCCCCCAAAATTCAGGTCGGACGTCCCAATGTCCCGGTCGCGTCTTTCGGCGGAGAACATATTTTGGCACGCCCGATAGGACCTTTTTCTCTTTCTACTCCACACTTCGTGTGTCATGTTCGCAAACGATTCGCGGTTTAATGTGGTTGCCCCTAGATTCGAGGTACTAAGATTTGGTGTCTTGCTCCCGTGCAGAGAAAATGGCTTCCAACTGTAACAACAACACTCGCTCCGTCCTCGCTGAAGGAGTGACCTATGGGCCCCAAGCGTCCTCCATCTTCGCCATGCCAGTGGAAAAGGTGACACAGGCCATCACGGGATTGTTCATCGGGACCATGCTCCCCCCAATGAGCTTCAAGGCCCCAGTGTCATCACAAGAAGCTTCGAAAAAGTCGGTCTTTGATCGGCTTACAACTACCATGGCCCCTCTCAACGGGTCGTCCAAGTCCAACGCCTCGGTCTTTAACAGACTAGGCCAAAGCTCAAGCGGGCCCGTGAAGAAGCTTGCAATACCCGAAGGAGCTATCCCGAAGCGGATAGCCATTCCAGCTCCGATAAACGAAGTCATCACAGGAGCTTCTCCTGCTAAGAGATCTGTCTTCGCAAGACTGGCCATTCCAACTCCCGCTGTGGGTGGAGTCGTCCAAAATGCTTCCCTTGCCCAAAAGTCAGTCTTCGTCGGTCTGGACGTTTCTTCTCAACGGACGTTAGTCTTCGATAAGTTGGCACCAACGGCAACCCTTCACCAGAACAGGGGGCATGATAGAGCTACCCCCGTAACTGAGCCAGTCCTATCTGCAAGACATGCTCGACGTCGCCACTGGCGCCGAGTGAGAAAAGCTGGGGGCAGTTCCCCTTCTGGATTGACTCCACCAGCTCCAATGGTGGAAATCGACGCTGCTGTTCCAACTGGGAACAACTTTGAACCACTCAAGAGAGTGCGCAAGAACTCTCCGACCGCCGTGCTAAAAAGATCTCCTCCACCTATGAAAAACGTTACAAAGGCGGAGATGGAGCAGCCTCCTCAGCGGCTGTCCTCCAAAATTCATAAGGTCTGGCGGAGAGTCCAAGACTCCGTAATCGATAAGGACTACTCCCGCCAACAGAAGAAAATAAAGATTCAGCAAAAGACGGACCATCCCTCCGCCCCGCCACGAAAGGTGTCGTCTGCACGGGTGCCTACATCAACACCCCCATCAACTTCAATCGTCCATAAAAAGAGGAGGGCGGAGAAAATCCCTATGCCTGCGACGAATCTCAAGAGCACTGAATCCAGACGCTCCATGTCTGGGGGCATGATGGTGCATACTGTTTATATGGCTTCCTGGAAAGAGAAGAACCGCGCTTCCGGGGTTCATCGACCACTCACCCGATCCGTAACAAAGTCTAGGAGCAACAACAGAAGCTCCAGGAAATGTTAACAAAGGTGGCCGTGCTCACTGGGCCAAAAGAAATCCCGGAGATATCGTCGGAGCAACATCAGGAGCAAGAAACCGATGCCGAGTTCCTTCACAGAATGCTCGAGAAGAAAGATAAAGAAGCCGCGGAACAAGCGGCCAACATAAAACAAATGGTGCTATTGTTCTAAGATATGGTGGGCATGATGATCCAGCCGGACCTCCAGTAGAGGAGCCTCCGGTGATCATTGAAGACGACATAGGGGAGACATCAAACCCTCTTCCGGCCTTTTCAGCTGTAAAGGAGGAAACAATCTCGAATGCTGCGCTCGATGATTATATAGCTCAACAGATACGAGCTCATCAAGCGAACGAAGCCGCTGGCCAAGTTGTCAGAACTGGACGTCCATATCCAAGCTGGTACGATCAGATTAAGTACCCGTCAGGATACACAATTCCTAAATTTCATGTATATAAGGGGACAGGCAATCCCCATTAGCATGTCGTCCAGTTCAAGGCCCTCTGCGGTAATACTGGAGGTGACGATAAGCTGCTGCTTCGCCAATTCGTTGGCAGCTTGGCGGAGACAGTCTTCGAATGGTATTCGGAGCTTCCCAACGATTCCGTCAAAACATTCACGGAGATGGAGTTGCTGTTCACTCAGCGTTTCGCAAGCGCCAGCAAACGCACCCCAATCACGGCATTGATCAATGCCCGAGTGAAACCAGGGGAAACATGGGCTCAGTATGCAATTCGGTGGCGCAACCTATGGTTGAAGTGCGAACAACGCATAGAAAAGGCTCCTGCAGTAGGCATGTTTGTGGGAACCCTCGATCCGCAGGCGACCATATCCCAATTCATGATGTTTTTCAAGCCAACCACCTTCCAGGCCTTGATTGACAAGCTGGCCCAAATGGACCAGATGGGCCATAGGCCTTTCTCTTCAAAGACGGAGCCTCGGAATGAAAAGGGGAAAGGGAAAGTGACCTTTGTCGCCAATACTCAACAACAGCCGAGTGGTCCAAAACCAGCTGATCGCCAAAACGACAGGCAATGATTTATCAATGAAAATTTAAAACGTCCTTACTCATTCCCTCGGGATAAAACAAGGAAACTGTTCGAACTGGCGGTACGCAACAGGCTCATCACTCTGCCAGATCCGAGACGCCCACTGCAACCAAGTGACATCAACAATCCCAATTACTGCCCCTACCACCGAGTAGTAAGCCACCCAATTGAAGATTGCTTCATCTTCAAAAGCTAGATCGAGGACCAATACCAACAGGGCAAATTTGCACTATCCGAGAACTGGAAGGTAAGCCCGCCGCAGCCGCACGCTCCTAAAAGGGTAGACTCGCCGGGGGCATCATTCTCATTTATAGAAGAAGCTCCATGGGAGGTCGCTCTTTCAGCCAAAACAAAAAGAATGCTGAAGGATCTTCAAACATGCCCAGCGATTAGGAGAAAAAGCCCGCTAGAACCCGAGGTCATTGAAGGAATGCTGAAACCGCGCCCGACGCCAAGAATTGGTAGCAATGGGCAAAACGCCCAGGCCCAGCCGTCAAAATCTTCGAAAAGGAAGAAGAAGACCAAAAATCCCGTGAAGCCTGATGACAAGCGCACGGATCTGCAAAAGCAGATTGACGCACTGGAAGAATATAATCAGAAGGCGCGAACCCCAGTCACACTCCAAGAATTTCTCAACAATGGACCGAAACGTCCATAAAACTAACAATGGACCGTAACGTCCCTAAACTAGCTATGGACCGAAACGTCCCTAAACTAACGACGGATCGAAACGTCACTAAACTAACAATGGACCATAATGTTCTAAAACTAGCTATGGACCGCAATGTCCTAAAACTAGCGACGGATCGAAACGTCCTTAAACTACTACAAACCCCCGGCATCCCCAGGCCGAAGTGGAAAAAAAACGGTACGCCCATAAGCAAAATGGGCACGGATGAAAACCCGAAAAGGCTCCGTGAGTAAAAATAGCAAGGCTGCCGGCGATGTTTGTGAAAACCCGAAAGGGCACAGACTCGTAAAAAAAATCATGCACACTTGCAAGGTCATCTCGACCTTGTAAAGAGAAAACACTCGTGTGAGATCCTTACGACTCATAAGGGAGCAACAAACTTAGGGATCCCCATGATTCCTGAGGAGAAATTACACTTACGAGATCCTCACGACTCGTAAGGAAAACCCTCTTATGAGACCCTCACGGCTCATAAGATTCAAAAGCCTTAAGTTGCAGGATCTGAACCTGTTCTTAAGCCATCACATTTCCCAGTTTGACCTACAAGCGGTTCAATACTGACCCTTCTATACAATCCACGGACATAAATAATCATTTCATTGCTGAGTCCCACCAACGACGAGGAATGCCCTCATTTAATGAACAAATACTTGTAGGTCCTCTCGATTTACAAGGAGAAAACACTCTTGCAAGATCCTTACGACTTACAAGAGAACATACACTTAAGAATCTTCACGATTCCTAAGGAGAAAACGCACCTACGAGATCCTTATGACTCATAGGGAGTAACACCTTTATGAGACCCTTACGGCTCATGAAGTTAAAAGCCTTAGTCGACAGGATTCTAACCCTGTTTGCTAAGCCATCTTTGTTTAAATCGACAAAGGCAAATGATGATTTGCTCCTGGCAATATTCCAGTTTCAGCGATGCTGATACTAAGATTGGTATTAGATCCCAGGTTCCATACTCGCGGCGAAAAGTCAGCGAGCTGTAAATGCATATGAAATAGCCTAAATGATAAGGCAACTTGCAACAAAATCAGCAAGTAAAACATATGCATACAAAAATAGCCGAAATGATTGGGGCAACTCGCAATAAAAAGCAGCGAGTAAATAGAAAAATAGCCAAAATGATTGGGCAATCGCGACTTTCGCGATTTAAAAAGCTGAAATGATAGAGCATCGCGGAAAGAAATAAAAAAAATGATGAGAGAATGAAACTTCTGCCTTGTAGGTAAGTCCATATTGACCCTGTATACAATCCATGGGTATAAACGAAAAGGGAACCGCATGTCCCAACAAACTTTGTCAAAGGGAAAATTAGATCTCGACAGCAACATCTGCATCCCAGAAGACCAACAACGGCGTTCCTCCTCATGCTAGCAGGGCACAGACGCGACACCACCAATTGGAGCCACGACAAAGTCCCCAGTTCCAGGACTCTAGGTTCACAGACAACCTAGAGTCAGCCCCGACACCGCAGAAAGCGGAGCAAGTCAACCTGACACCTCAGAAAGCGGAGTACGTCATCCAATGACCCCGTCTCGGAAATACATCATCCAATGACCCCCGTCACGGAAATACGTCATCCAATGACCCCGTTGCGGAAATAAGTCAGCAAATGACCCCGTCTCGAAAATACGTCAGCAAATGACCCCGTCTCGGAAACACGTCAGCAAATGACCCCGTCTTGGAAATACGTCAGCAAATGACCCCATCTCGGAAATACGTCAGCCAATGACCCCATCTCGAAAATACGTCATCCAATGACCCCGTCGCGGAAATGCGTCAGCAAATGACCCCGTCGTGGAAATACGTCATCCAATGACCCCGTCTCGGAAATACGTCAGCAAATGAACCCGTCTCGGAAATACGTCAGCAAATGACCCCGTCGCGGAAATACGTCATTCAATGACCCCGTAGTGGAAATACGTCATCCAATGACCCCGTCTCGGAAATACGTCATCCAATGACCCCATCGCGGAAATACGTCAGCAAATGACCCCGTATCGGAAATATGTCAGCAAATGACCCCGTCGCGGAAACACGTCAGCAAATGACCCCGTCATGGAAATATATCATCCAATGACCCCGTCTCGGAAATACATCATCCAATGACCCCGTCGCGAAAATACGTCATCCAATGACCCCGTCTCGGAAACACGTCAGCAAATGACCTCGTCGCGGAAATACGTCATCAAATGACCCTGTCGCGGAAATACATCATCAAATGACCCCGTCTCGGAAATACGTCAGCAAATGACCCCGTCGCGGAAATACATCATCCAATGACCCCGTCTCGGAACGTCAGCAAATGATCCCGTCGCGAAAATACACCATCCAATGACCCCGTCACGAAAATACGCCATCCAATGACCCCGTCACGGAAATACATCATCCAATGACCTCGTCGCGGAAATACGTCATCCAATGACCCCGTCGTGGAAACTCGTCAGCAAATGATCCCATCACGGAAATACGTCATCAAATGACCTCGTCGCTGAAATACGTCATCAAATGATCCCGTCGCGGAAATACGTCATCCAATGACCCCGTTTCAGAAATACGTCAGCAAATGACCCCGTCGCGGAAATACGTCATCCAATGACCCCGTCGTGGAAATACGTCAGCAAATGACCCCGCCGTAGAAACACGTCATCCAATGACCCCGTCTCGGAAATACGTCAGCAAATTACCCCATCGCGGAAATATGTCATCTAATGACCCCGTCGCGGAAATACGTCATCAAATGACCCCGTCTCGGAAATACGTCAGCAAATGACCCCGTCACTGAAACACGTCATAAAATGACCCCGTCGCGGAAACACGTTATCAAATGACCCCGTCGCGGAAACACGTCAACAAACAACCTTCCCGTCGGAGCAGTGCTTCGACTCGGAAACAAGTCAATCCACCAACCACTTATGAGTCCTCTCGACTTGTAAAGGAGAAAATTCTCTTGTGAGATCTTTACGACTCTCAAGAGAAAACGCACTTAGGAATCCTCACGACTCCTGAGGAGAAAATACACCCACAGGATCCTCTCGACTCGTGGGAGAAAAGTCTTTATGAGATCTTCATGGCTCATAAAGTTGAAAAGTCTTAGGCAGCGGACCTAAACCTGACTCCTAAGCCATCATTGCCCTGCAGGGAGGTTAAGATGGACTGCTATCTACTATCTGCAGGCCACACTTGCCAAAGTTATATGCCACTGAAATAGAAGTGCTACTCAAGAGTATATAAACTACTTTGCGCCAATTCGAAACAAAAGGGCATAACCCACGGACGTCGACCACATACTGTGCGAGGCAATAAAGAGAACATTTGATTTGCATCCAATTAAGCATTCGAAGTGTACCTCTTATATATGTGCGAAGAAGATTAATGCATAAAATAAACACATAGAAAGGAAAAATTTGTTATTCATACCCCAGAAAATTCTTACATTGATGAAAAACAATAAAAAAAAAGCATCATTAAAATATTTACAATGGTAAAACATTAAATCCGGGACACGGATTAAGAAATTCAGAAGTAAGGCCGTCTAAAATGCTTTCGGCCTCCCTGACCATTCTCGTGTGCATCCTCTCACGAAGGCAAGCGTCAGGATCCTCGCTGATGTCGTCCGTCCTCTGATAAGCAGAGATTATCGTCGTCTGTTGAAAAATTTGATGCAAGATATCAACAAGATTATCTCGTCGCCTCTTCGAGATCAGGCCCATCAGATATACTGAGTGCACCTTGTCTTCAGCATCATCCAGTCCCTTAAGCGGCATGGCTTTGTAAAATCCAGGAAGCGCGTTCCAAATCGCTCTCACGACGAGCTTGAAAAGAGCGGAGCGACGAGGATGTAGTCGACCATTGTATTCATTAAAGCGACTCATAATCTCAGCACATTGAGCATTTGTGAACTCCTGCTTTTGACAATGGCCTAGTGCGCGAATGTCTCCATAAGAAATAATCTCATCAAGATCATACGATGAGCGGCCATAATGTCTCAAAAGGAGAATCAGTGAGAGTTTAGTGGTCAGACTGATCAAGAAAATGCTTATTGAAACAGACACGGGAATTGAAACAACTCTTGATATCCTCACGGAGACAACAAGTTATGATTAAGACACCCAACAAATTCAAATTTGTGCAAATAAAGGAGAAATCCTAAAAGGATTCGCATTTAATGAGAGGCCTCTCGGGCCAAGGAGTTAAACTCCCTCGAGAGTAATGCTCTGCAGACAAAAGTGACATCTGTCAACTTTAATCATGAGAGGAATAAAATTCCCTAAAAATTTTAAGAGCCGCGCTCTGTGAAAACGATGGAATCATCCATCAAAACCCTAAAAAAGCAAAGCTTTTACAGATATAAAACCCCAAGATCTTTAACGATCTGAAACACAAATCTTAGAAACTCTAAAAGTTCTTCATTAATGGGTTAAGAAACCCTAAAAAAGATCTCTTTAGATCTATGATCTAAGAAAGAGAAAAGCTCTGTTAAGAAACCTTGAATAAGATTTATCTAGATCTATGATCTAGAAAGAGCAAAGCTCTGTTTTAATTAACGGTTTGAAAATCTGTGATCTAGTAAGAGCAAAACTCTGTTTAATGGGAACAAACATGATTCTTACCAGAGATTTGAACAAAGTTCTAACTTAAAGAAAGTTTTTAGGGCAGAGATCTATGCTCTGAAGAGAGAATTCAATTCTCAAGAGAAAGCAAGATGAACAAGCAGTCATCTCAAGGGCCAAAGGCCCTATTTATAGGCGCTGGAAGTCGATCCAACTTTCAAGTTGATCTAACGGTGAAAACGTTGCCACCGCTGCACTCACGTGTAACCACGTGAGCGCAACAGTGGGGGGGAATTTGTTTCCCCTAATCAGAGAGCAAAGCTCCATTCAAAATTCGAAATTTAAAATGAGGCAGCGCCTTATAAGAGCGCCAGCGCTAAGAGTCCAAGACTCTGAGGCAGCGCTCACGTGCAAAGCACGAGAGCGCTCGTGCCAAGAGCGCCGGCGCTAAGAGTCAAAAACTCTGAGGTAGCGCTCACATGCAAAACGCGAGTGCGCCAGCGCCAAAACTAAAAGTTCTCAACCCTTGGATCAAAGATCCAACGAAGATGATAAATCATCAAATTACCAGAATAAAATTCTGTTGAGGAAATACTCCTCAAAATCTGATGATTTATCAAACAGGACAAGTTCTGTTGAGGAAATCAGAGCACCGTTGGATCAAAAATCCAATGGTGATTAAAAATCACCAAGATACAGAATAAGTTCTGTATGGGAAAATATTTTCCAATCTTGTTAACAACTGTTAGTTATATATATGCCCTAGAGGCCATTGTTGTACATATGATGTATATTATAGTGGATGCTTAGATATATAGAGAGAGGATTTCTTGCTCGATATGATAGTATGCTATCTGGTTTTACTTTGTCTTAACATGTTGACTTGTATTAGGTTACTGTCTTGCTCTCACATGTTGATAAAGCCTTTAGGATATTTACTTGACTACTAGGACTATGATGCAGATCATACTAGTGGGGCCAGGGTAGTCCACGAGTACATCCTATAATTGTTCTTAGTCGATGGTGTATCGAGACAGGGCATCAATACTACAGAGTAGACTAGCGTATACGCATCTTGACCTATATGATAGGCAATGAATGATCCCACATCCATTGATGTTTGACATCAAAGATGGTGTACGGGTGCTCAGTGGAGACTGGGTACACTGATCGGACTCACCGAGAACTCCTAGATGGTATTATACCTATCGTCAGATAGCAGTTCTCTGGTGACACTGGTACAGGTTAGTCTGTAGACCCGAGATCATCATAGAGTCTTGTGTGATTCCCACTATGCTTTGATTTCCACCTTACCACATTCATGAGAACGTGCAAAACGGTAGCTTTTGGGTACAGTCCTGAATCACATGGAGGAATTGAGCAATAAGAGGGGTTTCGTCTCTCCCGGTATTAGGGGTTGATATTGCGCTGTGTTCGATTGGCTATAACTGGAAGTCCCTGGCCAGGGCTGATATGGACATCTACTGGTAAGTGTTATCAGTAGTTTCTCAACCTTTTATGAGCCTCATATCGACACGACTTATCGGTTACTTGAGTCTGACGTTTACCTCCCCTAGACTGGATATACGACATATCAGACGAAGAGACCGGACTGTACGGTAGTGTTACTGATTGGATTCACAGAAGTGTGTGCAGGCTTGCTTGTTGATCTTCTGATCGTTCAATACCCGGATGGCTGTTACGTTTAGCTGACCACTTGCAGCTTGTGGGTGTTTGATATGATCATTACGTAATGCCGGCGTATTGACAAGTCTTTAGAGTCCTACACAGAGGTTTCTTGGCTCAGGCGAAACGGAGTAGGAGCACATATGTGATATGTGCGGGACCAAGAATAATACATGTATGTGATACCGTATTCTATTCTCGCAATATATGATATCGGCCGGGTATATGTGATATAGCCGGGTTATCGGATCAAGTGTTGATTCGATAAAATAGTACATATTATATTAGTCAGTTATATGTAATATAGCCGGATTATCGGATCAAGTGTTGATTCGATAATTTAATGTATAATTATATATTTGATATATTACGTTACATTAACTAATATAAGCTTACTTAAATGATTTTTTTCTCACTTCTTGATACATTGATATATATGTGATATATGTTAATTGTATTATTTTCTTTTGTTACAAAATTGTATATATGAGATATATATAATTGTAACATGTTAAGTTATAAATGCAACTAGGGTTTATGAGAGTTAAATCATGCTAGAGTTAAGATTAGGGTTTATGTTTTATTTTAGATTAATCAAAATTGTGGAAATTTGCTAAGATATTTTCTTAGTTGACTTGGTCCACTCTTTTGTCAAGTCTAAGATATTTATTAACCTAACCCTAACCCTAGCCCATGGTTTATTCTCTACAAGGGTTAAGCATGACATTCTTAACCCATGGTTGCATTTCTAACCTCACACAATAATTCATTTTATCACTTCATCTTCTTTTTCCTCCAAAAAGCTTGCTAGCTTTTTGATTTGTGAGAAAAGTTTATGAGAAAAAGAAAACAAAAGAAAGCAAAATTCCTACTTCATCATCCTCTTCTATACGAGCCATATAGATTAGTGTGTTAGCTTCACTAATCCCTAATTAGTGAAGGAATAGCTTGGGTTTGTGACTCCTCAAGGTAGATCATCTTGGATTGTTAAGATTTCAAGCTAGCTTGGGTTTGTGACACCTCATGGAGCCTCTCTCTAGTCCGGGAGCTTGATGATCGCAGAGAAGGGACCACAACTTGGAGCTTATGTAGCGAAGGAATGGACTACAAAGGTTGTAATCCCTATCACTTAGAAGTAAAGTTGTTTGCTTTAAGTTTTCCGCATGATTCTCTAATATCGATTCTAGGTTAGGGTTATCTAGAACGGAAAAATTTTAAACTTGGCATGGATGATGCAACTCGAAACCTTGCTGCCATCCTAGGTATCCCAACAGTGGTATCAGAGCCTAGCTAGAGAATTAGACGGATAAGTGTAGGATTACGAAACCGAAACAACTCCGAAACACCCGAATACGAACCCTAGTTTCTGTCGAAAATTTTCAGATGTCAAAAAATTTTTCAAACAGTTGCAGAATGTTGTATGTGATACAATATGAACACCGTACAAATTTTAGCCACAACCCTCAGAAAATGGCCGAGCACTTTGAGGGTTTGACAGGCCTGCTCGGTTCTGTTTTGGAATTTCGGGTTGAAATTTGTACAGTGTTCTAGTCTATGGGGTTTGGTAATTCAGGTGTTGTTTGTTTTTGCTAAAATTGCATGTGATGTTAATTTACTGCATTAACTATTCGGAGTGTTTCGTATTCGTAATTATAGGTTTTGTTTCGGGTATTTTAGAACGTCTTAAAAAGTTCGAATGGCTATCAATAACTCACTTTTTCCCTTGTTGAAAATTTTCCAAGTGTTGGATTTTTCTTTAGTTTAAAAATTTCAGAAAATCATGCAAGCAATTCTATGGACCCTCTAGAAGAACGAAACCTTAACTCGATTATGTGACCGTCAAAACCGCCACTAAACCCTAGGTTTTGTGGTAGTTTAGCGGTGCCACATGTGAGGCATTGGTTGACCCTTTTACGGATGGTTCATAGGAGCTGTGGCATGTTCTGGGACCTTTTGAACTTCGCTCAAGTGTTGAGCTCAATTAGGAAATTTTGGGTGTTTATTTATTTGATCGGAAAGTTTAACATTGTCTAGTTATCTGAGATTGTAATACAATATGTGGAATTCATATAGTTAGGCATGAAATCCGTAATATGTGATATTTCGGGTTTATAATGTCTAAGGTGATTGTGGATTCCAAATGTTGTAATTTTTCACTTTCTTTTCTGTGACCGTAAGTGTAATATGTGGTGTATCGCCAGTTTCATTGCTATACATCAACGACAATTGGGATATGCATATTTACATACGTTGATGACATGTGATGTTATGTGTTGTTGTGATATGTTATATTGGATCGTCGTGATTTGAATAGCAGGGGGTTTTATGTGAGATGAGAGTTTTTCATTTTCATTCATGTAAAATTCATTGTATGTAATATTCTTTTATTTGGGCACTTCCGGGTTGAGGATGATGTCACCATTGTATATTATTTACTTTTCCGCATTAAGATAGACCCAAGGAGGAGAGCACAAGCAACCGGGTTCTAGGGTCCAATGGGAGGCCATCTCAAGGAGTCGAGACTGGGTCTCCTAACCCTAGAATTTGGAGGGTTACTTGCCGCTCTTATAGGGGTCTACGGATGTGGGTTTGGTTATTCATCGCGACCGTGGAATCCGTGTTTTATATAGGTTCAAAATAAAACACGGACCTCCTAGTATATCCAATATTTCATATGTTATCTTCTGCTGCTGATATTCTGTGATGTGATCATTTTATATGCCTGAGACGAATGCTTTATTATTGTATATATGATATATAATAAACATTGCTTATGTTTTGCACCCACGCTAGTCCCGCCACGGTATGCCGTTAGTTAAGTAACCTAACGGTGCATAACGGGACACTGTGGCGAATGCGGATGGCATAAGCGTACGTTGTATTTTCGTTTGTTCTGTGATACTTAGGAAGCATAAATGATGAGATTTCATTAATGAGATTAATGAAAGAAAAAGAAACCTAAAAGATGTTGTAGAATCAAATTTATAAAAAGGGTAGCTCTAGTTTTTGCTTTGCATAGCGGTATTCCTTGCAGAATATCCAGCACCTTATTCGATAAAGAAAGATCCGTGATCTCTTCACCGGGAGTGACCTCTTTAGCGAAACTAGCAGATGCTACAACTCACTCGGTTTTGTTTTTGATTGCTTCTATAATTCTTGCTTTGCATAGTGGTATTTGTGAAATATCATGCACCTTATTCGATAAGGAAAGAGCCGAGATCCCTTCACCGGGAGTGACCTCTTTAGCAAAACTAGTAAAAGCCTCAAAAACACTCCTTTTCAAAATCACTTGTTTCTACAATGATATCTGTTTCCCCCAATCAGAGCAAGGCTCTACTGAATTTTGAAAATTCAAAATTCGAAGCAACGCTTCGGTTTCCGTGCGCAGCGCGCAATTTGCCACATGGCAGAAGGTGATTCGGCAGCGTAACGCCCGAGACAGTGCGTCCCATCAGAGCAAGGCTCTTCAGAAAACAAAATTAAGACTTAAACTGCGCAAATGCATGGCAGCACGACACGTGTCTGCGCAAGCGCACAGATGCGTGACACGTGTCTGCGCAGTTGCGCAATCGCAACTGCGCAAGCGCACAGATGCGTGACACGTGTCTGCGCAAGCGCACAGATGCGTGACACGTGTCTGCGCAGTTGCGCAATCGCAACTGCGCAAACGCACAGATGCGGGACACGTGTCTGCGCAAGCGCACAGATGAGGGACACGTGTCTGCGCAGTTGCGCAATCGCAACTGCGCAAGCGCACCGATGCGCGACACGTGTCTGCGCAGTTGCGCAATCGCAACTGCGCAAGCGCACAGATGCGCGACACGTGTCTGCGCAGTTGCGCAACCACAACTGCGCAAGCGCACAGATGCGGGACACGTGTCACGCGCTGGTGAGTTGCGCAGCAACTGAATGAAAATTTAAGTGGATCTTTTCTGTTCTCCTGTAAGACAGGGACCCTTGGATCTCTGATCCAATGGTGGGAAAATTCCCAAAATTATTCATGAAAGATTTTGTTAACAAATCCAACAAATTGGTGGGCACTATAAATAAGACCCCAGGCCTCATTCAAAGGCATCAGATAATCAATCATCATCGAGAGAGGGAAAAAGCTTCTGAAAAAAGAGAGCTCTTGAAGATTAATCAAGAACCAAAAAAAAAAAAGAAGGTAAAATTTCTGAAGAACAGAAAATGAGAAAATAAATAGTGCCTTGCACTTGATAGGAACCCCTGGTTCTAAAAAAAAATATAAATAAAAAAATAATAAATAGTGCCTTGCACTTAATATGAACCCTCGGTTCTGTATGATCAGGAAAAAACAAGAACTTGTTTTCCTTTGATCCAAATTCAAATCAAAGTGCCATGCACTTGTGTTCTTCAATCTGAAGATTTCTAGGGTTTCTGCAACCCCTTGTTTTGGGCCCGGCCCAAACTAAATTGAAATAATAAAAGGGCAAGGCCCTGTTTGGAAAAATTCCTGAGTTTCTGCAAACTCGTTATTCAAATGGGCCTGGCCCAAACTAAATTACAGAACAATAAAAGGGCAAAGCCCTGTTTGTAAAAACTTCTTGAGTTTCTGAAACTCATTATTTAAAAGGGCCTAGCCCAATTGCAGAAAAAAAAATATAATAAATAAAAAGGGCAAGGCCCTGTTTGGAGAATTCCTGAGTCCTTGTAACTCATTAATTAGAAGGGCCTGGCCCAAATCAGACTTGTAAAATAATGAAAGGGGCAAAGCCCTGTTTAGATTGATTCTTCTAATCTGGCAAAGCCTAAAATAAAAATTGGACTTAACCCAATCCTGGCTGTAAGTCCTTAAATTAAATGCCCCTCATAAACCAAGTCATGACCGGTTCGAGGGTACATCTCCGAACTCCTCTGACATCTGTCGTTGTAATTCCTCAGCGACGTCAGAGAGGTAACGAGTCCCAACGACCACTCATCTAATATCGGACCGAAACGTCCCTAAACTAATATCGGACCGAAACGTCCCTAAACTAATATCGGACCGAAACGTCCCTAAACTAATGACGGACCGAAACGTCCCTAAACTAATATCGGACCGAAACGTCCCTAAACTAATGACGGACCACTACGTCCCTAAACTGGCGACGGACCGAAACGTCCCTAAACTAATATCGGACCGAAACGTCCCTAAACTAATGACGGACCACTACGTCCCTAAACTGGCGACGGACCGAAACGTCCCTAAACTAAAATCGGACCGAAACGTCCCTAAACTAATGACGGACCACTACGTCCCTAAACTGGTGACGGACCGAAACGTCCCTAAACTAAAATCGGACCAAAACGTCCCTAAACTAATAATGGACCACCACGTCCCTAAATTGGAATATGGACCGCTACATCCCTAAACTGACATAATAGGGCCCAAACGCTCTTTTGTCGGATCTAAACGGTCCCGTCTAAGTTGATCTTAACCCCAAATACGGTTAACGTGTCCTTAGACATCTAAATAAACAATGAAATCCCAAACCAACTTTGGTTCAAGGGTACATCTCGGAACTCCTCAGACGTATGTCGTTGTAATCCCTCAATGACGTCAGAGAGGTGACGAGTCCCGACGGCCGGATAATTAAATCAATCACTACGTCAGGTCGATCTTAGTCCAAAACAGGACTAGCGTATCCTTGATGAACGTTTAAGTTGATCTTAGTCGCAACGCGACCAATGCATCCTTAAACTAAAAACACCAAACTCAAATCTAAGCAAACACGGATTTGGACTAATCCACGTCCTACGGGCGACGACATCACTAAGTCTCCGTATACAATCCACGGGCAACCACAAATAAAATAAACATACACGACACGAAGTGAAATTCTGGAGAAGGAGAAAGTTGTTACCGCGATGCGGTAGCGTAATTAACTGCAGGGGCTTGCGCCTGCAGGGAAGAGTGTCCCCACAATCAAAAAACCCTCACCCTGAGGGGGAATCTGACGAAGTCTGCTACAACGGCCGCATCCGTCTAAACCTTCGATACACGGTGCCATAAATCAACTTGGCATCTTCGAAGAGGTGGACGGATAAAAACCAAATAGCATCTGCCCCGAACCCCAGGTTACGTGACGTCCCAACGTCGCAGGCCGCCGTTCGGAGGGGAACAGATTCTGGCACGCCCGGTGGGACCTTTTCCTCTTTCCACTCCACACTTCGTGTGTCGTCTTCGCGAATCAATCGTGGTTTGTTAAATGGTTGTCCTCGGATTTCAAGTTGCTAAGATTTGGTCTTTTATCTGGCGCAGAATTCGAGATTCAATGGCCTCCAATTGCACCAGCTGCTCGAGATGCCACTGCAACAAACGCTCCACTTCACCAGGAGGGGTGACGTATGGGCCCCAAGCGGCGTCTTTCCTTACTCTGCCGGTAGGCCAGGTGACCCAGGCCACCACCGGCCTGTTTTTCGGGACCATGGTCCCCCCTGCAAGCTTCTCTATGCCGATATCCGCACCAGAAGCGAACAAGAAGTCGGTATTCGACCGGCTCACTGCTACCACGACCCCTGTCAACGGGTCGCCCGCTACTAAGCTGACAGCCTCTGTTTTCACCAGGCTAGGTCAGGATCATAAAGTGGCTGTCCCAAAGAGGGCAACGGCCACAGCTTCGGAAGTCGTTGAAGCGGCTTCTCCTATCAGAAAGTCAGTCTTCACAAGATTGACGGTTCCTACTCCTCCTTCAGCTGGTCAAAAAGCATCAGTCTTTGATAGGCTGACACCGGCAGTTACCCCACACCCAAACAGGGGGCAACAAGAAACTATCCCGATTTCCGAGCCAGTCCCAATGGCTCGTCGTGCGCGACGTCGTCATTGGCAACGAATAAGGAAAGCAGGAGGTAACTCCCCTTCAGGGCTAACCCCGCCTGCTCCGATGGCGGAGGTCAACGCTGCTGTTCCAACTGGGAACAGCTTTGAATTACTGAGGAAAGTGAGAAAGAACTCCCCAATCGCCGTATTGAAAAGATCTCCTCCGCACGTAGAGAAAGCTCCGGAGGCAAAACAAGAACAGCCCTCTCAACGGCTGTCGTCCAAAATTTATAAAGTCTGGCGGAGAGTTCAAGACTCCGTGATTGACTCAGACCACTTCCGTCGCCAGAAAAGGGCGAAGGTGGAAAAAGACAAGAACCACCCCATTAAACGGCAGGGGGAAACAAATGCTAGGAGGCCCACTTCAACGGCTCCTTCAACCTCAAAGGTCCATAAAAGGAAAAGACCAGAGAAAGCTCCCGCGACGATGACAAAATCTAAAAGCGGCGAACCTAAACGCCCCAAGTCAGGGGGCATGATAGTACATACGGTCTACATGGCTTCGGGAAAAGAAGAAAGTCGTACTTCTACGGGCCACCGACCGCTTACCCGGTCAGTGACCAAGTCTCAGGAGCAGCAACAAAAGCTCCAGAAGATGATGACTACAATGGCTGCACTCACGGGGCCAAAAGAGAATCCTGAGACGTCCTTAGATGAACGCCAAGAGGAAGAGACCGACGCTGAGTTCCTCCGCCGAACACTGGAAAAGAGAGACAAAGAGGCTGCGGAACAGGCAGCCAACATAAAGAAAATGGCCCTCCTGTTCCAGGATGTGGTGGGTATGATGATTCAACCAGATCCACCTGTTGGAGATCCCCCGATCATTCTTGAAGATGATAGGGGAGAGACATCGAATCCTCTACCGGCTCTATCCGCAGCTAAAGAGGATACCATATCAAAAGCTGATTTGGATGAATATATTGCTCAACAAATACGGGCGCATCAGGCGGTTGAAGCAGCCGGTTAGATCGTGAAAACGGGGCGGCCATATCCGGGCTGGTATGATCAAATTAAGTACCCGCCAGGTTACACAATTCCTAAGTTTCATGTCTACAAGGGGACCGGCAACCCCCATCAACACGTTGCCCAGTTCAGGGCGCTGTGTGGTAACACTGGAGGCGACGACAAACTCTTGCTGCGCCAATTCGTTGGAAGCTTATCAGACACGGCTTTCGAATGGTATTCCGAGCTCCCCAACGACTCTATTAAAACCTTTGCGGAGATGGAGCTGCTCTTCACCCAACGTTTTGCAAGTGCCAGCGAGCGTACCCCGATGACGGCACTGATCAATGCCAGGGTAAAACCCGGCGAGACGTGGGTTCAGTACGCTATACGGTGGCGTAATCTATGGTCTAAATGTGAACAGCGCATAGAAGAAGCCCCTGCAGTGGGAATGTTTGTTGGAACCCTTGATCCACAAGCAACTATTTCACAATTTATGATGTTCTTCAAGCCGACTTCCTTCCAGGCTTTGATCGACAAATTGGCGCAGATGGACCAGATGGGCCATAAACCCCCTCTCCCGAAGCCGGATTCCCGAAACGATAAAGGAAAGGGAAAAGCGATCATCGTCGCCAATTCCCAACAACAACCGAGCGACTCGAAGCCGGCTGCTCGTCCAAACAATACACGCCCATACGTACCCCTTGAGGACAGGATGGGACGTGCTTACTCCTTCCCCCGTGATAAAACAAGGAGGCTATTCGAGCTGGCGTTGCGCAACAGGCTCATAAATCTGCCAGATCCAAAACGTCCGTCACAACCGAATGACGTCAACGATCCTAATTACTGCCCTTATCACAGAGTGTTGGGACATCCAATCGAAGACTGTTACGTTTTCAAAAATTGGCTTGAGAATCAATACCGTCAGGGCAAATTTGCGCTGTCTGACAAATGGAAGGTGAACCCTCCGCAGCCCCACACCTATAAGGGGACGAATACGCCGGGGGCAACATGCTCCGTTATTGAAGAGGCTCCCTGGGAGGTTGTATTATCGGCCAAAACGAGGAGAATGCTAAATGATCTTCAAACCTGCCCAGCGGTCAAGTGGAAGAACCCCTTTGAACCGCAGGTTATTGAAGGGATGTTGAAGCCACGACCGACTCCGAAGACCGATGGTAGTAGTTCAAGCGTTCATAGCCAGCCGTCAAAATCTTCGAAAAAGAAGAAGAAGAAATCTAAGAAGCCCGTGAAGCCTGGCGACAAGCGCACGGACTTACAAAAGCAAATCGATGCGCTGGATGAATATAACCAAAAGGCGCGAACTCCCATCACGCTCCAAGATTTCCTTGATCACGTCTTCCAAAAAGAAGGTGAAGGAGAAAGTTCATCGGATAAGTCTGACGAATATGTAGCAAGCTGTCATATGATCTCCCATTCGATCACGAACGATGAAGGAACTTCTGGCACTGAAACGCTGGGGGCAAATGCCAAATCAAAAACCCCAGGGTTACCAGTTGAAATGATTAGCGCGTTTCTTAATGAAGCTCGGTTGAAAAGCAAGGCTGATCGAGAACGCGAGACGGCTATATTCGAAAGGGCCAAGCGTCAGCGACTTGAGGAAGGAGCTGAAATGATCCCGTTGGAGCAAAATGCCTCCACCACTGACAAAAGCCAATTCAAGATAAAAAAGAAATTTGCTAAGGCCATATCGATGGGCATGAAGCTACCACCCTCTGAAGAAAAAGTTACTGGCGCGGTAGAAATGCACCCTTCTTATTGCTTATACCATCAGAAGGTCTCGCATTCCACCCAAGATTGCAAAGCTTTCAATGGATGGTGGCAAGGATACGTCGCTAATCGACAACGATTTAAACGGGAAAAACGTAAAATTCGCCGAGAGCGAAGAAATACGACTAAAGAACTTGAAAGAACTGCCGGCAATTGTCACATGGTTAACACTACCGGGTCACAAGTGCCTACGTTTGGGAGCGACTCCGATGAAGAGCTAGAGCTTGGTCCCCTCTTCGAAGAATCCATTTCGGGAAAAGAAAAAGAACCAAAGGCCTGCGAGAATATACAGCTGCGCAATCGAACATTACCCGAAAAGAACCTCGGACCCTTGAATAAGAAAAACAAAGGGAAAGAGAAGGTCTCTGAAGACATCGCTTTGGATGACCAAGTTGCGGAAGAGTTAACCGCCAAGAATCCCCCAAAAAGGAATAAAGTAGATTACAATGTCTTGGCGCATCTGAGAAAGCTACCCTCACAACTCAGCATTCTCGATGCCCTATTGCTCTCAAAAGAGGCGAGGGATTCTTTGGTTAAGGCCCTACAAGATCCGGACCAGTTCCAAGCTTTCCTAGCCGAACAAAAGATGAGGGATGAATTGGAAGAGGTGCACACAGCCGACGTTGCTTTTGGTGATGAAGACCTTCTCCTCGGAACGTGTGAACACAATCGCCCACTTTATGTCTCAGGATACTGCCATGACATAAAGATAGGAAAAATCTTGGTCGATAACGGATCGTCTGTCAATTTACTCAATGTGCGAGTGTTAAAGGAGATTTGCATGAGTGTCCAACACCTCGCCCGGGACAAAATCACCATCTCCGGTTTCGACTCTCAATCCTCAAAGACTCTTGGATCTGTGATATTGACGCTACACTTCGGGGTGCTCGTCACAGACATCAAATTCCATGTTATAGACGCCAAGACGTGCTACAATGCTCTGCTCGGCCGACCATGGCTACACGAATACAATATCATCCCTTCTACACAGCATCAGTGCATGAAGTATTCTAGGGACGGCCTCGAGTACACAGTGGCAGGAGAGTTGAATCCATTTTCCGTGAACGAAGTTCGCAAGTATGAAGATGCCAAATACTTCCTACCGAGTTTCGAAGACACGGAAAGATGTCACAAACCGGAGAACAAAACTAATGCAACCATCCCTGTCTTCGGCAGTGACACCGAGGAGGAGGAGGATATAATTTATTCAGGTCCGTCCCAGTCCACCAGGCAAGGACCATCTGTTCCTTCATTGATCTTCGGTAGTGACTCAGAGGATGAAGTTCATGCTGTATTCCCCGCTCGGCCCTCAATACAGATTTCCACTGATGAAGAGCGAAGTCTGCAGATAACCATGGTGCCGCTTGAACATTACAAAGAACTGGATGCACTCGACACCAACAGCGTAGAAGAATTGCAGACATTCTATATCCCTCCCGGAAGAAAAGGCGAGAAGGCAATCCTATTCTACCGTTCTGAAGAAAACAAGGTGGAAAAAGAAATTTGGCAGGGCGCGGATCCCACGCTCAACAAGCTTCAGCCTATCCGTCTTCCCAGATATTATACCGAAGGTTTGAAGAAACTGCTGAAACGCCAAGGGATGTCCTTCACACAGACCATCAGAAAAGCCAAATTCTATGACAAGGTCTGGAACGTTCCCGGAACTCAATGCAAACTGCCTAACGGGAGAACGGAAACAAAAGGGCTCGGGTACATCCGGCCAAAGAAACGGGAGTTAATAAACAGCTGTTATGCCATGTATGACTTTGATGAAGAAGTGGACGCTCAATGGGAGGACGCTAATCCCGAATCAGCAAAAGTTCCTGACACAAAGCCGCCCAGTCCATCGTCTAAAGACCCGGTGAGCAAATTTATAAAGGATGCGAGTCAAAAAGCCCGAGATGATCACGATCGTGAAATGGCAATCTATGAGAAAGCCAAGACACAGCGTCTCCTTCGACAGGCAGTAAAGAACGAAGATGTTACCCCACGTCAGCCTGCTACAAAAAGGGTTCGACGCGAAAGCAAAAACAAGTCGAGGGGCCGAAAAGGTGCTCGACAACCACAAGACAGAGCTAAGAAGCCACGCATACGAGAGGCGAGCGTTATTGACCTAGCCCTTATGAAGAAAATGGGTCGAGCATACTCGTTTCCTCGGAACAAAACAAGGAAAATACTTGATCTTGCTCTAAAACATCAAATGCTTACTCTGCCAGAGTCTAAACACCCTGAGCAAGCAGGCGAAGTCTCCAACCCAAATTATTGCTCTTACCATCGAGTAGTAGGGCATCCGCTTGAAGATTGTTTCACCTTTAAGAATTGGGTTGAGGACCAATATCAGTTAGGCAAATTCGCGCTTTCTGACAACTGGAGGGTAGCACCACCACAGAAGCACGAACCCGAGGCTGCAAAAGAAAAACCAACTCCGCATTGGGATTGGCAGAAAATTCGCACTTGCCACGTGGTAACAATATTAAAAGAAGAATCCGAGGACATGAACGACTTCCCTTGGTGCTTTGAGAACAGCAGCGATGAGGTAATCTCAGAATTTCCCCCAGCTCCGAAAGAACTGGAGGATGGAATCCACACCACTGCAGATAATCTCAAGAAAATTGAGTTGGGGACGGAAAATGACCCGCGACCAACATTCATCAGCGAGCTGTTATCTGAAAAAAGGGTGACTGCGTTGAAGGATGTGCTTCTACAACACAAAGATTGCTTCGCGTGGAACTATTCCGAAATGCCGGGACTAGATCCAGAAATTGCTGTACATAAATTGGCGATATCTCCGGACATCAAGCCCGTCAAACAAGCGCCGAGGAGAATGCGACTCGAGCTTGAGATGAGCATCAACGCCGAAGTCAAAAAGCTTATAGACTCTGGCTTCATCCAGGAAGTTCAATACCCTGAATGGATCGCTAACATCGTCCCAGTGATGAAGAAAAATGGGACAGTGCGCATATGCGTAGACTTTCGGGATCTTAATAAAGCCTGCCCAAAAGATGATTTCCCAGTGCCAGTTACTGAACTTATGATAGACAATACATCCACTCATGAGGTTTTCTCCTTCATGGACGGCTCGTCGGGGTATAACCAGATAAAAATGCATCCCGAAGACCAGAAGCACACAGCCTTCAGGACTCCTCTTGGTATATTTTGTTATAAAGTGATGCCCTTTGGTTTGAAGAACGCTGGTGCTACTTATCAGAGGGCCATGACAAAGATCTTCGACGACCTTATACACGAAATCGTTGAATGCTATATCGACGATCTCGTGGTTAAAAGCAAATCATACGAGGAACATCTCGAGCATCTGAAGACTGTATTTCAACGCCTTCGGCAGTACAACCTGAAGATGAATCCTCTTAAATGTGCGTTCGGGGTTTCCTCGGGCAAATTCCTGGGATTCGTTGTTCGACACCGAGGTATTGAAATAGATCCGTCAAAGATTAAAGCAATCATGGAAATGCCTCCGCCGAGGACTCTCAAACAGCTGCGGTCTCTCCAAGGGAAACTCGCATACATACGGCGATTTATAGCCAACCTCTCAGGAAAATGCCGGCCATATAGTCTACTGATGAAGAAAGGAACCCCATTCGTTTGGGATCAAAAATGCCAAGGCGCACTAGACGAGATCAAGCAGTACCTGCAGAACCCGCCGGTGTTGGCTGCCCCGGTTAAGGGGAAGCCTCTCATTCTTTATACAACCGCCCTCGAAGGTTCCTTAGGCGCATTATGGGCACAAGAAAACGATCAAGGGAAAGAGAGGGCGCTCTACTACTTAAGTCGAGTGCTGCTGGGGGCAGAAAGCAACTATTCTCCCATTGAAAAACACTGCTTGGCATTGATCTTCGCAATAACAAAGCTTAGGCACTATGCGTTGGCGCACGAGGTCCGTCTGATTTCAAAAGTGGACCCTCTCAAATATTTAATGTCAAAAGCCATATTGACAGGACGACTCGCTAAATGGGCCCTGCTCTTGATGGAATTTTCGATAACATATCAACCTCTCAAGGCGGTAAAAGGCCAGGCCATCGCCGACTTCCTCGCTGAGCATCCCATACCTGCCGACTCTCCTTTAAATTGCGATTTGCCAGACAGACACGCGTTTGACACAATCGACAGTGGTGATAGCCGTTGGGAGCTTTACTTCGATGGAGCGTCCTCTATGAAAAAGCACAAACAAAGTATGCCAACGATCAAATCGGGGGTGGGACTCATCTTTGTGACTCCCCAAGGAGGAATAATGCGCTTCGCCTTCTCCTTAACGGAGCCGAGAACGAATAATGAAGCTGAATATGAAGCTTTGATAGCAGGCCTCGAGATCGCCATCGATATGGGAATTGAGAGCCTCCTCATATATGGGGACTCCCAACTAGTCGTCAGTCAAGTGAACGGTGATTACCAAACGTGCAAACAGGAATTGGTAAAATACGGTGAAAAAGTGCAGCAACTGCTAACCCAAATTCCCTCCTACACTTTGGAGAGCATACCGCGAGCGGAAAACAGCAAAGCGGACGCACTAGCCAAACTTGCTAAAGAACTGGCTGACGAGAACCTCGACGACGTTAGAATCGTGGTACAAAGCCGACGAGTGCTTGCCCCAGCAGAAGTATCTCCAGAATCGTCTGAAGAAAAAGGAGCGAACGAGGAGACGACCCTACAAATAAAAGACCATGGGAAGACCGAAGACTGGAGAGAAGTTTTCATAGATTACTTCAAGTTCCACCGAATACCTGAAGAAGCGTCCACAAGACATCAGCTCACGAAACGAGCTCTGTCTTTCGCCTTCGTCAATGATACTTTGTACAAGAGGTCATTCGATTCTCTGTGGTTGAGATGCTTAGGACCTGATGAAGCGAGAAGGGTCATCCAAGAAGTTCACGACGGACTCTGCGGTTCCCACCAAGCAGGCCCTAAGATGAAGTTGAAGATAAAGCGGATGGGCTATTACTGGCCCACGATGATGCAGGATTGCCTCGAATATGCGAGGCAATGTCATTCATGTCAAATTCATGGGGACTTTATCCATCAGCATCCCAATCCACTGCATCCAACAGTGGCTAGTTGGCCATTTGAAATATGGGGAACTGACATAGTCGGTCCCATCGAACCAGCATCGTCAAAGGGACATCGTTTCATCTTGGCGACGACTGATTACTTCTCCAAATGGGCAGAAGCGGTACCGTTGAGGGAAGTAAAAACGGAGAACATCCTCCATTTCTTCAAAACGCATGTCATATACCGGTTTGGAACCCCAAGAAGGATTATCTCTGACAATGGACCAGCCTACCGAAGTCATAAGATTAGCCGCTTCGCACAGCAGCACAATATAGACTGGAGATATTCCTCAGTTTATAACCCCCGAGCTAACGGTCTAGCTGAGGCCTTCAACAAGACCTTGACGAAGATCATGAAGAAAACGGTGTCACGAAATAAGAGAGATTGGCACGAAAGATTGCAAGAGGCGCTTTGGGCGTATCGAACTACATTTAAAACGGCCACAAACACAACGCCGTACGCGTTGGTATTTGGGACGGAAGCAGTACTCCCCCTCGAGATAGAATTACCCTCTCTACGAGTGGCAGTCCATTACGAGTTGACGGACGAAGAAAATGCTCACCTTCGGTTTGAAGAGCTTGACGCCCTTGATGAAATCCGACTTCTAGCACAGCAAAATTTGGAAGCTTATAAAGCAAAGATGACGCGCTCATATGAAAGATTGAGCCGCCCGAGGACATTCCACCAAGGCGAACTCGTGCTAGTCGTCAAAAGGCCCATGGTCCCCAATCGCGCCAAGCGGGGAAAATTTGAGCCAAATTATGAAGGACCGTACATCATTGATAAGGTCTACCAGGGCGGAGCCTATCTACTCATGGACATGCACGGTGAAAGGCCTTTCAGGCCAATAAACGGTCGCTTCCTAAAGAAATACTACACTTAACGAGCCTTAGTTTAGGTCAATGATAGATGACGACGACTATGTCCGCTCGCTATCTTCCTAAGCTCAGGCTTTATAAACAGTAGCCAGCCCTCTCAACGGCGGACCGAAATGTCCTTAAACTAATAGCAGACCGAGACGTCTTGAAACTACTAGCGCAGCACCTCTAGGCTGACGAGATGTAAAAAAAAAATATATATAAAAAAATAAAATAAAATAAAACGGTATGTCCATAAGCAAAAAGGGCACGGATGAAAACCCGAAAGGGCTCCGTGAGTAAAAACAGCAGGGCTACCGGCGAGTGTTCGTGAAAACCCGAAAGGGCGCGACCTCGTTATAAAAAAAAAAAAAAAAAAAAAAAAAAAAAAAAAACGGTATGTTCATAAGCAAAATGGGCACGGATGAAAACCCGAAAGGGCTCCGTGAGTAAAAACAGCAGGGCTACCGGCAAGTGTTGGTGAAAACCCGAAAGGGCGCAACCTCGTTAAAAGACACTTATAGGGTCCTCTCGACCCTGTAAGGAGAAACTACCCGCGTGAGATCCTTACGACTCACAAGGGAGCAACACACTTAGGGATCCCCACGATTCCTAAGGAGAAAATACGCTTGCGAGATCCTCACGACTCGTAGGGAGAACTCTCTTATGGGACCCTCACGGCTCATGAGATTTGAAAGTCTTAAGTTACAGAAACCTAAACCTATGCTTAAGCAAGCCCCCACAAACTTCCAATATTGCCCTACAAGTGGCTCAATATTGACCCTTGTATACAATCCACGGGCGCGAATAAACATTTCCCTAATCAAGTCTCATCCGAGACTGGGGATATGTTCGCATGATGAACAACCCTTATAAGTCCTCTCGACTTACAAGGAGAAAACCCTCCTGTAGGATCCTTACGACTTACAGAGGAAACGAACACTTAGGAATCCTCACGAGTCCTAAGAAGAAAATACACCTACAAGATCCTCACGACTTGTAGGGAGAAATAACTTCGTGAAACCCTTACGGCTCATGAAGTCAAAAGCCTTAGCCGACAGGACCCTAACCCTGGTCGCTAAGCCTCCTTTGCTCGACAACGACAGAGGCAAATGATGATTCGCTCCTGGCAATATTCTAGTTGCAGCGGTGCTGATGCCGAAGTCGGTGCCCAATTTCAGGTTTATGGCGAAAGCCAGTAGGCCGCTCATGCATAAAAAATAGCCGAAATGATAAGGCAACTTGCAATAAAAAGCAGCAAGTAAAATGTATGCATGCAAAATAGCCGAAATGATCGGGCAACTCGTAATAAAAAGCAACGAGTAAAGATAAAATAAAAAAGCCGAAATGATTGGGCACCGCGAAAAATAGCCGAAATGATTGGGCAATCGCGACCTTCGCGATATAAAAGCTGAAATGATAGAGCATCGCGGAAATAAAATAAAACAAAAATAAGAAATGATGAAACTTCGGCCCTACAGTTAAGATCACATCGATCCCTGTATACAATCCAAGGGCGCAAACAAAGAGGAAACCATACTTCCCCAACGGATTCCGTCGAATGACGAAGCCAAACCTCAACGGTTCATTTCAACCGAAGAAGCCAGCAAATTCCTCGACTCACGGATACAAACACTCCTTGACGAGAGCTTCCTGATCCGCGTCGACCCGCAGAGCCACCAGTGCCTCCGTAGGAACCATCGACTCGTTTCAAACCCCAGGGACACAAATAATCCTTGGCGCTTGGGAAACAAATAATCCCTCGCAAAACTTCTCAACTCACGGATACAAACACTCCTTGACGAGAGCTTCCTGATCCGCGTCGACCCGCGGAGCCACCAGCGCCTCCGTGGGAACCATAGACTCGTTTCAAACCCCAGGGACACAAATAATCCTTGGCGCTTGGGAAACAAATAATCCCTCGCAAAACTTCTCAACTCACGGATACAAACACTCCTTGACGAGAGCTTCCTGATCCGCGTCGACCCGCGGAGCCACCAGCGCCTCCGTGGGAACCATAGACTCGTTTCAAACCCCAAGGACACAAATAATCCTTGGCGCTTGGGAAACAAATAATCCCAGCAATTTCCTCGACTCACGGATACAAACACTCCTTGACGAGAGCCTTCTGATCCACGTCGACTCACAGAGCCACCAGCGCCTCCGTGGGAACCATCGACTCGTTTCAAACCCCAAGGACACAAATAATCCTTGGCGCTTGGGAAACAAATAATCCCTCGCAAAACTTCTCAACTCACGGATACAAACACTCCGTGACGAGAGCTTTTCTGACTCACATCTCGGGCAGTAAGGATTCAAAAACTTGCTTCCTGAACAATGGGACCCTGCAAGTCAATCCTAAATGGTCTCTTGCATACTATTCACGGGTCTCACTCTCTGAAGTCGATTCTCGACAAAGAGGGAAACAACCGCTTACGAGCCCTCTCGACTCGTAAGAAGGGCAATGGGATCCTGCAGGTCAATCCTAAATGGTCTCTTGCATACTATTCACGGGTCTCACTCTCTGAAGTCGATTCTCGACAAAGAGGGAAACAACCGCTTACGAGCCCTCTCGACTCGTAAGAGGGAGAAATTCTCTCATAAGATCCTTTCGACCTATGAGAGAAAACCACACTTAGGAATCCTCACGATTCCTAAGGAGAAAATCCACCTATGAGATCCTCTCGATCCGTAGGGAGAAAAATCTCTATGAGACCCTCACGGCTCATAGAATTGAAAAGTCTTAGGCGGCAGATCTGAACCTGCGGCTTAAGCCATCGTTATATCTTGAAGAAACCAAAATGCTTACTCTGTTACCTGTCAAACATGTTTATCAAGACAGCATGCTGATAATAAGAGAAGGGAGAAAGCAAAGAAATAATACAAGACATTGCAAAAAATGTGTATCTTTATTTACTAACTCAATCAAGTACATGGCGAATCGTATAAAAGAATAAAGAATGTATACATCTTATTCAAAAAAGAAAATTACAAGTATATTGATACAATGGCAGTTATTGGGAAGGAAGCGTCTTGCATAGGTGCAGCAATCGCTCGCAGACGTCCTTCCATGCCTTCTCTTGATCGGCTACCACCGCCAGCTCTGCCTCCACTTGGGCTCGTTGCCGCAAGACCACTGCAAGCTGCTCCCTCACGCCCTGATAAGCGGCCTCCCGACTGGGGACATTGCGCTCAGCCACGTCAAGCTTCCGCTTTAAGTTTAGCCCGTGGGAGATGCGCCCCAGGAGACCCTCAAAGATAGTCTTCACTTGGGCAGCATTTGCCTCAACCTCAGCGCGCAGATGGGCCGTTTCGTTTGAGGTCTTTTGGCATTCCCTTAGTCTCCGAGCTGCTTCTTGCTCCAAGTGGCGGGAGTGCGAAGTGCTTTGCTCGAGCCAAGTTGTGCGTTGGGCGCTCAGAGCTAAAACTTCGGGAGCAGGACGCGTCAACTCCAGCCGATACAAGCAGGCCTCGATCTCCCTGCAGTGGTTAACCCAAGATTCAACGACGCCCTCGTCATGAAAAGTTACGAGCGCCGCTAACATTGGGTTAACATCCGCAGCGAAATCGACAGCAGAAGGGAGAGCGTCCATGCTGAGCTCTTCAATATACCCACTCAGCATGCCTAGACTCATCACCGCACCCTTTGAAGACGGACGTCTCAGAAAGGGGCCTGCCGGTAAAAGGACGCGAGCCTCGAAGGGGACCGGAACCGGAACAATAGCTGCAAAACAAACAGGGTTAAGCGATGGTTCAAAAGATGTTAAAGGATTACCAAAAAGGAGATCTACTATACCAGCAGCAACGGACGGCAGAGCCGGAAGGGCCGGTAGCGCGACGGGGCTTACATCCCCTCCTTCGATTTGTGGAACTACAATAAAGAAAAGGAAAAGTCAGAAATCATCCCATTGCTAGAAAAAAGAAGTAAATAAAGATATTACCGGCGCCACTAGAAGGAGAAGCGAGTTCGGACGGGAAAGAAAAGTGCGGGAGCAACACTTGATACAAGTGATCAAAAAGCACTCCTGCAAAGGCACAATGGTGTAACGTTAGTACAAAAGCTGCATTTTTGAAAGATTAATGCATGAGTCGTAAATCCATACCTTCCAACATCCGTGACGGCACAAGGGAAGACGGAGAGGTGACTACTGCCAAAGCAGTAGTTGACGGTGCCCCCTCGAGCAGTGGAGCATCGGTACTGGCCGCACCTGCAAGAACAAATTCGTTAGAAGAGATCACAAGATATATACAAAAAAAAAGGGGGGGAATGCTGGTGATAAAATTTTTACCTGACGAGCTGCCAGCAGAAACTGAGGCGGTCCCCTCCTCCACTGACGGAAGACCACCGCCTGTAGCTTCATCACCTGACTCAAGGGGAACCGTTGTTATGCTCTCAAGCTCTGCAGGCGGTGGGGAACCATAGACAGGGAGGGCCAAGATAGGAACATTGCCAGATTCCTGAGAAGGAGCGCCTAGCTCGTCCTCAGGAATCATGGCCGCCTCACCTGCTGCTCCCTCAGGATCAGCGATTACAGCTGCCCCGTCCACCGGCACCACGAGATCCCCAGCCTCAAGTACCTCGCCCTCTACCGCCTGCGGCTCGGTCGAGACAATCATATCATCTGCCACCGCTTCGGGTACGGCATCAATGACTTTCTCCGCGGTAGGTTCCTTAATCTCGGCTCCAGTCCCCACGGCCCCGATAAAGTTGTCCACTGTCGGTTCGGGTTCGGCGAGTACCGCTTCTTCCGCTCCCTTGGGTTCGACGGTCGTCTCCGCCTCCCCCTCAGTTGGACTTGACCCTGCAAGATGAGATATGTATAAGCCAATAGTTTTACAAGTCATACAACAAGGCTCTGAAAGGAGTACTACCTGAAGCGGATTTATCATTGGCGTTCCGAACCGCGCGCGCAACTTGCCGACGAGCGGTAGACAGGGCCACAGGGGGCTCTTCAGAAGGAGTACTAGCGCGAGGAACAGTGCTGGGGCCCGCCCCTGCGGCCAGAGCAGCTCTGCGCGCCTTAGCCTCGCGTCTGGACCGCTTCCGTTCCTCTTGAGCCGATGAGACAGATGCCATCAGAGCTTCCTTGAGCGAAGCCTCCTCATCCGTGTAGGGGGATGCCTCCAGATTTTTCAGAGCATCCCTCGTTGTTGCATCAAGCCGAGGCTCTTGCGGCAGCTTCGACGGAGCTGGGACTTCGATGACGGGCTTGGGAAGGGTCCTTGCGCCGATTAATACCACCCCTGTAAAGAAACAAGAGAAGATCAGGTCGACTATCGTAAAAAGACAACAAACTTTCCTTATAAAAGAGAAAGGGATAAAACATACCGACGCTTGCCAGGGCTCGTTTCTTCTCCTCCTCTTGGAAGGTCTTCAAGGATGCAGCGATAGCATCTTCAGTGGAGATACCTGTTAAGAAAGGGAGCAAAAGTTAGTTAAATGTAACAATATAGAGTGCAATGAGATAACAAATAAGGCGTTTGATGATTACCGGACTCAGCGAGTTTACTCAGCATCGCTTCGAGCCTCGCCGATCGCTCTGATTCTGCAATGGTGGCGGCTAGGTTGGTGTCCGCAGGATCCACCACGAAACCCTCGTTGCTGCCGTATTCACATATAGTCTCGGCAGAATGAGCCGCGGGCTCTAAGTTAAGAATCGCGTCGAGGGATAAGGTGGACTTCTTCTTCTTTTGTTCACCAGCCTTGGATCCACCCGGAGCAGTTTTGCGCTTGCCAGTTTTGGCAGTCACTTTCGGGCGGCGAGTCCCGATGTCCGCTCCTGCACCCGACTCCGGCGATGCCGCTTTAACCGTCTCTGTCGGAGCACGGGGCGCCGTTGGGGCATCTATCGTAGTATGCAGTGGCAATCCACGCGGAGGGGCCAACACGCGTGGTCGATCAGCTCCGGCCTCTTTCGTCGGAGGGATAACCTGAACCCTGGGCTGCAATGGAGCCTTGCGATTGCCGCCGGGAGGCGCAGCCCTACGATCGACCAGTAGACGTTTCTCCATCAAGATAATTGGGCCCATCGCGTGCGCGTACCAAGCCACATACGAATTGAGTATCTTGGGGGTACAGCTGGGCTCACTGATGAAAAAGTAGGAGCCTGTATTGAGCCGGATGAAGTGATGCATCGCATTCCGTACTCCCTCTGGACCGACTGCAGGTGTTCCCAAGAAGGCTTCCAACGGGACTCCTTGGTTATAACTCGATTGCCGGGCAAATCGATGCGGGTTATACCTCATGAAGAGGGCCGTTTCATTCTGCCTAAATACCAAGTAACCCGGCCGAATGGAATAAAGGTGGAGGATTTCCCGAGCCTTCAACACGGAGACACCGCCCTTGAAGTCATCACGCAGCGACACCACCGACTTAGTGGTCTCGGAACCCATGGTGATGACCTTATCCACAAAAGAGGTCTTCGCCCCGACTAGATGCGAACGCAGAAGCAGTCCCCTAGACTCCCGCGGAGGTGCAAACACGATGGAAGCCCCGATCAATCGTATGATTCTTGGAAATATGAATCTCTCAAAGAATGGAGGAGTTTTGTGGGCGCCAAACACTCCTCGAACATGCAGCTCCATCCAAGATGTGAAGTAATGCATCGGGAAGTTAGCAGGCTGCACCCCAGGTTCATTAGCGTCCGCCGCTACGCTAAGTCCATTGTAGAGGTGAGCCAACCCGGCGATCCCCACTGATAACTGTAGACCGGCCACCATTTGATGCGCCGGGTAAAAGACAGAAGACCTCATGAGGCGTGGGTGCATGGGAAGCGCGAAGCTGCACAGCCACAGACCTAAGAACCCGATGAAGAAGGTCTCCTCATCCATGCCAGGAACGGCGATCTCTGAGAAAGGAACGCTAGCAGTACCGGGAAGGTAAAAACTTCGCTGATCAATTTCCGATGAAGGTCGGCGGTCCAGGCCGAAACCAAAAGGATCAGCAAGTTGGGCGAACTTCTCACCTTGCTCTGATAAAAATTCCGGGCGAATAAAACGAGCAATGAAGTCCGCAAAACTAACTCCTCGGTCGCCCAATTCCAAATGAAGCTCCTCGTAAATCTCCAACACCCTCACCAGGCCCGGATGCTGATGCTGGATGGCATTTTCCGGAGTCAAGTCGAGTACCACTTGCTTGGTGGCAAAGACGTACTCATCAGGAGGAAGCAACTCTTCGTAGTGCTCCCCCCTCGCCGGTAAACCAGAAAGCTCAACGAATTCCTCTAGAGAAATTGAAACTTCCCTATCCGCTGCCAGGAAAGTATGCGTGGGGATATTCCATTGTTCGATGAAGGCCTTTGTCCACCACGTTGGAGGAGTAGGATACTCGAAAAGCGAGACGTAGACGGCGGAATATAAACCTATCTTCGTCAGGTGAGCTCTTTTCGCCGCTAAAATGTACCGGGCCCATGGCAGGTATCCAGCAAGCGGTCGCGGATTTAATCCAATATTGTAAGCCTGTCCCCAAGGGCGTGCTTCACCCTGACAGATTCGCCTTCCTAAGATATCTATGGCCGGCGGCGGCTGTACCGGAATAGCGCCGATTGCAGGCTGGAGAAGGTCGTCCGAATTCCAATTTTTAACCTCCACGGCATACTCCACCGGGGGTTTATCCGCATAGGGGATCGTAACTATAGGTTCGGAGGGCGAGGCGGAACTAAAACTGCGACGACCCTGGATGATTTGGCTATACCACCTTCCCCATAGGTGGAGATGTTTGCACTCAGGATCACGATCTTTAATCAAAGCAAACACTACCCGGTCCACTGGTGCATGTGGGAACCCTCCTTCTGAGCGAACGAAGGGAAAAGACAAGTCGTCAGACATCTTTCCTGCATAAAATATATATATATCATTAGTGGCCTGGCGTTTAAACATTAAAAAAAAAATAATGATAAAAAAAATAATAATAAATAAAAATCTTGCTCCACACTGTGATGCAGAGGGTAGGGGACCAAAGGAGGACCCACAAAATCAAGATGACGGCGCATCATTTGATGAGACAATCCCACCATTGGATGAGACTATCAGTCAATAAAAAGAACTCCCAAGAGAATATCCTCATTGGGGGGGACCCCTAGAGACAAGGAGAAGATCTCCTCTTTTCAGAGCAAAGCTCTGTCACAGAGTGACATTTGTCAAACTCCTGTTTCAAAAGAATAAAATTTCTTAAAAAAGAGCCTAACTCTGTAGCAGTAATAAAAATTCACAACTCCTAAGAATTAAAATTTTGGGGTCTTAAAGATCCATGGAAACTTTTAAAAAGTTTTCTAGTTGATCTGTGAGCAGGGCTCTGTTCATGGGTTAAAACCTAAGAACAGAGTCTCTGCAAATTTTTGAGAGCAAGGCTCTGTGAATAGAAACCCCAAAGGGGTTTCCTTTAGATCAAAGATCTATAAGAGCAAGGCTCTGTTGAAGAAACCCCAAAGGGGTTTCCTTTAGATCAAAGATCTATAAGAGCAAGGCTCTGTTAATTAAGTTTGATTTAAATTAAATTAATTTAATTTACCTAGAATGGTTCTAAGGATAGAACTTGGAAGTTCTTAAGGAATCGCAAGAGCAAGGCTCTGGAAGTTCTCAAGTAAGAGCAAGGCTCTGAAATTTAATTTCTTGAGAATGGTAAAAAAATTACCAAGGACCAAGGGTCCTATTTATAGGCGCCTACGCCTGTTCACTTGACCCGTCAATCCGACGGTCAGGATCTTGCCACCGTTGCACTCACGCGCGCGCCACGTGAGCGCAACGGTGGGGGGGCATCTGTTTCCCCCAATCAGAGCAAGGCTCTACTGAATTTTGAAAATTCAAAATTCGAAGCAACGCTTCGGTTTCCGTGCGCAGCGCGCAATTTGCCACATGGCAGAAGGTGATTCGGCAGCGTAACGCCCGAGACAGTGCGTCCCATCAGAGCAAGGCTCTTCAGAAAACAAAATTAAGACTTAAACTGCGCAAATGCATGGCAGCGCGACACGTATCTGCGCAAGCGCACAGATGCGTGACACGTGTCTGCGCAGTTGCGCAATCGCAACTGCGCAAGCGCACAGATGCGTGACACGTGTCTGCGCAAGCGCACAGATGCGTGACACGTGTCTGCGCAGTTGCGCAATCGCAACTGCGCAAACGCACAGATGCGGGACACGTGTCTACGCAAGCGCACAGATGAGGGACACGTGTCTGCGCAGTTGCGCAATCGCAACTGCGCAAGCGTACCGATGCGCGACACGTGTCTGCGCAGTTGCGCAATCGCAACTGCGCAAGCGCACAGATGCGCGACACGTGTCTGCGCAGTTGCGCAACCACAACTGCGCAAGCGCACAGATGCGGGACACGTGTCACGCGCTGGTGAGTTGCGCAGCAACTGAATGAAAATTTAAGTGGATCTTTTCTGTTCTCCTGTAAGACAGGGACCCTTGGATCTCTGATCCAATGGTGGGAAAATTCCCAAAATTATTCATGAAAGATTTTGTTAACAAATCCAACAAATTGGTGGGCACTATAAATAAGACCCCAGGCCTCATTCAAAGGCATCAGATAATCAATCATCATCGAGAGAGGGAAAAAGCTTCTGAAAAAAGAGAGCTCTTGAAGATTAATCAAGAACCAAAAAAAAAAAAGAAGGTAAAATTTCTGAAGAACAGAAAATGAGAAAATAAATAGTGCCTTGCACTTGATAGGAACCCCTGGTTCTAAAAAAAAATATAAATAAAAAAATAATAAATAGTGCCTTGCACTTAATATGAACCCTCGGTTCTGTATGATCAGGAAAAAACAAGAACTTGTTTTCCTTTGATCCAAATTCAAATCAAAGTGCCATGCACTTGTGTTCTTCAATCTGAAGATTTCTAGGGTTTCTGCAACCCCTTGTTTTGGGCCCGGCCCAAACTAAATTGAAATAATAAAAGGGCAAGGCCCTGTTTGGAAAAATTCCTGAGTTTCTGCAAACTCGTTATTCAAATGGGCCTGGCCCAAACTAAATTACAGAACAATAGAAGGGCAAAGCCCTGTTTGTAAAAACTTCTTGAGTTTCTGAAACTCATTATTTAAAAGGGCCTAGCCCAATTGCAGAAAAAAAAATATAATAAATAAAAAGGGCAAGGCCCTGTTTGGAGAATTCCTGAGTCCTTGTAACTCATTAATTAGAAGGGCCTGGCCCAAATCAGACTTGTAAAATAATGAAAGGGGCAAAGCCCTGTTTAGATTGATTCTTCTAATCTGGCAAAGCCTAAAATAAAAATTGGACTTAACCCAATCCTGGCTGTAAGTCCTTAAATTAAATGCCCCTCATAAACCAAGTCATGACCGGTTCGAGGGTACATCTCCGAACTCCTCTGACATCTGTCGTTGTAATTCCTCAGCGACGTCAGAGAGGTAACGAGTCCCAACGACCACTCATCTAATATCGGACCGAAACGTCCCTAAACTAATATCGGACCGAAACGTCCCTAAACTAATATCGGACCGAAACGTCCCTAAACTAATATCGGACCGAAACGTCCCTAAACTAATGACGGACCACTACGTCCCTAAAATGGCGACGGACCGAAACGTCCCTAAACTAATATCGGACCGAAACGTCCCTAAACTAATGACGGACCACTACGTCCCTAAACTGGCGACGGACCGAAACGTCCCTAAACTAAAATCGGACCGAAACGTCCCTAAACTAATGACGGACCACTACGTCCCTAAACTGGTGACGGACCGAAACGTCCCTAAACTAAAATCGGACCGAAACGTCCCTAAACTAATAATGGACCACCACGTCCCTAAATTGGAATATGGACCGCTACATCCCTAAACTGACATAATAGGGCCCAAACGCTCTTTTGTCGGATCTAAACGGTCCCGTCTAAGTTGATCTTAACCCCAAATACGGTTAACGTGTCCTTAGACATCTAAATAAACAATGAAATCCCAAACCAACTTTGGTTCAAGGGTACATCTCGGAACTCCTCAGACGTATGTCGTTGTAATCCCTCAATGACGTCAGAGAGGTGACGAGTCCCGACGGCCGGATAATTAAATCAATCACTACGTCAGGTCGATCTTAGTCCAAAACAGGACTAGCGTATCCTTGATGAACGTTTAAGTTGATCTTAGTCGCAACGCGACCAATGCATCCTTAAACTAAAAACACCAAACTCAAATCTAAGCAAACACGGATTTGGACTAATCCACGTCCTACGGGCGACGACATCACTAAGTCTCCGTATACAATCCACGGGCAACCACAAATAAAATAAACATACACGACACGAAGTGAAATTCTGGAGAAGGAGAAAGTTGTTACCGCGATGCGGTAGCGTAATTAACTGCAGGGGCTTGCGCCTGCAGGGAAGAGTGTCCCCACAATCAAAAAACCCTCACCCTGAGGGGGAATCTGACGAAGTCTGCTACAACGGCCGCATCCGTCTAAACCTTCGATACACGGTGCCATAAATCAACTTGGCATCTTCGAAGAGGTGGACGGATAAAAACCAAATAGCATCTGCCCCGAACCCCAGGTTACGTGACGTCCCAACGTCGCAGGCCGCCGTTCGGAGGGGAACAATATCAAGTTCATTACGCGAAAGGTTTTTTGAAAAACCTGTCGTAGCCATCTGACATTTCAGATAAGTAATATTTAGTATTCGTGCTGCGTTTGTTGGCTTTCGTCAAGGCGTAGTGTGCGGTAGCTACTTACTACTTATCTGTAACATATGATGCGATTAGATTAGGGTAGTCGTACGGCTTTGTTGGTTTTCGTCAAGGGTCGTGCGGGTGGGTTTAATTCAATCATGAAATGTACAGGTTGAACTTGACTAGCGGACTATGGTTTGGTGGCTTTCATCAAGGTCATAGCACGTTAGGGGAAAAAGCATTATCGGGAATTTCAAGTGTTGAAATTTGCAATAAAATTTCATACCTTCTATGAAATAGTTGGATCCTGATACCCACTGCGAGTAAGAGTTACTCCTAGGAGAGTTTTATGTAGGGTTCCTAGGCACCCTAATGAGGTCTCAC
This sequence comes from Agapanthus africanus, assembly GCA_030015575.1. Classification (NCBI taxonomy): domain Eukaryota; kingdom Viridiplantae; phylum Streptophyta; class Magnoliopsida; order Asparagales; family Amaryllidaceae; genus Agapanthus; species Agapanthus africanus. The sequence continues at coordinate 774,700,794 of JASDDO010000022.1, forward strand.
AAGGCATCGATCATGCCAAATTAAAATTTAAACGGTGCCGAGAAACCCTAGAACGGATCGTTTGCTAGAAAACTAGGCGAAAAGATAACTAGTTAACAATTAACTAAGAGATACGGAAATACAACCTTTGTAGATCCGGTTCTTCACCTCCATAGCTCCGCAACGAAGTCCTCTCCGCTGTCCAAAAAGAATCCGGGCTCTAGCGTCGACTTCATCGGAGAATAAGCGAGCTAGGTTGTCGATGTCCCATGCCGAAGATGATCTACGTCGAAGCATCGCAAGATCAAGCTCTCACTTCACCAAGTCAAGAAACTTGTGAAGGAAACACACTCTACTACTTGGCAAGAGGTAGAGGATGAAGAAATAGGAAGTGGGTAGACTTTAGTTTTGGATTTCTCACTCAAATTCATCATTTGCCATTGATGGAGGCAAGCTTTCTTCACTTGAAGCAAGGAAGAAGAAGAAGAATAATATATTTTGTTAATTATGAAAAGAATAATAATCTCATTCTTATCATAACTTTAACCTAAGTTAAGTGTAGAGAATTGACCAAGGTTAAAGGAATGGTTAGGGTTTAGGAGATGAGACAAAAATGGTTGCATCATAAAAGCTTCATGAAGCTTCAAGTGCAAACAAAATAAGCCACCATTTTTCTCTCATTTCTTTTCCTTTTTCCAAAAATAAAAAGACTAATTAATGAATAAGTAAAACCCTTAACCATTTAAATAACTTTGGTTAAATTCTTTACACATAACCTAGCAATCATGCATCATCAAACATGATACAATAAAGTGCACAAAATCATATCGCATATGCAATGCGCACACCCGAGTGAGAAAATCCATTTTAAAGTGAACCGATACTAGTTGATGCAAAGTAATATATCAAATATATAATTATACATTAAATCATTAAATCAACACTTGATTTAACGATCCGGTCATATCGCATATAACCGACTAGTATCATTAGTAACAACTTATCGAATCAACACTTGATCCGATAATCCGGCTATATCGCATATAACCGATCAATGTCACATCGCGAGAATCGAATACAGTATCACATACTGGTATTATTCTCGGTCCCGCACATATCTCATATGCGCTCCTATTTCGTTTCGCTTGAGCCAGGAAACCTCTGTGTAGGACTTTAAAGACTCGTCAATACGCCGGCAGCAGATGATGATCATATCAAGCATCCACAAGCCGCAAGCGGTCTGCTAAACGTAACGGCCACCCGGGTATTGAGCGATCTGAAGATCGACGAGCAAGCCCGCTCACACTCCAGTGAATCCAACCAGTATCACTTCTGTACAGTCCGGTCTGATCGTCTGATATGTCGCATATCTCGCCTAGGGGTGGTAAACGTCAGACCCCAATAGCTCGATAAGTCGTGTCGATATGAGGTCTATAACAATTCGAGAAACTACTGGTAACACTTACCAGTAAATCTCAGCAACCCTGGCCAGGGATTTCCCGTTATAGCCAATCAAACACAGCGCAACATCAACCCCCTATACCGGGAGAGACGAATCCCCTCCTATCGCTCATTGCCTCCATGTGACTCGGGACTGTACCCAAAAACCACCGTTTTGCACGCCCTCTTGGACGTGGTAAGATGGAAATCAAAGCACAGTGGGAACCACACAAGACTCTATGACGATCTCGGGTCAACAGACTACTCTGTACCAGTGTCACCAGAGAACTGCCATCTGACGTGAGGTATAATACCATCTGGGAGTTCTCGGCGAGTCCGTCCAGTGTACCCAGTCTCTACTGAGCACCCGTATATCATCTCTGATGTCAAACACCAATGGATATGGGATCATCCATCGCCCATCTGTATGGGTCGAGAAGGTACACGCTAGTCTACTCTGGTATATCGATGCCCCGTCTCGATACACCCACGACTAGGGACTTTGAAGGATGTACTTATGGACTACCATATCCCCACTAGTATGATCCGCATCATAGTCCAGGTAGTCAAGCACACATCCTAAGGGCTTTACCAACATGTAACAGAGAGACAATCAGTATACACGTTAAGGTAAAGTTCAACCAGATAGCATACTATCATGTCGAGCAAGAAAGTCCTCCCTATATATGTCCCAGCATCCACTACAATATACATCCTATGTACAGTAATGGCCTCTAGGGCATACATATAACTAACAATCTCCCACTTGCACTAGGGCCATCTGTAGCAGTGGTTGTAGTATCTCATACTCAACCATCCCATAAAATCTCTCTTTGGGAACAGGCCTTTGTGAGTGGATCCGCTGTGTTGTCCTAAGAATCTACTCTCCTTACCTCGATCACCCTAGAGATCAACTATCTCCATGATCAGGTGATGCGGCCTCAGAATACGCCTGGGTCACTGATGGGACGGGTGTTCCTTGGCATAAGCCACAACTCCATTGTCTCACAATGGTAGGAACGTAGTTCATCTCATGAACCAATATACACCCAGACTACCTCTTTGGTAGCATCTTAAGTAGCGATGTATCCTGCTATTATCGTCTAGTATGTCACGGTATCTAGCTTGGAACTCTTCCAACATACCGTCCCTCCACTGAGGGTAAAGACAATGCCTGTGACTGACATTCAGTCGTCTTTATCACCCTGGAACCCTTCCAGTGATTCTCCCCAGGATCGGTTGATACTATCTCACTACAACTAGTGAGAATCCTAATATCCAATTAGATCTATCTCATAGATCCAAAATCCAGGATTTAGGAGGTATCACTTTGATCCTATATGGAGAATTATGGTGATAAGCGGAGATTCACCGAGCGTAGCATAGGAAACTCCTTCCCTATCAAGAGTATGTCATCCACGTACTCTACGAGGATCGTCACCACACTTCCTACTACCTTTTTGTTTATACAAGGTTCATCTACCATTTTGATGATGTCAAACTCTTTGACTAATTCATCAAAACAGATGTTCCAACTCCGCGATGCCTGCTTTATCCTATAAAGCATCTTGCACACGTTTCCGCTGCTCCCACTGTCTACGAAGCCCTCTGGCTGTGTACTTATAGACGCACTCTTCTAAAACATCATTTAGAAAAGCTGTCATGACACCCAACCACCAGATATCGTAGTCATGGTATGTAGCCGTGACAAGTAGGATCTGGATGGACTTAAGCATAGATCCTTAGAAAAAGGTTTCATTATGATCCATATCTGGTCAATTATGCAAACCTTTAACAAGTCTAGCTTTGAAAGTCTCAACTTTTCCATCTACACCAAGTAATCTTCTCAAGATATACTTACTCCTGATGGGGATTTAACCCTTCAGATATAGCAACCAAAGTCCATACTTTGTTGGTGTATAAGGATTCCATCTCAGATCGATAAACATCCAGCCATTCTTACAGAGTCTTACTCCTGATGGCCAGCTCGAAACTAGTTGGGTCATCATCTCATGATGCAATCCTCGCTCCCACTGTCATAGAGAAACCGAAGTATCTCTCAGGTGGGTGAGGAACCCTACTAGATCGGCGGAGAGGCTGAGGTTCGTTGGTATCTACTGAATCCTTTTTGGTTCTACCAAATCATCTGCTGTTGTTTGTATAGCTGGAACCTTTCCAGTTCTACATAACAAACCATGCCTCGAGCTTGTCCGGATTTTGCTTTTAGACATAGGCCGGACAACCCCAAATCTTAACTAACTTAAGATATGGGCTCTTCCCCTTCCATATCATATATGAAGTGGTAGGCAATTGATTTGATTCGAACCCTATTCAATAGGTATGCAGCTTCTCAAGTGCATAACACCCAAAAAGGAAATAGGTAACTCAGTAATACTCATCATAGAGCACACCTTATCATATAGGGTGTATCTGCTCCGCCCCGATATACCATCGTGCTATGGTGTATACGGAGGAGTAATGCTGAGAGAGAATCTCATTCTCCTTTAGAATAGTCCTGGAATTCCGTGCTCAAGTATTCTCCTCCTTGATCTCATCATAGGACATAATACTTATACCCGTATTTTGGTTCTCTACTTCTAACTTATATTCTGTGAATATCTCAAAAGGTTCGGACTCACGTTTCAACAGGAACATAGGTCTGAATCTCGAAAGATCATCAGAGAATGTAATGAAGTACAAGGAACCAGTCTTGGCATGTGTAGACAGGGGACCTACATACATCAACATGTATCATCCTAAGAGTTCACTAACTCTTTCTCTGTTTCCAGTAAACGGAGCTATGGCCATTTTATCTTTGTGACATGACTGGCGAGTTTCACAAGATGTAAATTCAAACAAATTTAAATATGCATCTTTATGTAACTCCAGCTAGTCGGGTCACATTGATCTGACCTAGTCTACAATACCTCAAGAAGGATTCGTTCATTTCTGAACTCTTCCTCTTGTGTGTGTTCCGTATACTAAGAACTGTAGTTTGATTTAGAACATTAATGCTTTTAGATAACGTGCCTGAACCGATCAACTTTTGATATAGGAAATGTTCAAAACATTATCCAACAATACAAAATTTTACCGTTTCTTTACTAATAAAGACACAGATATGATTTTGTATATCAGGTTCGGTATCTAATAACATTCGTTCAGAATCAATGTATTGTAATACAGGGTGACAGTGACCGACAGACTTGGCTGCAACACTTGCCCCGTTTTCTGCCTCATGAAACTTATCACCCGTTTTCAGTTCTCTACCTTTCTGTAGCCCTATGTAACAGATTACATATCTGGGATCCTGATCTGGTATCACATACCCAGGACGTAAAGGATACTGAGAAAAAGTTCTGTATAATGAACACACCCGAAGATGATGCATCAGCATGCACTCTCTTCGTTTGGGCGGCACGGGAAATCTGGTATTCCCCAATTTCCTGCTCTGTCTTATAACAATTATAAGTTGGAGCGGGACCAACGTTCCCCAGCTCAGTATAACAAGCGGGTTCGGTCAATAATCCGTATTATTATCTTGATTAAGGCGTGATATGGTCGCTACCTGGAGAGAGAGAGAAGAAAACACTCAGCGTGCGCTCTGTCAAGAATAGATTGGTTTTTATTCTATCTAATCAGGATGGCTCCCACTGCTTTTTATCAAATCTTCCTTCAAACCCTAAAAGGAAAGACTAGCCGGGATTAATTACACACTACAAGTTCGCCAATCTTTCAGCCAGGCCAGTGTCGGTACTTTGAGGGAGGTCCCCCGTGCTTTCGCACGAACCTAATTAATGTAAACCTCGTTTTCCCAGAGGCGTAACCTCGTTAACACCTTTCTAGACACCTACTTGATTGGCTAATTGTAATGTATAAAACTCTCCCAGGAGTAACACTTACTCGCAGCGGGTATCGGGATCCAACTATCTCATAGAAGGTATGCAATCTCATTGCAAATCTCAACACTTGAAATTCCCGATAATATTTTGCCCCTAGCAGCTATATGACCTTAACATAGTCAACAAATCATAAGTGCTAGTCAAGTTCAACCCGTCATTTCCCGATTGAATTAAACCCACCCGCACGACCCTTAACATAGTCAACAAAGTCGCACGACTACCCTAATCCAATCGCATCATATGCTTATGCAGATAAGCACTAATTAGCTACCGCACACTACGCCTTAACATAGTCAACAAACGTAGCACGAATACTAACTAGTACTTATCTGAAATGACGGAGGGCTACGACAGGTTTTTCTGAAAACCTATTGCGTAATGAACTTGATATCGTTGTAGAATCAAATGATTTTAAAATGGAGTGTTTTTTAGGCTTTTCTAGTTTTGCTAAAGGAGTCACTCCCGGTGAAGGGATCGTCGGTCCTTTCCTCATCGAATAAGGTGCGGGATATATCATATATATCACTGTGCAAAGCAAAACTCTTAAAAGCAATCAAAAGACAAACCGAGTGTGTAGCATTTGCCAGTTATTGCTAAAGGAGTCACTCCCGGTGAAGGGATCTCGGTCCTTTCCTCATCGAATAAGGTGCAGGATATATCACATATACCGCTGTGCAAAGCAAGAACTGTAGCTACCTGTTTTATTTGGAAATTCGATTCTACAACATCTTAGGTTTCTTTTATTTCATTAATCATATTAATGAAGTCCCATCATTTAAGTACCTAAACATCACAGATAAATACGACGTACACTTATGCCATCCGCATTCGCCTCGATGTCCCCTCGTGCACCGTTAGGTTAGATAACTAACGGCAGAGCGGGGCAGGGCTAGCGCGGGTGTAAAACATAAGTAACGCCTATATAATATATCATATATACTATATACTGTATCTATCACAGAACATCACATGATCACATCACAGATATCGCAGCAGAAGAAACATATGAAATATTGGATATACTAGGATGTCCGTGTTTTTAATACGAGCCAGTATAAAACACGGATTCCACGGTCGTGATGAATAGCCAAACCCACACCCCTAGACCCCTACGAGAGCGGCAAGCAACCCTACCAATTCTAGAGTTAGGAGACCCGGACTCGACTCCTCGAGTTGGTCTCCCACTGGACTCCAGAACCCGGTTACTTATGCCCTCCTCCTTGGGTCTATCCTAGTGCGGAAAAGTAAATAATATACAACGGGTGACTACTTCCGCAACCTGGAAGTGCCCCAAATAAAAGAATATTACATACAGATTTTTACATGAATGAAAATGAAAAACACTCATCTCACATAAAAACCCCCGGCTATTCAAACACGACGATCCAATATAACATATCCAGCAACACATAACATCACATGTCATCAACGTAAGTAAATATGCGCATCCCAATTGTCGTTGACATATAGCAACGAAACCAGGGATATCACATATTACACTTACGGTCACAGAAAAGAAAGTGTAAAACTACAACAGTTGGAATCCGCAATCACCTCAGACATCGCATGCCTGACCAAATGAATTACTTAGACATCACATGCCTAACAATTATAAACCCCGCATTTCAGTCTCATTATCGAAAACACTTTTCAATATCGAGTCGGGCAATTCAACAAGATTCCCGACAGTCTGATCGAATACTCGTCGCAAACTTTAGTAGGCGGCCGCACCCCCGATACCGTCGACGAAGTGCACCAAGGCGGAACACCGCTGCCGCGAGCACCCGAACGGATGCATTCGGCGACGGGGTTCTCCTACAGTCACTTGGTCGGGGCTATGGGGTGAGGCTGTCTATTAAGTTTATCCGGTGAGTATCCGCGTACGCTACGTGATTGCGACGGACTTTTGATCACATCAAAATTCCGTGGCAACCGATCAAGTGAGACTAAACTGCTATGTTTATAATATTCATTCAGTTATCTTATAACTTTTTGTGAATTCCAATTATTGTATCCCATTCCAGATAAATAGAAAATGTTAAACTTTCCGATCGAACAATCGAACACCCAAGTTTTCCCGATACAGCTCAACACATGAAATAAGTCTAACAACATTCCGTTCGTGCCTCAGTACCAACGGTCCAGCCGTAGAAGGGTCAAGCCAACGCCTCACATGTGGCACGCCGTACTGCCCCAAACCCGAAGGTTCAAAGGGCAGTTCAAGACGGTCACATAATCGAGTTAAGGTTTGTTGTCTTCTAGAGGGTCCATCGAGTTACTTGCACTACTTAGAACGCCGTTAAACTACGGAAAAATCCAACACTTGGAAATTTCCCGACAGGGGAAAAATTGGGTATTTATATTCTGTCGAACTTTTTAAAATATTCTAATATTTATCCGGAAAGCCACATAAACAAAATTTGATACTCCGATCGAAATATCGAATCCCCAAAACAATCCCATATTATTCAACTCTTGAATAACTTTTAAAAATTCCCAGAAAACTCAGAAGAATTTATCAGGAATTACTATGCAAAAATATAGGGCTGACGTCATCAAGTGGCCGCTGATCCGCCGCAGAAGCCATGCTTATGCCGCGGATCCGCCGCGAAATTTACTGTTCATGAAATAATTTTTGCATCGTAATTCTTAGATTTCCCTGCTGAATTTTTTAGTAATTTTTAATTTGGAAAAATCCCTGTTTTCAGAAAAAGGACAGAGAGCATTTTGTATTGGGGTTTCGGGTTCGTTCGGACTTCAAATCCCGTCTAGATTTCGCCTAAGGCTCTAGCTAGGCTCTGATACCACTGTAGGGTTCCTAGGCACCCTAATGAGGTCTCACAAGGCATCGATCATGCCAAATTAAAATTTAAACGGTGCCGAGAAACCCTAGAACGGATCGTTTGCTAGAAAACTAGGCGAAAAGATAACTAGTTAACAATTAACTAAGAGATACGGAAATACAACCTTTGTAGATCCGGTTCTCCATCTCCATAGCTCCGCAACGAAGTCCTCTCCGCTGTCCAAAAAGAATCCGGGCTCTAGCGTCGACTTCATCGGAGAATAAGCGAGCTAGGTTGTCGATGTCCATGCCGAAGATGATCTACGTCGAAGCATCGCAAGATCAAGCTCTCACTTCACCAAGTCAAGAAACTTGTGAAGGAAACACACTCTACTACTTGGCAAGAGGTAGAGGATGAAGAAATAGGAAGTGGGTAGACTTTAGTTTTGGATTTCTCACTCAAATTCATCACTTGCCATTGATGGAGGCAAGCTTTCTTCACTTGAAGCAAGGAAGAAGAAGAAGAATAATATATTTTGTTAATTATGAAAAGAATAATAATCTCATTCTTATCATAACTTTAACCTAAGTTAAGTGTAGAGAATTGACCAAGGTTAAAGGAATGGTTAGGGTTTAGGAGATGAGACAAAAATGGTTGCATCATAAAAGCTTCATGAAGCTTCAAGTGCAAACAAAATAAGCCACCATTTTTCTCTCATTTCTTTTCCTTTTTCCAAAAATAAAAAGACTAATTAATGAATAAGTAAAACCCTTAACCATTTAAATAACTTTGGTTAAATTCTTTACACATAACCTAGCAATCATGCATCATCAAACATGATACAATAAAGTGCACAAAATCATATCGCATATGCAATGCGCACACCCGAGTGAGAAAATCCATTTTAAAGTGAACCGATACTAGTTGATGCAAAGTAATATATCAAATATATAATTATACATTAAATCATTAAATCAACACTTGATTTAACGATCCGGTCATATCGCATATAACCGACTAGTATCATTAGTAACAACTTATCGAATCAACACTTGATCCGATAACCCGGCTATATCGCATATAACCGATCAATGTCACATCGCGAGAATCGAATACAGTATCACATACTGGTATTATTCTCGGTCCCGCACATATCTCATATGCGCTCCTATTTCGTTTCGCTTGAGCCAGGAAACCTCTGTGTAGGACTCTAAAGACTCGTCAATACGCCGGCAGCAGATGATGATCATATCAAGCATCCACAAGCCGCAAGCGGTCTGCTAAACGTAACGGCCACCCGGGTATTGAGCGATCTGAAGATCGACGAGCAAGCCCGCTCACACTCCAGTGAATCCAACCAGTAACACTTCTGTACAGTCCGGTCTGATCGTCTGATATGCCGCATATCTCGCCTAGGGGTGGTAAACGTCAGACCCCAATAGCTCGATAAGTCGTGTCGATATGAGGTCTATAACAATTCGAGAAACTACTGGTAACACTTACCAGTAAATCTCAGCAACCCTGGCCAGGGATTTCCCGTTATAGCCAATCAAACACAGCGCAACATCAACCCCCTATACCGGGAGAGACGAATCCCCTCCTATCGCTCATTGCCTCCATGTGACTCGGGACTGTACCCAAAAACCACCGTTTTGCACGCCCTCTTGGACGTGGTAAGATGGAAATCAAAGCACAGTGGGAACCACACAAGACTCTATGACGATCTCGGGTCAACAGACTACTCTGTACCAGTGTCACCAGAGAACTGCCATCTGACGTGAGGTATAATACCATCTGGGAGTTCTCGGCGAGTCCGTCCAGTGTACCCAGTCTCTACTGAGCACCCGTATATCATCTCTGATGTCAAACACCAATGGATATGGGATCATCCATCGCCCATCTGTATGGGTCGAGGAGGTACACGCTAGTCTACTCTGGTATATCGATGCCCCGTCTCGATACACCCACGACTAGGGACTTTGAAGGATGTACTTATGGACTACCATGTCCCCACTAGTATGATCCGCATCATAGTCCAGGTAGTCAAGCACACATCCTAAGGGCTTTACCAACATGTAACAGAGAGACAATCAGTATACACGTTAAGGTAAAGTTCAACCAGATAGCATACTATCATGTCGAGCAAGAAAGTCCTCCCTATATATGTCCCAGCATCCACTACAATATACATCCTATGTACAGTAATGGCCTCTAGGGCATACATATAACTAACATTTTACACATGACAATTAGCCGATCAAGTAGGTGTCTAGAAATGTGTTAACGGGGTTATGCCTCTGGGAAAACGAGATTTACTTTAATTAGGTCCGTGCGAAAGCACAGGAAACCTCCCTCAAAGTACCAACGCTGACCTGGATGAAAGATTGGTGAACTTGTAAGGTGTAATTAATCCCGGCTATCTTACCTTTTTTGGGTTTGAAGGAAGATTTGATGAAAACAGTGGGAGCAATCCTGATTAGATAAGATAATAAACCAATCTAATCTTGTAAGAGCATACGCTAAAGTGTTTTCTTCTCTCTCTCTCTCCAGGTAGTGACCATGTCAAGCCTTAATCAAGATAATAAAATGGATGTATTGACCGAACCCGCTTGTTATACTGAGCAGGAGAACGTTGGTTCCATTCTATCTTATAATTGTTATAAGACTGAGCAGGGAATAGGGACATATCCGGGTTCCCATGCCGCCCAAACGAAGAATAAGCATGTTGATGCATCTTCTTCGGGTGTGTTAGTTATCGAGAATTGTTTCTCAGTTCACTCTACGTCCTGGGTATCAGATACCGGATCAGGATCCCACATATGCAATATGTTGCATGGGCTAAGGAAAGGTAGAGAACTGGAAGAGGGTGATCATTCCATAAGAGTAGGGAATGGTGCAAATGTTGCAGCCAAAGCAGTTGGCGAGTATCACCTTGTATTACCAAATGGTAATACATTGATTCTGAGCGAATGCTATTACATTCCGACCCTGATATGCAATCTTATATCAGTTTCTTTATTGAGTAAGGAAGGATATAATTTTGTAGTACAGGATAATGTTATGAACATATTCCTGAATCAAAAGTTGATTGGATCAGGCTCGTTAAATAATGGCATATACGTTCTAAACCAAACTACAGTTCTTAATGTACAAAACACACATAAGAGAAAGAGTTTAGAAATGAACGAATCGTTCTTGTGGTATTGTAGACTAGGTCATATCAATGCGACACGACTAGCTAAGTTACATAAGGATAGATATTTGAATCCGTTCGAATTTTCATCTTATGACACTTGCCAGTCATGTCTCAAAGGTAAGATGACCAAAACTCTGTTTAGTGGACATGGAGAAAGAGTTACGGAACTCTTGGGATTGATACATAGTGATGTATGCGGTCCCATATCTACACATGCCAGGTGTCACGCCCCGCTTCCCGGTATACGGCGAAGGGGACGCGACCGGTCCGCTACGTATTTACTGAGAAGTAAATACGCTAAGCGTATCTAAGCAATATAAAAGTAAATACACAAGAGACAAGATATATAAACTGAACAGCAACTTTATTTATTAAAATTCTTTTGTACAATGCATGAAAAGTAAATACAACTGAAATAAAAGCGATGCCTAAACAATGGCATAACAGGAATGTAAAGTACTGAAAGGAAATGTGTACAATGAAACTAAAGCTCTGGATCTTCAGCAAACTGATCCAAGTCTTCAGCAGTAGACTCGATCTCTGACGGTTCCAAATCATCTGACGGCATTCAAAGAAGAAAGAAATAGAATGTCGTCGGCGAACAGATCGCTCGGTAAGTCCCAAAGATAAGAGGAGAAATAGAATAGACAGAGAGTAAGAGAGAGAGAGAGTATCTTTTACAGTTGTATTATATTGTTATATTGTTGTATTTAGTGTAACGCTGTTATTTGTAGCTTGGTATAAAATAATGCCAGTGTATACGAGAGGAGTCTCACTTGCCCCGGAGACTAAGGTATCAGGAACTTAAGGAACCGTTGGGCCACGGTACAAAAGCAACGGAATACAGGTTATGTGTCTTAATCTTACCGTCTCGTGCCACTTTTAACACCTTCCGTACCAATCTACCCCTTAAACCCCGTAGTGTTTTGATTGTATTGTTTGTCTTGTAAATTGTATTGATTGTATAATTGGTTGACTGACCGAAACCATGATATCAGTAAACGGATGTAACCGTAGAATCATGTAAATGGAATAACTGGAGAACCATGTAAATGGAATGTATATCCATGGTTCGGTTCGGTCAAGTTGTATAGATTGATAATTGGATTCATGGATTCAGATTGAATTGTAATATTGAAGATTGTAGATTGTAGATTGTACTTGAATCATATTCAAGTCAGATTATACTGAGACTCAAACTGAGTCAGACAATCAGCAAAGTAACTTGAAGTCCTGATTGTTTTTATTAATTTGTCTACCTTAGATAGGCAAGCACCCACTTCTCCGACTCCCTGAGGCTCAAGAGATTGGTTCCGCTTAAACCTATGTTTACTAGGGTCCTTAGGGTAATTTATAGAACTTGAGGGGGTTTTATGTAAAAATACTTTTATATACTTTTTCAAAATATACCCCAAGCATTTATTATTCGTCTTTAGCGTTGTAATGAATGTGGATTTATATTGTGATATTTCTAATGAAAATATCCTAAATTCAGAAATAAAGCTATTTATTTGTAATATTGATTTATATGGAATTCGTGGTATTTTAGTGTAAAATTGATTCTTGTGATTTTTAGAAAAAGGTGGAATATTTATATCATAACAAAATAGGTATTTTAATGATAAATATACATATATTTATACAAAAATAATTTTAATATATTTTTTATATTCTAAAAAACTCATTTTCTTAAGATGTCGTATTTTAAATTTTTCGAGACCGAATGTTTCTTTCGGAGGTCTGAATCTCGCACTACTAAGTCCGAGGATGTGCAATAATCCGCACCATCCCGAACGGGTTCCCCAAAATGGATTGTAGCGGCGCTTTACAAAGATTGTATAAATACTAATCCTTTAAAAAACGGTTTTATGAAGTAAGTGGTATTTATTTGTAAAGATGACAATTTTTCGTATTCTATGTTCTAGGGTCTCCTAAATCAACTAGACTATTCCTAACTGGTCCAAAACGACAAGTTGTGAGATGCCTCAAATCGTCTCTTCACCGCCAATTGTGGCTAGGTAAGTACAAGTGAAGAAAGGAGGGATCCGCTCACGAATCACCGTGAGACGGGCCTTTTAAAGTTACCTTTCTCACTTGCCTAGTCTAGACACTACAAAGTCAGGTTTAGATAAACGACTAATGTCCACAACTTATCCTATTTTCATAATAAGTGGTATTTATTTAAAAAGTGTATCAATACTAAATCTTTTAGAAATGGTTTTATTAAGTAAAGGGTATTTAAATGAAAATGTTTGTTTTCTCGTATTCTAAGTTTTCGATGGTATCATGTTAGGTTGTATATGAGTGTGTGAGGAGGTAGGTCGTTACCTCGTGCTCTACTTTAAAGGTATAGCAAGTTTAATGGGGTTAAATGTAGAATTGAAACAATGTGGTATTTTAGTGAAAAATACGATAAATTGAAATAGCCATCATTTCATGTGATGAAACTTGATCAATTTGGTTGATTAGTGTTTAATAGTCAACATGAAGAAGTTTAAGTATGATTGTATTAGTGAGAAGTGGAATTTTATAGGAAACCGAATCGGAAATCGGATTTGTTCCGATTCCGTCGCGTTTGTAAAACCGTATTTTTTAGATAGAAGAGATAGATAGAAAATGGGACTTACAGTTTTAGGACACACAAGAGGGTGAGAGGGAAGTAGTGGAATCGCCAATGTGTTGCGTCGTCGCCGGTAGTTCCTAAAACGATCGCCGGAAGTTCCGCCGGGAATTCGTCGGAGCTTCGCCTTGAGCTCGTTTTCAAAGTGCACAAGATTCTTGGAATTTTAAGAGAGTGGGCTCAGAATTTTGGGGTGAGAGGGTAGAGGGTAGGGGGTGTATTTATAGGGTTAGGCTAAGGTTAGGGTAGGTGAAAGGTTAAAATGAAAAATGTGATAAAATGTATTAAAAATGTATTAAAGGTGGTGTAATTGGGGTTTTAAAAGAGCTCTGAAAATGGTATGAGGCTGAAATTTTGCAGGTGCATAGAGAATATAAAAAGACACAACTTTCATGTTAGGGTCGTCGCCGGAATCGGCCGACTCGGCCGTGACTCGGTCGGAGGACTGAGTCGGCCGAGTCGGGGCCAATGGGGCCGATTCCCGGCGAGTCAGGCCGCCGAGATCCCCCCCCCCCGACGGTTCATCTACCCTCTGGAAATGTTACATCTTTGGGTGTAGTAGGGTTTTTATGAGATATGCACGTGTATACTCTTGGTATTCTAAAGGTTCAAAATAAAAACAATATTAAAAATAATGTCGGGTATGGGATTTGAACTCTGGTGGCCTGGTTCATCAGTGCATGGTATTACCAATGAGCTACAAGCTCTTTCTTGTAATTATGGAGCTAATTAATTACTTAAAATAATAACAGTAAATGTAAATACCCCAAGTATACATTAATTTTAAAGCAAATTTTTGTACACCAAAAATGGAGTTGTTACATTCTTTTAACTTGTAATTAAAAAGCAAAATAATTACTTATAACTTGTGCTCAGGCTAAAATACCCCTTTATGGATTTTTTGAAAATTTTTTGTAAAAACTTGTATTGGAAATTTGGGGTTGTTACATTCTACCCTCCTTATAAAAATTTCGTCCTCGAAATTTGTAAAAAGAAAGTGTAACAGATTCAAGAAAGTTTAGTGACTGAAGTACTGACAGTGTGTGAAAAAATAACAAAGTGGTGCAAGGGTTTTAAAAATGTGAAAAAGGCTTACCGATGTTATCTTGACCTACAGTCTCGGCTTCTACGGCTGCTAATGTGAAAGTCTGTCGCCGTGGTGCCTTCCTTCTAGCTGGAGGCACATTCTGTCCTTGGGGCTTGTTTATCTGCCCTCGAGGCATGTTCCTCATTGCCTGTTGGAATTGGCGAGTAGGCTGTGCAGGAGTTCTATGTGGAGGTGGTGCTGGGAGTGCAGGACGAGTTTCAGGAGCCTGGATAGCTGGCCGCTGTGGGTACTTGGTAGGTGTGTCAGCTGAGTTGTATCTATATGGACAGGTCTCAATTCTGTGATTGGACGCGCCACAAACTAGGCACAGGCCTTTTGCACGCCTACAGTCCTTTATCAAATGTCCATCTCTCTTGCAATGGAAACAGAAATGTGGTCTTGGCTGATTATTAGGTTCTTCAGTTCTCCTGGGTTCGAACGTTGGCCTGGAAGAGGCTCCTCCTGCCATTTGAGTGGCAGGGCGTTTCAAACCGGCAGATTGAGGTCTGTCCCTTGCATTTATCACTGCCTCATAACTGCGGGCAGCTTCCAGAGCATTCTCATGGGTTGGAAATTTCCCTGTGGCTAGTGCAGCCTGAATTTCCGTGTCCAAACCTTGTTGAAAGCAACGGGCTCTGATCTCGTCCGTCGGTATCAAATGTGCCGCAAATCTGTTACGGTCTTGTGTTAGCTGTGTAGTATGTGATATTAAAAATTTGAAATACTGTGACATATCTTACCGACTGAGTATGGTGAATTCAGCGTCATACTCATCTACTGACTTGTCCCACATCGAACCTTGTTGTAGATGAATGAACTGTTGTTCCATGGCAAACCTGGCAGTCACAGGGAAGTACTTCGTGTCTAACTTATCGCGAAAAGTCTTCCATTCAATGGGCTGATCAAGACGGCTTTCTTCCGCCTTCCACCAGTTCCGTGCATTGTCCGTGAGTTGCAGCTTCGCAACTCGGACCCAAGCTATTTCTGGCACTTGTGCTGCTGCCAGATCATCCTCGATACTTTGAGCCCATTCCTTAGCTTCCAGTGAGCTCCCCTTTCCTGAGAACTGTTTGGGATGTAAAGCTCTGAATTGCTTCACCCCCGGTGCTTTAGCCTCAGAACGGTTCAAGAGCTGATGTTGTCCCTCTAGGAGGCTGCGGATTGCCTCAAACAGAACCGTTTGCTCGTTGAGTGGCGCAGGAACAGCAGGTGTGAGAGGTAGTGGTGGAGGTATGTTGTTGACATTGGTGCTGGTGTTGTTTAATGAATCCATAACCTTGAATGAAAAATTTAGGTTAGGACAGATTCAAAGTATATGAAATTATAAGATTCAAGGAATATGAAATTGTAAGATTCGAGGAACATGAATTGTAAAGAATGTTTTAGTTGCTGGTTCTTGTGTTATATTGCTTAGGTTTATTCACGCAGAACAAAACTGCATAATAGGGTTTCATACAGCTCTGACCTGCATGGGCCACCAACAAAACCTGTCACGCCCCGCTTCCCGGTATACGGCGAAGGGGACGTGACCGGTCCGCTACGTATTTACTGAGAAGTAAATACGCTAAGTGTATCTAAGCAATATAAAAGTAAATACACAAGAGACAAGATATATAAACTGAACAGCAACTTTATTTATTAACATTCTTTTGTACAATGCATGAAAAGTAAATACAACTGAAATAAAAGCGATGCCTAAATAATGGCATGACAAGAATGTAAAGTACTGAAAGGAAATGTGTATAATGAAACTAAAGCTCTTGGTCTTCAGCAAACTGATCCAAGTCTTCAGCAGTAGGCTCGATCTCTGACGGTTCCAAATCACCTGACGACATTCAAAGAAGAAAGAAATAGAATGTCGTCAGCGAACAGATCGCTCGGTAAGTCCCAAAGATAAGAGGAGAAATAGAATAGACAGAGAGTAAGAGAGAGAGAAAGAGTAGATTTTACAGTTGTATTATATTGTTATATTGTTGTATTTAGTGTTAACGCTGTTATTTGTAGCTTGGTACAGAAGGATGCCAGTGTATACGAGAGGAGTCTCACTTGCCCCGGAGACTAAGCTATCAGGAACTCAAGGAATCGTTGGGCTACGGTACAACAGCAACGGAATACAGGTTAGATGTCTTAATCTTACCGTCCCGTACCACTTTTAACACCTTCCGTACCAATATACCCCTTAAACCCCATAGTGTTTTGATTGTATTGTTTGTCTTGTAAATTGTATTGATTGTATAATTGGTTGACTGACCGAAACCATGATATCAGTAAACGGATGTAACCGTAGAATCATGTAAATGGAATAACTGGAGAACCATGTAAATGGAATGTATATCCATGGTTCGGTTCGGTCAAATTGTATAGATTGATAATTGGATTCATGGATTCAGGTTGAATTGTAATATTGAAGATTGTAGATTGTAGATTGTACTTGAATCATATTCAAATCAGATTATACTGAGACTCAAACTGAGTCAGACAATCAGCAAAGTAACTTGAAGTCCTGATTGTTTTTATTAATTTGTCTACCTTAGATAGGCAAGCACCAACTTCTCCGGCTCTCTGAGGCTCAAGAGATTGGTTCCGCTTAAACCTATATTTACTAGGGTCTTTAGGGTAATTTATAGAACTTGAGGGGGTTTTATGTAAAAATACTTTTATATACTTTTTCAAAATATACCCCAAGCATTTATTATTCGTCTTTAGTATTGTAATGAATGTGGATTTTATATTATAATATTTCTAATGAAAATATCCTAAATTCAGAAATAAAGCTATTTATTTGTAATATTGATTTATATGGAATTCGTGGTATTTTAGTGTAAAATTGATTCTTGTGATTTTTAGAAAAAGGTGGAATATTTATATCATAACAAAATAGGTATTTTAATGATAAATATACATATATTTATACAAAAATAATTTTAATATATTTTTTATATTCTAAAAATCTCATTTTCTTAAGATATCGTATTTTAAATTTTTCGAGACCGAATGCTCCTTGCGGAGGTCTGAATCTCGCACTACTAAGCTTGAGGACGTGCGATAATCCGCACCATCCCAAACGGGTTCCCCAAAATGGGTTGTAGCAGCGCTTTGCAAAGATTGTATAAATACTAATCTTTTAGAAAACAGTTTTATGAAGTAAGTGGTATTTATTTGTAAAGATGACAATTTTCCGTATTCTATGTTCTAGGGTCTCCTAAGTCAACTAGACTATTCCTAACTGGTCCAAAACGACAAGTTGTGAGATGCCTCAAATCGCCTCTTCACCGCCAATTTTGGCCAGGTAAGTACAAGTGAAGAAAGGAGGGATCCGCTCACGAATCACCGTGAGACGGGCCTTTTAAAGTTACCTTTCTCACTTGCCTAGCCTAGACATCACAAAGTCAGGTTTAGATAAACAACTGATGTCCACAACTTATCCTATTTTCATAATAAGTGGTATTTATTTAAAAAGTGTATCAATACTAAATCTTTTAGAAATGGTTTTGTTAAGAAAAGGGTATTTAAATGAAAATGTTTGTTTTCTCGTATTCTAAGTTTTCGATGGTATCGTGTTAGGTTGTATATGAGTGTGTGAGGAGGTAGGTCGTTACCTCGTGCTCTACTTTAAAGGTATAGCAAGTTTAATGGGGTTAAATGTAGAATTGAAATAATGTGGTATTTTAGTGAAAAATACGATAAATTGAAATAGCCATCATTTCATGTGATGAAACTTGATCAATTTGGTTGATTAGTGTTTAATAATCAACATGAGGAAATTTAAGTATGATTGTATTAGTGAGAATGGAATTTTATAGGAAACCGAATCGGAAATCAGATTTGTTCTAATTCCGTCGGGATTGTAAAACCGTATTTTTTAGATAGAAGAGATAAATAGAAAATGAGACTTACGGTTTTAGGACACACAAGAGGGTGAGAGGGAAGTAGTGGAATCGCCGATGTGATGCGTCGTCGCCGGTAATTCCTAAAACGATCGCCGGGAATTCGTCGGAGCTTCGCCTCGAGCTCGTTTTCAAAGTGCACAAGATTCTTGGAATTTTGAGAGAGTGGGCTCAGAATTTTGGGGTGAGAGGGTAGAGGGTAGGGGGTGTATTTATAGGGTTAGGGTAGGTGAAAGGTTAAAATGAAAAATGTGATAAAATGTATTAAAAATGTATTAAAAGTGGAGTAATTGGGGTTTTAAAAGAGCTCTGGAAATGGTCTGAGGCTGAAATTTTGCAGGTGCATAGGGAATATGAAAAGACACAACTTTCATGTTGGGGTCGTCGCCAGAATCGGCCGACTCTGCCGTGACTCGGTCGGAGGACGGAGTCGGCCGAGTCGGGGCCGATTTGGCCGATTCCCGGCCGAGTCAGGCCCCCGGGATCCCCTCCGACGGTTCATCTACCCTCTGGAAATGTTACATCTTTGGGTGTAGTGGGGTTATTGTGAGATATACACGTGTAAACTCTTGGTATTCTAAAGGTTCAAAATAAAAACAATATTAAAAATAATGTGGGGTATGGGATTTGAACTCTGGTGGCTTGGTTCAGCAGTGCAAGGTATTACCAATGAGCTACAAGCTCCTTGTAATTATGGAGTTAATTAATTACTTAAACTAATAACAGTAAATATAAATACCCCAAGTATACATTAATTTTAAAGCAAATTTTTGTACACTAAAAATGGAGTTGTTACATTCTTTTAACTTGTAATTAAAAAGCAAAATAATTACTTATAACTTGTGCTCAGGCTAAAATACCCCTTTATGGATTTTTTGAAAAAATTTTGTAAAACTTGTATTGGAAATTTGGGGTTGTTAAACCAGGAATGGTGCCTCGTACTTCATTACATTCACTGACGATCTCTCAAGATACGGACATGTGTTCATGTTGAAACACAAGTCTGAAGCTTTTGAGAAATTCAGAGAATATAAGCACGAAATCGAGAACCAAATGGGTAAAAGTATTAAGATCTTTCGATCTGATCGAGGAGGAGAATACTTGAGCAATGAGTTCCTGGACTATCTAAAAGAGAATGTGAATCCCTCTCAGCTTACTCCTCCATATACACCACAGCACAACGGTGTATCGGAACGGAGGAATCGCACCCTATTAGATATGGTGCGCTCTATGATGAGCACTGCTGAGTTGCCTATTTTCTTTTAGGGGTATGCGCTTGAGACGGCCATACACCTATTGAATATGGTTCCTACCAAATCAGTGCCTACCACTCCATATAAGATATGGAAGGGGAAGAGATCATCTCTTAATTATGTTAAGATATGGGGTTGTCCGGCCTATGTCAAAAGGCACAATCCGGACAAACTCGAGGCAAGGTCTGTCCTGTGCAAGTTTGTAGGATATCCCAAAAACTCTCAAGGGTATATCTTCTACCACACTGAGGAACAAAAGGTGTTTGTTTCTCGACATGACACCTTTTTAGAAAAGGAATTTCTTGCAAAGGAAATTAGTGTCGAGGAGGTAGAACTGGAAGAAGTTCCGGCAATACAAACTACGACAGAAGATTGGGTGGAACCAGAGGATTCAGTAGTTCCCGACGAATCTCAGCCGCTCCGCCGATCTAGTAGGGTTCCTCATCCACCTGAGAGATACTACGGTTTTCTTATCGATGGTGGGAGCGAGGATTGCATCATGGAAGATGATGACCCGACTAGCTTCGAGCAGGCCATCACGAGTGGTGACTCTGTGAAATGGCTGGATGCAATGCGATCTGAGATGGAATCCATGTACACCAACAAAGTATGGATTTTAGAAATTGCTCCTGAAGGGATAAAACCCATTGGGAGCAAATGGATCTTTAAGAAGAAACTTGGTGTAGATGGAAAAGTTGAGACTTTCAAAGCTAGATTTGTTGCAAAGGGTTTTCGTCAATGACCAGGTATAGATTATGACGAAACCTTTTCTCCAGTGGCTATGCTTAAGTCCATCCGGATCCTACTTGCCATTACTGCATACCATGACTACGAAATCTGGCAAATGGATGTTAAAACTCCTTTCTAAATGGTGATTTAGAGGAGTACGTGTACATGACTCAGCTAGAGGGATTCATAGACAGTGGGAGCAGCGGAAAGGTGTGCAAGCTGCTTAAATCCATCTACGGGTTAAAGCAGGCATCGCGGAGTTGGAACATCGGTTTTGATGTGGTAGTCAAAGAGTTTGACTTCATCAAAAATGTAGATGAACCTTGTATTTACAAGAAGGTGGCAGAGAGTAAGGTTGTCTTCCTCGTATTGTACGTAGATGACATACTCTTGATAGGAAATGATGTTCCTATGCTGCACTCGGTCAAGCTCTTCTTATCAAAAAGATTCTCAATGAAAGATCTAGGTGATGCCTCCTGCATTTTGAGGATTAAGATCTATAGAGATAGATCTAAGCGGATACTGGGATTGTCCCAATCCAGGTACATTGACACCATACTAAAAAGGTTTAGTATGGAAGAATCCAAGCGTGGGAATTTACCCACGATCTCTGGACTCACTCTCTCCAAAGAGATGTCTTCCAAGACTGATTTGGAGAGAGCTCGCATGCAAGGGATGCCCTATGCTTCGGCAGTAGGCTCTATCATGTACGCGGTACTTTGTACCAGACCTAATTTAGAATACTCATTAAGTGTAGTGAGTAGGTATCAAGCAGATCCAGGAGAGAGTCACCGGACAGCTGTGAAAAACATTCTCAAGTACTTGAGAAGGACTAAAGAGATGTTCTTGGTGTATGGTAATGGAGAACTCCAGGTGGAGTCCTTTACCGATTCGAGCTTCCAAAGTCATAAGGACGACTCTAAGTCGCACTCGAGATTTGTCTTTACCCTCAATGGAGGGGCGGTTTGTTGGAAGAGTTCCAAATAGGAAACCGTGGCAGACTCGACGATGGAGGCTGAATACATCGCTGCCAACGATGCTGCCAAAGAGGTTGTCTAGATGAAGAAGTTCATAACTGAACTTGGAGTGGTTCCGTCCATTGAGCATCCAATACCTTTGTATTGTGATAACAATGGAGCTGTGGCTTTGGCCAAGAAACCCAGGTCCCATCAGAGATCCAGACATATTCTGAGGCGGTATCACCTGATCCGGGAGATAGTTGATCGCCGAGAGATCGAAGTCAGGAGAGTTGACATGAAGGACAACACTATGGATCCACTCACGGAAGCCATACCCCAGATACAATTTGAGAGACTCTTCGGGATGTTGGGTATGAGATAGTACAACAGCTGGCCTTAGTGCAAGCGAGAGATTGTTAGTTATATATATGCCCTAGAGGTCATTGTTATACATATGATGTATATTATAGTGGATGCTTGGATATATATAGAGAGGACTTTCTTGCTCGATATGATATTATGCTATCTGGTTTTACTTTGTCTTAACATGTTGACTTGTATTGGGTTACTGTCTTACTCTCACATGTTGATAAAGCTCTTAGGATATGTACTTGACTACTAGGACTATGATGCAGATCATACTAGTGGAGCCAGGGTAGTCTACGAGTACATCCTATAATTGTTCCTAGTCGAGGGTGTATCGAGACAGGGCATCGATACTCCAGAGTAGACTAGCGTATACGCATCTTGACCCATATGATGGGCAATGGATGATCCCACATCCATTGGTGTTTGACATCAAAGATGGTGTATGGGTGCTCAGTGGAGACTAGGTACACTGATCGGACTCGCCGAGAACTCCTAGATGGTATTATACCTATCGGCATATAGCAGTTCTCTGGTGACACTGGTACAGGTTAGTCTGTAGACCCGAGATTGTCATAGAGTCTTGTGTGATTCCCACTGTTCTTTGATTTCCATCTTACCACGTTCATGAGAACGTGCAAAACGGTGGCTTTTGGGTACAGTCCCAAATCACATGGAGGCAATGAGCGATAGGAGGGTTTTTTCTCTTTCGGTATTGGGGGTTGATGTTGCGCTGTGTTCGATTGGCTATAACTGGAAGTCCCTGGCCAGGGCTGATATGGAGATCTACTAGTAAGTGTTATCAGTAGTTTCTCGATCTGTTATAAGCCTCACATCGACACGACTTATCGGTTACTGGGGTCTGACGTTTACCACCCCTAGACTGGATATGCGACATATCAGACGAAGAGACCGGACTGTACGGTAGTGTTACTGATTGGATTCACAGGAGTGTGTCCAGGCTTTCTTGTTGATCTTCTGATCGTTCAATACCCGGGTGGCTGTTACGTTTAGCTGACCGCTTGCAGCTTGTGGGTGTTTGATATGATCATCACGTAATGCCGGCGTATTGACGAGTCTTTAGAGTCCTACACAAAGGTTTCTTGGCTCAGACGAAATGGAGTAGGAGCACATATGTGATATGTGCGGGACCAAGAATAATACGTGTATGTGATACCGTATTCTATTCTCGCGATATGTGATATCGGCCGGGTATATGTGATATAGCCGGGTTATCGGATCAAGTGTTGATTCGATAAAATGATACATATTATATTAGTCGGTTATATGTAATATAGCCGGATTATCGGATCAAGTGTTGATTCGATAATTTAATGTATAATTATATATTTGATATATTACGTTACATTAACTAATATAAGCTTACTTAAATGATTTTTTTCTCACTTCTTGATACATTGATATATATGTGATATATGTTAATTGTATTATTTTCTTTTGTTACAAAATTGTATATATGAGATATGTATAATTGTAACATGTTAGGTTATAAATGCAACTAGGGTTTATGAGAGTTAAACCATGCTAGGGTTAAGATTAGGGTTTATGTTTTATTTTAGATTAATCAAAATTGTGGAAATTTGCTAAGATATTTTCTTAGTTGACTTGGTCCACCCTTTTGTCAAGTCTAACATATTTATTAACCTAACCCTAACCTTAGCCCATGGTTTATTCTCTATAAGGGTTGAGCATGACATTCTTAATCCATGGTTACATTTCTAACCTCACACAATAATTCATTTTATCACTTCATCTTCTTCTTCCTCCAAAAAGCTCGCTAGCTTTCTGATTTGTGAGAAAAGTTTGTGAGAAAAAGAAAACAAAAGAAAGCAAAATTCCTACTTCGTCATCCTCTTCTATACTATCCATATAGATTAGTGTGTTAGCTTCACTAATCCCTAATTAGTGAAAGAATGGCTTAGGTTTGTGACTCCTCAAAGTAGATCATCTTGGATTATGAAGATTTCAAGCTAGCATGGATCATACACCTCATGGAGCCTCTCTAGAGTCCAGGAGCTTGATGGTCGCAGCGAAGGGACCACGACTTGGAGCTTATGAAGGGAAGGAACGGACTACAAAGGTTGTAATCTCTATCGCTTAGAAGTAAAGTTGTTTGCTTTAAGTTTTCCGCATGATTCTCTAGTATCGATTCTAAGTTAGGGTTATCTAGAACGGCAAAATTTTAAACTTGGCATGGGTGATGCTACCTGAAACCTTGCTGCCGTCCTAGGTATCCCAACAATAACAAGAAAACTATTTTCTGTAAAACAGAAGCCCTTGGATCAGAGATCAAACGGTGGGAAATATTCCCAAAATCAATCAGAGATCTCTCAATAAGAGATTTCCTTAACTGATTCAACAATGTCAGCCTCCCCTATATAAAGGACCCAAGACTTCAAGTCTTAAGAGAAAAAAAAACCCTTCCCATAAGTTCTCAAATCGAAAGAAGAAAAACAAAGGAATCCCCCATGTTCCCCTCCGAAAGACGCGGCAGAGACGCGATGGACGTCTAGCATGAATTTCGGGGAAGATGCTAATTGGAGCTATCCGTCCACCTCTCCGAAGATGCCAAGTTAATTTATGGCACCGTATATCGAAGGTTTAAACGGATGCGGCCAATGTAGCAGACTTCGTCAGATTCCCCCTTGTTTGAGGGGTTTTTGATTGTGGGGGCGATCTTCCCTGCAGGCGCAAGTCCCTGCAGTTAATTACTCTACCGCATCGCGGTAACAACTTTCTCCTTCTCCAGATGGTCACTTCGTGTCGTGGGTGTTTGTTTTGTTTGTGGTTGCCCGTGGATTGTATACGGAGACTAATTTATGTTGTCGCCCGTAGGACGTGGATTAGTCCAAATCCGTATTTTCTTAGATTTGGGTTTAGGGTTTTGGTTTAAGGATACGTCAATCTCATTTTTGGACTAAGATCAACTTAAACGTTTCTTAAGGACACGTTGGTCTAATTTCCAGACTAAGATCAACTTAACAGGATTATTTAGATCCAACAAGAGAGCATTTGGGCTCTATTGTTTAGTTTAGGGACATTTCGATCGGTTTCTAGTTTAAGGACATGGTGGTCCATCATAGTCCGTGGAATGTATGGCTGTCGGGACCCATCGCCTCTCTGAAGACGTTGAAGGATTACAACGACAAATATCAGAGGAGTTCAGAGATGTACCCTTGAACCAATGTTGGTTGGGAGATCTATAGTCCAATTTGGGACTAAAGTCTGTTTGAAGGTTTATGAACATATGGGCTCAGTTGATATGGGTTGAACATTTTATTGTTCTGGCTATTGAGCCTTTATTTGGGCTCGGCCCTTTTAATAATGCATAGCATTTATCAGGAGCAAAATAGTGGTCTGATAGTGCGCCACGTGGCTTGTCAGGCGCTTTGCGCCAATCAAAGAGCGCATTGCGCTAGCGCATGCGAAGGTGACACGTGTCACGCTCAGCGCTGAGCGTGAGTCTGTTAGCGCATGCGCTTTATGAGTGCGCTGTGCGCCAGTGGGTGACACGTGGCGCGCTCTGGCGCAGTGCACCGGTCCAAGAGCGCAGTGCGCTATTTTTAGAAGCGCAAAGCACAAAACGTTCTGTGGTTGACACGTGGCGCGTTCTGGCGCAGTGCGCCAGTCCAAGGGGCTCAAAGGCGCAATTCAAGAGTGCAAGGCACTGTCCAATAGCGCAGAGCGCAGCTTGATCAATTTAAGATCAAAAAACAAGTTTTTTTTTTTGGTTCTTCAAAAGAGGCATTGCCTCAAGATCCAAGAACAAAGGTTCTTATTCTCATCAAAAGGCTGTACCTTTATAGATCAAATGATCTGTGAATGAAGTAAATTACTTCTTTTTAATCTTTTATAATTAGATCTTTTTGATCTTTTTTCTTTTTTATTGAAGATCTTGATCTTGTTCATAGATCTTTGATCTTTTTAGAAGATGGTTCTACTTTTTGTGAGATGTTTTCATCTCTGTTCTTCAAGAATTAAATTCTTTACCTTTAAAGATGAAGAAAATAATCTTCTTTCATCAAAGGCTTGCATTTCTTTCTATTTGAGTTTTTTCTCAAAATTTGCAGAGGGTTCTCTCTATCTGAGGCTTGAAGTCTTGGGGCCTTTATATAGGGCCAATTGATTTTTTAAATTAGTTGAAGAGATCTTTCTTTAATTGATTTGGGGATATTTCCCCACCGTTGGATTTTTGATCCTAGGGCTTCTGTTTTACAGAAGGCAATGTTCTTGTTTTTAACAAGATTGGAAAGATCTTTCCAGAACAAAATTTTAATTCTGATTAATTAATAATTTATTATTATTATTAGATCTTTTGATCTAACGGTGGGGAATTCTTTAAATTCTAGCGCAGCGCAACTGTGTCTGACACGTGGCGCACGCAGCGCAACTGCGCTAGCGCGCCTGTGTCTGACACGTGGCGTGCAGCGCAGAGCGCAAGGGATCTGAAGCGTTGCTTCAATTTTTAAAATTTTGAATTTTGGAGCGGAGCTTTGCTCTGATTGGGGGTGTGCTGCCTAGGGCACAGCGCTTCTGGCACTGGCATGTCTGCTTTTGACACGTGGCGCGCAGTGTGCAGCGCACAGAATCTGAAGCGTTGCTTCAATTTTTATTTTAGATTTTTAATACAGAGGTTTGCTCTTATTGGGAAAAGGAAGCGTCGCTTCATTTCAAATCTTGGAATTTGAACAGAGCTTTGCTCTGATTGGGGAAACAAATGCCCCCCCACCGTTGCACTTGCGTGGCCCAAGCGTGAGTGCAGCGGTGGTTGGATCAACTTTTTGGAAGTTGAAACGGCTCTGCATGCCTATAAATAGGACCTTTGGTCCCTTAGATGATTTCCATCTTCTTTCTTGAGAATTTTCTTTTATTCAGAGTATTGCTCTTCAATTTAAGAACTTTTCAAGAGTAAAACTCTGTCAAAACTTAAGTAAAGTTTAAAAACTTTTAATAAACTAGGGTTTTACCCATTAACAGAGCTTTGCTCTCTATAGATCTTTAATCTAAAGAGAACCCTTTTAGGGTTCCATTAATAGAGCTTTGCCCTCTAAAAGGTTTTTATTTATGATTTCTTAATTCATTAATGGAGCTTTGCTCCTTTCAAATCATGTAGAAGAATTCTTAAGAGTTTGTTCACGGATCTTGAAGATCAAAAATGAAATTTTATTTTTGATGGGTTATATCTTCTTAGAGCAAGGCTCTAAGCGTTCTCGGGGAATTTCTTTAAATTCTACTCATAACTGATTTTGACAGGTGTCACTCCTGTCTGCAGAGCATTGCTCTCGAGGAGTTAAACTCCCTGTGTCTGTTTTTCCTCATTGCTAATATTCCAAAGATGTTTCTTTCAGGCACTATGGCTGTTCATTTATACAGTCTGAACAAGTTCATTACTTATGAGGATATCCGCGTACAGGGCCGTCACCAAAACCAAGAGTTTACAGATGCCCAGTGTGCGGAGATTATGGGTCGTCTGTATGCACGCGTTGGTTGGTTGCTTCCTCGCCGTTCTGCTCTCTTGAAAGTCGTACTGGGAGAAATTTAGAGAGCACTTCCGGTGTTTCACGAGGCCATGCCGCTTAATGCGCTGGATGATGCCGAAGACAAGGTGCATTCAGTGTACCTATCAGGGCTGATCTCGAAGAAACGGCGAGATAGCCTTATTGACATTCTGCATCAAATTTTTCAACAGACGACGATAATTGCTGCTTATCAAAGGATGGGGGGCCTTGCCGAAGATCTTGACACGTGTGAGCGCGAGAGGATGCACACGAGAATGATCAGAAAGGCCAGAAAGACTTTAGATGGCCTTACTTTCGAATTCCTTAATCCATGCCCTGGATCTGAGGTTTTTCCATTGTAAACATTTCAATAATGCTGCTTTTGTTTATTGTCTTCATTGATGTAAGAATTTTCCGAATATGAGTGACAAATCTTTTACCTCTTTCCTTTTATTTTCTGCTTCGTTATTGGCATATTTCTTAAGTAAGCGTAGCCTGTAAGTGATATAGAACATTCCGTCTTGAATACTTCGAGGAGTAGTGATGGCTTAGGAAGCAGGTTCAGATCTGCTACCTAAGGCTTTTCAACTTTATGAGCCGTGAGGGTCTCATAAAGACTTTTCTCCCTACGAGTCGAGAGGATCTCGTAGGTGTATTTTCTCCTTAGGGGTCGTGAGGACTCCTTAGTGCGTTTTCTCTTGAGAGTCGTAAGGATCTAACTAGAGAATTTTCCCTCTTACAAGTCGAGAGGACTCGTAAGTGGTTGTTTCCTTCCTTGTCGATGTTCGACTTCGGAGAGTGTGGCCTGCAGATAGTCTATCTTGACCTCCTTGTGGGGCACCGATGACTTAGGAAACAGGGTTAGGATCTGCCACCTAAGACTTTTCAAATTTATGAGCCGTGAGGGTCTCATAAAGACTTTTCTCCCTACGAGTCGAGAGGATCTCGTAGGTGTATTTTCTCCTTAGGGGTTGTGAGGACTCCTAAGTACGTTTTCTCTTGAGAGTCGTAAGGATCTCACAAGAGAATTTTCTCCCTTACAAGTCGAGAGGACTCATAAGTGATTGTTTCCCTCCTTGTCGAGATTCGACTTTGGAGAGTGTGGTCCATGGACAGTATGCAAGAGTCCGTTTTGGACCGACTTGCAGGTCCCCAGTGCTTAGGAAACAGAGGATCCCCGCTGCCTAAGGATTTTCCTCACGAGTCGAGACGAATCGAGCATTTCTCGCAAGAATATCCTAACGTCACAGTTAACCTCTATTCTTTACGACAGAGGTCCGTTAGGGTCTGTGGTACTAGGGTTTTGTCCGTCGTACCGTCGCGTTGGTTGATGTATCTCTCGATAGGCAACCTTGCTATTCGAGTAACCTTGCGACTGTCATATCTCTGATCCCTTCGGGGGCTGGACAAGACATCTTCAAGCAATCCTCCTAGGCAGTTTGACCGTCGGAAAAGCAAGCGTTAGGAATTTTGCCATGCCGCTTTTTACTTGAGGTTAGGCTCATTTTGGAGAGCCCCGATGAGTCATAACCACTCCGCGCTGGTGTGGGATGATCTCCGATAGTCTTTCAGGTTTTATATAAGTTGCTGTCAAGACCCTGAAGCTAGGAATTTGGCCTTTGCTTCACTTTGCTGGCATTGCGTAAGCTGTATCGAGACGAATGTCGCGGTTGTCTCTAGGTTGCTGGTGAACCGTCGAGGTTTGGAACTAGGGATTTTTCCATAGCTCCATTGTTTGATTGTCGCGTCTGAATCCTGCTGGAGGAAGAATGCTATAGTGACATCTCGTCTGCAGTGTCGAGACGAACGTCGAGGTGGTGATCATTCCGCACTGGTGTGGGATAATCTCCGATGGTCTTTCTGGTTTTATATGAGTTGCCGTCAAGACCCTAAAGCTAGGAATTTGGCCTTTGCTTCGCTTTGCTTTGGCGTGTCCGAATCCTGTTGGAGGAAGGACACTGTAGTGACATATCGTCTGCTGTATCGAGGCGAACGTCGAGGTGGTAACCACTCCATGCTAGTGTGAGATAATCTTCGATGGTCTTTCAGGTTTTATATAAGTTGTCGTCAAGACCCTGAAGTTAGGAATTTGGACTTTGGTTCGTTTGTTGTCATTGCGTCTGCTGTGTCGAGACGAATGTTGAGGTAGAGCTGGGATTTTGCCGTCACTCCGCTTGGTGATGTTGCGTATGAGTCCTGCTGGAGGAAGAATGCTATAATGACATCTCGTCTGCTGTATCGAGACGAATGCCGAGGTGGAGCTGGGATTTTGCCGTCACTCCGCTTTGTTTCGACCATTGGGTATTTTGTTGACGCCACGTCCGCATCCTATTGGAGTAGGTAGAAACGCCGTTGTTGATCTCTAAGTTGTCGATGTTGATGTCAAGACCCTGAAGCTACGGATCTTCCTTCGCTTTGTTTGTTTTGGCGTGTCTGAATCCTGTTGGAGGAAGGCCGCTGTAGTAACATCTCGTCTGCTGTATCGAGACGAATGTCGAGGTGGTCTCTAGGTTGTCTAGGAACCATCAAGATTTAGAGTAGGGGCTTTGCCGTACCTCCGTTTATTTTTACCGTGAGGTCTTTTGTTGACGTTGTACCTGCATCATGCTGGACTGCGAAGGAACGCCGTTGTTGACATTACGTCTGGTGTAACGAGACTAATGCTGAGGTGGAGCTGGGATTTCGCCGTCACTCCGTTTGATGGTGTAACATGTGTGTCCTGCTGGAATGAGGAGGCACACCGTTGTTGGTTTTCGGGCCGTAGATGTGGCCATTGAGATTTGGAACTAGGGACTTTGCCATGGCTCCGCTTCGTTGCGACTCTGAGGTCGGTTGTTGACGTCCCGTCTGCATCTGGTTGGAGTGAAGAGAAACGCCGTTGGTGATCTCTAGGCTGTCTGTGAACCGTCGAGATTCGGAACTAGTGGACTTTGCCATGGTTCCGTTGTTCTGACTCTGGAGTCGTTTGTTGACGTCGCAACTGCATCCTGCTGGAATGAGGAGGAATGCTGTCATGGGTTTTCAGGCTGTGGATGTGGCCGTTGAGACTTGGCTCTCTATCCGATGGAGCCTGGTGGGATGATATGGTTCCATTTCTGTTTGTGCCCCTGGATTGTATACAGGGATCGATATGATCTCACCTGTAGGGCAAAAGTTTCATTTCATATGTATATTTTTTGTTTTCTTTCCGCGATGCTCTATCATTTCAGCTTTTCGTATCGCGCAAATCGCGATTGCCCAATCATTTCGGCTATTTTTCGCGGTGCCCAATCATTTCAGCTATTTGTTTCTTTTTACTCGTTTTTATTGCGAGTTGCCCAATCATTTCAGCTGTTTTTGTATGCATACATTTTTACTTGCTGATTTCGTTGCAAATTGCCCCATCATTTTGGCTATTTCATATGCATTTTTGGCTCGCTGATTTTTTATCGCGAGTGTGGAACTTGAAATCGGATGCCAATCTTAGCATCAGCATCGCTGTGACTGGAATATTGCCAGGAGCGAATCATCATTTGCCATGAAAGGACTTGGAATTTGATACCGATTTAGGCATCAGCATCGCTACAACTGGGATATTGCCAGGAGAGAATCATCATTTTCCTATGTCGATGTCGAATAAAGGTGGCTTAGCAAACAGGGTTAGGATCCCGTCGACTAAGGCTTTTGACTTCATGAGCCGTAAGGGTCTCATAAAGGTATTTCTCCCTACGAGTCGTGAGGATCTCGTAGGTGCGTTTTCTTCTTAGGAATCGTGAGGATTCCTAAGCGTGTGTTCTCTTATAAGTCGTAAGGATCTTACAAGAGTGGTTTCTCCTTATAAGTCGAGAGGACTTACAAGTGTTTGTTCACCGTGTGAGCATATCCCTAGTCGCTGGTAGGACTTTGTTAGGGAAATGTTCATTCATGCCCGTGGATTGTATACAAGGGTCAATATTGAACCGCTTGTAGGGCAGTATCGGAGGTTGTGGGGGCTGCTTAAGAACAGGTTCAGATCCCTGTAGTTTAAGACTTTCAAATCTTATGAGCCGTGAGGGTCCAATAAGAGGGTTCTCCTTACGAGTCGTGAGGATCTCGCAAGTGTAATTTATCCTTAGGAATCGTGGGGATCCCTAGGTGTGTTGCTCCCTTGTGAGTCGTAAGGATCTCACGCAGGTGGTTTCTCCTTACAAAGTCGAGAGGACCTTACAAGTGTCTTTTAGCGAGATTGCGTCCTTTCGGGTTTTCACAAAACTCGCCGGTAGCCCTACTATTTTTACTTACAGAGCCCTTTCGGGTTTTCATCTGTGCCCATTTTGCTTGTGGACTTACCATTTTTTTTACCACGCCAGCCTTAGGATGCCGCATGTTGATAGTAGTTTAACGACGTTTCGGTCATTTGAAAGTTTTAGGACATTGTGGTCCGTCGTTAGTTTAGGGACGTTTTGGTCCGACGCCAGTTTTAGGACATAGTGGTCCAATGTCGCCGTATTTGAGGCGAATCTCTAGTTTACTGACTTTTTGGTTTACAGCCAGTTTTAGGACATAGTGGTCCATTGTTTCCGTATTTGAGGCGAATTTCTAGTTACGGACTTTTCGGTCCACGGCCAGTTTTAGAACATAGTGGTCCATTGTTGCCGTATTTGAGGCGAATTTCTAGTTTACGGACTTTTCGGTCCATGGGGCTTTCTCTATGAATGAGCATGATGCCCCCGGCATATCCATCTTTTTCGAAGCATGCGGTTGTGACGGGCTCACCTTCCAGTTTTCGGACAGTACGAACTTGCCCTGTTGGTATTGGTCTTCAACCCAGTTTTTGAAGACGTAGCGGTTTTCGATCGGATGGCCCAATACTTGGTGGTAAGGGCAGTAATTAGGATTGTTGACATCATTCAGGAGGAGCTGGTGTTTCGGCTCCGGTAAAGTGATAAGCCTGTTGCGCACTGCTAGTTCGAACAGTCTCCTTATTTCATCCCGGGGAAATGAGTAAAGACGTTTCAACTTCTCATAGAGGGGGTGCCGCTTGTTGTTTTGAAGAACAACCGGTCTAAGGCCACTCGATTGTTGTTGAGCGTTGGCGACGAAGGCCATTTTTCCCTTCCCATTATCCTTTTTGTTCAATCCCTTGTTTGCGGGTCCGAGATTCTTTCCGGGTAGCGTGCAATTGCACGGCTGAATGTTCTCGCAGCCTCTCAATTCTTTTGTTTCAGAGATGGATTCCTTGAAGAGAGGACCAAGGGCTACTTTTTCGTCTGAGTCGTTCCCGAAGGTGAGAACTCGCGATTCCCCGGGATCAACCCTATGACAATTGCCGGCAATTCTTTTACGCTCATCTGTCGTATTTTTCCGTTGTCTACGAGCTTCACGCTTTGTCCTGTTGAAGTGTTACCTGTGTGCGACATATCCTTGCCACCAACACTTAAAGGAGTTGCAGTCTTCAGTAGGATGTGCGATCTTCTGATGATATAAGCGGAAGTTAGGATGTACGTCCGCTTCATCAAGATGTATAACACCGGGAGAATTTTCTCTGAAAGAGGGCAGTCTCATCCCCATCGATATGGCTTTGGCGAATCGTTTCCTTGTCTTGATCCTGCTTTCATTTGCGGCGGATGTACTTTGATCTGGTAGGAGTGTTTCGACCCTTTTGTCCAGTCGCCGAATGTTCAGTTGATAAAACTGCACATTTGTATTACATTTTTCCTACCATTTTCATATTAAAAAAAGGACTTTATATAATATATTATGCATATGAGGGTTTATGTGTAAAAAGACCATTTTCCATGTGTTAATATATTTTAATTAGCATTTGGTCGGAAAATGTATGCAAATAAATTCATTGACCAAATCCTAGTAGAACTAAGTCTACTAAATATTATTTGAGATTATTGTGCAGAATTTTCCAAGTTGTTATGCAGAATTTATCAAGGAAATCAATTTGTTGAAGAAGACTTGCCTAATTAAGAAGCAAAACTTGGAGACCAAGTCTGGAAGCAACCAAGAGAAGATTTCTGAATTCTAAAGGTGTCTAGGATTGCCAAATGTCAAAATCAGAGAGCCCAAGAAAATTGATCAAGAGATCTCACCCATTGGCCGCGAATCCGCGGACATACCCCCCCGTTGGCCAAATCCTGGTAGAACTAAGTCTACTAAATATTATTTGAGATTATTGTGCAGAATTTTTCAAGTTGTTATGCAGAATTTATCAAGGAAATCAATTTGTTGAAGAAGACTTGACTAATTAAGAAGCAAAACTTGGAGACCAAGTCTGGAAGCAACCGAGAGAAGATTTCTGAATTCTAAAGGTGCGTAGGATTGCCAAATGTCAAAATCAGAGAGCCCAAGAAAATTGATCAAGAGATCTCACCCATTGGCCGCGGATCCGCGGCCATACCCCCCCTTTGGCCGCGGATCCGCCGCATTTTTAGGGAATTAGGAGGCAAGATTTTGGGGCATGATTCTCTGCTATATTTTACCAACATTTGAAGCAAAAGATTCTGGCTTTGCACTATAAAAATGCACCGAGAGCCTCTTGGAAAAGCTATCAAGCCGAAGAGATCACGAAGCTCCAGACGCTCACGCATCCAGGCTGATCATCGACTGTTCGACTACCTCCTTAGGAAAGATCGAGAAGCAACTAGTTTGTAATCATTTTCTACGGATTAAAATGTAGTTTGTTCAAGTCGATTAATAAAGGTAGTTGTTTTATTTAATTCTTTTGCATTTTACATTATGTTTTCCCTCTTTGTCTTTTCATCTTCTTTTCCCAACATGCGCGAGTAATTCTCCGCTTGTTAGGGTTCGTAGGATTAGGGTAGGCTAATGGATGATGAAAATAACTAAACCATTTTTAAGTCCTATAAAGTTTAGGAACTTTATCAAAAGAATCATTAACATCCTAATCGGGTACGCTAGCAATTCTTTGCTAGTTCCGACCGCGATTAGAGATTAGATTAATGATTGTTTTGGTAAAGGCTGGATATGAACGGAGTTCCGTGTCGAGATAAGGGTTAAGAGTGGGATTCCTTTTCCCTCCAGAAACCCTAATCTACACGCATCACCGTCGTTCTAGTTTTAAATATATTAATGGATAAAAATGGTAACTTTTAATTAATCGTCCATAACTACTAAATCCTAATGAACCCTATAAGCCCTCTTATTATATTAATTACATCTTTAAAATAATCTAGATCTATATTTTATATTCTTGTTTAACGTAGATCTAAAAACCATTCTATAAAATTCTTTCTTCCTCTTCTCTTTTTCAACACATCTAAAATAAGAGTAATAGATTCAACGTTTCCCAGAGAACGACCCGTACTCATCTCGGTCTAGCTACACGCGACAACGTTATTGATTGCGGTTATTCTACAAACAAACACTCTTTCGTACAAATCAAATGGCGCCGTTGCCGGGGAAACGTGCGTAATTTTTTATTCTTGCTATTTGTGTTGAATTTTTAGACGATTCATATCATTATTAAAACAAAACTGCAAATTGCATATTTAACGATTTGTGTGTGAATTTTGCGAGGGAATCTGGAGTCACGGACTTGAGGAAATAGGAGATCTAGGGTTTCGCACTTCTCTGGTATCTTTTACAACTCCTTCTCTCTCCTCTCAAATCCAATAAAATCTATTTTCTGCAGGATTCTTTGCAAAATTGCGCCGCTCAAAAATCTTTTTGCAAAAGTTTTGTGAATGGTTTTGTTTTGCATATTTTAATACGGACTTTAAGGGGCAAAGACCAAATCAAGATTAGGTGGGGATTTCATCACCCTTCCTAAGCCCCACAAATCACAAACCGAGCATATAGATCAACCCTTCATTAATTTAAAAAATATCTAGACCAGACTCTAAGGACTGTCGCGCTCAATAAGGACAGAGGAAAGTCGTGGGTAATCTATCGTTTATCCGCATTACTTTTGTAGTGCTTAGGCAAGTGTGACTAAGGCTAGTGGTTTTTAATTAGGCCCACGACGTGGTTCCTTCCTACTTACCTGGCACTTACCTGGCTACAAGGGTAGTACGGAGGCGGTAGAGGATTTATCCTGCAGCTTGTCCTTTGGAAGTCTAGGAGCGGTCTAGAGACTGGACCTAGGTGACCTTAGTTCTAGGGTTGCCTATGCATCTTAGGGTGATCTGTCTTGAGTCCCACTTTTTCAAAACAAACCAATTTTAAATCACACACACGCTGCCACTTGCACTAAACCCGTTTAGTGCATGCTCGGCTGGACACGGGATCCTAGTGCCCGTCTTGTCCGCGTTCCTGCTATCGACGCCAAAGTCGGTACTTCTTCATCTTCTTTTCCCCCACCACACACCACATCGACCGTGATGGACGGCACTCCATCTAATTATAACACCACGCTGCCACCGCCCGTAGGTGAGCAGAATCCACCGCGCATCTCTCTCCAAGAGAGATGCTATCCTATCCGTGGTCCTCTTCCCACTTGTCTATCTCTTCCACCACCCAACGGGGATGATTTCGAAATTAAACCCCACTACATCAATCTGCTGCCCAAATTTCATGGGCTTGAGTCGGAAACGCGTACGTTTTCATCACCAAATTCGCGAACGTATGCGCAATGATGGGTACTTCACAATTGACTTTAGATGCTATGCGCTTACGTCTTCTCCCATTCACACTGTGCGACTTGGCAGAAAAATGGCTTTATAATACTGCCGCACACTCTATCACTAGTTGGGATGAATTCGTAATAGCATTTCTTAAGAAGTTTTACCCAAACCATAAGACTGCCCGTGTTAGGAGCGAGATCAACCAGTTCACCCAGCTTCCCAATGAACCATTTTGGAAGTGCTTTGAACGTTTCAAAGATCTGCTTGTCCAATGTCCTCATCATGGAATCAATAGATGGGATTTATGTCGGATTATATATGAGGGCATTAATCCAGCGACAAAGCAGATGCTTGAAACAATATGTCAATGCAATTTCATGTCTAAAGATGACGGTGAAGCATGGAAATATCTGGAAGATCTAGCAGAACACACGTTGCGGTGGGAAAGCGTAAGACCACCTTCAACTAAGGGAGGTATTCACCAGCTCGATGTTTCTATCGCAGTAAAAGCCGAAATGGCAGCTATACAGAAGAAACTCGACGCTATTGAGAACAAATTTTCATCATTCTCCCTAAATCAGGTCACGCTTCCTAAGACCGTCTGTGGTTGCTGTTTGTATCCTTCACACTTAACGGAAGAATGTCCTATGAATGCATCGTTTCAAGCTAATGTTGCTTTTCAGCAGCGACCTAGAAACGACCCTTATTCTTCCACGTACAATCAAGGATGGAGAAATCATCCTAACTTTGCTTGGAACCAAAACCAACAAAGCAATTATCAAAGGCCTCCTCCACAGCAACCACAACCACAGAATCAGCCCCCCTTTCAGTCACAGAATTTCCAAAATCCGGCCAACATTTCTACACCACAAGTGGCCGGTACTGACAACTCACTTGCACAAACTTTGGATATGTTCATGAA
The DNA here is from genome assembly GCA_030015575.1 of Agapanthus africanus. Classification (NCBI taxonomy): domain Eukaryota; kingdom Viridiplantae; phylum Streptophyta; class Magnoliopsida; order Asparagales; family Amaryllidaceae; genus Agapanthus; species Agapanthus africanus. The sequence continues at coordinate 774,737,988 of JASDDO010000022.1, forward strand.
ACAATCCATGCAAAATTCGGCTGAGATGAGGTCTTCTATTGATACCCTAACGAAAAACTCCGCCTCCCATGGTGAGAGTATTAAATCAATAGAAAACCAAATCGCACAGTTAAACGCCGCAATGAGTGCGAGAGAGAAAGGGAAACTCCCATCTCAACCCATACCTAATCCTGGCCACTCACAAAATTATAATGTGAGTGCTGTTACTACGTTGAGATCGGCGAGAGTGCTGAATGACCGAGAGGGTGAGCAAATTGATGTTAGTGAAACATTTGATACCCCAGCTTCTTCTTCTTCCCCTAATTCGTCTAGTCTCCCACCTTCACCCGAGCCTATTCTCCGTTTTCCCCAAGGCTCGAACCCTTCGCCCATTTCGCCAAATCTATCTAAGTCGATTCCCACTCCAGTTTTGGGATCGAATCCGTCCCCACAATCCTCTCCAATGTTGGACCAAACCCTTATTGATAAAGCACCTTATCCAAACAGGTTAAGGGGCAACAGACCAAGTCCACAAATGGAAAAGATTATGGAAATTTTTAAGCAAGTTAACATAAACATTCATCTCCTAGATGCTATTCAACAAGTTCCGTCATATGCGAAAATCCTAAAGGACTTGTGCACTAGGAAGAGAAAAGTTCAAGTACCTAAAAAAGTTTTCCTTGCGAGTAATGTAAGCACAGCTTTTACACAACAACTACCCAAGAAACGAAAGGACCCCGGAAGTCCTACAATTTCTATTTCTATTGGGGGTAAAAATATCAATCGTGCTCTACTCGATCTAGGTGCTAGTGTTAACTTGCTTCCGTATTCTGTTTATGAGCAATTAGGGATCGGAGAGTTAAAACCTGCGCATTGCACTCTTCAGATGGCCGATCGATCTATCACCAAACCTAGGGGTGAGTTAGAGGATGTGTTAATCAAAGTCGGGGAATTTATATTCCCTGTGGACTTTATCGTTATAGATATACAACCTGTGGCAAACTCACGCAATCAAATCCCGGTGATACTCGGTCGACCCTTTTTGGCCACTTCCAATGCAGTAATCAATTGTAGAAACGGCTCTATGACCCTATCCTTTGGAAAGAAGTCAATTGAGCTTAACATTTACAAGTTGGGAAGTTAACCCTCCGAACCCTATGCTCATGTGTGTTCTGTCGAATTAATGGATGTCGACAGCAGCGAATTTGATCAACCTCATAATACTGACTCTTTTCATATGTTGTTGTTTGACCCCAACCATGTATTATACATACACGGACTCTTCCACCGAGTTGTCCGGGTCAACATCTAACACTGATGAGGAACTTTTTATAGAGTCTGACGATCACCCCAATTTTTCTGATGATATTATTCTTCGGGGTATCGATGAAAGCTTTGAGGAAATTTTCGCTGATGAACTCGCATTTTTACAAGACACGGGTGTTGAGATGAATCAACTCCAAGATGAAGAAATTGGACCTCCGCCCCTTCTTCTGGACAATCATGATAATGCGAGTAATCCATCATCACTATCACTGTGTTGTCTCTCCAAATTGAGACGCAATCCTTTTCCATTACACCTCTTATCACCTCCCCACTTCTTCACGTCGAAAGGTGACATGTTCTTCCACCAACCTTGGTGCTTCATCGATAAAATTTTTGAATGGTTGGTGTTAACTTTTGGTCTTTGTAAGACTTTACTTTGACTAATAACTTTACCCCCCAATGATTTTAAAAGATTAACATTGTTTAACTCAGGTTTGGGGGGTGTGGTATATTTTGGCTCTTGAAAAGAAAATGATTTTTACAAATTTGTGAGCCTAAAATAAGTTTGGGGGAGGATTTCACTTGCATATATTCTTGCCCCCATTAATAATTTCCTCCCAAGTCTACAGGTTTTTGAGCATAACAGATGACATTAGTGAGGACACTGCTGTAAACAGGTTTGGGGGAGATTTGTGCTTATTTACACATCAAGTTGCATCATATTTTGCATAAGCACAAATTTTCAAAAATTTTAAAGATTAAAAAAAAAATTTATAACAAAGGAGTAGAAAGTGAAAAATTACATCCAAAAGATACGAATAGTTTAAGAAAACCAAGAAAATTAGAAGTTTTCTTACACGAACTAGTAATAAGTAGTTATGAGCTGTTGTCCCAAGGGTTAGTAAAATGAAGGAAGTCACTAATCTGAGGATAAAAATAAGTCTGAAAAATAGTTTCTATTCTGAAAGCCAAACATTTGAATGTTGATACCCTACTATATGCACTTACACACGTCTTGAAACTCGGGATAGTAGAGGATACCTTGAAATGCTCTTGTCTAAAAGCCAAGGTATGAAGGAAATTTAAAAAAATGAAGAAAATATAAAAATGGTGAAAAGAAAAAAATGAACACTGGTTTTGTTATCGCCAAGGCAGCAATAAAAAAAATATAGTGAGGGTGCCTCTTCACCTAGTGCCCTAAGGCCAACTGGTCTGGGAGTCACTGCTAAGCCTTAGGTGGTGCAAGACGAGGAAAATATTATCACCTAATCAGCAAGCACATGAGTAATCGGTTTGTTAGTACCTCAAGAAGTATTAACGGTCGCATGAAAATGTGTGAGCAAATTTTAATATTCATCAAATTAAAAAAGTACTAAGGTAGATGGACAAGAGTATGATAGCTTGAATTGAATTCTCCGAGTGTAGGGATGTTCTTTACACACACGTGGGGTTATATGATCAATGTTTGGATGAAAGGTAGGAATGAAGAATAAAGACGATATTTTATTGAGGGATGATGTGATTTCTAACATTTTTCATGACTATTAAGATAGGGCTCATGACAACTGAAAAGCTAGTATAGTTGGAAACTCTTCTTTTCAAGGCCTTTCTTTTATGGTTCTTATCTTTATATGTAAATTTCACCATCTTTCTTTTGTTATAGGATTTTGTGGGTGTAATCCGCTGAAAACCCTCAGGAGACAACACTCCTCCTACTAGGGACACCTAGAGGTTTAACGGCTTGTTGCACGTGCTCAGTGCAATCGTGTTTGCCTACGAAAGTGTGCTTAGTTTTCTCCTTTCTTTTTCTCCTCTTAAATAAACTAGTTTGCTCGGGACGATCAAAGATAAGTTTGGGGGTATTTGTTCAGTTGATAAAACTGCACATTTGTATTACATTTTTCCTACCATTTTCATATTAAAAAGAGGACTTTATTATAATATATTATGTATATGAGGGTTTATGTGTAAAAATACCATTTTCCATGTGTTAATATATTTTAATTAGCATTTGGTAGGAAAATGTATGCAAATAAATTCATTAACCAAATCCTAGTAGAACTAAGTCTACTAAATATTATTTGAGATTATTGTGCAGAATTTTCCAAGTTGTTATGCAGAATTTATCAAGGAAATCAATTTGTTGAAGAAGACTTGCCTAATTAAGAAACAAAACTTGGAGACCAAGTCTGGAAGCAACCGAGAGAAGATTTCTGAATTCTAAAGGTGCCTAGGATTGCCAAATGTCAAAATCAGAGAGCCCAAGAAAATTGATCAAGAGATCTCACCCATTGGCCGCGGATCCGCGGCCATACCCCCCCTTTGGCCACGGATCCGCCGCACTTCTAGGGAATTAGGAGGCAAGATTTTGGGGCATGATTCTCTGCTATATTTTAACAACTTTTGAAGCAAAAGATTCTGGCTTTGCACTATAAAAAGGCACCGAGAGCCTCTTGGAAAAGCTATCAAGCCGAAGAGATCACGAAGCTCCAGACGCTCATGCATCCAGGCTGATCATCGACTGTTCGACTACCTCCTTAGGAAAGATCGAGAAGCAACTAGTTTGCAATCATTTTCTACGGATTAAAGTGTAGTTTGTTCAAGTCGATTAATAAAGGTAGTTGTTTTATTTAATTCTTTTTCATTTTACATTATGTTTTCCCTCTTTGTCTTTTCATCTTCTTTTCCCAACATGCGCGAGTAATTCTCCACTTGTTAGGGTTCGTAGGATTAGGATAAGCTAATGGATGATGAAAATAACTAAACCCTTTTTAAGTCCTATAAAGTTTAGGAACTTTATCAAAAGAATCATTAACATCCTAATCGGGTGCGCTAGCAATTCTTTGCTAGTTCCGACCGCGATTAGAGATTAGATTAATGAATGTTTTGGTAAAGGCTAGATATGAACAGAGTTCCGTGTGGAGATAAGGGTTAAGAGTGGGATTCCTTTTCCCTCCAGAAACCCTAATCTACACGCATCACCGTCGTTCTAGTTTTAAATCTATTAATGGATAAAAATGGTAACTTTTAATTAATCGTCCATAACTACTAAATCCTAACGAACCCTACAAGCCCTCTTATTATATTAATTACATCTTTAAAATAATCTAGATCTATATTTTATATTCTTGTTTAACGTAGATCTAGAAACCATTCTATAAAATTCTTTCTTCCTCCTCTCTTTTTCAACACATCTAAAATAAGAGTAAAAGATTCAACATTTCCCAGAGGACGACCCGTACTCATCTCGGTCTAGCTACACGCGGCACCGTTATTGATTGCGGTTATTCTACAAACAAACACTCTTTCGTACAAATCACCGAAGTTTGGCCTTTTCAAATATGGCCATCTCACGCTCCGGATCAGCTTTACTTTTCAGATGAATTTCATTCAGGAAGGCGTCGATCATTTCGTCTGAAGGCCATAGAGGTTCTGGTTCAGGACCTCCCCTCCCCCGTCTCTCGGTGCAAGGAGCTCCTTTATCGTCTATCGACGAGTAAGAGATCACATAGCAGCTTGCTACATAATCTTTAGGTTCATCTGACGAGTCTTTGTCATCATCTCTGTCCTTAAGGACGTGGCTGAGGAATTCTCGGAGTGTGACTGGGGTCCGCGCCTTCTGATTATATTCTTCCAGTGCGTCAATATGTTTTTGCAGATCCGTGCGCTTGTCCTCCAACTTCACGGGCTTTTGGGTCTTCTCCTTCTTCTTCGAAGACTTTGACGGCTGGGTGCGCGAGCTTTGGCTATCACCACCAATCTTTGGAGTTGGGCACGGCTTCAGCACTCCTTCGACGATCTGGGGTTCCAGCGGATTCTTCCACTTGATCGCCGGACATGTCTGGAGATCATTCAGCATCCTTTTGGTTTTGGCCGAGAGGGCCACCTCCCATGGAGCTTCTTCAACAAAAGAGCACGTTGCCCCCGGTGTGTCCGTCTTCTTAGGAGCGTGTGGCTGTGGTGGGTTCACCTTCCAGTTTTCGGATAATGCGAACTTGCCTTGTTGGTATTGGTCCTCAATCCAGCCTTTAAAGACGAAGCAATCCTCAATTGGATGGCTTACCGTTTGATGGTAAGGGCAATAATTGGGACTATTAGCCTCGCCGGGTTGCAATGGTCGTTTTGGATCCGGCAGATTGATGAGTCTGTTGCGCACTGCCAGTTCGAATAGTCTCCTCGTTTTATCCTGGGGAAACGAGTAAGGACGTCCCAGTCTCTCCTCGAGGGATAGGCGTGGACGCACGTTGTTTTGGCGAACTACCGGCTTTAAGTTGCTCGGCCGTTGTTGAGTGTTGACGACGAAGGTTGCTTTCCCCTTCTCTTTTTTGTTTCGCGGCTCTGGCTTCAAAAAGGAAGGCCTATGGCCCATCTGGTCCATTTGAGCTAGCTTGTCAATCAAGGCTTGGAAAGTAGTTGGCTTGAAGAACATCATGAATTGGGATATGGTCGCTTGAGGGTCAAGAGTACCCACGAACATGCCTACCGCGGGAGCTTCTTCGATGCGCTGCTCGCATTTCGACCATAAATTTCGCCACCGTATCGCGTATTGAACCCATGTTTCACCTGGCCTTACCCTGGCGTTGATCAATGCGGTGATCGAGGTGCGCTCGCTGGCGCTTGCAAATGTTTGTGTAAACAGCAGCTCCATCTCCGCAAATGTTTTGACGGAGTCATTTGGAAGTTCGGAGTACCACTCAAATGCCATTTCCGACAAGCTGCCGACAAATTGGCGATGTAGCAATTTATCATCACCTCCGGTGTTGCCACATAAAGCCCTAAACTGGGCAACATGCTGGTGTGGATTCCCCGTCCCTTTATACACATGGAACTTAGGGATCGTATATCCCGGCGGGTAACTTATTTGGTCATACCAGCCCAGATAGGGTCGCCCAGTTTTCACGACCTGGCCAGCCGCTTCATTTGCTTGGTGGACTCGTATATGCTGAGCGATATAGTCATCGAGCGCAGCTTTTGAGATGGTCTCCTCTTTGGCTGCTGAATGAGCCGGAGGAGGATTAGATGTCTCCCCTCTATCGTCTTCAACAATGACCGGAGGGTCTTCAGCTGGAGGATCCGGCTGTAACATCATTCCTACCATGTCTTGGAAGAGAAGCGCCATTTGTTTTATGTTGGCAGCTTGTTCTGCTGCCTCTTTGTCCTTCTTTTCGAGGACTCTGTAAAGGAAGTTAGCATCGGTTTCTTGTTCGTGACGCTGTTCTGATGATACCTCTGGGCTTTCTTTTGGTCTGGTAAGTGCGGCCATTGTAGTCAGCATCTCTTGAAGAATCTGTTGTTGCTCCTGGGCTTTTGTCACGGATCGGGTGAGCGGTCGGTGACCCGTCGAAGCGCGGCTTTCCTCTTTTCCGGAAGCCATATAAACAGTATGCACCGTTATGCCCCCAGACTTGGGGCGTTTGGGCTTAGTGTCTTTGTGATCCGCCGTAGTCACAAGGGCTTTCCCTGGCCTCCTTCTCTTTTGAGCGGTTGACGTTGAGGGAGCCGTTGCAGTGGGCACCCAGACGGATGACATTTTCTGTGGTTTGACAGGACGGTTCTCTTCTTGCTGGACCTTCAGCTTTTTCTGTTGGCGAGGATAGTCTTGATCAATCACCGACTACTGGACCCGTCTCCAGACTTTGTAAACTTTGGAGGACAGCCGTTGAGGGGGCTGCTCCGGTTTTGTTTCTGTAATATTCTCTATCGGTTGAGGAGATCTCTTAAGCATGGCGGTAGGAGAGTTCCTGCGCACCTTGTTCAGCAATTCAAAACTATTCCCGGTTGGAACAGCCACATTGACTTCCACCGTTGGGGCTGGTGGAGTTAGCCCAGAGGGGGAGTTGCCCCCAGCCTTCCTTACTCGGCGCCAGTGGCGACGTCGAGCGTGTCGAGCGGACGGTGTTGGTTCAGCGATGGGGATGGCTTTGTCTTGCCCGCTGTCCAGATGAGGCGCTGCGGGTGCCAGTCTCTTGAAAACTGACGTCTTTTGACTAGCGGTATCCAATCTGTCAAAGACAGACCTTCGAGTAGGAACGGGAGCCGGAATAGTCAGTCTTGTGAAGACCGACCCTTTGGCAGGAGAAGCCGCCTTGACGACTTCAGGAGCAGGAATGGCTATCCTCTTCGGAACAACATTTTCTGGTATTGCAGGCTTCTTCATGGGCCCACATGAGTTTTGGCCCAGTTTGCTGAAAGCTGAGGCATTGGACTTGGGCGACCCATTGAGAGGGGCCGCGGTAGTTGTAAGCCGATCAAAGACCGACTTCTTTGGAGCTTCTTGCGACGACATTGGGGCATTGAAGCTCGTCGGTGGGAGTATGGTCCTAAAGAACAGCCCAGTGGTGGCCTGAGTTACCTGTTCCACTGGCATCTTGAAAAGGGAGGCCGCTTGAGGCCCGTAGGTCACTCCTCCGGCGAGGATGGAGTGGGAGTTATTGCAATGAGTGCAGTTTGAAGCCATTGATCTTCTATTTTCTGCACGGAGCAAGACACCAAATCTAAGTACCTCGAATCCACAGGCAACCATAGAAAACCGCGATTCGTTCGCGAACACGACGCACGAAGTGTGAAGTGGAAAGAGGAAAAGGTCCCACCGGGCGTGCCAGAATCTGTTCCCCTCCGAAAGACGCGGCAGAGACGCGATGGACGTCTAGCATGAATTTCGGGGCAGATGCTAATTGGTGGTATCCGTCTACCTCTCGAAGATGCCAAGTTGATTTATGGCACCGTGTATCGAAGGTTTAAACGGATGCGGCTGATATAGCAGACTTCGTCAGATCCCCCCTCGTTTGAGGGATTTTTGATTGTGGGGACGATCTTCCCTGCAGGCGCAAGCCCCTGCAATCAATTATGCTACCGCATCGCGGTAACAACTTTCTCCTTCTCAAGATGGTCACTTCGTGTCGTGGGTGTTTGTTTTGTTTGTGGTTGCCCGTGGATTGTATACAGAGACTAATTTATGTTGTCGCCCGTAGGACGTGGATTAGTCCAAATCCGTATTTTCTTAAATTTGGGTTTGGGGTTTTGGTTTAAGGATACGTTATTCTCATTTTTGGACTAAGATCAACTTAAACATTTCTTAAGGACACGTTAGTCTAATTTCCAGACTAAGATCAACTTAACAGGATCATTTAGATCCAACAAGAGAGCATTTGGGCTCTATTGTTTAGTTTAGGGACATTTCGGTCGGTTTTTAGTTTAAGGACATGGTGGTCCATCATAGTCCGTGGAATGTATGGCTGTCGGGACCCATCGCCTCTCTGAAGACGTTGAAGGATTACAACGACAAATATCATAGGAGTTCAGAGATGTACCCTTGAACCAATATTGGTTGGGAGATCTATAGTCCAATTTGGGACTAAAGTCTGTTTGAAGGTTTATGAACATATGGGCTCAGTTGATATAGGTTGAACATTTTATTGTTCTGTCTATTGAGCCTTTATTTGGGCTCGGCCATTTTAATAATGCATAGCATTTATCAGGAACAAAATAGTGGTCTGATAGTGCGCCACGTGGCTTGTCAGACGCTTTGCGCCAATCAAAGAGCGCATTGCGCTAGCGCATTGCGCTAGCGCATGCGAAGGTGACACGTGTCATGCTCAGCGCTGAGCGCAAGTCTGTTAGCGCACTGCGCTTTATGAGTGCGCTGCGCCAGTGGGTGACACGTGACACACTCAGCGCTGAGCGCAAGTCTGTTAGCGCACTGCGCTTTATGAGTGCGCTGCGCCAGTGGGTGACACGTGGCGCGCTCTGGCGCAGTGCGCCGGTCCAAGAGCGCAGTGCGCTATTTTTAGAAGTGCAAAGCGTAAACCGTTCTGTGGTTGACACGTGGCGCGTTCTGGCGCAGTGCGCCAGTCCAAGGGGCGCAAAGGCGCAATTCAAGAGTGCAAGGCACTGTCCAATAGCGCAGAGCGCAGCTTGATCAATATAAGATCAAAGAACAAGTTTTTTTTTGGTTGTTCTTCAAAAGAGGCATTGCCTCAAGATCCAAGAACCAAGGTTCTTATTCTCATCAAAAGGCTGTGCCTTTATAGATCAAATGATCTGTGAATGAAGTAAATTACTTCTTTTTAATCTTTTATAATTAGATCTTTTTTATCTTTTTTCTTTTTTATTGAAGATCTTGATCTTGTTCTTAGATCTTTGAGCTTTTTAAAAGATGGTTCTTCTTTTTGTGAGATGTTTTCATCTCTGTTCTTCAAGAATTAAATTCTTTACCTTTAAAGATGAAGAAAATGATCTTCTTTTTCAAAGGTTTGCATTTCTTTCTATTTGAGTTTTTTCTCAAAATTTGCAGAGGGTTCTCTTTATCTGAGACTTGAAGTCTTGGGGCCTTTATATAGGGCCAATTGATTTGTTAAATTAGTTGAAGAGATCTTTCTCTAATTGATTTGGGGATATTTCCCCACCGTTGGATCTTTGATCCCAGGGCTTCTGTTTTACAGAAGGCAATCTTCTTATTTTTAACAATATTGGAAAGATCTTTCCAGAACAGAATTTTAATTCTGATTAATTAATAATTTATTATTATTATTAGATCTTTTGATCTAACGGTGGGGAATTCTTTAAATTCCAGCGCAACGCAACTGCGCCAGCGCAACTGTGTTTGACACGTGGCGCGCAGCGCAGAGCGCAGCGCAACTGCGCTAGCGCACCTATGTCTGACACGTGGCGCAGAGCGCAGCGCAACTGCGCTAGCGCGTCTGTGTTTGACACGTGGAGTGCAGCGCAGAGCGCAAGGGATCTGAAGCGTTGTTTCAATTTTTAAAATTTTGAATTTTGGAGCAGAGCTTTGCTCTGATTGGGGGTGCGCTGCCTAGGGCACAGTGCTCCTGGCGCTGGCGTGTCTGCTTTTGACACGTGGCGCGCAGCGCGCAGAATCTGAAGCGTTGCTTCAATTTTTATTTTAGATTTTTTAATACAGAGCTTTGCTCTTATTGGGAAAAGGAAGCGTCGCTTCATTTCAAATCTTGGAATTTGAACAGAGCTTTACTCTGATTGGGGAAACACCCCATAAACTTCAAGAGCAAGCTCTAAGAAGAAGAACCTTCTTCAATGTGAGGGAAAAGAAGAGAGATCATAACATTTCCTCCACATTTGAGAGCTTAATTCTCATATCATAAGAACATAGTTCTTTTCTAGATCACAGATCTATAAGATAAGGTCTTTCACAAAGGTAAAAGAGATCGCAGAATCTCATCAAGAAAGAGAAGAACTTAGTTCTTAGAACCATGAGACAAAATCTCTTATAAACCGAGAATTTAATTCTCAGAGCACAGAACTGATCAGAGCTGACAAAGAAGCGCTTTAGCGCTCCCTTTTACAATAAGCGTTTTAGCGCTCCAAGTCTGACGCTCAACGCTAAGCGCTCCACGTGCTCCTCACGTGGGCGCCCTTTTACAATAAGCGTTTTAGTGCTCCAAGTCTGGCACTCAGCGTCTGACACTCAGCGCTAAGCGCTCCACATGCTCCTCACATGGGCGCCCTTTTACAATAAGCGCTTTAGCGCTCCAAGTTTGGCACTCATGTGCTCCTCACATGGATGCCCTTTTATAAGAAGCGCCGTAGCACTCCCGGTCTAGTGCTCAGCACCATGCGCTCCACGTGCTCCTCATGCAGGCACTATGGAATTACAAAGCGCTCTGTAAATAGGGCCCCAGCGCCATAAAAAGTATTCAACACTCAATAAAAGACAAAAAGAAAAAGGAGTGTCAGAACCCAAATCAATGCTCAGAATTATTGAATAAAAAAGGGGCTGAGCCCAAACAAGTGTTCAGAACTGAGTGGACTGAGCCCAAGTTGGACACAAGTCCCTAATTCAAATTAACCGAGCCCATGTGCTCACAATCTTTTAATTGGTCTTAGTCCCAAGCCTGATTATAGATCTTCCAACCAACATTGCTTCAAGGGTACATCTCTTCACACCTTTGATATGTGTCGTTGTAATTCTTCAACGTCTTTAGTGAGGTGGCGGGTCCCGACAACCAGAAATTCCATGGACTATGGGGTCCTTAAACTCATGGACTATGATGTCCTTAAACCCAATGGACCGCAACGTCCCTAAACTAAACTTTATGGACTATGATGTCCTTAAACTTTGGACCGCAACGTCCTTAAAACTAAATTGCGGACCGCAACGTCCCTATAAACTAGAGAAAATCTTGTTGAGTAGATCTTAGTCTAAAATTAGACTAACGTATCCTCAACAAACGTTTGAGTTGATCTTAATCTAAAATAAGCTTAACGATCCTTAAACCAAACCAAACCCAAATCTAAGAAAATACGGATTTGGACTAATCCACGCCCAACGGACGACAACATAAATTAGTCTCCGTATACAATCTATGGGCAACCAAAAATAAAACAAACACACACGACACGAAGTGACCATCTGGAGAAGAAGAAAGTGGTTACCGCGATGCGGTAGCATAATTAACTGCAGGGGCTTACGTCTGCAGGGAAGAGCGTCCCACAATCAAAAACACCTCAAACAAGGGGGAATCTGGAAGTCTGCTACAACGGCCGCATCTGTCTAAACCTCCGCTACACGGTGCCAAAAATCAACTTGGCATCTTCGAAGAGGTGGACGGATAAAAACCAAATAGCATCTGCCCCCAAAATTCACGCCGGACGTCCCAACATCCCGGTCGCATCTTTCGGCGGAGAACACTCTATATAAGAGATCGTTCGACTGTCTATGGCTAAGATGCCTGGGTCCGGAGGAAGCAAAGAAAGTCGTTAAGGAAATTCACGACGGACTCTGCGGTTCTCACCAAGCTGGGCCAAAAATAAAGCTGAAGATCAAAAGAATGGGTTATTATTGGCCCACAATGATTCAGGACCGCCTCAAATATGCGAAGCAGTGTCACTCGTGCTAAATTCACGGGGACTTCATCCATCAGCATCCAAACCCGCTACACCCAATAGTAGCTAGCTAGCCGTTCGAAATGTAGGAACTGATATAATCGGCCCCATTGAACCAGTATCATCCAAAAGACATCGGTTCATAATGGCAATGACCGATTACTTTTCTAAGTGGGTAGAAGCAGTACCACTAAGGGAGGTGAAGACGGAGAATATCCTCCATTTCTTCAGAACCCATGTCATCTACCGGTTTGGCACTCCTCGACGAATTATCTCGGATAATGGACCGGCCTACAGGAGCCATAAAATTAGCCGTTTCCCACAACAGTATAAAATAGATTGGAGATACTCTTCAGTCTCTAATCCTCGTGCCAATGGTCTAGCTAAAGCTTTCAACAAGAGCTTGACGAAGATTATAAAGAAAACGATGTCCAGGAATAAAAGAGACCGGCATGAAAAGCTGCATGAAGCTCTATGGGCATACCGAACAACGTTCAAAATGGTTACGAATACAACACCATGCGCGTTGGTATTCGGCACAGAAGCAGTGCTTCCCCTGAAAATAAAACTCCCTTCTCTACTAGTAGTTGTTCGATACGAGCCGACAGATGAAGAAAATGCTCATCTTCGGCTTGAGGAACTCGATGCTCTCGACGAAACTCGCCTTATAGCACAGCAAAACCTAGAGGCTTATAAGGCAAGGATGACACGGTCGTATGAAAGACTGACAAGGCCGAGAACTTCCGCCAAGGTGAACTCATGCTAGTCGTCAAAAGACCAATGATCCCCAATCATACAAAACGGGGGAAATTCGAGCCAAACTATGAAGGCCCGTACATCATAGACAAAGTATATCAAGGTGGAGCCTACCTGCTCATGGATATGCATAGAGAAAGACCCTTCCGGCCAATAAACGGCCGATTCCTCAAAAAATACTACGCCTCATGAGTCACGACTTAGGACAATAATAGATGACGACGCTTGTGTCCGCTCGCTATCTTCCTGAGTCAAAAACTCTGAGAGTGGTATGCAAAGAAACCCCGTCGTCTCAAACATAGCGATGACGGACCGACATGGCAATAACGGACCGAAATGTCCTTAAACTAAAAATTCGCCTCAAACATGGCGATAACGGACCGAGATGTCCCTAAACTAGAACCTCATCTTAAATGTGGCAATATAGGACCGAGATGTCCCTAAACTAGAATTTCGCCTCAAATATGGCGACATTCAACCGAAAAGTCCCTAACTAAGATTTCGCCTCAAACGGGGTGATATAGGACCAAAGCATCCTTAAACATGCGCATCGCCCCAAAATACGGCGATACACTCCCTTGAGATCCATATTACAATCAAAGTCTCAATGGCAAAGGTTGCAACTCAAGTCCCACTGGCAACACAGTTACTCCAGCGACGAAGCCATCCCCAAGTCCCACTGGCAAATAGATGGGTCACCTGTGGTGAGTCTACTTTCGGGAGTTCCATCGTTCAAAAAAAGCAGTATGTCCATAAGCAAAATGGGTACGGATGAAAACCCGAAAGGGCGCAGTGAGTAAAAACAGCAGGACTACTGGCTAGTTTGTAAAATTCGGAAAAGGCACAAACTCGTAAAATAAAAAATTCATATGCACTTGTAAGGTCCTCTCAACCATGTGAGGAGAAAATACCTGCGTGAGATCCTTACGACTCACAAAGGAGCAACACACATAGGAATTCTCATGATTCCTAAGGAGAAATTACACTTGCGAGATCCTCACGACTCGTAAGGAGAATTCACCTTATGAGACCCTCACGGCTCATAAAATTCAAAAGCCTTAAGTTACAAGGATCCGAACCTGTTCTTAAGCCGTTATGTCCCCCAAGTTGCCCTACATGCGGTCCAATATTGAACTTTGTATACAATCCACAGAAACGAATGAATATTCCCCACCAAGTTCCTCCAATGGCGAGAAATGTCCCCATGTGGTGAACGACACTTGTAACTCCTCTCGACTTATAAGGAGAAAATACTCTTATAAGATCCTTACGACTTATAAGAGAACACACACTTAGGAATCCCCACAATTCCTAAGGAGAAAATACACCTACGAGATCCTCACGACCCGTAGGGAGAAATAACCTTATGAGACCCTTACGGCTCATAAAATCAAAAAGTCTTAGTTGACGGGATCCTAACCCCGTTTACTAAGCCATCTTTGTTAAAATCGACAAAGGCAAATGATGATTCGCTCATGGCAACATTCCAGTCGTAGCGATACTGATGCCTAAACAGGTGTCAAACTCCAAGTCCTTTCAAGGTAAATGATGATTCGCTTCTGACAATATTCCAGTCATAGCGATACTGATACCTAGGTTGGTATCAGATTCCAAACTCGCAATAAAAACAGCAGCGAGTAGCAAAAAATGCATATGAAATAGCCGAAATGATGGGGCAACCCGCAATAAAAATTTGCGAGCAAAAAATATGCATATAAAAACAGCCTAAATATTTGGGCAACTCGCAATAAAAAGCAGCGAGTGGAAAATATAAAAAAAATAGCCGAAATGATTGGGCACCACGGATAAAAAGCCGAAATGATTGGGCAATCGCAACTTTCGTGATATGAAAAGCTGAAATGATAGAGCATCGCGGAAACAAAATATATATATAATTTCCTCTGCCTTGCAAGTAGGTCCATGTTGGCTCTTGTATACAATCCATGGGCACAAATGAAAAAAAGGGAACCATATTTTCTCACCAGGCTCCGTCAAAGGAAAAGCCAGATCTCGACGGTTCATATGCAGCCTAGAGATCAACTCGACGTTCTTTCTCGGTGCAGACGCAACGTCAACAAACAAAAGTGGAGTGATGGCAAAAAATCCTAGCTCCAGCTCGACGTGCTCCTCATTTCAGCAGGATGCAGACGCAACAATCAAATAAATATGAAGTGACGGCAAAATCCTAGCTTCAGATCTTAATGGAAACATCTAAAGCCTAGAGATCACCCCGACATTCTCCTCATACCAGCAGGGTGCAAACACGACGTCAACAAAGACCCAAGGGTCAAATAAAAATGGAGTCACGGCCAAATCCTAGCTCTAAGTCTTGACGGTTTATATACAACCTAAAGACTATTCCGGCGTTCATTCTCACTCCAGCAGGATGTAGACGCAACGTCAACAAAAGACCCAAGGGTCGAAACAAAAATGGAGCAATGTCATATTCCGAGCTCCGGACTTCAACTGCGATACATACAGCATAGGGGTCCTACAGATGTCTACCCTATTTCAGCAAAGAAACGACACGGCATCGTCAAAACAAAAATGAAGTGACGGCATATTCCCAGCTTCGGGTCTTTACAGCAACTCATATAAAGCCTAAAAGACTATCGGAGATCATCCCACACCAGTGCGGAGTGGTTATGACTCATCGGGACTCCAAATTGAACCTAATCTCAAGTAAAAAAAACATCATGGAAAATTGCTAACGTTTGCTCTTTCGACGGTAATATAGCCTAAGGAGATTACTTGAAGATGTCTTGTCCAGCCCCCGAAGGGATCAGAGACACGACAGTCGCGGGGCTACTCGAATAACAGCTTAAGGACTGCATATGGAGAAATACATCAGCCAACGCGACGGTACCACGGACTAAAACCCTAGTACCACAAACCTAAAGAACCTCCATCGTAAAGAATGGGGGTTATCTACATACAACATTAGGACAAGTTTGTCTATAAACCCAAGGGAGGTAAACCAAATAAACTCCGAAATGAGTACATAAACTAGAAACTCTGAAACGAGTGAATAAACTAGAGACTCCAAAACGAGTGAATAAACTACGGACTCCGAAACGAGTGCATAAACTAAAGAATCCAAAACGAGTGAATAAACTACAGACTCTGAAACTAGTGAATAAACTAGAGACTCTGAGACGAGTGAATAAACTACAAACTCCAAAACGAGTAAGTAGACTAATGGGCGCTAAATCAAGACATCAAGAAACAAAAAGGCGTAACTCATGGGCTTCGAGTTCAGAAATACATTTCTTAAGAATTGGGATTTGAGAAAACGCTTGTATTCGCTCGCTATCTTCTCAGATCAAAATTCTAATAAAAGTCGCGTATACCAGCTCGAAACCAGCCTGATGCTATGCATCACTTCAGTCCAGTGTTCACCTATGTCTAGATGCATGCATCAGAAACTTCTAAAGATTAAAATAAAAAATGTATGTACAGAGGCAGGATGCCCATATGAATATGCACCGGGGATGAAACGTTCAGTGGTCAACATTATTTTTATTATTATTATTTATTACACAGAGAAAAGATCACCAAATATGGGATCAGAGATACAAGGATTAACAAAACGATATATAAGATTCTCTAATTCCCTATCTGCCTTCTCCACCATATCGAAGCGGCGATCTTCGCGAGGAGTCGCTCCCCATCGGTCAGCACCATGCTCATCAGCGAAGACAAACATAATGGTCCGCTGAGCCCGTATCTGGCTTAGCAGACGAACCGAACAATCCCTCAGAGGCTGGGTAATCAAACAAGCCTCATGAAAACACTCGATCTTGTCCTCCGCCATGTCAAGCATCGCAAGAGTCATCTCCGCTGGATGAGGAGGGATGTCAGCAAGTATAGACGAGAAGATCGTCCGAAGCCAAATGGAGCAGACGGGAAGAGGAGAGCCCCTATGATCCAGAAGCTCGTACATCACCGTGTCATACTGGTCATCAGTGAGAACGGGATCCGCTAAATGTGCAGAAAAACGGGGGACAATTCCCTCGATAGGTACCTCCCACGGTTGCCGACGAGCATGCGGACGATTGCAAGCCATAACTCTTGGTTTGTTAAAAGGCGGTTCTCTCCTTATGAAAGAAGAGGGAAGCAGAGCTTCAGATTATAAAGAGAAGTATTCAAGTCTAGGCACAGAAAATGTTGTGCATGATGGAGCTATTTTCAAGGCCTAGCAGAAAGAGCATGGGAAAAGAAAGAGTTGACTTATGGGAATCAGAGCAAGGAGGTGAAACGACTCCATCAGCGGCGCCTCACGTGCATGACACATGAGCACCCGCATTGATTCTTTTCGGGACTAGAGCAACGCCTCACATGCATAACGTGTGAGCGCCGGCGCTAGTTCAGGATTAAAATCCTCAACAGCGCCTCACGCGCATGACACATGAGTTCCAGTAACAGTTTCTATATATATATAACAATACTTCATGTCAGACACATATGAGCATTGGCATAAAGAGAAAGAGGAACTTTGTCATTCATACTTCGAAGAACTTTATACATTGGTGATAAAAAAAGTGTTTACAACGGCAAGACGCTGAATTCCGGATACGGATTTATGAACTTAGAAGCAACTTTGAGAAAAGTGCTTCTAGCTTCTTTGGCCATTTTCTTATGCATTTTCTCACGAATGCAAGCGTCGGGATCCCCGCTAATGTCGTTCGTCCGCTGGTACGCGGATATTATCTCCTTCTGTTGGAAGACGGGATGCAAAATATCGACAAGATCATCTCTTCGCTTCTTTAAGATTAGGCCCATCAGATATACTGAATGCACCTTATTTTCAGCATCATCAAGTATCTCGAGCGGCATGGCCTCATCAAGCGCAGGAAGTGCTTTCCAAATCGACCCAACGATAATCTTCAAAAGGGCAGAACGGCGGGGGAGCAATCGACCGTTGTAATCGTCAAAGCGATGCATCACCTCAGCGCATTGGGTGTCAGTAAAATCCTGGCCCTGACTGCGGCCTTGGACGCGAATGTTCTCATATGAAATGATCTCTTCAAGATCATACAGATGAGAAGGCATAGTATCTGAAAAGAAAAACCAGTAAAAGGATTAGAAATCAAAATACCAAAAATCATTATAATGGACCTCACAAAATCAAAGTAACACCCCCATCAATGATGAGGAAGACACGCATTGTAAAAATCCAAGAGGATTCTCATTTAATGAGAAATCTCATTGAACTGTGGAGTTAAAGTCTCTCGAAAAATGTGTTCTACAATAGATTTCAAATCTGCAAAAAGGAACCCCAAAAAAAATAAGAAAGGGAATAAAATTACCAAAAGAATTTCTTAAAAAGGAAATTTTCTCAAAGTTAAGCCCTGTAGAACAACCCGGAATTAAATTCCTCTAATAATGGGATAAAATCCCAGAAATCCGCTTGGGAAATGGAATTAAATTCCAAACAACCTTCAAACATCAAAGTCAGTAATAAGGTAAAACCCTAAGATCTCTAAGGCCCATGGTCTATCCAAACAAAACATTTTAGATCTCTAAGAGATCATTCCAAGAGAAGAGCAAAGCTCTGTTAATAGGTTAAAAACCCAAAACAAGGATAGATTCTTTTAAGAGTTTCTTACCAAATTTTTGACAGAGTTAAACTCTGAGAGAGTTTCTTTGAACAGAGATCTAAGCTCTAAAAAGAGAATTAAATTCTCAAAGAAGAAGAAGACTCAAGAGGATGATGAAATGGCAGTCATCTCAAGGGTCAAAGGCCCTATTTATAAGATATGAAGGGACGGTTCAACTCCCCAGGAGATCGAACGGTGGAAAAGATGACACCGTTGCACCCACGTGTAAGCCACGTGAGCGCAACGGTGGGGGGCATTTGTTCCCCTAATATTTAACCTAATAAAAGAGCAAAACTCTGTCCAAAGTTCAATGAGGCGGCGCCTCGTGTGCTCTCCACGAGAGTGCCAGCGCTAGAACAAATCTTATAGGATTAAATCCTATGACGGCGCCTCACGTGCTCCTCACGCGGGCACCAATATGCAAAGCACAAAAGAGTTCATTATATAAGAGTTAAACTCTTAAATGGTGCCGCACGTGCTCCTTACGCAAGCGCCATTTAGCAAAGCACAGGAATACCCATATTAAGAATTAAATTCTTAAGTGGCGCCCATGTGCACAACACGTAAGCGCCGGCGTCCAGATATAATTAAAATTCTACAATACTCTCTGTTAAACAGAGCCGTTGGATCAAAGATCCAACGGAGATGATAAATTATTAAAAAATAAAGAATCAAATTCTATTAGGAGAAAATATCTTCCAAATCTTTCTAAATAAGAAAGATACGCTCGGTTGGATCAATGATCCAACAATAGAATAAAATTCTATTTTTTGGGAATATATTCTCTCAATTTTTCCAAACAAAAAAATTGCTCTCTGTAAAACAGAGAACCCTTAGATTAAAAATCCGATGGTGATTAAAAAAATCACTATCTTACAGAATAAATTCTGTATAGGGGAAAATATTTTCCCAATCTCGTTAAAAAACGAAAATCATATTCTGTAAAAAAACAGAAGTGCTTGGATCAAAGATCAAATGGTGGGTAAAATTCCCCAAATCAATTTTGAGACCAATTAAATCAATTGGAATCTCTCAATGAGATATTTTCTCAAAATAATAATTAACAATCTGCCTTACCTATATAAAGGACTCGAGACTTCAAGTCTCGAGGATATAGACAAAAGGGACATATAGAAGGACGCATAAAGAGGGAGAGACATACAGAGACCACAGAAAGCTTAAAAAACAACAGAGAATTCAATTCTCGAGAAAGAAGAAGACTTTCCTCTTCTTAAAAACCCTAGGTAAAGAAAAAAAAGAAGAGATCAAAAACATCTCCTTTACCTAACATATCTAAGGGTTTAACTCTTCTCAAAAAACTTAGTTCTTTCTCTGGATCTGAGATCCATAAGAAAAGTCTCCCACAAGTTGAGAATTTAATTCTCATCGGGAAGATTTTGTTCTTGAGAATCAAAGATTCAGGGAAGAATAAGGTTGGACATGAAGAACATAGAGTCTATAATACTCTAGGAACTTAGTTCTTTTAAACTGAGAACTTAGTTCTTTAAAAGCTCAACCTAAAATCCAAAAATATAGTGATTTTAGCGAGCATTAATGGTCAAAGCACCATTGATAGAGGTTTAACCTCTCTGAAAATATTAACAGAGATTTAATCTCTAAAATTGATAAAAGGAAAAAGACTAGCGCCTTACGTGCTTCCCACGTGGGCGCCCATTTAATAGCGCCCAGCGCCTCACGTGAAAGACACGCGGGTGCCTAAAACAGATGGCCAGCGCTGCACGTGCTAATCACGTGGGTGCTGAACAAAAGTGCATAGCACTCCGCAAACAGCCAAAAGGGCTGAGTGCTCAGCGCTCATTGGGTGGCGTCCATGACTGAATGATTCACATGTCATATATGTAAGCGTCAAAGGTCAAATAAGTGATTAGCACTTCGGCATGAAAGGAAAGGGGCTGAACAAACAGAGCCCAAATAATTGCCTAGCACTTTTAAAATAAAATAAAAGACTAAGCAGACCAAGCCCCCAAATTGGCTAGGTCTCTGAAGTCTTTCCTGCAGCCGAGCCCAAATGCTTTGTTATTGGATCTGAAATAAAAATGATCCTTAAAATCTTGCCAAGTTGATCTTAGTCTCAAATTGGACTAACGTATCCTTAGTCAAAAACAAAGTGAGCCCCAAATGATCATATATATTTAAGTTGATCTTAATCTTAAACTAGATTAACGGTCCTTAAATAAAACCAAGCCCAAATCTAAAAATATACGAATTTGGACTAATCTACGCCCTATGGGCGACAACATAAATTAGTCTCCGTATACAATTCACGGGCAACTAAAACTAAAACAAAATATACACACGGCACAAAGTGAACTGCCGGAGCAGGAGAAAGTGGTTATCGCAATGCGATAACGTAATTAACTGTAGGGGCTTGCGCCTGCAGGGAAGAGCGCCCCCACAATCAAAACCCTCAAAAACGGGGGGAATCTGATAAAGTCACGCTATAACGGCCGCATCCGTCCAAACCTCCGATATACGGTGCCATAAATCAACTTGGTATTTTCGGAGAGGTGTATGGATAAATCCAAATAGCATCTGCCCCCAAATTCAGGCAAGACGATCCATCCCAGTTCGTCTCTATTTTCGGCGGTAAACAATAGAATACTATCATTTCGAGTAAGACCGTTCTACCTGTATAGATCCTCCTTCAATTATCATAATCGTCTACCTGCAATTACAATAATTGTCTTGAGGGCACTATAGCCAACAATTTTAATACGTCAAACTGATTATATATTATTTTATTCAGAAGTTACTTATATCATCATTGTTTATTATCTAGTTGGAAGGGATGCATCCACGTCCGGGTCACTAGTTGTTCCTTACCGGAGGAACTATCATCCGGCTCGTGCTACTGCCCGGGCTCAGGATCGTGGTGATGTCGCTGGAGTTATATATTGCACTTCATTTTTCGTTAATTCTTGCATTCTAACTATTGTTTTGTCATGATATTGCTTGTATATCTATATATTTTGTAGATGCAGGGCAGCCACGGCCATAGAGGAGGACCCGAGGGCCCAATCAATCCCACAAGCTGAGGCCCGATATCGCTAAGGGGCAGAGACCATTCCCCATCTTATTTACCTCCGATCATCGCTACACTGACGATAATACTGAGAGGTTCGGCCGGTATATAGGGATGAGAGCTGCATCTAAAAGAAGTATCATCTTCATGTTGACTGGTACAAGCAGCACACCCGCTTCTTTGCCCTGTTCTGCGAGTAGGCCCAGATATTATTATATATTTTAATTTGATTTATCAAATAAATTTACTATCATTTGGTACTTATAATTTAAAAACATTAATTTCTTGTATTTGCAGTCGGATTACGACTTTCAGCCCGTACCCGATCCCAATCATCCTGATAGAGCACTCGATCTTCACACTCTTTACCGGGGCCTTATGACCAACATGCACACTGAGGTCCGGTATCATAGGAATGAGCTGAAGAATGATTTCTATGAGCTATGGTAGACGGCCCCCAAGGCGGAGAGAGCGGCTCTCCTGCAATTTTCGGCCTTAAGCAGGGTCGATGTAGATACATGGTCTGTCTTGTGCCAATTTTTTGCATCTGAGCGCAAGCAGATTTGTAATTCAAATATAATTCAGCGTTTAGTAGATAATTTATTTTTTTGTTGCTTAATTAAAAAACTAAATCTGATTGTGTTGTGCAGAAACAAGCCGTTCAAAATAAGGAGAATTGAAAGTCCGCGAAAAAGGGTCGACCTATATCACGCCCCGCTTCCCAGAATACATAGACTACGGCACGTGACAGAGCCAACCATGCTATCTGTGGTTAGGAATCATCCCTCCACAATCACATTACGGCTGTCTATAGGATATCAAGAACAGTAAAATATAAAAACTAACTAGTACATGTCCATTTACCACAGTAAAAAAAGAGTCAAGAAAATGTATAAGCGGAAACGAATCAAGATCCAATAAGTAACATCTAAAATATGTCCCAATATAGGCTCACATAAAGAAATAAAACTGCGGAAAATAAACTAAACTAAACATCTCTAAATAACACATGTCCAATTCCTCACTGCTCGGCTTGATGGCTAAAGGACTCATGTTCAGCCTGTGATAAAGGTAGAAGAATTAGGTCATGCAAAACTTAAACGTCAGTGCGTCATAATATCAAATAACAGTGATAATCAGGTAAACATGAATATAAATAAATAACATAGATATAAACAGTGCGGTATGTGTATATATGTGATGTATGATGTGTAACCCAAAACTGTGCTTCTAGGTTATCTATTCTCAAAGTCTTTGAAATCAATTAATTTAATCCCCATCGTAACCCAACAATATATATCCCGTTCAATCCCCACGGGACCACGGTAACAGGATTTATTCTATAACGCCCGGAAAAACGGCAAACAGGTAATTATTCCGTAACGCCCGGAAAAACGGCAAACAGGTAATTATTCCGTAACGTTCGGAAAAACGGCAAACATGTAATAATATTCTATTGAGTTACGTTTCGGTTACATTCTTGATTTTCCCTTTTCCCCCAAGTTTGTGTTCAAGTCAGGTATTGCCAATATAGATCTAATGCCAACACAAGATCAAGCAGGTACAGTTCTCGTGTATGCAGACAAAAAGTTACGTCCGTCAGGACAACACGTCAATATTGTTGATATTAGTAACAAGATCCAAATAACAAGTCAAGTAGTGTGTCGTGAACATGTCATGTGATGTATATGTATTAAATAGATACCCAAATGTGAAACTATAATGAATATTGGAACACGGTAACCAAACTGATATCAGGATGCATATGTGTCTATCTGTAATAACCATTTATACGTCCATGACTATGTATGATACAAACTAGATAGTATGTTGTACTAATGATATCATGATGTTCCGGTATGCAATTAGATATGTTATTATCAGTACGGATACGAGCGGATATCGTAAAACTGTAAATCTATAACATATGTTGTATAATAAAACACATGTACTATTTTTTTCATATGGATATCGGTATAGTAATATAGCATGTTGCAAGTTAAACTTGTCTAATCGGATCTCAAGTCGGAATACGTACGTTACGTTCGACGTCGGATAAACGTTGCAATGCAACTCACGCGCGTGCAAGACTGGACCTGGCTGATCAAAGACGTGAGTATACTGGATGACGACGATGACTGGGCCGTCCTAATCATCGGCGACGTGTGCAACTCCGGCAAGACGGCCGGAAAAACCAAGTAGCAAGAAAGAAAGAAAAAAATAAAGAAAAAGAAAAGAAAAGAAGAAGAAGAAGAATGAGGCTGTTGTGTCGAGCTTTGGGTTCAGGGGTCAGAGAATAGAGGAAAAGGTAACGACGACAATGTTTCCGGCGAGGGTAACAGCGAGGTGCAGTAGGTTTCTTGGGTTGTTGTTAAGGTTGGGGAGTTGTAGGGTGTGGTGCTGGTAGAGGTTTGTGGTGTCGAAGAGTTGGAGAGGGAGGTGAGGAGGTGACGACGATGACGACGAGGTCTGTGGCGGTCGACGGTGAGGGGTGCAGGCGTTAGGTTTTGCTGCAGGGTCGGGGTTATTGGGTTGGCGTCGTCGGGGTTGTTGCTGGGTGCTCGGAAGAAGAGAAGAGAGGAGGAAGTGGTAAGGGTGAAGTCAGGGTGGTGAGGTGATCGGCGACGGCGAGGCTACGGCGACGAGGGTCAGATTTCTTGGGTTGTAGGTGCTCGGAGTCGTAGGTTCTCGGGGATAGAGGAGGAAGTGGAGGTGGTGGAGGTTGTGAGGAGGTCAAGGAGGTGGTGCGACGAGATTGCCGATTGGATTTTGGCGGCGAAGGAACAGAAGAAAGCGATTAGGTTTGGGTTTCGTCGCGGCGAGGAACAGAAGAAAGAATAAAGAAAGAGAGGAGAGAGATGAGGGGTGAGGTTAGGTTAGGTTATAATAATTTATATATATATATAGAAAAGGGAGAGGGACAAAGATAGAGAGAGAGAGAGAAAGAGAAAGGGTTTAGAATAGGATTTAGTTATATTATATTTAGTTAAATATATATATTTATTAACTGCGTATAATTATACAGTTTTAAAATATATTATTATTATTATTATTATTATTATTATTATATTTATATATTATAGGATTATACAGCCAATATCAAAATACTCCGAAAAAATACCCGAATCTCTTTTAAAAATCTAGTTTTAAAATATGGATAATATACGTATCAGTTATAAGCATAATGCGATATCCGGTTAATAAAAATACATAACCCCAAGTACGGATCTACGTAAATGTACGTAGCGATCCAAACGAGACTGTTTTATCAATCTGGATATGAACACGATATATGGATACGCACATATGATATGGAGTATGATAACATACCATGCTGGATATCAAAATATATTTTCCGGCTATTATTTGTATTATTTAAAAGATATGCGGATACCAAATATATCATACATGTATATAGAATCTAAATGTGCATGGATCTTTTGTTCTAGTGAATATATGACGTAATCTAGAACCATAATGAATTTCAATCATGCAGGTCAGGTCGGATACTAACCACTGATACTAATGCACTATCCGTACCCAAAAGTAATAATAAACAAGAAAACTGTCGCAAGATCTGAAATGCTCCAAATAAAATATGGTATAAATGCACTAGGGTGTTACAACCTATCTACACGGGTGGATCAAGGAACATTACCCGTGCCATGGAAGCAGCAATAAATTATAATATATCTATTTTGATATAATGCAATATAAAAAGTTATGTTATTATACATGTAAATTTTTGGTGAATTGCAGAGAGCTCAGACCCTGGTTTAGGGTGGTACACCAAGTATATTGAAGGATTATCTATCCGTCAATACCACATTGACATATCCGACCACGGGCGAGGTTTGATATCCAGACACTTTACCCTTTTACCTAAGAGTATTACGTAAGTGTTAATAATTGTTCTGATTCGAATGAAAATTTGTTCTAAATAGTTTAAATTTAAATGGTTTATTTACATTTCAATATTTTACATGGTGTAAGAGCGGGTGCTGCAACAGGCGGAGTCATCAAGAATTGATTTCACCGCAGAGACCGATCCGGCCGTGTTGATCCCCGTCTTAGACGCCTTACACGGAGATCACCATGGTGGTTGAGAGAGAGGTCGGGGACTTGGTCCCAGCAGGGCCCATCTGAAGTTGTCCTTCTCTCCTGCGGTTACATCTCCTATCCCCCACGAGCGACGTCTGGAAAAACGGTTCGACGCACTGAACTCCAAGTTTGAGGCGTTGCAGGAGATGATGGTACGTATGTTATAGACACACATACACACACAAGCGCGTGTGCACATACATACACACACAACAACAACAACAATTACAACAACAACAAGCATAAAACAAACCTGAGCGACGAGCTTATAGATCAATAACACATCATTTCAATCCGTAAGACTTGATTTCTAAACTTATAATTTCACAACTATACATATAGACTAAATATAGTACACCGTTCCTTACTCGTTTATTAACAAACTTAAAAACTTTACAGATTTGGCAGGCCACCTATTCGGCTACATCTCCACATGCTCCTCCTTCGGCTGTGGCTCCGCAAGCCACTATTTCGGTTGCGGCTGCGCAAACCACTCCTACGGATCCGGCTCCGCAGGCCACTCAACCAAATTCTTCTTTGCATTTCACTCCTTCGGCTCCACAGCCCACTCTTACTCCTGCACAGGTCATTCCTTCATTACTCGAGATTTTATCGGCATAGAGCTGCAGTGAGGATCATATTTTACAGATACTTAGAGGTGGAGCATCTGGACGAAGCTTGCATAGATTTATTTATATTTTTTGGATTTCTGAAGGATATATGTACTTTATTTAATACATATTGTTTATTTTGGACATCGGTTGTTGTATATGATGTTTATGATCATGACGAGATTGATTTCGTATTGTTTTTGCTTATTTCGTTATATATTATGCGTGGAATGTTGTTTATAAATATTTCTTTATTTGGTTATATGATATATTGTGCGATATATATATTATTATGTACAGAGAGTGGAAAAAACGGGGTAAGCATTTTTAAATATATATATATATATATATATATATATATATATATATATATATATATATATATAACTTTGCCTCTACAGTTGACACCGTAGGGACAATAGATGCATCTGAGGCTGCAATCGTGGGGGCAAAATATCAGGAAAAAAAACTGATATTTTGTCTTTACGGTTGACTCGGTAGCTCCAAATGTAAGCCACTACGGTGAAAAACGTGAGGGGCATAAATTACCAAAAAAAATTTAAAAATTATTAAAGTGAAAGTCTGGTCCTACAATGTAATCCATCGGATCAAATTTATGCACCTACGGTGACAACCGTAGAGGCATAAATTATAAAATAAAAAAATTATTTAAATCAAAATATCCGCCTACGGATTATTTTAATTTTTCCCTACAGTTTCGACTGCCTGATAAGAAATTACTATTTTTTCAATCAATTAAAAAAATAGATACCTCTACGTCGGAAACCGTAGAGACAGTTGTCCCGACGGGAGACAATTTTTCATTCATAGAGGCAGAAACTTGTCCCTTTTGCATCCTTTTGACCCGCGGATAGATTTTTTGCCAATATAGTCATGACCGTAAGTGTAGTGGATTGCCCCTATGGTCCTAACCATAGGGGCAGCCCTATTTGTAGTAGGGTAGCGTGTTTATGTGTATGTGCGCACACGCATATGTGAGAGAGTGAGAGAGAGAGAGAGAGAGGTGGCATTAATGAAAAAAAAACATGATGAATAAACAATAGAGACCACGGATATCGTTTAAAAGCTGTGAGCAAGTTGCAGCACAACTTGCAAGCCATCCCATTCTTCTAGTACACCCATGAGCATTTCTTTATCACAAAAAATATAGGAAGCAAAGAAAAAATAAATTAGAAATAAGGAAAGAAATAAGAAGAGGGGGAGGAGAAAGAAGGAAAAATCAAAGGCCAACTGCCTCGCTACTTTAAGGGGGAAAAAAATAGAAAATTGATGACCAACTTGCAGTTCTTTTCTCTCATGCAATGCAAGTTGAGGTTATCAAATGCCAAGTTGGAGGGGCCAAGCCCAGCTGATATTATTATATAACTTGATCCAATATGCTGATTTTTCTTAATATATTATGTGCACATTCCCATGCATGTATCTATCATCCTGATAAATCAAAAATGTGAAGGTGACGTGTCCTCGTATTTGAGTCGAAATATTATGGTATATATATAATTTGTCAGAACTGAACTCGATCTGCTCGCTTGTTCATACAAAAAGAAATATTTTATATTTTAAATGCAATCTGATATTCGGAAAGGTATATACATTTATCAAATAAACACTCTCTCCGCTTCAAATCACTTGTCGATTCGACCGTCTGCAAACTAGTATATACAAGAGTAACCATGTTTTTGTAACATGTATATTACCGGGATATGAGATGGATAAATAATTACTTGTTTCAAAAAATTGAGGATTAGTTTTGATGCTTGACATTTAAATTTTATTGGTACTTCAGTAGTTGATTCTGATATATATATATATATATTATTTTCTAAATGAACATTTAATTTGAAACAAAAATTAAGGGTGGCCCAAATTAAGCACCAGTGAAATTAATGAAATGGAGCTGAATTCTATTTGTTCCTCCATTCAACAAAACATATATATTGTTTTATTTGCAATAAAATTAAATCAAAGTAGGATTGCTTGATCTCTCAATAGAACCTTAATTTTTTTTAACACAAACCTAATAAAAGAATACTCATCCAATGACCTGATCATTCAAAATACTCAACATTTTTTCGCAACATCATTCATGTCAATGCACCATATGTATCTATAACCAGAAAATAAATAAAAAAAATAATGGCATATATATATAAGATCAACACAAAACCTTGCCTTGTGAATAACATATAAAAGGATCAACATAAAATAGAAAAAATAAAACCACACATTATACACAACTCTTCCGTATTCTTAATTATATCCTAGACCCAAAAATTCTATAAAAAATAAAATAAAATAAAGAACAAGCAGAAAAAAAATTACAAATCTGTCTTTAATTCTCGGCGGCGGCCTTAACTAACTTGTCGGCCATCTCCCCAAGGGACTGCAGGTTGCACCTGACAATGGTGTCGACGAACGAGCACGTGTCCTCCCACGTGTTCCCGGACGGCACGTCCACCACATAGCTCTCCACCACCACCGTCCTGGCCATTCCGTCTACGCTGCTGCACTCATGTAGCGTGGTCACCGAACAATAGTTTCTCAGCCTATGCTCCCCTCCAACAACCCTAAAGCTTATCACGTGCCTGTCGTCGTCCAGTATCTCGAGCCTCTCCGTGCTGGTGACCGCGGGGATGCCTGAGACGAGGCGGAGGTGGCGGAGGGAGCCGACGGCGGTGGGGTTGGAGTCGTCGACGTGGCATGACTTGACGAAGCGCTTGTATGCCTGGGGGCAGTCGAAGCGGCGGAGGAGGGACCAGACGACTGAGGCGGGGGCGGAGACGGCGTGGGTGACGGCGGAGGAACACTGGTGAGGGGACAGGGAGTGTGTGTGGGAGTTGGCGATGGCGGCGGGGATCGAAGGGTGTGTGAACAAATGGGTATTGTTGTTGTTGTTGTTTGCTTTGTTGGTTATCTCATGTGGGTGGGGGTGGAGAGATGGTGATCTTGAGGAGGTCATGGTGGTGCAAGGCATGGTGAGAGTTTGTGTTGTGTTGTGTTGAGAGAGTTGAGGGATGAGAAGGGAGAAGAATGGGGAGGGGGGGTTTATTATAGCTAGGGATGTGTTGGAAAGTTGCAAGTTTTTTAATTTGCTCTTTTAGCTGGTGGTGGGGGTTGTTTATTTATTTGGCAAATTGCATGGTTTTGTTTTTCTTCTAATGATAGTAATGTGCAAATTGCAACCGGTACAAGATTTACCCGATCTTTTCTATGAAGGTACAGTAAACTTAATAATGAAAGATAATTACGAAAAATGGTCGCAAAGCAGCCAGAGTTATTAAGGATTAATCAGGTTCTTTTCGATATATACTAAAGATGCGGGTACACATCCTGACAGGTCTGTCCAAATTCCTTTTTGATAGAAGGGTACATTGCATAATATATGTGGCTTTTGGACTCTTTAATGTATTATTGCGCCGGCGGAGATCCTTATATACAGCCAATCACGGCTGCAACTATTGTGAAATTTGGATTCTCAAATGATACGATTGAAAAATTCTGGATCAACTAATTTTGTGTTTGCATGGTTTTAGATTCCTGGTATTGAATTTATACATCCTTATAATTCTTGTTTGCTTGATGAAAAAGAAAGTGGGAGTTAGATTTGAGAATGTTAGAAAGAGAGGGTTAAAATACAGTGGGCCCCACCAAACAGTGTTAATCCTTGCGAACGGAAGTCTTTTTCTGAGAATTCATGAATCCTGAAAAATGGGCCCCCCCCCCCCCCACAAAAAAGAAAGAAGCAAATCCAAAAACTCGAAATCCCACGGCCGAACAGCAATCTTATAATCGGCACTTTTTTTTTGGATTCTTGAATCCAAACGGTGACTGATCCCAAAGAATCCTTGAACCAAACAGGTCCTAAGAGGAGAGTTGCCCTCTACCAATTCCAAAGGTTATGTTTGTTTTCGTAAAAATGCAAGCTAGCTAGTGAACTTTGGTCCGTACATGAGTTCTACCACAAAGTAAGTATAGGAATTGAAAAGGTTGTATTTGACATCGGCAAGAATGAAATCCAAAAAACGAGAACCTTTCACTCATGGAATTAATATAATCTAAGATGGTAAACCATATCACAAATATCATCTCATTTAAGTCCTGATGACAAACGGTGAAATCAAGATTCCATTCTATTTTAGATACTTCTGTAATCCCCGTCCCTTCTATTCAACTGAAGTCGGCGGAAACAGTCATACCCTAAATTGACTATGTGGATGTACTTCGAGAACGGAGCTATATCCGACAATTATTGCAACAAAAAAAAAACACGGAAATAATGCAATGCAATGCAAATTGTTTAATTTATAAAGTTAATACTCATTAGATATTTAATTCTCAATAAACAAATTTGTGACAAAATAGCATACCAAATGTAGATATAGAATTAGTCTACTTGTAAATAAAGGATACATATATGCATGCAACAATTTAGAATGCAAAACTTATTATACATTTTTAACAAAGTAAGAAGCGTTGCAATTTGGGAATATCCAAATACTTTTGTGTATAAATGCACAAACTGATCTATACAATTTTTTTTGGCCAATTTGCAAAAAAAATTAAACGGTTAGTCATGGAGAATGGCCTACCCAATTGGTGTACTTTTTTTGTCTTTGATGCTTTCCTTGTTGCTTTTGCAGGGTTGAATTGTAGCGGTTTGTTGGACTCACATGGGGGTTATTCAATTCAAAGTTGATATTATTTATTGAAAAGTAATAAGATACAGGACCTAGTTGGTTGAATAAATTATTGCATTTTAAAATTTTAAATTAAAAAAAAAAAAAACTCTACAAAGTTTACCAAATATATTGCTATTCTAAAACACCCAGTTTCATTAATACACGCATAGTCATAAATTCGTCATTCGGGAATAATTCGGCGAGATCGAAAATTCGAATTCGGAGAACTATTCGGAAAAAATCGGCAGGTATTCGGAAAGATTCTGTAAGTGTTCGGGAAATGTTCGGGAAGGATTTCGAGCAATAAATTAATATATGAGACGCTAGGTTTTGATTTTGTGAATTATTTGCTGTTTTTTGAATTATTCGTTGTTTTTTCACATAATTCGGGAATAATTCGCGAATAATTCGCGAATTATTCGGCCAGTTTGGCAATGGCGATTAATTCGGAGATTAATTCGTTCGATCAAAAATTCGCGAATTATTCACGAATTCGGCGAATAATTCGCGAATTATGTGACTATGCTTTGACGGACATGTCTGTTCGGTAAATAGAAAGGAAAAAAAAACATTTGGTTATAATGGTATTTGATAATGTTACATACTAAGGAGATAAACAGAAATAAATAAAACACAAAAAAATTGATAAAGCAATCAACACATAGACGTATAGATATTACATGGAATGTCCAAATTGGGAACAACCATGAGCAACAACAAAGATTGGTTCACTAACTTTAATGGAGTACAGGTATTTTTAGATGGCAGATCGTTGGCTCCCTAAACACTTAAATAGCCCTTAGGATTAATTACAGACAGAATTCTCAGAATTTCCCTCAAGAAGTATGCGTATAAAAAATATAATATACACAATATTAAAAATCCGGGTTTTCGTTAGTCTCGCTCCGTTCTGGAAATACCCTCAATAGTTGGTGGGCTGAGTTGGAAGTCAGGGTTGGAATTCAAAATATCCTAATAGATAATGTTGTTAAAAACTACCAGAAGAATTTTATTTCTATTTGTTTTCTATCAAAACATTGAATTCAGGCCCCTTATAAATAATTTTTCTTCTAATTGATACTGAGAACATGGCCTTTACTTCCTAAGTGAGCATCTATTCTTCCATGAAATGAGAACATGGGTATTGATAGATCCTAGGTTGGCTTGTGGGGCTGTTTAGGTTAACTAAATTGAACTGCTGCACTATGTTCTTAATTGCTAAAATGAAACATGAAAGATTTAAGTGGAAAAAATGTTGTGCATTGCACAAATTGAACAAGCTCACAGGCAATTATTATTGAAGTGTTTTTTTTTTCTAGACTTTTAAATATCCTTTTAATTAAGATTCCTAAAATCCCTTAGTTAACATAGAAATAGAGATGCGAAAAATGGGATAGCAATTTGGTTTTAGTAGTTTTAAAATGAGAAAATTCGTTAAACCTGAGATGATCCACTGTAACGACCATACCCGTTTTTAAATAAAATTTTGTTTGAAATTTAATCTTATTTGTGTGGTTTCATAATAAAGGAAAATCTTGATTTAGAAATGGGGAATTTTTTACCTAAAGATAAAATTATTTATTAATATTTTTAAGGAGGAGGAAACATTTGTTTTTAATTAAAATCATTTTCTTAAAAGTATTTTTAAATAAAAAATAAAAAATAAAAACAAAACCCAAGCCCAGCCCTCGCCCTAACCTGCCCTGGCCCAGCCTAGGCCCGAGCCTGGCCCGCTGATGCTGGGCCCGCATGGGCGCCGACGTGGGCACGGGGCATAGCCACACGGGGCGGCGAGCAGGAGGCAGAGCGGGTCAAGTTCGTGAAGTAGGTCGGATTTTTTTTATCAAATTTGACCCATTAGGGCTGCCTACATATAAATTGTGGTTTTTAGTTGTTTTCAACCTCGAAAAAATCGTTAAAATCTCCTTTAAATTCCTAAAAATAGTAGGAATCCTGTTTTAGCTCATGTAGAAATTTCAAGGATAGAGGAGTTGCGGTTTGGGAGAAATTCGTTGTGCAAACCGTAAGAATGATGATACTGATAACCGTTTTTCTGTAAGTTTTCCTTTTCCGGATAACTTTTTCCTCCAAAAGTCCTTATCATGTTAACATGCTGACATTATGTATCTTCTTCAAGCATTCATCATTTAGTTTTCCCAAGTATTTATTCATTATTTTTATGAGATTTTACAGGTTACAATTAGTTTACTTTTCGCATGAGAATACTTGATACACGATTACTATTTTATATGTGACTAAGACTTGATTGGTGTTACCGGTTGACTCTTGTTTGTGGAAAACTCATGCTTGATATAGCAAACTATTTTTGACATTGGGTAATAGGGAGTTAGGAAATGAATAGAGCCGAATATATTAATGCTACATTATGCGGAACTAAGTGCCACACCATACAGACGGGGTCACCTCTTAAATGCACGAGAGGAACCTGTAGGGTGTTTTTCGTCACCCCATTGAGATGGGAATACGCGCACGCTTGTCAGGCGTACTACAGATTCCCCCGGCCTAGGGTAGGCCGGGGTTTAATGATGGTGGGGATCCGAATCTCCGGCAGCCGCGGACTAAGCTGCCGTTAATTACCCATCGCCTTTGGGGCGAGGGAACCTCCGATTAACGGGTTAAACTGGTCATGCGAACTCAATGTGCAGTATACGTGTGTTCAATTCTGAAAGGGGGGGTTTGGATATATCGGGAGCCACGCAAAGTTTTTACGGGGGTCCCGCTACTCGGATAGCGGGCTGGGGGTCAAGGGGGCTAGCAGCCCCCTTGCGGGGTGCGGGGCAGCGCCCCGTTAGAAATTTTTTTTCTAACAGGGACAGTGCCGTGGAGTACGTGTATGTATAAATTTGTATACATATGTATATGTGTATATATGTATACAAAAGAGGGGGAAAAGACATCCAAGGGATGCGCAGGTGCGCAAGCGCGCGCGCCACGTGTCGGCACGCGGGCGACTTGCGCAACTGCGCAAGCGCGCGCGCCACGTGTCGGCACGCGGGCGACTTGCGCAGTTGCGCAAGCGCGCGTGCCACGTGTCGGCACGCGGGCGACTTGCGCACTTGCGCAGTTGCGCAAGCGCGCGCGCCACGTGTCGGCACGCGGGCGACTTGCGCACACAACAGGCTTTTAGCCTAAAAAGATTTCTCTGAAGAGAAATCAAAGAGGAGTTAGACTCCTGAGTGTTTTTTTTTTTTTGGGTTAATGGAAGGGTTCTTCTTCTTCCTCCTGTTGCTTGCTGGATCTTGATGATCAAGAGATGTGAGATCTCAAAATCTCTCCTTTCTGAGATCTAATGGCAGATCCAAGTTCCCCTTTGTGGGTTTTGTGGTGGAAAACTATTTAGTTTTGAAAAAGGAAGAGTAAAACTCTTGATTTAATTCAAGAGAAAGAAGAAGGTTTTGGAACCTTGAAAAAGGAAGAAAGAGCTCAGCTCTAATTTTTGTGGAGAGAATGAAAGGTATATATTTTATTCATCATCATTTTGCCTTTTATAGGCTTACATATTTACATATAGCCCCTTGGGCTTTACAAAAAATGGCATTTTAGCCATCCCATGGCTCATGTGACATTTCATTTTTGCACATAAGCCATGGGCTTACAAAATATTGGCTTTATGCCCACATTCATGCATAAACAATTACATAAAAATTATTTATTACATGATTTTGTTGTTGGCATGGGGGAAGGCCAGACGCTTCGTGTTCGGGCTCGACCTGGGCATTGGCCCACTTGCTTGGGGTTGACCTTGACTTTGACTCGGTCAACAGGGGTGTAAATTTTTACCCCAACAAAGTGCCCCCCATCAATAAATGCACACAGCATATATGGGTCGTGTGCATGAAATTGATGGATCTTCTTTCACGTGGAGGCGACTTGCTTTGGTTCCCACTTTTTGGGACGCACTGCCCTTTTTACGACATGGACAGTCGACGCTTGACGCGTCTCCGAGACGGAGTGTCCGTGGTAGACGTTTCCCTGACCCGGAGTGATTTGGTTCCCGATTTGTGGGGAGCTTGCACTGCCCGTTTTACGACATGGACGGTCGACGCTCTGATCCGGAGCGATTTGGGTTCCCAGTTTGCGGGAGCCTGCACTGCCCTTTTTGCGACATAGACGGTCGACGCTCTGATCCGGAGCGATTTGGGTTCCCAATTTGCGGGAGCCTGCACTGCCCTTTTTGCGACATAGACGGTCGACACTCTGATCCGAAGCGATTTGGTAGACGTGTCCCCGGCACGGAGTGTCGCTGGTCGACGTTTCCCCGAGGCGGAGTGTCTGCTGTAGGACGTATCCCCGAGACGGAGTGCCTGTGGTAGGACGTATCCCCGAGACGGAGTGCCTGTGGTAGGACGTATCCCCGAGACGGAGTGCCTGTGGTAGGACGTTTCCCCGAGTCGGAGTGCCTGTTGTAGGACGTTTCCCCGAGTCGGAGTGCCTGTTGTAGGACGTTTCCCCAAGACGGAGTGCCTGTGGTAGGACATATCCCCGAGACGGAGTGCCTGCTGTAGGACGTTTCCCCGAGACGGAGTGCCTGTGGTAGGACGTATCCCCGAGACGGAGTGCCTGTGGTAGGACGTTTCCCCGAGACGGAGTGCCTGTGGTAGGACGTATCCCCGAGACGGAGTGCCTGTGGTAGGACGTATCCCCGAGACGGAGTGCCTGCTGTAGGACGTTTCCCCGAGACGGAGTGCCTGTGGTAGGACGTATCCCCGAGACAGAGTGCCTGTTGTAGGACGTTTCCCCGAGTCGGAGTGCCTGTTGTAAGACGTTTCCCCGAGACGGAGTGCCTGTTGTAGGGCGTATCCCCGAGACGGAGTGCCTGTGGTTGACGCAGAGGTCGATGTTGGAATTAGTTGATTTGATTTGTTTGATTTGAGTTGACATTAGCATCGCTATACTGGAATATGGTACCAGGAGCGAATCATCATCTGTCTTTGAGAGGATTTAGGAATTGGGGTTTTTGTTTGGCATCTGCATTGCTGCACTGGAATAATGCCAGGAGCAACTCATCATGTGCCCAGAGAGGATTTGGATTTGGTTTGTTTGGCATCTGCATTGCTGCACTGGAATAATGCCAGGAGCAACTCATCATGTGCCCAGAGAGGATTTGGATTTGGTTTGTTTTGCATCTGCATTGCTGCACTGGAATAATGCCAGGAGCAACTCATCATGTGCCCGGGGAGGATTTGAATTTGGTTTTTGTTTGGCATCTGCATTGCTGCACTGGAATAATGCCAGGAGCAACTCATCATGTGCCCGGGAGGACTTGGGAGAGATTGGGATCGTTTTACGCCCGTGGATTGTATACGGTTTTGCAGGATGTATGATCCAGACCGTAGGGCCATAAAAATTTTAGGGCTTTGTTGGCGTCTGCATCGCTGCACTGGAATATGGTACCAGGAGCGACTCATCATTCACCGCTTGGGGATTGGAATTTGGAATTTGGTTGGCGTCTGCATCGCTGCACTGGAATATGGTACCAGGAGCGACTCATCATTCGCCACTTGGGGATTGGGGAGCGATTGCTTAGGAGGCAGGTTTGGATCCCTATCACCTAAGACTTTTCAATTTTATGGGCCGTGAGGATCCCATAAAGGTATTTTCTCCCTGCGAGTCGTAAGGATCCTGCAGGTGTGTTTTCTCCTTAAGAGTCGTGAGGACTCCTAAGTGTGTTTTTCCTTGGTGAGTCGTAAGGATCTCACGAAGGTTTGTTCTCCTCATGCATCGTGAGGACACATGAGTGGGTCTTTCCAATGAAGCGTAATTCCAAAGGCGGAGACCAGCCGCGTAACTGGTGGTTGCGGTGGGGCATGGGTATGCTGAGAATCATTTGAGCCCGTGGATTGTATACGGTAGTCAATTTGGGGACTGGCCGTAGGGCTGGGAGAATTTTGGAAATTTGAATTTTTGTTGGCGTCTGCATCGCTGCACTGGAATATGGTACCAGGAGCGACTCATCATTCGCCGTAGTTTTTTTTTTTTTTGTTATTTTTTTTGTTTTACCGCGATTGCTCTATCATTTCAGCTTTTCTTATCGCGATTGCCCCATCATTTCGGCTTTATTTTCATTTTCATTTTTACTCGCTGATTTTTATTGCGAGTTGCCCCATCATTTCGGCTTTTCTTTATTTTTTTCTTTTATTTACACATTTTTTTTTTTGTATTTACATTTTATTTTACATTCCCAGTTTAACGACTTGGAGGTCGACTGTTCCCAGTTTAATGACGTGGCGGTCGATTGTTCCCAGTTTAATGACGTGGCGGTCGATTGTTCCCAGTTTAATGACGTGGCAGTCGATTGTTCCCGGTTTAATGACGTGGTGGTCGAGCTGTTTCCAGTTTAAAGACTTAGAGGTCATCTGTTTCCAGTTTAACGACTTGGAGGTCAGCTGTTTCCAGTTTAACGACTTGGAGGTCAGCTGTTTCCAGTTTAACGACGTAGAGGTCAGCTGTTTCCAGTTTAAAGACGTAGAGGTCATCTGTTTCCAGTTTAACGACTTAGAGGTCGTCTGTTTCCAGTTTAACGACTTAGAGGTCGTCTGTTTCCAGTTTAAAGACATAGAGGTCGTCTGTTTCCAGTTTAAAGACATAGAGGTCATCTGTTTCCAGTTTAACGACGTAGAGGTCATCTGTTTCCAGTTTAACGACGTAGAGGTCACCTGTTTCCAGTTTAACGACTTAGAGGTCATCTGTTTCCAGTTTAAAGACTTAGAGGTCATCTGTTTCCAGTTTAAAGACTTAGAGGTCATCTGTTTCCAGTTTAAAGACGTAGAGGTCATCTGTTTCCAGTTTAACGACTTAGAAGTCGTCTGTTTCCAGTTTAAAGACGTAGAGGTCATCTGTTTCCAGTTTAACGACGTAGAGATCATCTGTTTCCAGTTTAAAGACTTAAAGGTCGTCTGTTTCCAGTTTAACGACTTAGAGGTCGTCTGTTTCCAGTTTAAAGACATAGAGGTCGTCTGTTTCCAGTTTAAAGACGTAGAGGTCATCTGTTTCCAGTTTAAAGACGTAGAGGTCATCTGTTTCCAGTTTAACGACTTGGAGGTCATCTGTTTCCAGTTTAAAGACTTAGAGGTCATCTGTTTCCAGTTTAACGACTTAGAGGTCATCTGTTTCCAGTTTAAAGACTTGGAGGTCATCTGTTTCCAGTTTAACGACTTGGAGGTCATCTGTTTCCAGTTTAAAGACTTAGAGGTCATAGAAGATACTTGATCGGGAAGTTGTCGGGGGTACCGCTGGAGTTTGCCCGAGATGACTTATTGCTTTGTCAGTGTTGATGGCCTTGCCCCCAGCTGGGGCCAAGGAAAGTCGTTCAAATACCGACTTGCATCGAATATGGCAATTGGAAATTGTTAACCCCTGCAAATAGAAACATTATTTCAGTATAGGAAATCGATATGTATATTGATTGAGTTCGCATGAACATTTAACCCGAAATATGGGAGGAGAGATGGTCCCACCGGGCGTGCCA
Organism: Agapanthus africanus; assembly: GCA_030015575.1. Classification (NCBI taxonomy): domain Eukaryota; kingdom Viridiplantae; phylum Streptophyta; class Magnoliopsida; order Asparagales; family Amaryllidaceae; genus Agapanthus; species Agapanthus africanus. The sequence continues at coordinate 774,776,393 of JASDDO010000022.1, forward strand.
GAATCTGTAGGGTGTTTTTCGTCACCCCATTGAGATGGGAATACGCGCACGCTTGTCAGGCGTACTACAGATTCCCCCGGCCTAGGGTAGGCCGGGGTTTAATGATGGTGGGGATCCGAATCTCCGGCAGCCGCGGACTAAGCTGCCGTTAATTACCCATCGCCTTTGGGGCGAGGGAACCTCTGATTAACGGGTTAAACTGGTCATGCGAACTCAATGTGCAGTATACGTGTGTTCAATTCTGAAAGGGGGGGTTTGGATATATCGGGAGCCACGCAAAGTTTTTACGGGGGTCCCGCTACTCGGATAGCGGGCTGGGGGTCAAGGGGGCTAGCAGCCCCCTTGCGGGGTGCGGGGCAGCGCCCCGTTAGAAATTTTTTTTCTAACAGGGACAGTGCCGTGGAGTACGTGTATGTATAAATTTGTATACATATGTATATGTGTATATATGTACACAAAAGAGGGGGAAAAGACATCCAAGGGATGCGCAGGTTCGCAAGCGCGCGCGCCACGTGTCGGCACGCGGGCGACTTGCGCAGTTGCGCAAGCGCGCGCGCCACGTGTCGGCACGCGGGCGACTTGCGCAACTGCGCAGGTGCGCAAGTGCGCGCGCCACGTGTCGGCACGCGGGCGACTTGCGCACACAACAGGCTTTTAGCCTAAAAAGATTTCTCTGAAGAGAAATCAAAGAGGAGTTAGACTCCTGAGTGTTTTTTTTTTTTTTGGGTTAATGGAAGGGTTCTTGTTCTTCCTCCTGTTGCTTGCTGGATCTTGATGATCAAGAGATGTGAGATCTCAAAATCTCTCCTTTCTGAGATCTAATGGCAGATCCAAGTTCCCCTTTGTGGGTTTTGTGGTGGAAAACTATTTAGTTTTGAAAAAGGAAGAGTAAAACTCTTGATTTAATTCAAGAGAAAGAAGAAGGTTTTGGAACCTTGAAGAAGGAAGAAAGAGCTCAGTTCTAATTTTTGTGGAGAGAATGAAAGGTATATATTTTATTCATCATCATTTTGCCTTTTATAGGCTTACATATTTACATATAGCCCCTTGGGCTTTACAAAAAATGGCATTTTAGCCATCCCATGGCTCATGTGACATTTCATTTTTGCACATAAGCCATGGGCTTACAAAATATTGGCTTTATGCCCACATTCATGCATAAACAATTACATAAAAATTATTTATTACATGATTTTGTTGTTGGCATGGGGGAAGACCAGACGCTTCGTGTTCGGGCTCGACCTGGGCATTGGCCCACTTGCTTGGGGTTGACCTTGACTTTGACTCGGTCAACAGGGGTGTAAATTTTTACCCCAACAGAACCTTTAGAATCCTCATATGCTGTTCTGATATGATGAACGGAATATTCACGATATGCATGCCCTATTCATTATCCCGACTCGTAAAACTAAGACATGGTTTTAAATGAATAATACGTCAATATCTTTTTACATGAGCTTGTATTATTTTTCCTTACGATCTACTGAGTTGGTTTTGTTTTACCAATATTATATTTTCATGACATTTACCGGATTTTGGGGACTTATTCAAGCGTTGATGCATGTTTCTATTCTTTGAAATGTACATCAAATCTACATCCATATAGGGATGAGCGACGCACATCGATCATTAATCATCAGCCGATAACCTATCTCACGTGCAGGCCCGATCGGAGTATATACTAGTCGTCTTTGCTCTTGTTTCCTTTTTATCTCGTGTTGAACTGCCTTAAGTGTAAAGGCTTTTGCTTTTGTAATGTGATAACTCGTGATACCGTGTTGAATCTGGAATTATCTTGCTGTATAAATGTTGGTGGATTTGAATTTATATTTCTGGCAATTTACGACTGCATGACAGACGCTTAGCGTGTTTATATCGTGAAGGTGTGTTTCTCGATATAAATACGTCGCGGGTCTCGTCGCGTCCTCGCTACCGTCTACTAAGAAGCAGGGCGTGGCATCCGCATTATCGACTTTGCACGAGTGATGCACATGGGTTTATGTTAGCATCATTAGATTTGAACAGATTCTGACATGTAACCCTAATCCAAGCATGCAACACACTCACACATGCACCCAGGGAACTCAAGAATTTGCTTGAAAGTACTAAATTGTGGCCACTTTCCCTTCTGGACATCAAACCCTACACTCTTTCCAAAAAGAGAAATGTCATAGCAACTTAGCTATTGCTCATTGGTAGATCCATAAAACTTTTAGTCAAGACATGATGCTAATATGAACTGGTTACAGTGGGCTTGCGAAAAGAATGAGGTATGAATATGTCAATAGAAAATTTGGTTCGTGGTATTAATGCTTTACACACCGAGGACAATTAAATTTGTCATTCAACTGGGCGAACAACATTTAAAAGCTGTGGGCATTTGTACAATTCCACCGAACACAGGGACTTACTTATAATTTCATCACAAGAAATAAAATATTAGCAAATTGGCACTTGATCACCTGTTAAAACGTCGTTAAGGTGATCTACAGAGCATAGGGCCCCTGCGCTAAGAATTCCCGCGAATCCATACACGACAGGGTAGAACCGGGGGCCATCCATTTACCTGTTAAAATATCGTTGAGTTTTGTTAACATGACCATGCCGTCAACCTCAACTATTGTACCTGGCAGAATCTTTTATTGCCTTTTTTGTTTTTTTGACGATTGCAGCTGGAGCCTTATTAAATTGACATTTTCACTATTCGTCCATTTAAAATTGGTATATTTACTAGCGTCCAAACTGTCCGTACAGGCTCAGGCTCAACACTAAAAAGTTGGTTCAAGTTCGATTCATATGCTAATGAATGGTACTTTTCTTAAAAAATCTAGAGCTGTTTAGCTAATAAACCGGTTGAGCTCTAACTGATCCATGCTTTTTACATAATAGCTTCAGGTCTGACTTGTTTGTGTATATTCTTAAAATGATATTCAAGTTTCAAAATAAGCAAATAGTCAATCTGTATGAGAAAATTTTCAATAGAACCAGCTAATACAAAATATTTATCGGTTAAGAAGAGATCTCGCAGTAAAACTTTAGCTAACATTGTTGATAGATACTCTCTGAGATACTCTCTGTTTTTAATCGAGTCATTAACAAACCAAAAGTGTGCTAATGTACAATGGATCGAACAGAATTTGAACCAACAAAGCTCGTGGAAACGAACTCAAGCCGAGTCAAATATTGATGGAGCTTCGGATCTCCTTCAGATGTTGTCCTCAGTCGATCCTGTGATGGCGGTCTTTGACGGCTGAGATTTGTTTTTGAGAGCTGTTGTGTATGGATCTTAATGGGTTGGTGTTGGACGCCGAGCTACCTGCAAAGAAGTCCCGGGTGGGTGACCACCGTAGAACCCTCCGACGATCAAGTTAGAGCCGAGATATAGGTGCAGAGTAGCGACGTATTGAAAAAATTCGAGATACCTAAGTCGTCTAAGATGGGGGGTTATATAGGGGTCGCGTGAAGATAGCGGACGCGAGATCATCGCCGTCAGTTACGCCCCAGCGTTATCCTCGCCTTGAACGGCGGGATGCGCTAGCGTGGGACGCGGATCGTAGGAGGCAGATATCTTGCCCTGGCGATATACGCGGAGCCGTTGCGGAGCGCATGGGATCCGCGCTCTTGATTGATCGGGGAAAGCCGAGGAAGCTCGGCGTGTTAGGAGCTCGGAGACGAGCCGGGAGGCCGAGGAAGCTCGGGATGTCAGACGACTCGGAGACGAGCAGAGTAGCCGAGGAAGCTCAGCATGCCAAACGGCTCGGAGACGAGAAAAGAGACTGAGGAAGCTCGGAGATGAACTGTTGGTATTTTCCTAGGTGAAGGTGGAATGTATTCAGGAAGGTCTCCTGAAAGGTCGGATACGTTCCTCGAGAAGAGGATCCTGAGGAATCCCCGTTAATGCAACTCATTTATTCCACCTCCGTAGCTTTCGGGACACGGCATCCGCCACATGACGTAATCTGAGGAGATACTACTTGTGAGCAGTATCATTAGCCCCTTACTCTCATTCCGACCTATTCATGGGTCGGGCCGAGAGTGGCCTGCTCGTTTTTTCTTTTGCTCATTTTGGCGCCAAGACTCATAATGTGGATCGCACGGAAACGTCAAGGCGTTTGGGGGTTGCGCTGTTTCGATCTTTGGGCCCACATGTCACCTCGTCGTGCACCTGAATCTTCTCTTGTATCCCTGATGGCGTCAACGGATCAATGAAATGATCGCGCTTTAAAGAGGGGGTACCGTTCCAGTCGTTCGCCAGTTGGGATACGGGCCACGTGTCGGGCGGCGGTTGGCGAAAGTGACAGGCTGTCTCTGACTCCTGCAGTTGAAAAGACGCCCCCAATGGCCGATTGTTACGTGGAGCCCCGCCAGTCGCTGGGCGCGACGTTTCGTTTTGGTGGGAATCAATCTGGTTCGTAGGATGTTCCCCTTTGGGGTGTATAAATAGGAGGGGACCATCTTAGGGCTGATACTTTGCTCAAATTCTCTTTCATTGCTGAAGATTGCCCGACGTTCCTTCTTTTAGATCGGATCCCTTGTTGATTTTACCTCGGTGAGTCCCTTCCTTTGAATCGGGTTTAATGTCTTCATCTGAGGAGTCCGTAGAGATAGTAAGGGTAGAGTCGGACGATGAGGCTCCCGTTGTTGGGGCCGAGTCCAGAGGGTCTTCCTCCTCTTCGGCTTCAGATAGCCAAGAGGGTCTTCTGCTTCTTTGTCCTCTGTATCAGGTTTGCCCCCTAGAGTCGGGGCCACCCCTGTCGCTCGCCGTCGGGCGGCGAAAAGGGCCCACAAGGTGCGCATCGAGAACACCGCGGCGCGCCTTCTGTTTTGAAAAGTCTGGACGAGCTTTCCGAAATTTGGGCTTGATTCCACATCATCTCTAACTATTCCATCCGTTTAGCTAGAGAGGGCGAGCGGGCGGACCAGGTGCAGGGCGAGGAGATTGCCCTGTATTTGGAAGCGTTCCAGAAAGGAATGCGTCTGCCCTTCCTAACTGGGGTCTGCGGGGTGCTTTGTTGCTTTCATTTCGCCCCGGGTCAGCTAGCTCCGAACTCATGGAGAATTCTCCTCGGGTTTCTGGTCCGGTTAAAACTTGAAAATATCCCCTTTAGCTTGACTCTCCTTATCTATGTCCTTTGTTATAAGAATCACCCCGGCACCAGTAAGGATGAGCCGAGCTGGGTGTATTTCTTGTTCAAAAAACGTTAGGGCGGAGTGGCCGGGTCGGGGGTAGTAGCTATCCCTTCTTCCATCCATGAATGAAAAGAGAAGTTTATAATCGTCGGGCCGCCTGAGGGCGAGAATTGGCCTGTGCCTACACGGTGGCACAGGGCCAACTGCCCGAAGGTAAAGCAGTCGACTTCCCCCGAAGCAAGGGTGGTGTCCCAGTGGGAGCCGATCCAACTAGCGGATGTCCTGCTATCCGAGCAGGCACTGAGCTGGGCTGGACTCAGTCCTACGCGTTTCTTAGGTAAGTTAGGGCTTTTGACGATCTGTTTAGACTTTGTCAAGTTTCCTTTGCTGTTTTTGTGTTGCTAACCCCCCTTTGTTTGGGTGTTCCTTTTTTTGCGGACCCCATAGACCGAACAAAAATCCTAGCCTCCCTGGCTGCCAAAACCCAGGGAAAGAAGGTCAGGGGCACAAGCTCATCCCGACCTGGTCAGAGATCAGCCCCGAGGCCAACTCCCCCGTCAAAGCCTTCCGCCGCTCCTCGAGTTCCAGAAGAACGTCGTAAGTGGAGCCATAAGCACTCGCGGGGCCCGGCGCCCCAGGTGCAAGGGGAGGAGAAGGAAGAGGCCGAACCCGCCGAAGCCCCCTCAAGAGACAGAAGCGGACGGTTTCCCGGCCGCCTCCTTCCGGGACCCCAGTGTAAGAGGGAGACTTCTGCATTGAGGTGCCCTCAGGGCTCTCGGTCGTCAACAGCTTGCTTTATGACATGGAGCAAGCGGCCGGGGTTAAAATACCCCGGGGGACCATGAAGGCCCAGGTGGCCGCCAAAGCCCAGGAGGCGGTTCAGGTCGGTTCGTGACTTTTCTCAGAAATTATTTTTTAAGTCTTGTTTTCTCGGTTTGAACTTTCTAACCCGTGTGTTGCTTTCTTCAGATCCTCCACCACTGTGCGCTCCTCGTCGCCATGGAGTCTGAGGAGGTAGCCCCGGCCATGAAAAGGGCGGGCTAGTCCTCCAAGCTGGAGGAGGAACTCCGCCTCCAACTGCGGCAAGTGGAGGAGAAGGCGGCTCTCCTCGACACTCGTCTCGTCGCCGAGTAGATGATGAACTCTAAGCTAAAGGAATCTCATCGGCTTCTGGACGAGTCCAACCGGGCTATTCAAGCCAAGTTGGAGGAGGTGAACGGCTTCTATCACTCGATGAAGAAGTCGAGGGACGCCCGCAAGAGGGATGTCCGGGTGGTTTTGGATGCGGTGAAGTTCGCCGAGTGCCTGGCTACGGAGGCCGTGGAGGCGTACAAGGCGTCGGACTAGTTTTACGCCGATCTCGCCGAATCCGTGGCCGTCGTGTAGCACAACACCCTCAACGCCGTCAAGGAGTCTGCGCTGGAGTTCGATATTAGCGAGCTCCGCACTAAATAACCCCTGTCCAAGGAGGTGCCGCAGGAGGAAGTTGCCGGGGCGGCCGGTGGGGATGAGGCTGCCGGTGGAAGCTCCAACCCAGAGGTCACAGTTTTGGTCCCCGAGGCTGGCGTTAAGCAGGGCGAGAACCTCCCCGAGCGGACGGCCTGAGCTTTCCTTCCTTGGAGATTTTTTTCTTTTTCCGAATTTTTATAAGCCTCCGGGCATTTTTTGTAAGGCTAAGGAGCCTATAATACCTTGTATTTATTTTTGGTTATAAATAAAGCACTCCTTTTTCCTTTGTCCAAATGTTTGCTTGCTGCGCAAGTACTTTTAACTCGTATACTTTTGTTCGAATTTTCATTCTACAAGTATTTTTAGCTCGTAGGTCTTTTTATCTTGTACGTGTCAGGCCGGCATCCACCCCCCTCCCCCCCCACTTGTTGACCGTTCATCGAGTAGCGATGAACGATGGCGCCAAGTGTAGGAAGGTCGGTACCCTCCTTTTCCCCGAAGTTGAGGTGGCTATCGCGAGTCGATGGCCTAATATAGGAAGGTCGGTATCTTCCTTTCTACTCAACTGCCTTATGGTGAGAACTTTTGATCCACAGCGTTGTTGGGGAAGCTACCCGCTGCGGATGGACCGAGCAAGAAGCTGCTCAGTGGCCTCGCGAGGAGGGCTTTTGATCCGCATCGTAGTTGGGCAGGAAGCTACCCACTGCGGATTGACCGAGCACGAAGCTGCTCGGCGGCCTCATGGTGAGGGCTTTCGATCCACAGCATAGTTGGGCAGGAAGGCACTCGTTGTGGACGGACCGAGCAGGAAGCTGCTCGGCCACCTCGTGAGGAGGGCTTTCGATCCACAGCTTAGTTGGGCAAGAAGCTACCCACTACAGATGGACCAAGCAGGAAACTGCTCAGTGGCCTCGAGAGGAGGGCTTTGGATCCTTAGCATTGTTGGGCAGGAAGCTACCCGGTAGGGGTGGACTGAGCAGGAAGCTGCTCGGTGGCCTCGCGAAGAGGGCTTTCGATCCACAATTTAGTTGAGCAGGAAGCTACCCGCTGCAGGTGGACCGAGCAGGAAGCTGCTCGGCCGCCTCGCGAGGAGGGCTTTTGATCCACAGCATAGTTGGGAAGGAATCTACTGTTAGTTATATGTATGCCCTAGAGGCCATTGCTGTACATTGGATGTATATTGTAGTGGATGCTGGGACATATATAGGGAGGACTTTCTTGCTCGACATGATAGTATGCTATCTGGTTGAACTTTACCTTAACGTGTATACTGATTGTCTCTCTGTTACACGTTGGTAAAGCCCTTAGGATGTGTGCTTGACTACCTAGACTATGATGCGGATCATACTAATGGGGAGATGGTAGTCCATAAGTACATCCTTCAAAGTCCCTAGTCGTGGGTATATCGAGACGGGGCATCGATATACCAGAGTAGACTAGCGTATACCTTCTCGACCCATACAGATGGGCGATGGATGATCCCATATCCATTGGTGTTTGACATCAGAGATGATATACGGGTGCTCAGTGGAGACTGGGTACACTGGACGGACTCGCCGAGAACTCCCAGATGGTATTATACCTCACGTCAGATGGCAGTTCTCTGGTGACACTGGTACAGAGTAGTCTGTTGACCCGAGATCGTCATAGAGTCTTGTGTGGTTCCCACTGTGCTTTGATTTCCATCTTACCACGTCCAAGAGGGCGTGCAAAACGGTGGTTTTTGGGTACAGTCCCGAGTCACATGGAGGCAATGAGCGATAGGAGGGGATTCGTCTCTCCCGGTATAGGGAGTTGATGTTGCGCTGTGTTCGATTGGCTATAACAGGAAATCCCTGGCCAGGGTTGCTGAGATTTACTGGTAAGTGTTACCAGTAGTTTCTCGAATTGTTATAGACCTCATAGCGATACGACTTATCAAGCTATTGGGGTCTGACGTTTACCACCCCTAAGCGAGATATGCGACATATCAGACGATCAGACCGGACTGTACGGTAGTGTTACTGGTTGGATTCACTGGAGTGTGAGCGAGCTTGCTCGTCGATCTTCAGATCACTCAATACCCGGGTGGCCGTTACGTTTAGCAGACCGCTTGCGGCTTGTGGGTGTTTGATATGATCATCATCCGCTGCCGGCGTATTGACGAGTCTTTAGAGTCCTACACAGAGGTTTCCTGGCTCAAGCGAAACGAGATAGGAGCGCATATGAGATATGTGCGGGACCGACAATAATACTAGTATGTGATACTGTATTCGATTCTCGCGATGTGACATTGATCGGTTATATGCGGTATAGCCGGGTTATCGGATCAAGTGTTGATTCGATAAGTTGTTACTGGTGATACCAGTCGGTTATGTGTGACATGACCGGATCATTGAATCAAGTGTAGATTTAATGATTTAATGCATAATTATATATTTGATATATTACTTTGCATTAACTAGTATCGGTTCACTTTAGATGGATTTTCTCACTCGGATGTGCGCATTGTATATGCGATATATTTTTGTGCACTTGTTTGTATCATGTTTGATGATACATGTTTACTTGGTTAAGTGTAAAGAATTAAACCATGGTTAAACTTATGATTAGGGTTTGATTTCCTTTTCTCATTTATTTATCTATTTATTCATTTTGGAAAATAAATGGAAAAGAGAAAAAGAATGGTGGCTTTTTTTGTCTTTTTGTGGAAACTTCTTGAAGTGATGAAAGCATAACCATTCTTGTTCTTTTCCTAAACCTAACCATTAACTCTAACCATGGTCTATTCTCTACACCTAACTTTGGTTAAAATTATGATAAGTATCATATTCTTTTCTTTTATTAATTAACTTATCATAATTCTTTCTTCATCTTCTTCATCATCTTCAAGTGAAGAAAGCTTGCCTCCATCAATGGCAAGTGATGATTTTGAGTGAGAAATCCAAAACTAAAGTCTACCCACTTCCTATTTTCTCATCCTCTACCTCTTGCCAAGTAGTAGAGTGTGTTTCCTTCACAAATTTTCAAGACTTGGTGAAGGTGGAGCTTGATCTAGCGATGCCTCGACGTAGATCATCTTCGGCATGGACATCGACGACCTAGCTCGCCTATTCTCCGATGAAGCCGACGCTGGAGCCCGGATTTGATTTGGACAGCGGAGAGGACTTTGTTGCGGAGCTATGGAGGTGGAGCACCGGATCTACAAAGGTTGTATTTCCGTATTCCCTTAGTTAAGTGTTAACTAGTTTATGTTTTCGCGTAGATTTCTAGCAAACGATCCGTAGTCGGGTCTCTCGGCACCCATAAATTTTTATATTGGCATATTCGATGCCTTGTGAGACCTCATTAGGGTGCCTAGGAACCCTACAGTGGTATCAGAGCCAAGCTAGAGCCTTAGGCGAAGTCCAGACGGAATCTGAAGTCCGATCGAACCGAAACCTGACCCAAAAATAGCTCTCTGGACATTTTCTGTTTTTCTGGATTTTTGTGAATTAAAAATTGCTAAAAAATTCAGTAAGAAAAAATAAGAATTACGATGCAAAAATTATTGGATGAACAGTAACTTAGGCGGCGGAACCGCGGCATAAGCCCTGCTTATGCGGCGGTTCCGCGGCTCAATCATGACGTCATCCCTTACTGTTTGCACAGTAATACCTGATAAATTCTTCTGGATTTTCTGGGAATTTTTAAAAATTATTCAAGAGTTGAATTTTCTGGGTTGTTTTGGGGATTCGAATGTTCGATCGGATTATCGAATTTTGTCTGTGTGGCTTTCCGGATAAATTTTTAGAATATGTTAAAAAGTTCGACCGGATATAAATACCCAATTTTTCCCCTGTCGGGAAATTTCCAAGTGTTGGATTTTTCCGTAGTTTAACGATGTTCTAAGTAGTGCAAGTAACGCGATGGTCCCTCTAGAAGACAACAAACCTTAACTCGATTATGTGACCGTCTTGAACTGCCCTTTGAACCTTCGGGTTTAGGACAGTACGGCGTGCCATATGTGAGGCGTTGGCTTGACCCTTCTACGGCTGGACCGTTGGTACTGAGGCACGAACTGAAAGTTGTTAGACTTGTTTCATGTGTTGATCTATATCGGGAAAACTTGGGTGTTCGATTGTTCGATCGGAAAGTTTAACATTTTCTATTTATCCGGAATGTGATACAATAATTGGAATTCACAAGTAGTTATGAGATAACTGAATGAATATTATAAACATATCAGTTTAGTCTTACTTGATCGGTTGCTACGGAATTTTGATGTGATCAAAAGTCCGTCGCAATCACGTAGCGTACGCGGATACTCGCCGGGTAAACTTAATAGACAGTCTCACTCCATAGCCCCGACCAAGTGACTGTAGGAGAACCCCGTCGCCGAAAGCATCCGTTCGGGTGCTCGCGGTAGCGGTGTTCCGCCTTAGTGCACTTCGTCGACGGCATCGGGGGTGCGGCCGTCTACTGAAGTTTGCGACGAGCATTCGATCAGGATGTCGGAAATCTTGTTGAATTGCCCGACTTAATATTGAAAAGTGTTTTCGATAATGAGACTAAAATGCGGGGTTTATAATTGTTAGGCATACGATGTTTAAGGAATTCATTTGGTCAGGCATGCGATGTCTGAGGTGGTTGCGGATTCCAACTGTTGTAGTTTTACACTTTCTTTTCTGTGACCGTAAGTGTAATATGTGATATCGCCGTTTTCGTTGCTATATGTCAACGACAATTGGGATACGCATGTTTACTTACGTTAATGACATGTGATGTTATGTGTTGCTGGATATGTTATATTGGATCGTCGTGTTTGAATAGCCGGGGGTTTTTATGTGAGATGAGTGTTTTTCATTTTCATTCATGTAAAAACTTGTATGTAATATTCTTTTTTTGGGGCACTTCCAGGTAGCGGAAGTTGTCACCGTTGTTGTATATTATTTACTTTTCCGCACTAGGATAGACCCAAGAAGGAGGGCACAAGTAACCGGGTTCTGGAGTCCAGTGGGAGACCAACTCGAGGAGTCGAGTCGGGGTCTCCTAACTCTAGAATTGGTAGGGTTGCTTACCGCTCTCGTAGGGGTCTTGGGGTGTGGGTTTGGCTATTCATCACGACCGTGGAATCCGTGTTTTATACTGGCTCGTATTGAAAACACGGACGTCCTAGTATATCCAATATTTCATATATGTTTCTTCTGCTGCGATATCTGTGATGTGATCATGTGATGTTCTGTGATAGATACAGTATTTAGTATATATGATATATTATATAGACGTTACTTATGTTTTACACCCGCGCTAGCCTTGCCCTGCTCTGCCGTTAGTTACCTAACCTAACGGTGCACGAGGGGACATCGAGGCGAATGCGGATGGCATAAGTGTACGTCGTATTTATCTGTGATGTTTAGGTATATAAATGATGGGACTTCATTAATGAGATTAATGAATTAAAAGAAACCTAAGATGTTGTAGAATCGAATTTCAAAATTAAAACAGGTAGCTACAGTTTTTGCTTTGCACAGTGGTATATATGATATATCCTGCACCTTATTCGATAAGGAAAGGACCGAGATCCCTTCACCGGGAGTGACTCCTTTAGCAATAACTGGCCGATGCTACACACTCGGTTTGACTTTTGATTGCTTTTAACTGTTTTTGCTTTGCACAGTGATATATATGATATATCCCGCACCTCATTCGACGAGGAAAGGACCGACGATCCCTTCACCGGGAGTGACTCCTTTAGCAAAACTAGAAAAGCCTCAAAAGCACTCCATTTTAAAATCATTTGATTCTACAGCGATATCAAGTTCATTACGCAAAAGGTTTTCAGAAAAACCTGTCGTAGCCCTCCGTCATTTCAGATACGTACTAGTTAGTATTCGTGCTGCGGTTGTTTGGCCTCCGTCAAGGCGTAGTGTACGGTAGCTAACTAGTGCTTATCTGCTAGCATATGATGCGATTGGATTAGGGTATTCGTACGGCGTTGTTTGGCCTCCGTCAAGGGTCGTGCGGGTGGGTTTAATTCAATCAGGAAATGACGGGTTGAACTTGACTAGCGGACTATGGGTTGTTTGGCCTCCGTCAAGGTCATAGCACGCTAGGGGCAAAATATTATCGGGAATTTCAAGTGTTGAAATTTGCAATGAGATTGCATACCTTCTATGAGATAGTTGGATCCCGATACCCGCTGCGAGTAAGAGTTACTCCTGGGAGAGTTTTATACATTACAATTAGCCGATCAAGTAGGTGTCTAGAAAGGTGTTAACGAGGTTACGCCTCTGGGAAAACGAGGTTTACAGTAATTAGGTTCGTGCGAAAGCACGGGGGACCTCCCTCAAAGTACCGACACTGGCCTGGCTGAAAGATTGGCGAACTTGTAGTGTGTAATTAATCCCGGCTAGTCTTTCCTTTTAGGGTTTGAAGGAAGATTTGATAAAAAGCAGTGGGAGCCATCCTGATTAGATAAAATAATAACCAATCTATTCTTGACAGAGCGCACGCTGAGTGTTTTCTTCTCTCTCTCTCTCCTGGTAGCGACCATATCACGCCTTAATCAAGATAATAATACGGATTATTGACCGAACCCGCTTGTTATACTGAGCTGGGGAACGTTGGTCCCGCTCCAACTTATAATTGTTATAAGACAGAGCAGGATATTGGGGATTACCAGAATTCCCGTGCAGCCCAAACGAAGAAAGTGCATGCTGATGCATCATCTTCGGGTTTGTTCATTATACAGAACTGTTTCTAAGTATCCTTTACGTCCTGGGTATATGATACCGGATCAGGATCCCAGATATGTAATCTGTTACATAGGGCTACAGAAAGGTAGAGAACTGAGAACGGGTGATAAGTTTCATGAGGCAGAAAACGGGGCAAGTGTTGCAGCCAAGTCTGTTGGTCACTGTCACCCTGTATTACCAATACATTGATTCTGAACGAATATTATTAGATACCGAACCTGATATACAAAATCATATCAGTCTCTTTATCAGTAAAGAAATAATAAAATTTTGTATTGTTGGATAATGTTTTGAACATTTCCTATATCAAAAGTTGATCGTATCAGGCACGTTATCTAAAAGCGTTGATGTTCTAAATCAAACTACAGTTCTTAGTATATGGAACACACACAAGAGGAAGAGTTCAGAAATGAACGAATTCTTCTTGAGGTATTGTAGACTAGGTCAGATCAATGTGACCCGACTAGCTGGAGTTACATTTAGATGCATATTTAAATCAGTTTGAATTTACATCTTGTGAAACTCGCCAGTCATGTCACAAAGATAAGATGACCATAGCTCCGTTTACTGGAAACAGAGAAAGAGTTAATGAACTCTTGGGATGATACATGTTGATGTATGTAGGTCCCCTGTCTACACATGCCAAGACCGGTTCTTTATACTTCATTATATTCTCTGATAATCTCTCAAGATTCAGACATATATTCCTGTTGAAACACAAGTCCGAACCTTTTGAGATATTCACAGAATATAAGTTAGAAGTAAAGAACCAAACTACGGGTATAAGTATTATGTCCTTTGATGTGATTAAGGAGGAGAATACTTGAACACGGAATTCCTGGATTATTCTAAAAGAGAATGAGATTCTCTCTCAGCATTACTCCTCCGTATACACCATTGCACGATGGTATGTTGGGGCGGAGCAAATACACCCTATATGATATGGTGTGCTCTATGATGAGTACTGCTGAGTTACCTTTTTCCTTTTTGGGAGTTATGCACTTGAGAAGCTGCATACCTATTGAATAGGGTTCAAATCAAATCAGTTGCCTACCACTGCATATGTGATATGGAAAGGGAAGAGCCCATCTCTTAAGTCAGTTAAGATTTGGGGTTGTCCGGCCAATGTCTAAAAGCATAATCCGGACAAGCTTGAGGCAAGGTCTGTAATGTAGAACTGGAAATGTTCCAATTATACAAACTACAGCTGATGATTTGATAGAACCAAAGGATTCAGTAAATTCCAACGAACCTCAGCCTCTCCGCCGATCTAGTAGGGTTCCTCACCCACCTGAGAGATACTTTGGTTTCTCTATGACAGTGGGAGCGAAGATTGCATCATGAGATGATGACCCAACTAGTTTCGAGCTGGCCATCAGGAGTAAGACTCTGTAAGAATGGCTGGATGCTTAGTGATCTGAGATGGAATCCTTATACACCAATAAAGTATGGACTTTAGTTGCTATATCTGAAGGGTTGAATCCCCATCAGGAGCAAGTATATCTTGAGAAGATTACTTGGTGTACATGGAAAAGTTGAGACTTTCAAAGCTAGACTTGTTAAAGGTTTGCATCATTGACCAGATGTGGATTATGTTGAAACCTTTTCTAAGGATCTATGCTTAAGTCCATCCAGATCCTACTTGTCACGGCTACATACCATGACTACGATATCTGGTGGTTGGGTGCCATGACTGCTTTTCTAAATGATGTTTTAGAAGAGTGCGTCTATAAGTACACAGCCAGAGGGCCTCGTAGACAGTGGGAGCAGCGGAAACGTGTGCAAGATGTTTTATAGGATAAAGCAGGCATCGCGGAGTAGGAACGTCTGTTTTGATGTAGTAGTCAAAGAGTTTGACAGCATCAAAATGGTAGATGAACCTTGTATATACAAAAAGGCAGTAGGGAGTATGGTGACGATCCTCGTAGAGTACGTGGATGACATACTCTTGATAGCGAAGGAGTTTCCTATGCTACGCTCGATCAATCTCCGCTTATCACAATGATTCTCCACTTAGGATCAAAGTGATACCACCTAAATCCTGAGTTTTGGATCTATAAGATAGATTTAATTGGATATTAGGATTCTCACTAAATGTAGTGAGATGGTATCAATCGATCCTGGGGAGAATCACTGGAAGGGTTCCAGGATGATAAAGACGACTGAATGTAAGTCGCAGGCATTGTTTTTACCCTCAGTAAAGGGACGGTATATTGGAAGAGTTCCAAGCTAGATACCGTGGCATACTAGACGATAAAGGCAGGATACATCGCTACTTAAGATGCTACCAAAGAGGCTGTTTGGGTATATAGGTTCATGAGATGAACTATGTTCCTCCCATTGTGTGACAATGGAGTTGTGGCTTATGCCGAGGAACGCCGGTCCCATCAGTGATCCAGACATATTCTAAGGCAGTATCACCTGATCATGGAGATGGTTGATCTCCAGGGTGATCGAGGTTAGGAGAGTAGACTCAGAGGACAACACAGCGGATCCACTCACAAAGGCCTGTTCCCAGAGAGAGACTTTTATGGGATGGTTAAGTATGAGATACTACAACCACTGCTACAGATGACCCTAGTGCAAGTGGGAGATTGTTAGTTATATGTATGCCCTAGAGGCCATTACTGTACATTGGATGTATATTGTAGTGGATGCTGGGACATATATAGGGAGGACTTTCTTGCTCGACATGATAGTATGCTATCTGGTTGAACTTTACCTTAACGTGTATACTGATTGTCTCTCTGTTACATGTTGGTAAAGCCCTTAGGATGTGTGCTTGACTACCTGGACTATGATGCGGATCATACTAGTGGGGAGATGGTAGTCCATAAGTACATCCTTCAAAGTCCCTAGTCGTGGGTGTATCGAGACGGGGCATCGATATACCAGAGTAGACTAGCGTATACCTTCTCGACCCATACAGATGGGCGATGGATGATCCCATATCCATTGGTGTTTGACATCAGAGATGATATACGGGTGCTCAGTGGAGACTGGGTACACTGGACGGACTCGCCGAGAACTCCCAGATGGTATTATACCTCACGTCAGATGGCAGTTCTCTGGTGACACTGGTACAGAGTAGTCTGTTGACCCGAGATCGTCATAGAGTCTTGTGTGGTTCCCACTGTGCTTTGATTTCCATCTTACCACGTCCAAGAGGGCGTGCAAAACGGTGGTTTTTGGGTACAGTCCCGAGTCACATGGAGGCAATGAGCGATAGGAGGGGATTCGTCTCTCCCGGTATAGGGAGTTGATGTTGCGCTGTGTTCGATTGGCTATAACAGGAAATCCCAGGCCAGGGTTGCTGAGATTTACTGGTAAGTGTTACCAGTAGTTTCTCGAATTGTTATAGACCTCATATCGACACGACTTATCAAGCTATTGGGGTCTGACGTTTACCACCCCTAGGCGAGATATGCGACATATCAGACGATCAAACCGGACTGTACGGTAGTGTTACTGGTTGGATTCACTGGAGTGTGAGCGGGCTTGCTCGTCGATCTTCAGATCGCTCAATACCCGGGTGGCCGTTACGTTTAGCAGATCGCTTGCGGCTTGTGGGTGTTTGATATGATCATCATCCGCTGCCGGCGTATTGACGAGTCTTTAGAGTCCTACACAGAGGTTTCCTGGCTCAAGCGAAACGAGATAGGAGCGCATATGAGATATGTGCGGGACCGACAATAATACTAGTATGTGATACTGTATTCGATTCTCGCGATGTGACATTTGATCGGTTATATGCGATATAGCCGGGTTATCGGATCAAGTGTTGATTCGATAAGTTGTTACTGGTGATACCAGTCGGTTATGTGTGACATGACCGGATCATTGAATCAAGTGTGGATTTAATGATTTAATGCATAATTATATATTTTGTATATTACTTTGCATTAACTAGTATCGGTTCACTTTAGATGGATTTTCTCACTCGGATGTGCGCATTGTATATGCGATATATTTTTGTGCACTTGTTTGTATCATGTTTGATGATACATGTTTACTTGGTTAAGTGTAAAGAATTAAACCATGGTTAAACTTATGATTAGGGTTTGATTTCCTTTTCTCATTTATTTATCTATTTATTCATTTTGGAAAATAAATGGAAAAGAGAAAAAGAATGGTGGCTTTTTTTGTCTTTTTGTGGAAACTTCTTGAAGTGATGAAAGCATAACCATTCTTGTTCTTTTCCTAAACCTAACCATTAACTCTAACCATGGTCTATTCTCTACACCTAACTTTGGTTAAAATTATGATAAGTATCATATTCTTTTCTTTTATTAATTAACTTATCATAATTCTTTCTTCATCTTCTTCATCATCTTCAAGTGAAGAAAGCTTGCCTCCATCAATGGCAAGTGATGATTTTGAGTGAGAAATCCAAAACTAAAGTCTACCCACTTCCTATTTTCTCATCCTCTAACTCTTGCCAAGTAGTAGAGTGTGTTTCCTTCACAAGTTTTCAAGACTTGGTGAAGGTGGAGCTTGATCTAGCGATGCCTCGACGTAGATCATCTTCGGCATGGACATCGACGACCTAGCTCGTCTATTCTCCGATGAAGCCGACGCTAGAGCCCGGATTTGATTTGGACAGCGGAGAGGACTTTGTTGCGGAGCTATGGAGGTGGAGCACCGGATCTACAAAGGTTGTATTTCCGTATTCCCTTAGTTAAATGTTAACTAGTTTATGTTTTCGCCTAGATTTCTAGCAAACGATCCGTAGTCGGGTCTCTCGGCACCCATAAATTTTTATATTGGCATGTTCGATACCTTGTGAGACCTCATTAGGGTACCGAGGAACCCTACATCTACCCACTGCGGATGGACCGAGAATGAAGATACTCGGTGGCCTCGTGGTGAGGGCTTTTGATCTACAGCTTAGTTGGACAGGAAGCTACCCGCTGCAGATGGACCGAGCAGGAAGCTGCTCGCCGGCCTTGTGGTGAGGGCTTTCGATCCAAAGCATAGTTGGGCAGGAAGCTACCCGTTGCGGACGAACCTAGCAGGAAGCTGCTCGGTCGCCTCGTGAGGAGGGCTTTCGATCTACAGCTTAGTTGGATAAGATACTACCCGCTGCAGATGGACCGAGCAAGAAGCTGTTCGATGGCTTCAAGAGGATGGATTTAGATCCTTAGCGTTGTTGGGCAGGAAACTACCCGCTAGGGATGGACCGAGCATGAAACTGCTCGGCCGCCTCGTAAGGAAGGCTTTCGATCCACAGCTTAGTTGGGCAGGAGGCTATCCGCTGCAGACGGACCGAGCAGGAAGCTACTCGGCTGCCTCGTGAGGAGGGCTTTTGAGACTCCCTTGCGCCTTCGTGAAGCGTCTTTCAACCTTCCGCGGTCCATATAAGCGGGAGTGTTGTCGTCATTCAACCTTCCGTGGCCCGTATAGGCGGGAGTGAGGGCGCGGTTCAACCTTCAATGGCCCGCATAGCCGCTCGTGAAGACTGGCATGGCCGACACATGGCAGTTCTATATCGGGAAATTGAGACATCCTATGATTTGCGTCGCTGCGCGAGTAAATTTCGGCCGTTGGAAGATTTTTGTTGAGGCTATAAATAGCGAAGGCATGTTGGTTTCTTTCTAGCATTGCCTTTTCTGAAGATGGCCGGGTATATTTTACCGCCTCAATCGCTCCAAGCAGACGTACAAGGCGGTGATAGATCGCGTAGATGGACACTTTGGTCGCCTACTTCCCCGGCGATATGCTCTCCTCCAAGTGCTCCTTTATGCGATCTGGAGGATGTCCCCGGTTCTGCACAATGCCCTGTCTCCACAGCTGAGGGACGAAGCGTTTGACAAGGTGCACACGCTTTACCATCTCGGCCTGATCTCGCAGAGCAGGCGGGAACGATCAGCGGTTCTTCTTCTGGAGTGTTTCCAGAAAAGGCTGATCGTTGCCTCCTGTCCAGCGGATGGGGTCCCTGGCGCTTCCGTGGTATTTAGGATCCGTGGGCACCGTCAGAAGGAGCAGGTTGAGGAAGCTAGGGCTTGGCTATAGGAGATTTCCTCGGAGTACCATCAATAGTGCTTCCTTGATCCTCGTCCCCCTATTTTTTTACTTATACAACTTGAGATTTTCGGCGTCATAAGGCCGGGGAAAGTTATGCCCCCTAGCGTCTTGCAGGCGGTACGCCCCACCGGGAAAAACCTCTATAATGAGGAATGGTCCGTCCCACTTCGGGGAGAATTTGTGTAGTCTCCCTTGGTCCACGAACTCGTTTCTTCGTAAGACCAAATCTCCCGTCTTGAAGGCCCGATATTTAACTAGGGCATTGTAGTAGCAAGCGGTTTGTTGCTGATAGACGGCTGCTCTGATTTGTGCTCGGTCCCGATTCTCCAGTAAGATGTCCAAGTTGCTTCGGAGTGCAGAGGTGTTGGCTTCATCATTGAAGTGTTC
This sequence comes from Agapanthus africanus, assembly GCA_030015575.1. Classification (NCBI taxonomy): domain Eukaryota; kingdom Viridiplantae; phylum Streptophyta; class Magnoliopsida; order Asparagales; family Amaryllidaceae; genus Agapanthus; species Agapanthus africanus. The sequence goes on from JASDDO010000022.1 coordinate 774,796,099, forward strand.
GACCCTGTAACTGGGCAGTCCGATCTCCGCGGGGACCATTGCCTCGGTGCCGTAGCAGAGGTTGAAGGGGGTTTCTCCCGTGGGTTTCTTCTTCGATGTTTGTAGTGCCCATAGCACTCGTGGCAGTTCTTCAATCTAGCCGCCCTGCCTTCCTTCCAAGCGGGCTCTGAGACCTCGAATAACGCCTCGGTTCGCTACGTCGGCCTGCCCGTTGCATTGAGGATGCGTGACCGTGGCAAACTTCATTTGTATGTGGTAGTCATTGCAGAACTCTTTGACCTTATCATTTTCGAAGTTGGTCCCGTGATCCGTAACTATACACCTTGGGATCCCGAATCGGGAAATTATGTTGTTCTGCAGGAACTTTATCGTAGTGGTGGCATCCGGTTTTCTTATGGGTACTGCCTCTATCCATTTTGTGAAGTAGTCCACAGCGACGAGAATAAACCTATGTCCGCCCATGCCGGCGGGGAGTTGGTCGACCATGTCCATCCCCCATAATGCAAACGGCCAGGGGGAGCTGAGTGGCGTCAGTTCAGTGGCGGGAAGACGAGGTATGCTTCTGAAGAGTTGACAGTTCTTGCATCTTCTGACCATCTTCTCGGCGTCCTGGTGTAACTTTGGCCAGTAGTACCCCTGGAGCAGCGTCTTCTGGACTATGGTGCGGGCTCCTTGTTGCTCCTCCGACCCCTTCATGAATTTCTCGTAGAACGTAGTCAGCCTCGTGGCGGTCGATGCATCGCAGCAGAGGCTGAGTGTACGACTTCTTGTATAGGTTTTCGTTGCTCTAGACGAAATGGCGTGCTTTGGCCCGTAGCCGGCGAGCTTCTCCTCGGTCTTCAGGTAGTACACCATCTTTCAGGAACTCCATGAGGGGTTTCCTCCAATCTTGGCCTTCTTCTTGGGTTGCATAGATCTGGAGTGTTACCTCTCCTTATTCCACGCTGGGTCGTGGCAAGACTTTAAAGAGGATGTTTCTTTTATGGGTGGCCGAGTAGGAGGAAGCGAGTTTGCTCAAAGCGTCGGCCCGGGTGTTCAAGTTCCTGGGGATCTGTTCCACTTGGACTTCGTCAAAAATTTTCCGAAGCCTTTTCACCTCGGCTGGGTACTTTATCATGAGCAGTTCCCGGGCTTCGAAGCGCCCGATTACTTGGCCGACAACCAATGCGGAGTCGCTGCGAATTCTGATGGTCTTCAGTCCTACCCCCGAGGCGATTCGCAGTCCTGACAACAAGGCCTCGTATTCCACGACATTATTTGACACCCTGAACCCGAGCTTTAAGGAGTATTCCATTTCTGCTTCGTCCGGGCCGCGGATGATCAGACCAGCCCCGCTCCCTTCCTCGGTAGAGGATCCGTCCACGTAGAGCACCCAATCCGGGATGGGGTCAAGCACTTCCTCGACCGAGGGACGAGGCTCGAGGCTCAGCGTCGGCGCTCCTTCCTTAGTCGGGATGGTGCATTCAACAACGAAATCTGCTAGGACTTGCCCTTTGATGGCTTGCCTGGGGAGGTACTTAATGTCGAACTGGGATAATTCCCACCTCCATTTCTCCAGACGACCCGACAATTCAGGAGAAGCAAGGATAGCACCTATAGGTCACTCAGTGAAGACGAGGATTGTGTGCGCCTGGAAATAGTGTCGTAGTTTTCTTTAGGCGACGACAAGTGCCAAGACTATCTTTACTATGGCCGGGTATCTTGTTTCCGCGTCCTTGAAGACATGGCTCACGTAGTAGACCAGTTTCTGTATACCTTTGGATTCCCTGACGAGTACCGAGCCTGCAGCTTGATCGGAGACCGCAAGGTATAGTAATAGCTAGTCGTCCTCGATTGGTCGGGTGAGTAGTGGTGGAGTTGCTAGGTGCGCCTTGAGTTGTTCGAAGGCATTCTGACACTCCTCTGACCATTCGAACTTAGGTATTTTTCTTAAGGCCTTGAAGAACGGGAAGCATTTTTCTCCGGACCTGGACATAAAGCGACTCAGGGCAGCGACCCTCCCTGTGAGCCGCATGATTTCGACATTGCTCTTGGGCGTTGCCATATTGAGGATGGCGCTGATCTTCTCAGGGTTTGCTTTGATTCCTCGGTGGGTTACCATGAACCCGAAGAACTTCCCGCTGGTGACTCCAAACGCGCACTTAGCTGGATTCAGCTTCAATTTGTACTTGCACAGGACGTCGAATGTCTCCCCGAGGTCCTTAGTGTGCCCTACTGATGAGATGGATTTTACGAGCATGTTGTCGATGTAGACTTCCATGTTTTTTCCGATCTGAGGTTTGAAAAGATTGTTGACCAGTCGCTGATATATAGACCCAGCATTCATGAGTCCGAAGGGCATCATTTTGTAGCAGTATACCCCCCGGTCAGTGGTGAAGACGGTAAGTTTTTCGTCGACCGGGTTCATTCTGATCTGATTGTAACCTGAGAAGGCATCCATGAAGCTCAATAGTTTGTGTCCGGCCGAGTTGTCTACCAGCTGGTCTATCCGAGGGAAGGGATAGTTATCTTTGAGGCATGCCTTGTTTAAATCTGTGAAATCGACGCACATACGCCATTTCCTGTTCACCTTCTTGACCATGACTACTTTCGCCAGCCAATCAGAGTAGTCCAGGTTTCTGATAAAGTTAGCGGCGAGCAGCCGATCCACTTCGTCGTCTAATGCCCTTTGCTTTGCCAGCGTAGAACTTCTCTTCTTTTGTCGGACGGGTTTTGCTTTCGGGTTGACCCCAAGTTTGTGGGAGATCACTCTAGGGTCGATTCCAGGCATGTCCGCCGGCGCCTAAGTGAATACGTCCGAGTTATCTCAGAGGAACCGGATCAGTTCTTCGCAGCGATCCCCAGTCAGGAGAGAGCCGATCTGGACAGTTCGGCCGTTAACCCCTTCTGCGAGGGGTACTTCCGTTAATGCTTCTACCGGGGCACCTCTAACCTCTATTTGGTCATCGCGCGTATCTAAAGAACCCTGGAAGTCGCGTATGTCCTCAAAATCGTCGCATTGATCTCCTGCGGTGGACGTCGAGGCGAGGCAAATACTAGCGGTTAGCTGGTCTTCGTAGGCCCGGCCTATTTCCTTTTGATCTAAAGGAAACTTGATTGCAAGGTGATAAATCGAGATCTGGGCTCGGAGAGCATTTAAGGTCGGACGTCCTAGGAGAATGTTGTAAGAAGAAGGGACCTTGGCGACGAGGAAGTCCATTGGTACTATCCGCGTATTGCCCGCTTCCTCGATGTTGAGAAAGAGGGTGATCAATCCCTCGGTAGGGTCAGAATGATTGGTGAACCCAGAGAGGACAAGGGAGGTAGGTCGGAGGTTGGATGGTCCTGGCCTCATACGCTGGAAGAAGTCATGGAACAGGATATCCGTCGAGCTCCTTGAGTCGACCAATATCCTCTGGACCTCATAACAGTGGAATCTGGCCGTTATTACCAGTAGGTCATTATGAGGGAACGATATACCATGGAGGTCTTCATCGGTGAAAATGATCGGCTCGTCCCTCCTACACCTCTTGTATGGCATACCGCTTATTCCCTCGATTGGGAGGATGTGGCGGTTCCCCTCACTTTCTCGAGCTGGATCAAAGGTAACGACCATGATCTGCCCGATCATTGATTCCCCGGGAGGGGTTTGATCATTTTTCTCCTGCTCCGCCTGCCGCTTGTCCCTCAGGTACTTCACCAGGTGGCCTGAGTGGGTCAACTACTTGATGTAGTCACGGAGTTGTTTGCAGTTCTCATTGCCCCTGCGACCTGTGGAAGGCACAGTATGGGCCGCGGAGTCGCTTGCCTACCCTTTGGGTGACTGGCGGGAGCTTGAAGAACCTCTCATCCTTGGCTTCCTCCAACAGCTCAGTCTGAGAGATGTTTAGAAGAGTGTACTCCTGAAACCTCAAAGAGTAAGGCTTCGGACGATCGGCTTTCTTTTTCTCCTCTCTGTCCCTTTTCTTTATGTCTGGCTGGTCGGCCCGGGGCAGGTTTGAGTTCACCTCAGACTCAAGTTGGATTTCTCGCTCGGTCCAAGCTTTCACCTCGGCCATGGTCTTAGGTTGCACTAATACAAAAGAGCGGAGCCACTTTTTGTGCCTAAGACTTGACGTCAGCGCGGTGATGACCGTTTCATCATGGTGCTCGGGGACCTCGAGGAGCGGGTTATAGAAGCGGGTGACATATCCTTTGAAGGATTCTTCGTCTCCGCTTTTGATGGTAAACAGATAGTCAACCGTCCTCTTCTGTCGTCGCTTCCCGACGAAGTGACCGAGGAATTAAGTGGCCAGCTCGTCGAAGGTCAAGATGGAGCGTGGCGTGAGTCCTTGGAACCAGTCCAGGCCAGCCCGGATGAGGGCAGTGGGGAAAGCTTGGCATTGGGCCACGTCGGAGTTATCCTGGAAACTCATGCCCGCCGTAAATGCGTATAGATGGTCATTCGGGTCGGATTTCCCATCGAAAAGAGCCACTTTTGGCGGCTTGTTCCTAAATGAGACGTGCTCGGCTAGCAGCTCCTCTGTGAAGGGCTTTGTTAGTGAGTCGGCGAAGTACCTGGCCCCTTCGCCGGACGTGCGGCTATCCCTTCGTACGCCTTCGATCTTCTTCTCGAGGGCTTCAAGCCGGTGGTGGTACCCTGAGGATTCTGCACAGTTGGAGTGGTGGCTACCCCTGCTCCGGGTCTGCGCGATGGTGCGGCTTCGTTTTCGCTGTCACGCCCCGCTTCCCAGAGTATGCTCGAATAGGCACGTGACATAGCCAACCATGCTACCTGTGGATAGGAAAAATCTCTCCACAGTCACATTACGGCTGTAGAGATATCAAGAACAGTAAAATAAACTAAACTATCTAATACATGTCCATGAGCCAGAATGAATGAGTCAAGAAATAATTATATGCGGAAGCGAAGATACAATACATGAAACACCTGGAAAGTAAAACTACATACCGACAGGAACTTCACCGCTCGGTCTAACAACGGCAATACTCCCGGTCAGTCTGCAACAAAGGTAGAAGAATCTGGGCCATGCAAAACCCAGACGTCAGCGCGTCATAACATCAAGCAATAATATAAACAGGGGTAGCATTACATACAAGTATGAACATAAAAGGTAAACAAGCATGACAGTGATACAAGTAAGGACAGTGGGGTAATGTGTAGTGAGTTATCTAAACTGGTCTATTGGGTGAACTACTCTCAAATCTTTGAAATCAATTTTATGAATCGTCGATGTAACTCAATAGTATCTCGTGCATGCCCGGGACCACGGTCTAAGACTCTCGGGCTGATACCGAGACGTGCCGCTAGGCACTAAGACAGGAAATATGTAAAGACGTATGATGTCAGCAGCATCGTCCCGAGGCTGGCCTAACCTCTAAAACTAATCAGAAAAAGCAAGCAACTGTCGAATTACAAGTCAGGTTTCATCATTGATTTCCCCATACCCCCAGGTTATATGTTCAAGTCAGGTATTAAAATAATCTGGAGTTAATGCCAACACAGGATCAAGCAGGTACAGGTTTGTCTGGATAGACAACAGGAACGGTCCGTGAGGACAACAGGTCAGGTTTGTTGGCATTAGACACAAGATCAGGTAACAGGTCAAGCCATAGTACATCAGGTCAAGCCAGGTAATGTATAAAGGTGTCATGTCGGGTCAAGAATGTGCGGTACCATGTCATATCAAGTAGGAAGTGCAACAAGTCATGTCAGACGCACAAGATGTCATGTGGGTACTCATAATCAACTAACATACACATAATTATAACTAAACAAGCATGGGTACTAATAGCACAATAAACTGGAACATGTAAGATGATATGCACACAGGTATCGGCTAACTATAAGGATGTATGGTTATCGATTAGGGTTAGAGTTATAGCTTCAACATTTGGTATTGTACACTTAAATGAAGATGGAATACTACAATCTCATTAACAGGTATTAAATGGCCTAGGGATGCAATCATGTATGTAAAACAGGTTAGATGCACACGGGTGTCCAATAGGGTAAAATTGTACAAGGGTACCATAGACCATGCAAACAGTTATTATGTGATTTAAAATATACGTGTGGTTACGTTTATAATTCCCAACTAAATAGGGTGCAGTTTATTAAACATGGGGTGTCAATATTACAGTGTTATATATTTAGGTGATCGATGGATACAATGATATATATATTCTAAATGAAATGGATGCAAACGGGTATCCGAAGTTATAAAACTATAAAATGGTAATATGGGATGTACCACTAAGCAATACATGATGTAAATATTGGTATGGGTGCAGTATAACGTAATCTAATATGCAACAAGATAAGTTTCCATATTCTAGATCTAAAATGATATAAACGGATGCAAACGGAACATCGAAATGTTATAAAATGATGCATAGGGTACTATATTTAAACTACAGGTATGATATATATTAGAATAGGTATATAATGATTTAAATAGCATGTAGCAAGATTAACTTGCCTTGATCAGATCACGATACGGTAAACGGAACGTTACGCATCGGCGGAAAAGTCACGACACGCGCACGGTACAAGGAATGAGTCCAAACAACGCACGATGGGAACACACGGGTCAGGTATCCTCGCTGGGTCGTCGGGATCGTCGACGGCACGACCGTATTCCGGCGATCGCTGGAAAACAGATTCTACAAAAAATAAAGAAAATAGCAAGAAGAAGAAGAAGAGGAAGAAGAAGGGAGAGGGATATGCTCACTAGTGTGTGCACTGAAGTCGCCGTAGGGGTCAGAGGAGTCGGCAAGGGGCGACGACAATGAAGGATCGCCGGCGGCGAGATCCACAGCAAGGGCAGTGGGGATTCACGGCCGAAAGGGTGTGCAGGGGAAACTCTGGTCGTTTGGGATGAAGAGATGACGGTGGTGGTGTCAGGAGGTTAAGAGAGAGAGATGAGGAAGGTGCAGAGGTGACGACGAGGTGGGGTCGTCGGCAGTGGAGGGTGCAGGAGAAAAAAGAGATGGGTTCTTAGTTTGCCGTTTAGGTGAGGACAAGGGGGAGAAGAGAACTGAAGGAGACGAGAGAGGAGAGGGGGACGAGCGAGGTTGAAGACGAGGGTACGGGTGGCGGCGTTGGCAGAGCCGGAGGCTGGGTTAGGGTTCGCGTCGAGGACGAGAGGAAACGAAGGAGGGAGGTTACTATAGGGAGGAGAGTGATGAGCGGATCCTTGATGAACAGGGATCGCGAGAGGAGTGAGAAACGCGAGAGGAGAGAGAGAGTTGGCGCGCAGTGAGGGAGAGAGAGAAAGAGAAGAGAAAGAAAAGAGAAGAGAGAGGAGGAGAAGGTGTGGGCCAGGGTTTTAGAGAAAGGAGAGAGCTCGGTGAGGGGAGAAAAAGAGAGACGTGGGGCCCAGGTGCAAAGGAAAGAGAGCTTTGATTGGCTCGGTTGGGAAAAGTGAATAAAATTATAAAGATTTTTAAACCTAACAGATATATTTAGTTCCCAACTCAACAACAGAAAAAATCTTAAAAATAAATCAAATAAAAGTAATTAATTTGAATTTAGGCGGACTACAAAATACATCAGAAATACGCCCGGGTCGGGTCCAAAATTTGGATTTGAAACACGAAAATTATTAGTAAGTTCCTAAAATTGAAATGAAATATTTTGTAACAGAAATGCATACCCCCAAGAGAGAATACACGCTCGTGCGCGTAGCCATCCAAACACATCCGTTCCACTGAACGGGACGAGAACACGATGCAGTGATGCTACCACAGGGTTAGGGGTATCAAGCAGGCCATGCAATGCAATTTTAATTTATTTTACGTGATTTAAATTGTTATATGCAAAAGATGCGATACATGATAAAATACCAGTATATACTAAATTATGAGATGCACTAGTCCATGCAACGAGTCAAGGTAATCTATAAATGAGAGTTAAACAGGTTCAAGCAAGCGGGTCGGGTCGAATGCAGAGTAATATATAAAATACCATTCGCCCCCAAACACGCTAAAACAAGAATAGACCATGGATAAGTAAATACGGAAACTGGAATTGGTATAAATAAACTCGGGTGTTACATTATACCCAACTACTAAAGAATTTCGTCCTCGAAATTCCAAGAATAAGAAAGGATAAACAATCAAGAATTGCAAGAATAGTTGTGGAAACTTCGAACTTCATCTTCTCGTTCCCCAAGTTGATTTTCTGTGTGAGCGATTACCCCAAGACAAATACAAGAGGTGTAACTTTGGTCTTAAAGCTTTTCCTCTTCGATCCACAGTCGACATCGGTCGCTCCTCAAAAGTCAAATCTTCCCGTACAGTCGGTTTCGAATGATCCCACTCATGTGTTTCATCTCGAACATACTTACGGAGTTGAGATATATGAAACACGTCATGACCATTCGCCAGGGATTGCGGTAACGCCACACGATAAGCCACTTCTCCAATACGTTTCAAGATCTCAAAAGGTCCAACGAATCGAGGACTAAGTTTTCCTCGACTTCCGAAACGGATCACCCCTCTAGTCGATGGTATCTGCAAATCCTAGATCACCAACAGCGAACTCTAGAGATCTTCTCGACGTATCAACCCAACTCTTCTGTCGGTCTTGTGCTGTTTTCAAATGATTCCGGATAGTGTTAACTTTCTCAACTGTCTGCACCACCAAAACTGGTCCCAACAACCTTCGTTCACCGATATCGTCCCAGTAAATAGGTGAATGACACTTGCGACCATATAGAGTTTCGAATGGAGCCATCTGAATAGTCGTCTGGAAACTGTTGCTGTAAGAAAACTCCACCAAATGTAGATGATCCTCCCATGAACCCTTGAAATCCAACATGCAAGCTCTCAACATGTTTTTAAGAGTTTGGATCGTTCTCCGACTGGCCATCTGTCTGAGGATGATAAGCTGTACAAACTTCAAACTAGTCCCCAAACTTTCCTGTAAGTTCCTCCAAGTGTGATAAGCAACGGTAGTCACGGTCGGTCACGATGCCCACCGGTACTCCGTGCAATTTTACTATCTCCTGTACGCACCGTTCTGCCAAAACTTCTGTTGATTGATCCTCTCGAAAAGAGATGAAATGAGCTGCCTTGGTCAATCCGTCAGCAATCACCCAAACTGCACTGTTGCCCTTTGGACTCCGCGGTAGAGCAGTCACGAAATCCATGGTTATATGTTCCCACTTCCACTGAGGAATCGGAAGTGGTTGCAATAAATCAGCAACCCTTTGATGTTCAGCCTTAACTTGCTGACACACCAAACACCTTGCCACTAAGCGACAATCTCCGGTTTCACGCCTTCCCACCAGAATTGCTGTCGTAGATCTCGGTACATCTTCATGCCTCCTGGATGTACGGAATATGCGGAACTGTGTACCTCCTTCATAACTTCTTCACAATTGTCTCCCTTTGGCACACACAACGACTACCACATCGTAACGAACCCTCATCAAGAACCATTGAGTCCGTTCGAAGTCCAGCTTCAACCTGTTCTCGAAGCTTCTGCAATCTTGGGCCCTGCAGTCTCGCTGCTCTAATACTCTCGACCAATGACGATGTACTTGCAGCTGCAACAACTGTCCCGAAGAATGCGGTAACATGATCTTCAACTCGAATCTCCGAACGTCTTCCATAATCTCCTTCTGTGCAGTCATCATCCAAATTTCTGGCAATCACCTAAGCGCATCCGGCACAACATTACTTTCCCCGGATGGTACTCAAGATCAAGATCGTAGTCAGCCATCAGCTCCAACCACCTACGCTGCCTCATAGTAAGCTCCTTCTGTGTGAACACATACTCCAGGCTTTTGTGGTCGGTGAAAACTTCGACCCCTTTCGGCCAATAAGTAGTGGCTCTAAATCTTCAAGCGAAAATCACAGCTGCTAACTCCAAGTCATGAGTTGGGTAATTCTTCTCTTGGGTCTTCAACTGTCTCGACGCGTAAGCAATAACCTTCCCATGCTGCATCTAAACACATCCCAATCCTTTCCTAGATGCGTCGTTGTGAATTACCACTCCTCCGGAACTGTCTGGCACGATCAAAATAGGAGCGGTTATTAATCTCTGCTTATACGCCTCTAAAGCTGACGCACACTTCTCCGTCCATACAAATGGTACCTCCTTGCGCGTAAGCTTGGTCCACGGCTCAGCCAAGTGAGAAAATTCTCCACAACTCTTCTATAATACCTGGCAAGTCCAAGAAACTTCTTATCTCCACAACATTCTTCGGAATCGGCCAATCTCGAACTGCTGTAATCTTTCAGGATCAACGACGATTCCATCTCTAGCCACACGTGCCCCAACACTTCACTTCTTCAAGCCAAAACTCGCACTTGCTCATCTTTGCATATAATTTTCTTTCCTCACTGTCTGCAATGCGATCTTCAAATGTTTTGCATGCTCTTCATTACTCCTCGAGTAGACCAGAATGTCATCAATGAACAACACTATAGACTGGTCTAAGAATGGTGAAAAGATTCGGCTCATCAAGTCCACAATATTGTCGGTGCATTCGTGACCCCGAATGGCATTACTAAATACTCGTAATGTCCATATCGAGTTCGGAACGCAGTCCTGCAAATATTTTCTGATTTAACTCGGACCTGATGATATCCAGATCGCAAATCCAGTTTCAAGAATACCTTTGCGCCACTAAACTGCTCAAATAATTCGCCCATGCGAGGGATCGGGTACTATTCTTAATAGTCACCCGGTCAAAATTTTCGATAATCGATGCACATCCTCCTTATACCATCTTTCTCTTTTACTAGAAGAACTGGAGCTCTCCAAAGGGAGTTGCTGCTGCGAATCCACTCCTTCTCTAGAAATTCTGTAACTTGCTTCTTGACTTTCTTCCAACTCCACTAGTGCCATCGGATAATACGCCTTTGAGATTGGCGCTGCACCAGGAACAAGATCAATAACAAACTCCACATCTCGTTTTACGGTAAACCGAGATGTCTTCGAATACGTCCGTGAATTCTCGGACTATAGCCAGCGCTTCTTTCTTATCAACTCCCATCGACGAAAGAACACTGTTTGTCGGCCTAGCCCCAAACTCGACTGGCCTGATAGAGCTGCTTCCTCCAGCAAAACAAGCTCCGGATGTCCGGGGATCTGGAGAATCACTCTCCTTTCGTTACAATAAATATGAGCGTGGAAAGTGCCGCGAAAATCCATTCCCAAGACCACAACAAGCAAAGGGATGCACAAGAATTGAATAATTCTAATGCGGTAAAGCATGAACAAGTAAGATACCGAGATGACTTCATCCGAAATCAAGATACTGAAGAGGATTAAGCACGGTAAATATGGTTCAAGCTGGTAAGAAAACATGAACTGGAAAGCAAGAGAGACAAGGCAATATAACGATCATGGAACAAGGAAGTGAATCAAGATCAGGACTCCAAGTTACTCAAATAGAGTACCGCATTGTAACCATGCTGCAGTTCATGGGTACAATTATATAACTCCACTCAAGTCGTCCAAATCCTAGCATCAGAATCAATAAACAGGGAGAAACAATGGTGAATCCAAAAGGTTTCAAGCCAGGATGCAAGGTTGTTTGCACATCGTCAAGGCACAAGATAAAAGAAAGATATGATTCAAGAATCATGATAATAAGGTGGCAGGATATGTTCCTAATCACGAGTATTTTGATTCGTGTATTGGGTCCAATACCCAACTACAAAAGAATCAAATCCGGTTAACCTATATCCTATGCTCTGATACCAAAAGAACCATGTCACGCCCCGCTTCCCAGAGTACGCTCGAATAGGCACATGACATAGCCAACCATTCTACCTGTGGATAGGAAAAATCCTTCCACAGTCACATTACGGCTGTAGAGATATCAAGAACGGTAAAATAAACTAAACTATCTAGTACATGTCCATGAGCCAGAATGAATGAGTCAAGAAATAATGATATGCGGAAGCGAAGATACAATACATGAAACACCTGGAAAGTAAAACTACATACCAATAGGAACTTCACCGCTCGGTCTAACAGCGGCAATACTCCCGGTCAGTCTGCAACAAAGGTAGAAGAATCCGGGCCATGCAAAACCCAGACGTCAGCGCGTCATAATATCAAGCAATAATATAAACAGGGATAGCATTACATACAAGTATGAACATAAAAGGTAAACAAGCATGACAGTGATACAAGTAAGGACGGTGGGATAATGTGTAGTGAGTTATCTAAACTGGTCTATTGGGTGAACTACTCTCAAATCTTTGAAATCAATTTTATGAATCGTCGATGTAACTCAATAGTATCCCGTGCATGCCCGGGACCACGGTCTAAGACTCTCGGGCTGATACCAAGACGTGCCGCTAGGCACTAAGACAGGAAATATGTAAAGACGGACGATATCAACAGCATCGTCCCGAGGCTGGCCTAGCCTCTAAAACTGATCAGTAAAAGCAAGCAACTGTCGAGTTAAAAGTCATGTTTCATCATTGATTTCCCCATACCCCCAGGTTATATGTTCAAGTCAGGTATTAAAATAATCTGGAGTTAATGCTAACACAGGATCAAGCAGGTACAGGTTTGTCTGGATAGACAACAGGAACGGTCCGTGAGGACAACAGGTCAGGTTTGTTGGCATTAGACACAAGATCAGGTAACAGGTCAAGCCATGGTATATCAGGTCAAGCCAGGTAATGTATAAAGGTGTCATGTCAGGTCAAGAATGTGCGGTACCATGTCATATCAAGTAGGAAGTGCAACAAGTCATGTCAGAACGCACAAGATGTCATGTAGGTACTCATAATCAACTAACATACACATGATTATAACTAAACAAGCATGGGTACTAATAGCACAATAAACTGGAACATGTAAGATGATATGCACACAGGTATCGGCTAACTATAAGGATGTATGGTTATCGATTAGGGTTAGAGTTATAGCTTCAACATTTGGTATTGTACACTTAAATGAAGATGGAATACTACAATCTCATTAACAGGTATTAAATGGCCTAAGGATGCAATCATGTACGTAAAACAGGTTAGATGCACATGGGTGTCCAATAGGGTAAAACTGTACAAGGGTACCATAGACCATGCAAACAGTCATTATGTGATTTAAAATATATGTGTGGTTACGTTTATAGTTCCCAACTAAATAAGGTGCAATTTATTAAACATGGGGTGTCAATATTACACTGTTATATATTTAGGTGATCTATGGATACAATGATATATATATTCCAAATGGAATGGATGCAAACGGGTATCCGAAGTTATAAAACTATAAAATGGTAACATGAGATGTACCACTAAGCAATACGTGATGTAAATATTGGTATGGATGCAGTATAACGTAATCTAATATGCAACAAGATAAGTTTCCATATTCTAGATCTAAAATGATATAAACGGATGCAAACGGAACATCGAAATGTTATAAAATGATGCATGGGGTACTATATTTAAACTACTGGTATGATATATATTAGAATAGGTATATAATGATTTAAATAGTATGTAGCAAGATTAACTTGCCTTGATCAGATCACGATACGGTAAACGGAACGTTACGCGTCGGCGGAAAAGTCGCGACGCGCGCACGGTACACGGAATGAGTCCAAACAACTCACGATGGAAACACAGGGTCAGGTATCCTCGCTGGGTCGTCGGGATCATCGACGGCACGACCGTATTCCGGCGATCGCTGGAAAACAGATTCTACAAAAAATAAAGAAAAGAGCAAGAAAAAGAAGAAGAGGAAGAAGAAGGGAGAAGGATGTGCTCACTGGTTTGTGCACAGAAGTTGCCGTGGGGGTCAGAGGAGTTGGCAAGGGGCGACGACGATGAAGGATCGCCAGCGGCGAGATCCACAGCAAGGGCAGTGGGGATTCACGGCCGAAAGGGTGTGCAGGGGAAACTCTGGTCGTTTGGGGATGAAGAGATGACGGTGGTGGTGTCAGGAGGTTGAGAGAGAGAGATGAGGAAGGTGCAGAGGTGACGACGAGGTGGGGTCGTCGGCAGTGGAGGGTGCAGGTGAAAGAAGAGATGGGTTCTTGGTTCGCCGTTTGGGTGAGGACAAGGGGGAGAAGAGAACTGAAGGAGACGAGAGAGGAGAGGGAGACGAGCGAGGTTGAAGACGAGGGTGCGGGTGGCGGCGTTGGCAGAGCCGGAGGCTGGGTTAGGGTTCGCGTCGAGGACGAGAGGAAACGAAGGAGGGAGGTTACCATAGGGGGAGAGGGGTGATCGGATCCCTGATGAACAGGGATCACGAGAAGAGTGAGAAACGCGAGAGGAGAGAGTGTTGGCGCGTAGTGAGGGAGAGAGAGAGGGGGGGGAGAGAGAGAGAGAGAGAAAAGAGAAGAGAGAGGAGGAGAAGGTGTGGGCCAGGGTTTTAGAGAAAGGAGAAAGCTCGGTAAGGAGAGAAAGAGAGAGACGTGGGGCCCAGGTGTAAAGGAGAGAGAGCTTTGATTTGCTCGGTTGAGAAAAGTGAATAAAATTATAAAAGATTTTTAAACCTAACAGATATATTTAGTTCCCAACTCAACAACAGAAAAAATCTTTAAAATAAATCAAATAAAAGTAATTAATTTGAATTTAGGCGGACTACAAAATACATCAGAAATACGTCCTGGTCCGGTCCAAAATTTGGATTTGAAACACGAAAATTATTAGCAAGTTCCTAAAATTAAAATGAAAGATTTTGTAACAGAAATGCATACCCCCAAGAGTGGATGCACGCACGTTCGCGTAGCCATCTAAACACGTCCGTTCCACTGAACGGGACGAGGACACGATGCAGGGATGCTACCACAGGGTTAGGGTTATCAAGCAGGCCATGCAATGCAATTTCAATTTATTTTACGTGATTTAAATTGTTATATGCAAAAGATGCGATACAAGATAAAATACCAGTATATACTAAATTATGAGATGCGCTAGTCCATGCAACGAGTCAAGGTAATCTATAAATGAGAGTTAAACAGGTTCAAGCAAGCGGGTCGGGTCGAATGCAGAGTAATATATAAAATACCATTCGCCCCCAAACACGCTAAAACAAGAATAGACCATGGATAAGTAAATACGGAAACTGGAATTGGTATAAATAAACTCGGGTGTTACATTCGCTCTATCAACTGACTCAAATCCTCGGGCGATCCCTTTCTCGAGTAGTTTCTGAGCTCGTCGTTCGCACGGTCCCGGCGAGAGTGGAGGCGTCTAGAAGCAGGCGAGCTGACCGACACCTCCTCAGGGGGAGAGAACGCGCAACGGGCATCGGAGCGCCGGCCCAGTCTTCCCTGGGACCGTGGAGTGGAGCTGTCCGGTGCCCAGCGAGTCATGGAATCAATCACCGCGTGCGGGTTAAGATGGTCGGAGTCGGCTCGCCGGTGCTCAATAGCACTGTGATAAGGGTGAGGGAGATCGGGGGCTCGAGTGTGCCCGTCCATCCTTCGGCGGACGTCGTTATCCTGGGGAGGGGAAGCCGCGGTCTGGTGGGTAGGGCCCATCGCTTGAACGCGGATGAGGGCATCCACCAGTGATGTGAACCTGTCTATCCGGATGGACAAGGCGTGGATGGCATTGGGAGGAGGAGACGAGCCTCTCCCGCCCATTGTGGCGGCTCGTATTTGGACCATCGCGATTGTCGCTCGCCATCGGGTCGAGGGCGGAAGATCAACTTTTATGGTGGAACAAAGAAACAAGTCTTTCGTTTCCACAGGCGGCGCCAACTGATGGAGTTTCGGATCTCCTTCAGATGCTGTCCTCCGTCGATCCTGTGATAGCGGTCTTTGATAACTGGGATTTGTTTTTGAGAGTTGTTGAGTGTGGATCTCAATAGGTTGTTGTTGGACACTAAACTACCTGTAAAGAAGTCCCGGGGTAGGTGACCACCGTAGGACCCTCCGACGATCAAGTTAGAGCCGAGATATAGGTGCAGAGTAGCGGCCTATTGAAAAAAATTCGAGATACCTGAGTCGTCTAAGAGAGGGGTTTATATAGGGGTCGCGTGGAGCGAGCGGGTGCGAGATCATCGCCGTCAGTTACGCCCCAGCGTTATCCTCGTCTTGAATGGCGGGATGTGATAGCGTGGGACGCGGATCGTGGGAGGCGGATATCTCGCTCTGGCGATATACGCGGAGCCGTTGCGGGACGCATGGGATCCGCGCTCTTAATTGATAGGGGGAAGCCGAGGGAGCTCAGCGTGTCAGGAGCTCGGAGACAAGCCGGGAGGCCGAGGAAGCTCGGTATGTTCGGAGCTCGGAGACGATCCGGGAGGCCAAGGAAGCTCGGGATGTCAGACGGCTCGGAGACGAGCAGGGTGGCTGAGGAAGCTCGGCATGCCAGACGGCTCGGAGACGAGCAAGGAAACTGAGGAAGCTCGAAGACGAGTTGTTGGTATTTTCCAAGATGAAGGTGGAATGTATTCAGGGGGGTCTTCTGAAAGGTCGGATACGTTTCTCGAGAGAGGATCCGAGGAATCCCTGAATGCAACTCATTTATTCTGCCTCTGTAACTTTCGGGACACGTCATCCGCCACGTGTCGTAATCTGAAGAGATACCACTTGTGAGCATCATCAAATATATATGAGCTAATTAAACTCAAGTTGATTCTAATTCGTTCAAGTTTAGCCCATTCAGCACCCGAAAGCAGCTATTCCAATTATTATACCATTAGCCACTTTTTTCGTTCACTAGTTCCACTAGGGCCATGCAATAGTTTCCCATTGGTGTGGGCTATAAAATTTTTCTTTCAGCTACAATAAAATTGACTTCTTCAATAATATCTGCTAACTGTCCTTGACTCACTATCTAGATTCTTTTGAAGATACATTCAGTTTTGTTTTAACCTCCATGAAGCGTAATTTATTGCCTCTAGCCGCTTTATTTGTCAACTTGACTTGCATAAACCATTCTTGATAAAAAAAAATCTCACTTCTACAAAAATTGTCTCAGTTTTTACGATCATTCTAGTATCATTTTTGCATGTTCCAATTTTCCCCCCCTGGTGGTCTACTTCATCCGCTACTCAAGTTGCATATGAAATTGCATGCTCGGATGCAAACTTGAGTGTTTTTCTTTAATTACAAAAAGGAAATGATTGAAGAATTTTTTTGTTTAATTAAGTGTAAATTGATTTACATCCACCACCACTAAAGAATTATTCTGTCCCCAGCTGCCCCCAAGTGTGGGTGACGATGGTCCCGTGCATAGCACGGAAACACTGTGTTTCCTTGTTATGGTACTGCAACTTGGCAGAATCCAGGTCATCCTGCTCGTAACCTTGATTTGATGCCCATCAACAACCACCAAAATCTTGATATTGATATAAGATTGTTTGCATCTTGGTCTTCAAATTTTAGTGATATTTCATTCATAACCTACATCTCATAATAGCAATAGGAAAATGAGGTACATGCTAAAAAATATAACAAGGTTGCTATCATACCCATCTAAAAGTCGGTGTTAATGAAAAACAGGCAGGCTCATAAATGATCCTTGATGAAGATCAAAGGCCGAGATTATCCAAGCATGAGAATCGGGAAATAATAACATTTATAAGCAAGCACACAAGGAAAAAAGATCTAGATGAGAGTGGTAGTTGTCTCTCTGTAATGAACTAATTTTGGGTATTTTTTAAAGTTTCTTATATTACCTGTAAAATATCCAAAGTAGTAGATACTGTTCAGAATTAAACCTAATGAAAAGATGCGCTTGGATCCAAAAATAAAAGCCTTTGGTTAGGCAACATTATAGACTGAAAGGGTTGACCTGACCTTTTATTTTTTGAATGCAACATCATTAATCATGTCGCTTTAGGGAATTTTTTTTTACCGCTAGAGCTATTTTTTGGTTAGTGGGTTTACCTGACTCGGTACAAATATGATTAGGTTACATACAACCCATAACCCATGATTGTACCACTGAAAACAACTTTGTTGCATAATGAAGAGTTCGAAAGGACCAGTGCTATAGCGCAGAATAACAAGAATGAAAGATAAAGGAGTCCAGGAGCTCAATTCTAAATATTTAAAACTCCATAAAAATTTACAAGGGGTAGATGGATGATTTTACAGACTAATACAGGATGTTATTTACAACAATATTATCAGCATTTATGATGAACAATATGCAAGACAAATGCGAGATGCTGTTTCTATTCTCTAATTCATAAATAATTGATTTCAGGCTATTACAAGTTGGGGGTGGGGGTTCGAAACAGTCGACCGACAAGAAAAAAATGCTAGCACTTGAAGCAATATTCTTTTGAATCCCATGGCAAACTCCTGTCACTGAGCGCTATTCTAATAGCGATGCACATAAAGAAATCTTGTTCACCCGTCATCAGACCCGAAATGTTATTGTAACATCAAAAATCCCAGGAGTCATGGAATTCAGAAATCCGGCTCAAAATTGAATATAGAATCATGTAAACTGGCTTCTGTGACATTGAGGAATGAGGAGCATCCATCCTGTTACCTCTCCCTCTCTTACATAGAACTGGTGATCGCCAAAAACAAACACAAGGTTAGAAAGATCATGTGTGTATACGAAATCGATAAAGCAAAAGTGGTATAGTTACTGAGATAGACATGAAAGCTAAATCTTAACGTGCTAAAATAGCTCCTTTTACTGAGAATCAGGCAGTGATAATCTCAATTGCTGCTTTCACATACCATCCGTATTCGCATAATTGTCAAATACAAGATGATCTTTGACTCCAAATGCGTTATGTTTACTTCTCACTAAGCTCGTCTCAGCAACCCCTCTTCAACATGTGAGATCCTCTCAGTATTTGTTGGCGGCGTTTCTAGAAATTTGACCCTATCCCATATGATATGCCATACCAGTACCCAAGTTCCACTCTCGCCCGGAAAAATGACAATGAACAATGAGCTACCATACGACCATTGTTAGATATGCCCCGCATTCAATCCTCAAGATTACCGGTTGGATTTCCTAACAATTCGGTGCCATCACGAAAATTTGAGTTTATCTCTAAGGCTTAGGATGCGCGAGCGCACTTATGGCAAACGTCTGCCCTGATGAGGGCCAGACATCTACGAAGCTCTCTGTTAATTTGGTAAAGATACCAAACGTCTGCGATATCCTTGTTCAGATATCTGGATTGCTCTCTGAATTCTCATGGCAACAAATGCAGACGTCTACCGATTCTTTCTGCAAACGTATGTCTTTCTGCGCCAGGCGAAGATTCACTTAGTTAGCAAATTAGTTTCTTTGGTAAATCTTTTATATGCTGCTATATATATGATAGCTTACTTTAAACCTACATCGGATGCCTTTTGTTAATTAGAGAGAACCCGTTGATAATTGTGAGAGATTTATGGTTTGAGAAGAATTTGTATTCTCCAACGATATGTACTCCTCCAATATTTGATTATTAATAAAATTTCGCCTTCGTCTATTTGTTTTGTGATTAGCATTCATATTTCTATCTTGCATATGGTTTGATTTTCTTCTCGCTATCAATTATGTTTGTTTTGTGATTATCTCGTATACGCAACAAACTGGTATCAGAGCTATTGTTGCGTTGTTGTGGGATTTTTTGTTGAACTATTAGGTGTTTAATTTTGCGATCTAGGTTAACGGTGGAAAACGACAACTACGTCCTCTTCCCCACTTTCTTAGACCGTGATTTTGAATTTTTGGGTTTGTTAGTACTCAAGGTATTTTGATTTGATCCCACATTATGTCTCCGACAATCATGAAGTTCAATATCAAAAAATTTAATGAAAATATGAGTTTTAGTTTGTAGCAA
This sequence comes from Agapanthus africanus, assembly GCA_030015575.1. Lineage (NCBI taxonomy): Eukaryota > Viridiplantae > Streptophyta > Magnoliopsida > Asparagales > Amaryllidaceae > Agapanthus > Agapanthus africanus. The sequence goes on from JASDDO010000022.1 coordinate 774,815,819, forward strand.
GTCTGTATGGTTGTCGTTTTGATTCAAAAGAATTTGAAGAAGACGATTCTAGGGAAGGATAAAAAACCTTCCACTATGACGGAGGAAGCTTGAGAGGAGATGGATGAGAAGACACTCACGGCTATCCATTTGTGTCTGACTAACGAAGTTCTACAAGAAGTTTTGGTGGAAAAAACGGTGACTGATTTGTGGAATAAAATGGAAGAGTTATATTTAAGAAAATCTTCCATGAATCGACTCCTGTTGAAACAGCATCTCTACACACTTCGCATGTCAGAAGGCTCTCCAATAAAATCTCACGTTAGTGAATTTAATGCAATCATTGTAGATTTAGGTAAGATCGACATTAAGATTGATAATGAAGATCAAGCTCTTCCCTTGTTGTGTTCATTACCACCATCTTACAAACACTTCCTGACACCATGGTTTATGCGATCATTACGGTTCTGGGTAAGATCGACATTAAGATTGATAATGAAGATCAAGCTCTTCTCTTGTTGTGCTCGTTACCATCCTTTTATAAACACTTCAGTGACACCATGGTTTATGGACGAGAAGCGATCTCAATCAGGGATGTCAAGAAGAATTTGATGAACAAAAAGAAGATCGACAAGAAGTTGACTTCCACCGAAGCGGATTGTTCATTGTCTGGCTTATTTGTTTGAGGGCGAGTGGAGAAAAGAGATCCAGCAGCAAATAGAAAGAAGTCGCGATCAAAATCCAAGGCTAAAAACGTTGCCTGCTATTATTGTAAGAAGAAGGGGTATTTCAAGCTCGATTGCTTTTAAGTTGCAGAACAAGAAAAAGCAGGAAGACAAATCAAAGAAGTTTTCAACTGAAGTGAGTATAGCGGAAGGAGATCTTCTTGTGGTCCTTGATAACACACATCGATCCAAGGACGAATGTATCATGGATTCGGATTGTTCTTACCATATGTGTCCCAATAAGGATTTGTTCACCATGTACGAGTCCATTGATGGTGGAGTGATTTTGATGGGCAATAATAGCTCATGCCGAGCTATTGCCTGTCACGTCCTGCTTCCCAAAATATATAAAATCGGGAACGTAACAAAACCAACCATATTACCTACGATAAGAAAATACCCTCCTATAGTCACATTACGGTTGTCTATCAGTAATTAAGAGCAATAATATAACTGTCTATTTCTAAATATGTCCAATAGCCACAAATGATAACAGGAAATAACAGCGGAAGCAATAAAGAAAAAAAAAAACTAACCATCAATAAAATCTATATCGGTGAGATGGTCCTCATTGATCGGTGATCCTGTCAAAATACTCACTTGCTAAGTCAAATATCTTGGACGTGCAAAACCCAGACGTCGGTGCGTTATAAATATCAAGATAACAGTAATAACCAGAACAGTGCGCTATACAGGATGTCACATGCAAAATAAGGTATAAGTATAAGTAAACAATCACAGATGTTATAACAACCTGCTATAGGTATGTCACGTGTATCCTAAAGTCTATATTTTTAGGTTATCTATTTTAACGGTATTTGAAATCAATTAATATAATTCTCCTCGTAACTCAACAGAATATATCCCGTTCATTCCCCCACAGGACCACGGTACAACAAACGGTTATTCCGTTCACGCCCAGAATCACGACAAACAATAATATCTTTTTGAGTTACGTTTTGGTTACATTCTTGATTTTCTCTTTCCCCCAGGTTTTTTGTTCAAATCAGATATCAATAGAACGTCTACCTAATACCAACACAGCAACAATCAGGTACATATTATATCTATCTAGACAATAGGCCACGTCCATCAGGACAACAAGTCAGGATTGTTAGTATTGATAAGTATTACAGTCAATAGATACTAGCATGATAACGGTAATAATAACAGGATGGTAGCGTACCAATCATGAATTTGTGTACAGGCATATCAGGGATGATGTAATCAGTCAGATAAGATATCTACTTCACAATCGCATATTCCAATCAAATCATGGTATACAGCAGACAATACAATTATAACCGAATATCGGTAAACACTAACGGATATAGATTAACAAGCGTGTCATGGATAACGCAATCATATCATGTACAAGACCAAGATAATAGCATTAACAAGGATAGCATATTCAATCCGATTAATAACTATAAAAGTGGTGTTGATTAACCATGCATAAGAAAGTTCCGTTCAGAAATGCAGCGTCACCCTAATTTGTAAAATAGCTTAAAAATAACAAACGTTCTCCAAAAGGGACATGTCATATACTAAAGCAAAACCAATTCAATAAGATTTTTATTTTTATAAGTTAAAGTATCTCAGATTGTTCCTATAAAAAGTTATGAACGTTCGAAATTAAAAGTTTGCTGCTGCAGTTCAGAGGTACTTTCATTTACAGTTTACGTTATTTAAACAATTTATTTTGCAAGTAAATATTTCACAGGGTTATAATATTCTGAGTTAGTTTTGTAATGAACAAAAGAACGTGTGTAATGATTTTTCTATAATTTATAATGAATTTTATAAGGTAAGGTGTACAGTAAATTCCAGATTTGTCGTATCCGCTTGGTGATGACGTTTCATGTGTAAACTATAAAATTTTCAAACTATATTTTGCATAACGTCATAAAATGCAAATTATAAACTAATTAATAATATACGGATTATATAGATATAAACGTTATAATGATGATAAAAAGAAATATTACGGCGATGTATATAATATATATATTTATTCATATATTTATTTATATAATTATAGCATGCCACAAATTGTAAACTTGCATAAACTGTATATTATAAAACTGATTAACGTTAAATAACTACGGTGTATAAATTATATAGATATAGTTGTATGATAATAATAATAGTAATACGACAATATATAAGTAAATTGTGTAAACCATAACATATAGCAAGTTGTAAACTTGTCTCGAAACAAACACAATGAATGGAAGCAACACGATGCTATACAAATATCAACACCAAATATTGATGACTCGATTAAGGTTCTAGGATGTGGTTGGAGTAACGTCGACGAGAATGGATGTGGGCTTGAAAAACGAAGGAGAATATATATATTGATGAGAGAGATTTGTTAGAGGAGAGAGAGAAAAAGATATGCTATGTGGAGAGAGAGAGTTTTCTGTTTTATAAAATGCAAAGTATATAATAGTGTGTGTGTGTGTATAGTATAGTTTATATTAGATTATAAATATATATTATAGTTTAATACTGCTAAAGATAATATCAAACTACACTCCGTCTCCACCAAAATCACATAAAAATATATTTTGGAAAAATAATATATACGTAACATTTTTAACCATAATGCAAGAATATTATTTAAATATCTCATACCCCTTATTTAAAATTTTAAAAGGATTTAAATATGCTTGAATCTAAGAAATATTTGGTATACAGATTCTATTAGACTCAAGCGTAATAGATAAAAGTCAAAATAAAATATGGGATGCTTAACCATATGTTGGCAGTTAACAAATATAAATTATTCATAACGTGTAGCTACCAGAAAATATAAACATACGATTTAGATATATATATACATATATACATATATATTATACTAGATTCATATGGATTTAGTTTACAGATAAATTTTAATAAAATATAATCATAATGGGTTTCACACATGCGGGTCGAGTCAGATAACCAGTCTTACTATTCAAATCAATCGCAGTCCAAATAAATAAATAAATATAAAAGCAAGGTTTAAAATACTGATTGGTGTCGTATGAACGCACTGGGGTGTTACATTGCCAAAGGGACAATTCAAATCAAGATATTCGATGGTGTTGTGAGAATGTTGGGAGAAGTGAGGCATGTACCTGACTTGAAGAAGAATCTCATCTCTTTAGGTGCACTCGACGACAAGAGTTACAAATTTTCCACTGAAGGTGGAGTTTTGAAAATAACCAAAAATACTCTCGTTGTGATGAAGGGCTTGAAGAAAGGGTCCTTATATTCATTGCAAGGTTCGACGACTTCCGGATCGGCATTGATTTCACCATCCAAATCTATGCCTGATTCAGAAATTACCAACTTGTGGCACATGAGCCTTGGGCATATGAGTGAGAGGGATGGTCGAGTTGTCGAAGCAGGGTTACTTGGTGGCAAGAATACGACGAAGCTGGAGATTTATGAACATTGCGTTTTTGGGAAGCAGAAACATGTTAGTTTCAGTTCGACGGTGAACAACACAAAAAATGCTCTTGATGATTTTTCAAGAAAGGTTTGGATCTATTTCTTGAAGCACAAAAGCGATGTGTTTATTATATTCAAGCAATAGAAACGTTGCTTGAAAAGCAGATCAAGAGACTGAGGAAAGAAAACGGGTTAGAGTTTTGCTGTGAATATTTCAACAATTTCTGTAAAAACGAAGGAATAGTTCGGCATAACCGTTGTCTATACACCACAACAGAATGAAGTTGCTGGGCGAATGAACGGGACTTCTTTTGAGAAAGCGCGGAACATATTGTCCAATGCAGGGCTCGGAAAGGAGTTTTGGAAAGAAACGGTAAATACGTGTTATATTGTGAATTGGTCATCGCATATATCGCTAGGTTGTCCGACACCGAAGCAGGTATGGTTGGGAAAACACGCCGATTATTCAAAACTTAAGTTGTTTGGTTGCCTCGCTTATGCACATTTTCATGAAGGCAAATTGAATTCTCGAGCGAAGAAATGTATATTTCTCAGTTATGCTACCGGCGTTAAAGGTTTTAGATTGTGTTTGGATCAAAAGTCACCTAAATTTATGATTAGCAGAGACGTGACTTTTGATGAATCTGCTATGTTGAAACCGAATAACAAGAAATCTCCGGTTAAAGACAATTTGAAGAAAGATGAGCCGAGAATTGATATTGAGGTCGGTGAGAGCTCGGGTTTGCAGGAGACCTCTCATTCACCATCGTCTGAAGAAGCTCAAAAGAAGCAGTCCCATGATGAGTATTTGCTCGCTTGTGACCGACAGACAAGGAACATTAGACCGCCACAGAAGTATGGCTACGACAACCTAGTTTCGTATGCGTTGTCTGTTGCAAAGACAGTTGATAGTAAAGAGCCCACAAACTATAAAAAAAAACCATTTCATTCGATGAAACAACTCGTTGGCTAATCGTTATGAATGAAAAGATTGAGTTTTTCAGAAGAACCAAACTTGGAAGCTCATGAATCCTGAAAGAGAAAAAGAATACCACGTTTGATTATTAGAGATGTCCATCTACGGTTTGAAGCAGTCACCAAGATATTGGTATAAGAAGTTCGACTCTTTCATAAAAGAAGTAGGATTTACGAAAATATGGGCGACAATAATGTATATTCGAAAAAGCTCGCCGATGGTTCTTTCATATATTTGTTACTCTATGTTGATAATATGTTGATAGCAGCAAGATATATGATTGATATTATGAATTTTAAGGAACAGTTTGAGACCAAGGATTTAGGAGCAGTCAAGAAAATACTTGGTATGGAGATCAAACGCGATCACAAAGAAGGAAAGCTATATTTTTCTCAACAGCGATATGTTGAGAAAGCTATGGAGCTTTTCGGTATGGCAGCTCATTTCAAACTTTTAGTTGGTTCATCACCGCAAACAGAGAATGAGATTAGATATATGTCGAATGTTCTATATGCGAGTGCGATGGGTACGTAGCATTATGTATGCCATACTTTGTACACGACCCGACATTTCACACGCCGTTAGTGTTGTTAGTCGCAATATGGTATCTCCTGGTAAAAGCCATTGGCAATCTGTGAAATGGATATTACGATACATACGATATACGTCTGACATGGTGTTGGTGTTTGAAAGGAACGACGACAATTAGTTGAATTCAGCGACTCTAATTATACTGGTGATCTTGACATACGCGGTTCGATCACCGGTTGCGTATTCTCCTTGAGAGGATATGCCATTAGCTGGCGTGCTTCTATGCAACCTACGGTAGCGTTTTCTACGATGGAGGCAGAATATATGGCCGTTATTGCGGCCGCTAAAGAGGCAATCTGGGTGAAGGGATTATTTTCAGAACTTCGGTATTCCTAAGGATACCATAATAGTTTACTGTGATAGTCAAAACGCTATTCACTTGACGAAAAATCATATGTATCATGAAAAGACGAAGCGCATCAACATAAAGTACTGGTTCGTGCAGGAAGTCGTTAAAAAAGAAGAGATTATTGTGAAGAAAGTTGGCACAGCGGGCAATCCGGCCGACATGTTGACAAAGTCTTTTTCAGTTGTTAATTTTGAATATTGCATGAATTTAATTGGAGTGCGTTACGCTTTGTGGTGAAGATGGAGCTGTTATTATTTTGATGAAGGAGTTTTGTAGAATGTGAGGTAAGGTGGATATTTGTTAGATATGCATCACATTCGATCCTAAAGATTACCGGTTGGATTTCCTAACGATTCGGCGTCATCTCGATGATTGGAGTTTATCTTTAAGGCAGACGTCTTGAGATGAGAGCTCCAGATGTTTCTGAGGCTCTGGATGTACGAGCGCACTTATTGCATATGTCTGCCCCGATGAAGGTCAGACGTCAACGAATCTTTCTGTTATTTTGGTGAAAATACCAGACGTCTGCAATATCCTTGTTCAGACGTCTCTGGATTCTCATGACGACAAATGCAGACGTTTGCTGATTCTTTCTGCAGACGTTTGGCTTTCTGGGCCGGGCGAAAATTCATTTAGTTGGGAAATTAGTTTCTTTGGTAAATCTTTTGTATGCTATATATATGATATCTTATTTTAGATCTAGATCTGATGCCTTTTGTTAATCAGAGAAAACCGATTGATAATTGTAAGAGATCTAGGATTTGAAAAGGATTTATATTCTCCATCGATTTGTACTCTTTCGATATTTGATTATTAATCAAACTTCGCTTTCGCCTATTTGTTTTGTGGTCAGTATTTATATTTCTATCTTTCTTGCGGTTTGATTTTTCTTCTCGCTATCGATTGTGTGTTTGCTTTGTGATTGTCTCGTATACGCAACAATCATAACAAAACATGTCGCCGGCATCATGTTTCCTCAATTACTCATAATCATGTTTGCTCAAAAACTCATAAAATTAGGGATGTATCTGCCTCAGGCTATATTATGCGACATGACATGCAATTTCCTAAGAGCTATGTTCTTATACTTCTTCTCTAGACACATCAAGACTTCCCAGAAATTTGGAGGGTTTCTCCATGGTTGCATGAGCTATTGAGGATAAACTTCATGATGACAAAACTAGGTCTACTAACTTACCGGCTATTCTCTGTAGTCTCCACATCCAGGAAGTTGGTGCCAAATCATTAAGGATAGGTGTTCCTTCCAAAGCGAGAATAAACTATTACGTCTTTAGATCTTTCTTGACTATGAATAAGAAATCCCTGCTCTGCCAGATTAAAGAAACCCATGCATCTCTACCTCTACACTCTTATCTTTTTCAATATATAACCTTCACACACCTTTCATGAGTTTCGAAACTCGATTAGTGAATATAATAAAAGATTGGAGACTAATCCAGAAAGATCCTGATCTAATATCAAGGCATTTAACTCAACGACTTTTTTCCTTGCTGCATCAACACCATTTCAAATCTTCACCAAATGATTTCTGGAACGACAATCACAACCCAGAGCATTTTATAAGCATAAAAATGAAATGCGGTTACTTTTGAAAATTTTCAGAAACATATTTATTCTCAAGTCTTTCACCTAATGTACCATAAAAAGATGCAGCCTTCTCCAAAAAACGTGTTCTTTTTCAATTCTTGCAGTCATCTGAAGACTATATGTACCAGCCAAGCCAACAAACCCTTACGCTTTGATTGAACCGACGAAAGAGGTGCCTAGATATCCACCGTAAGCCTCTCCTTGTTTGAACCTCACAAAAGGGGGCCTATCTTTTTGAAAGAACAGTAAATGAAAATTTGTTTGGTTTGGTGAATGATACATGTCAGATAGTGAATCCTGCTGCATACAGTATCATAATAAGAATGTGGACAAGCACACAAGAAGCTTTTTCTTAATAATAAAAGTGCACCATATATGAGCCACATAAGAAAATGGAAATACTAGAAAGTCTGTATTGCTTCAGCGGATAAGCCCTCGATGGAAATGCCATTAAATCCATGGTAAATGAAATATGCCTTGTATAAGAAGTGGTGTATGTGTAACAAGCTGAAGGTTTTACCAAGAAAGAACCGATTGTGATGGTTGGAAAATGTGTAACAGAGCCCAATAAGCACACCGGTTAGGATAAGTGACAAAATTGTAGTTGCTGGTGCAATTAAGGCTAGAGGCAGGCTGAACGATTACAAATCAAGAAAGAGAATAAATGATTGATAGTTGTCAATTTAATCGACGGACCATTAACTAAGTAGAATGGAAGAAATAATTATGTAGCTGACACTTGAAGATTTGGTTCAAAGGCTAGTTGATGATGCTATTATTGTTCACATATTTGTGCACAAAACGGATTATACCAATGCATACGTTATAAATTCCAATGGCTTCTACTACTATGGCCTTCTCGATCACATTTTTTGCTCCATCCAGGTAAAATACCTGGAAATAAGAAATTTCTAGTGTAGTACTGAAGTTAATAAATAAAACTAAAAAAATATTGGGTTATGTCGGTTCTATGGTTACTTCGTAAATGTGAGGTCCTCTCTTGTTCACATATTTGTGCATTAAAGACATTACTTGTGGTAGCAGTGTTCTATTTTTCTAGATAAACAAGACCGCTTAATAATGTCATGACAAGGCCTATATTAAAAGATGGAGTTACTTCGGGGTCTAAGGCTTGAGCGTAATGATAGAACTTTTAGGAGTAAAAAAATCATTAACTGCTCTTACTATTGTTATTATGGATGTGATATATAATTGGGCTATAATACTTCCAGATGCGGCGAGGGCCAACAACCAACGCCTCATACCCAAGGCTTATACGGATGGTGCCAATGATTGGGAGGAGGACGGCGAGACAGGCGACGAGGGAGATGAGGGGGACACTGAGAGCCTGTAGGTGGCACCTTGAGATGATGCTTTTGGGGGAGGGGGATGAGATTTATTTACCTATGATCACGGGGATGTCATGATCCATGTTATGTATTCCTGGAACCCCTATTTTGTTGCTTTATTTTCATACGGCAAAGTTGCCGCATGTATGTGGAACTTATTATGTAGTAGTGATCTTTTAAACTTTTATGAAACCAGGTGGCATAATATATCCACCTTTATCTCAAAAAAAAAATTTAAAGTGGGCTTTACTTGTGCAACGCTTTTGTTCCATTTTACCATGTTATGCCCAAAATTAATGCAAATTAAAGAGTATAAAACTAAGCAATCACTAGTATGTATCACATAAGTTTTCCCCATGCACAAGCTTGGAAGTAAATGTTCATACTTAATCCATATCTTTAAGCCCCATTAGTGTCGCATTTTCCCGTGGTAAGCTCTAGGATTTCACCCGCACAAGATTCCTTATAACTACAAATGACTGAAGTATACCATGCTGATCGAAGTTTTGTAGTCACATTCTTTGGTCGCATTCGACTATAAGAGATAAGTCAGGTAACGAACAGCATCTGTATATGTTGGAGTTGAAAAATTAACTCCCAAGAAGATATAAATACTTGTATAGTATTTAGTAAATACTTGTATAGTATTTAACCAAAGAAACGGGTCAAATGATCAAGGATTTGATCAAGCAAGACCCAATCTTGATGCACAAGGAATAATCAACAAGTCAAAGAATTGTTTATCACAAGTGGGGCCCACAGCCTAGACAGTCCCCCTAGAACAATTCAAAAAATGAATTGTTTTAGAAGCATCCCACTGTCGAGATGCCCCCTACCGACATCGGGAAGCCCCTAAAAGGGGTGTCCCGACCAGCTTAAGAGAGCCGTTTCGGGACCCCTCCCGATCAAACGGTTTTGCCCATCTCTTAGAGAGATATTGGGGGATTCTCTCCCCCAAAATCCCTCCGAGATCAAGAGAGTAGTTATACACTACTCCCCTTCACAAATGGGTATATATACCCTTCTATCTACACAAAAGAAAAGGATCGATCTCTTTTCTGAAGAAGAATAGAATTTATTTGGAAATTCTCAAAGAAGTGAAGACTTTGAAGAAGGTAAGAGCTATCTATAGGAATGGAGATCCATTCCTTGCTCTATCTTCTCTCTCTTTCTCTCTCTTCGATCCAGAGGAGGATCGATCTAGAGAAGAATATAATGAAAACTTCTACAAGTTTTCATCCTCAATGAAGGAGCTTGAAAGCCATAGCCATGACTTTCTCCTTTAAATAAACAAGATGAACAGAATATGAATATGAAAGTTTCATATTCAGAATATGATATTTCATGTTCTTAATCCTCTGAACAGAACCTAGAATATAGGCCAACCCATGTTCTGCATATGATGAAATAGGCTACCCTATTTCTAGAACATATTCTATAGAAATAGATAAATCCTATTTCCTTAAGAGAAAGAATAGAGATATGGATCATAACCCCTATGTACTTTATCAAAATCTTTGAATAGGGAAACCCTATTCGTCCTCGAAATATGAAAATCATATCTCCCCAATGGTAAGTGGAGCTTAAACACGACATTCTTCCTATAGAACATGGCCTAAAAACTATGTTCTCTTTTAAATACGGTCCATGTGTTTATTTCTACACAAGGCCAATGAAAATGATGCCACACATCATTTTCATCCTCGTTTTGAAAACTCCATCAAACGAGTTTTCCCATTATTCATGCAAAGCTTGAATAATGGCAAGTTTAGATACTTTAAACAAAATATCTAAACATACAAGTATAAAGAACATCATACTTATGTTTTATGAAAAGCATAAAGTCCAAAAAATGGACTTCCTGACAGCAGGAAGCTCTAAAAAGAGCTTCCAAAATACTATCGCGATGCCTCACATTAAGACCTACCGACATCAAGAGACCCCCAAATGGGTCTCTTTTAAACATAAACTTCTCTGTTCTTCTCAACAAAATTGAGGGTCCCACATATGATGATACTATTTTTATTTAAAACGAAAGGATGTGATCCCACATAGGGTAGTGCCCATCCGCACACGTTTAAAGTAATGTCAAATTTGACACTAAAATCCACACATTGAAAATGATGTCACCCATCATTTTCATTCTTGAGTTGAAAACTCAATCAAATGAGTTTTCCCATTATTCATACAAGCTTGAATAATGGCAAGTCTTGATACTTCAAACAAAACATCTAGACATATAAGCATAAAAGACAAAATACTGATACTTTATGAAAAGCATAAGGTCCAAAAGTGGACTTCCCGATGGCGGAAAGCTCTAAAAAGAGCTTCCTAAAAGCACTGTCGAGAGGCCTTGAAATGAGGCTTCCCACTGTCGGGACCCCCTCTCCTGACGTCGGGTTAAAATGAGTCTTTCTCAAATGAAACACCTTTGTTTCTTGATAAAGTGCGGGTCTTACTTAGAGTGACTCAACTATGAGATGATGTGCCACCCCCCACATATGGTAGTATCCATCCATATATGTCAAAATTTGACACTAAAATACCCCCAAGTGTGAAACTAAACTCTTAAATTAGAGAAGATTAAAAAGCGGGGGGAAAGGTGGTGCAGTCAAAAGGCCTGGGCACATAGGCGCAGCCAAGGCGGCAGCTTAGGCCGTACTGACGTCAATTTAGATGTATTTTGAGTTAATTCTGTTATTTTCTTAAATTTATTTGTTAAACATTGATTCTAATTTGATTGTTTATTTTGGTTTCTTTTTCATTTTAGAAACGGCCTAAATAAGTATTCTCAATGGTGTTAACAATTAATGCAAGCTGATAATGAAGTAAATTCCGCCAATTTTTCAAAGATCCAAAAAATTAATTAAATAATTGATTAATTGTCTAAACCAAATCACTCTAATTTTAAGTCTAAAAAACGAAAAAGAAAAGGCAAAAAAAACCATTGTTGTCAAAGGCTTAAAGCTCGAAGGAGCAGCCGAAACTCGAAGGCAGTATTGGGGTGGTTGAAGCTTGAAGTCGAAGGTGAGTTCGAAGTTGAAAGTCAAACATGAAGACAATATCAAAATTTGAAGTGGAGATCGAAGTGGAGAGCTTGGTAAAAGATTGACTTGGAGAACTTTGAAACCGACGACGGTCGCTAGCCTTCATGGGGTTCGAAATAGTCCGTGGCTCTCGAAATCGGCAGCGGAAGGCACTCATGGTGGCCCTCGGCATTTAATAGTATTAAAATAACTCCAAATTATTATATATTACACTCCAATTAATAAATAAAGAGAGTATAGCCATAAGAATACAAGAGTAAGCATTATTCCCGACTAAGCAGTTTAATGCAGTGCGGAGCAGCTTTATTATGTGTCTAGACGGCCGCCTTTTAAAACACTGAATTAGAGTTTTCTCATAACTTTGTACGTTTTGCAATATTAATGTAATTTACATTCAAATTGTACACAAATATAAATGAAATACAATGCAAGTTCTTTGACTTCTTATATTACTTTCTGTTTGCAAGTATTTTATAATCCTTTAATGTGATCTTTATGATGTGATTTGGGAAACCTAACAAGGTATCATGTCTAGATAATTCTTTAGACACTATAGTGTGATTAACCATAGGTGCTTGCGTCTATGGGAAGTCTTGAACCCAGGACCTTCTGATCAAATTTTAAAACTCAACACTTGTTTTGTTTAAACTCTACCTTTGTTTCAATGTTCAATTGTTGGAGATCCTAAGAGAGTAAAGAGTATAATATTTGGGTAAATTATACTAATACCATGAAGCTTTTACAGTTCATTGCAAGTAAATGCCATGAACTTTATAAGCGCAACAAATGCTATGACTTTATTTGTATCACAAATAAACACCATGTGTAACTTTATCAGACAACTCTACATATTATCTTCTTCCTCCCTGTATTTAATCTACTGTGGACCCAGTTTACCCTCCAAATCCATCTTTCTCTCTAAATTCATCTTTTATTTTCGACACCCATCTTCCACACCAAACCCATTTCCACTAAAACCAAACTTTTTTGGAATTCATATTACCATTCAGCCCATTTGCTTCTGCAAATTCATCCCAAATTTTGGAACGCATCTCAAAAACCACCTCTCTTAGTGGGTATGGGGGTTTTAGAATATAACAAGATAGCTAAAATAACGTTGCATGGTAGGTCATAGTATTTTTAAGTCGTTTACATGGTATCGATAACAAAGACTGTGAAAGTTATTGTATTCTTATGCCATTTACAGAGTATAAGGTATTTTACCACAAAATTTGTGAAAGGTCGTAGTATTTTGGTATAATCTACCCTAAATATTTTTACTTTCGGTCTTGTACATGTCAACACATCCACTCTATTTGAGCAAGCTGTCACTCCATAGAGTGTAATATATATAATAATAATTGCTCAACTAGACTATCGACACTCAAATGCATATTTTAATTATAAATTTTACCTCGAATGCATTATACTATCTAATTGAAATGAAACAGGAACACAAATCATATTTGTGGCACACCTGGCTAAAAGGGGGGAAAAAACAATGTGAAGCGTGAAGAAGAAAGTATGATTGCATACACTTATTTAAGTAACAGATATAAATAGCTGAGGTATACAAAAGAGGCTTACTTGAAATATCAGATATATAAACTGGTCCAGTATATCCTAAAACCGCAAATCTCATAACTTTAGCTTCCCCCGCCACCAACAATACAAAAAACTGTCTCTATATATAAGCTTCTGAATTATCTGCATCAGTCAAATCAAGGAGTGGATAATTTATGAGAAACCAATAGAAAAAGGATTTAGCATCAATTTATGAACTCGGAAAGGAAGGGGCGAATATTACCAGAGAAGATACTTTTGACCATTGCTCAGAAGATTCCGCAGCTCCCTTAAGTTCAAACTTTTATGAGCATTATAACATACAGAATACATAGAGTTTTCTGCTGCCTCTGCTACCCAAAGATGATTCATCTGCTCCCTTGCTCGCTTGACAAGGTTACGGAAAACAACCTATGAGTTGTACAGTAATATTTGTCAGTTAGAGAGCTAAAGGAAGCAACTAAGGAAACCATTTTTTATTTGAATGAAAAAAGAGAGCAATAAAATATTAAAATGTGATCTTGAGCTACATAAGTATAAGCATTAATAAGCATGTGAAAGCCACCCAGTAAACTGAAAACCAGAAACAACCATGTACAGAAAAACTAAAGAAAAGTAAATTTAATTTTTAGGTTGGACTCATGCGGGAGCCACTCCCTGTTCTAAATTAGTAGGGATTTTCTCCTCCCTTGAGAGCAACATATTGTCACAAAGTCTCATACACAACCAACTCTCGCACACCGGAAATGTATAAGTCACTGAATGCGATTAAAGCATACTGAAATACACAATCCATCTAAAAGAATTTGAAGTCATAACTGCAGATACTTCAATGCTAAATGTGCATGTGATTTTAACAAAATGTTTACAATCACAATACAAGAAGCACTATCATACGGTCATTTTTGAGATCGGAATTTGCTATCTCAACTATATAGGCCATGTCGGATCGGAATATCAGATAATGTTTGACTATACATATAACTAAAAATCACTGTTGATTTAAATAAATAAGAAAAATGTTTATAAACAATGTGTCAACCATTTGAAGCAATTACTAATGCCTAGAGTGGTTTATTTTAATAATGTTAAGATGGCTAAAAATAGTGATGTCAAATAACCCACTAAGACATTAAATAACCTACTAAACTATTAATAAACTTAATATCATAACCCCAATAATAATTAATTGGTGAACCCGGTTGATTTTTTGTTTAAAATCCAAGCCCAAAACACCCAAACCGAGACAAATTTTAAAGAACCCAAGAATGAAGCCCAACCCGGTCCAGAGACTGACGCGTGTGCTGACGTGCGTATGGTCAGCACACGTGAGCGGCAAGGTGCCGCATGCGTGCAGTCAAAGCACACGAGGGAAAGGGACAAAACCATGTGATGATGATGATGTTTTAAGAAGTCGGAGGAGGCTGTGGGTAATTAACTTTGGGATTAGGGTTATTTGGAAAATTATCGAAATATATATATATGCTTGTTTACTTTGATTTGACTCTAAGTCGATGTCGCGCACCACACGCGTTCGCGGGGAGGCGGAATTTGCAAAAATTGATTTTTACGAGCTTCGCAACACCGACTAAAACCAAGGATCGTCCGTAAACCCTAGCTAGTAAACTACTTGAGGTTTAACTATTCGGATACGAGGTTATACCTTACGATACATGTCCTTTTGGTCTTCATCACTATCCTCCTCGTCTACGTAGGCTCCAAGAATCGATCCGGATCGTGCTTCTTCGACGGCCTCCTCGAGTCAAAGACGATCCACCCGAGAGTCTATAGTCCGAGCTCCACCTCAAAACCGAGATAACTAGGACAACAAGCTTGCTAAACTTGATGGCCTGGATGATGTAGAGTATGAAAATAGATTTATTTGTCTCTTAAAACCCTAGAATTCTCAACACATGAGAGCCTTTGGGGTTTTGAAGTGAGGAAGAAGAAGAGAGCTAACATGATAGCTCACTTGAGGAAAGAGAAATAATTTTGATAAATGATAATGATAAATGAAAATGAGATGGCTAACTTGACATGACCACAAGTATGGCATGAAGAATATCTCATCAAAATATCTAGATCACAAAATATCTCACAAAAATATCTAAGTCAAATAGTCAAACCAAGTCAAGTGGTCAAGCCAAGTCAAGAGGTCAAACAAAATCAAGTAGCCATGCATCAATTATCATTTACAAAAATAACAAATACTTTCCTCCACCTTATAATTATTTTAATCAAGTAAATGGTCAAAACCCTAATGATGTATCTCCTTCTGTGCTCCTCTCATCCGTATATACATATCCGCATTCGTATTCCGAGAAATACGAATACAAAGAGACGAAACTGATCCATCAATATAATACTAGAATCTGGTTTAAATTAAAGCCCACTAGTATTATCCGCCCGAATATCATACGCGCACAAATGTACGTAAGTGATCGAAGCCCTGCCGTAAAACCATACGGCCTCTACACCTTTTGCCCAATGCAGGGAAACTCTCTATGTGGGACTCTAAACACTCGACACTACGCTGGCAGTGGGTTTAACCACAGACCGCAAGCGGTACTAGCTGCACGTAACGGTCTCCAGGTAGATGTCGATAAGAAGGCCGATGAGGAAACCCATCCGAACTCCTACTGAGCCTGAATGTGACAATCTTTATACAGTCCGGTCTGTTCGTCTAAAAGTATCGCATATCGGGTTTAGGGGCGGTAATCGTTGTAAGTCTACGGTAGTGCCCCGGCAGTCTATCCGAGACCAAAATGCGGAAACGAAAACTTTTTCTTAAACTTGAAACTGGTGCTATCGTATACTTTCACCCGGATCGAACTATTAATCTATAACTAGCAAACTAGAGAAGGGTTAGAAAGGATATACCGATCGATCCGTGTCCTTCGGTCTTTGGCCACCTTCCCAAGCTCCTCGCGGCATCTCCGATCTCCAGTCTTCTCGTCGAAAAGGGCACCACATCAATGAGTCTTTTTACGGGCTCCCGCTTTGTCCGAAGCAACTCGGACACGAAGTTTGCTAGCCGACGTGTCCAAGGCAATATAGAGAATGTGTGTGATAACTTTGTCTCAAGCATCCATTGAATCTCAACACATGAGAGTGTATGGATGAAGGTTGAAGATGATGCCTTTGGTGAAAATGGTGAGCTAGAGAAGGAAGAAGAAGAGCCATTTCCTTTTCTTGTGTGAGATGAAATATGAGAGCTCCAAAAAAAATAATCACAAGAGCTCACCCTATACATGGCTGCCCTTTCACTCTCTATCTTTCATTTCACCACATAAATCAATCACTAAAGATGACATGGCTCAAAAAATAAGATCATGAGTCACCACCCTTATCCATGTCATATTTAATGCACCTCATCATGAATTAAGCTCGCAATTTCCACCAAAGTAAACATTAACCTAAATGTTTAATTCAATAAAAAGATATGGCAACATCTAAATTAAACTCGTGACGGATCACAAGGATACCCCTCACATGTATATACATACCTGCATCCGCATTCCGACTGAATGCGAATACGATGAGACTAAAGTAATCCAACAAATCTAATACTAGGATCCGGCTTAAACCAAAACCCACTAGTATGATCCGTCCGATCATGATCCGTGCACGACTGCACGTATATGATCGAACCCTGCCATATATCATACGTCCTCTACAACGTTTCACCCGAAACTTGAGAAATTGTCTGTGGGGGACTCTAAAGACTCATCAATAGTTTGCTGTGAATTTAACCACTAGCACGTCAGTGGTACTAGCTGTACGTAATGGGCTACCAGGTACTGACCAAAAGGGAAGTCGATGAGCGAACTCATCCTGACACCCTACTGAGCCTGTCAGTGACAATATCCGCACAGTCCGGTCCGTTGGTCTATGAGCATCGCATGTCGGGCCTAAGGGGTTGGTAAAAGTCGGACCCCCAAAAGCGGTACAAGTCGTGTCGGAGTGTAGCCCAGAACACCCTGAGATACTACCGGAATACCTACCAGTAAATCTCCTGCCTTGGCCAAGAACTTCGTGGAATGGCTCTCCTAGACACAGCGCGATCTCACCCCCAATACCGGGAAAGACGAAACCCTTGCCGATCCGTTCACTGCCTCCATGTGGCTCGGGACTGTACCCAACTAAAACCTATTTGCACGACTCCTTTGAGCCGTGGTAGGGTAGTAATCAAAGCACAGTGGGAACTCACACGAGACAAATGACGATCTCAGGTCGATGAACTAACCTGTACACGTCACCAGAGAACTGTTATCTGACGTCACGTATAATACCAACTAGCATGTTACCGGCGAGTCCTGTCCGGTGTACCCATAACCCAATGAGCACATGAATACGTCTTAGGTGAACCAACTGACACCAATGGCTTGTGAGACCAGCCACCGCCCCTCGTCGGAGTCTCGACCCGTATACACCAGTCTACTCTGGAGTATCGATGCCCTGTCTCGAAACTCCCTCGACTAAGGACCTTTTAAGGATGTGCTTATAGACCCCAGCTCCCACGTATATGATCGTCATCATACTGCTGGCCGTCAAGCAAGAATCCTATGGGCTCTATCAATGTGCAATAGTGACCTGTAATGTCACCTAAAGCATGTACACGATGATAAAGATAAACCAGATAGCATACTATCATCTTGAGTAAGACTGTCCTACCGGTATAGGTCCTCCCTCAATCATTGCAATCGCGTGCCTACGATCCAATAATTGACTTTGAGGGCATTATATCCAACAATCGTCAGACCCCTAATAGCGCAATAAGTCGTGTCGGAGAGTAGCCCAAAACACCCTGTGTAACAGCCCTATTTGAATGCAATAATTCAAGAGTTTATCAAGATTCTTTTCCCATAATTTTTGAATTTTTAGTTGGCCGCTAAAATATTTTAATTTGGATTTTTCTCTCTCTGTAAACAATTTTGATATGGAAAATATTCAGTTTTTTATATTATATAAATAATAATTTCTTAGTGACAGCAAAATAACATTTTGCGTATCTATTTACTGTTAATATGAGAACGAGAAAATCTGCACCGAATCTCTAAATGCAACCAATTAAAGATATCTATCTTTATAAATATATTTATAAAAATATTTTATATATACACAATATAATCTCTCTCCCTCTCTCATACCCGCATCTCTCTCTCTTTCCCTCACTGCTCGTCAAGTCCCTCACCCACGAAACCCTAACCCTAGTCGTCGCCACCATCACCGCCGCAGACCCCGACCCCTCCTCTCGCCTCCATCAACGCCGCGACCCTCTCCTCCCTCCTTCGCCTTCGCCCTCGCTCTCGTCCTCCTCCCGTCGACGCCGCCTCCATCCCTCGCTCGGCCACAACCCCGATCTCCTCATCTCGTCCCATCACCATAGCCTTCGTCCCTTCGCACGGCCATCTCCAACTCCACCACAACCTCCAGCGACCTGCACAGAGCCCTTGACGTCGCCGCAGCCCTCGTCTTCGCCTCGTCGCTGCTCCCATCACCCAGATCTCCACAGCTCCCTGCAGCAACATCATCCATGTCCTTCCATCGTCAGATCTGAACCCTAGCAATAGCAACTGCCACGATTTTTCCCCTGTAAGCACTCCTTGATCCATGTTTCTTTTCTGAAAAAAAAGGAAATAAATAAATAAGTAAAAAGGTAGGAAAGCAGTGAACAATTTGAAAGGGGAAAATTAGTATCAAAACCCTGAATTGAGATAATTTTGTTTTAGTTGTGTGACAATTTTTATGTAGATATTTATAATTTAATCGATGAAAATTTATCTAGGCGAATCGTATAACTCAGATCCAAAGTCGCACCTTAGCTGTGATCATGCCTGCATTTTCGTACATCGTTTTTCGTGATCGCTATCCTCAGGCAAGTACTCTTGCTCTTTTCATTTTTTTGTCGATGCAACATCGGCGATTATCTAAATTAGTTCTTAGCCTGTACAAGTTTGGATATTAGAGGAAAGAGGTTTCTTTCACAGTTTTATTATCTGTCCTTATCGGAACACTTGCCGATATATATTGCTGACTGCTGCTTGTTTTTTTCTTTATGTAATGCCATGACATGAATATTACGCACAAGAATCCTTTTACATGCTTTATACACATTCAAGACTCATGTTGATTACATGTATAGAACACCTTGATTTGACATGCTTATTCATGATCCTTATTATTTATTTATTTTTTTAAAAGTGAAATCACTAATTAGAATGTTAGACTACATGTCATGACACAATCCATACTGTTTACAAGTTTTATTTCCATACAATTACCGTACCACAAGTTCCTGTCTTTTCAGCATTCTTAATTAGTGATTTTAATCTTTACCATAGCAACTATACATACGTGGGTGTTGGGGTAGTTTGAGTGTGCGTTGTACAACAGGATCTCAGGAGTCCCATGCCGGCAGCTCGTACCGGGCTATAACGGTCACATGATTACAGCTCGTACCGGGCTATAGCGGTCACATGATTACAGCTCGTACCGGGCTATAGCGGTCACATGATTACAGCTCGTACCGGGCTATAGCGGTCCATGATTACAGCTCGTACCGGGCTATAGCGGTCACATGTTTACAGCTCGTACCGGGCTATAGCGGTCTCTTGTTCATTCCACAGTTGGGCCCGTGTTTCCTACCCCTGGGGCACCACTCTTGGGTTAGGAATACTCCTGCAGAGGTTGACGCACACACTCAAGCTTACGATAGAATAGTTTACCTTTTAGTGGCCAGTTAGGTTATGACCTGATTCCTTACATACATGTTTCATAGTGTTAGTGCATTTAATAACTTATATACATGTTTTCTCGCGCACCGGGCTTCACTTTTATATATTCTTGTTATTATGCTACACACACTTTATACGTTGAGTACTTACTGGGATGTTCTGACATCCCTGAGATTTGCCATCTCAGGTTTAGAGACAGATCTGCAGGCTGAGCAGGATCAGAGCGGCTACCAGGACCTTGCTGAAAATCATTAATCGTAGGTTTATTTTCCTTTACTTTTAGCTTTTAGCATGTGCGCCCTTATGGGACATTAGGACTTTTGTATCTCTTTCGGATCTTATTTTATTCCGAATCTTTTGTTTTGGATCTATAATTGCATCAATTATCTAGTGGACCCATTTTTAGGATTTCTTGTGGTTTCATTGCAGCATGATTATCAGTATTATTTCTTTTGGTATTGGATTTTACTTTGACAAGTTAATCTAGACAGCCTTATGTGACTATGGAAGGACTTTTCCTTACCGTAGGTAGCACGGCTGGCCTTCGTCGCTTCCCGTATTCCACATTTTTGGGAAGCGGGGCGTGACACCCTGAGAAACTACTTAAATACCTACCAGTAAATCTCGCTAGCCTTGGCCAAAGACTTTGTGTGATGGCCTTCCGAACACAGCGCGATATCAACCCCCAATACCGGAAGAGACGAATCATATCTAACCGCCACAGCCTCCAATTGCTTCGGGACTGCACCCAACTACTACATGTTTGCACGACTCCATTTAGCCGTGGTAGGGTAGTAATCAAAGTACAGTGGGAACACACTTGAGGCGAAATAGCAGTGTCAAGTCGACGGACTAAGCTGTACTCATCACCTGGAAACTGCTACCCGACGACAGGTATAATACCCACCAACAATTCCCGACGAGTCATGTTCAGTGTACTCATAACCTAATGAGCACCTGCATACTATCTCCAGTACGACGTACTGATGGCTGTGAGACAGACCATCTCCCGTGCTGGGATGAGAAGTGTATACACTAGTCTACTGTGGAGTATCGATGCCACGTCTCGATAATCCTACGACTATGGACCTGTATAGGATGTGCTTATAGATTACTCAGCCCCCACTAGTGTGACTGCCATCATAGTGCTGGTAATCAAGCAAAGATCCTAAGAGCTCTACCAATATGTATAAGCGATATGCTAAAAGAAATACATGCACATATTGAGATAGAAACAAACCAGATAGCATACTATTATTTCGAGCAAAACTGTTACTATATCCGTGTATATCCCAAGCTCCCATTAAATAATATACAATCCAGTATGATACAATAATGGCCTCCAGGGCATATATCACTAACAATCTCCCACTTACACTAAGGCCATATACTGGCATATCGCAGACCGAAGGTCTCGAATAGCCTCTCGAACACTGTCTGAGGGATGGCCTCTGTGAGTGGATCTGCAGTGTTGTTCTCCGTATCTACTCTTCTCATCTCGATCCCCTGGGAATCAACGATCTCCCTGATCAGGTGGTACCGCCTCAAGATATGTCTAGATCTCTGATGGGACCTGGGTTCCTTCCCTAAAGCTATAGCGTCGTATGTTGTCACAATACTAAAGTATTGGACCAACAAATGGAAGGAACCACCTGAAGTTCAATTAAGAACTTCCATATCCAGACTGCCACTTTGCAGCGTCTCATGCAGCGAACTACTCCGTTTCCGACGTCGAGTTTGCAACGGTGTCCTGCTTGGAGCTCTTCCAACAGATCGCCCCTCCACTAAGGGTAAAGCCATAACCTGACATGGACTTGGAGTCATTCTTATCACTCTGGAAGCTGGAGTTAGCAAAGGCCTCGATCTGGAGGTCCTTTTCCGCCATACACCAAAAACATCTCCTTAGTCCTTCTCAGGTACTTAAGAATGTTCTTTACTTCTTCTCGGTGCTTCTCCCCTGGGTTTGACTGATACCGGCTTACCGCGCTCAGTGCGTAAGCTACATCTAGTCTGGTACACAACATCGCATACATTATAGAGCCTACTGCAGAAACGTAGGGTATAATCGACATGCGAGCCCTTTCCAAATCTGTCTTGGAAGACATCTCTTTGGAGAGGGTAATTCCGTGACAAACCGGTAGACCACCGCGCTTAGAATCGTCCATACTAAATATTTTCAGTATGGTGTTGTTGTACCTTGACTGTAATAGTCCCACCATCCTCTTTGATCTATCACGATAGATCTGAATCCCCAGAATGTAGTTGGTATCACCCAGGTCTTTCATGGAGAACTTTTGTGATAAGAAACATTTGACTGATTGTAGCATAAGAATGTCATTTTCTATCAAGAAAATGTCATCCACCTACTCAACGAGGAATTCCACAATTCTTGCTACAATCTTACTATAAATGCATGGTTCATCTGGATTTTTGATAAAGTCAAATTCTTTGACTGTCTCAATAAAAACAGATGTTCCAACTCTGTGATGCCTGCTTTGGTCCATAAATGAACTTAAGCAACTTGCACATTGTCCCGTTGTTCCCACTCTTATTGAAATCCTCTGGTTGATCTATATAGACGCACTCTTTCAAATTACCATTTAGAAAAATCGTCTTTACGTCCATCTGTCAGATCTCACAATCTTGGAATGCAGCAATGGCAAGAAGGATCAGAATAGATTTGAGCATAGTCACTGGAGAAAAGGTTTCATCATAGTCCATATCAGGTCTTTAACAAAAAACCTTTTGCAACAAGTTTAGCCTTATAGGTTTCAACCAATCCATCTACACCAATTTTCGTTCTGAAGATCCATTTGCAGCCTACGGGTTTTACCCCTTCTAGAGCAATGTTCAAAGTGCATACTCTATTGGTGTACATGGATTCCATTTCGGTCCGTATTGCATCCAGCCATTTTACCGAGTCACCGCTCTAAATAGCTTACTGGAAGCTAGTTGGCTCATCATTGTCAATGATGCAATCCTCTGATCCCCGTCTATGAGAAAACCGTAGTATCTCTCGGACGGATGAAACTGCCAACTAGTCCTGCGGATTGGCGTAGGGATGTCCGATTCTTTTGAAACCTCTGGTTCTACCATACTTTCAGTAATAGTTTGTGGTTCTGGAATTTCTCTCAGTTCTATTTCGCTCCCACTATTTCCTTTTACAAAGAATTGATTTTCTAAAAAATAGGCATGATGAGGAACAAAAAACCTATTGTTCATTTGCATAATAGGATAGATACCCCCTAGAGTCGTTTGGGTATCCCACAAACTTACACAGTACTGAGCGTGCCTTGGGCTTGTCCGCATACAGCTTTTCAACAAAATCTGGACATCCTTATATCTTCAGATACTGAAGATAGGGTTTCTTCACACTCCATATCTGATATGGTGTGGTAGACATAGTCTTGGTAGGAAGCTTATTCAAAAGATATGCAGCTTATTCTAGTACATAACTTCAGAAGGATCGCGGTAACTCAGTATTACTTATCATGGAACGAACAATATCCAATAGGATTTTGTTCCGTCTTTTCTATACACCGTTGTGTTGTGGTGTGTATGGAGGAGTAAACTGAGAGAGAAATTTATTCTCTTTTAGGTAATCCAGGAACTCGGCAATATAAGTATTCACCACGTCGATCAGATATCAGGGTCGATACTTTTGCCTGTTTGTTTTTCCACTTCATTCTTATATTCTTAGAATTTTTCAAAGGGTCTCGGATTTATGCTTTATCAAGAAGACATGTCCTAACCAAGAGAAATCATCCATAAAAGTAATGAAATAGGAATAACCACTTCGTGCATCTTTAGATATTGGACTACACACGCCACTGTGTATGAGTCTCAAGAGCTTGCTTGCTCTTACTCTATGTCCAGTGAACGGAGTCTTTGTCATCTTTACAATGAGACAAGATTGACAAGTTGTATAAGACTGATATTCGAACAGATCCAAAATATCCCTCTCTATGTAACTTCGACAACCGTGTTTCATTGATGTGACCCCGTCTACAATGCCATAAGAAAGTTTAATTTAATTCTGAAGACTTTCTTTTAAGTGTGTTCTGGACGTTTGAAAACATGAGCTTGATTCAATATATATTGTACTCTAGTGTACCTGACCCAATCAAACTTTGATTTAGGTGGATGTGAACCACATCGCTTACATACTAGACTTGGTACACACAAACAGTTACGTAGAATCAATATCTGCCCACTTGTCAATTCTAGATGATATACCCTACAGATACAGCGTCCACGCTCATTCCGTTAGTAAACCTGAGAGTCATATCACCTGCCCTGAAAACTCTATGATTTCTCAAAACCTGTAATGAATTACAGATATAAGATCCTGATCCGGTATCTTGTACCTAGAAAGTAGAGTTAATTGACAGACTGTTTTCAATCACTAACACACCCGAAGTCGAAGCTAAAACATGCTTCGGATCCTAGATTCTGACTTTCCAAGCCCTGCATCTCTTCTACCAATGCCCTTTCCCGTAACAATAGGAACATCCCTTCTTCCCTACTGTTAACCCCGAAACTTTTGCCCTTACCTTTTCTTCTACCTTATCGACCCACCTATCGGCTTTGTAAAGGTCTTCTTCTTCTCACACTTGGCATCTGCCTTAGATCCAGAAGAGCAAGATTCCCCAATTTGCAGAGCGGGTCTCCCTGATTTCCTTCAGGGTGCCCTTAACTGGAAGTATAACTTTCTTCCCCTTGGCATAAGTAAGAAGTAGGGACTGTAAAATCAAATCAGCATATGACCCGTTCCCCAACGTGGTCTCCAGGTCCGTGAGCTTATCAATATAGCTAGTCATCATAAAGACGTTGTCTCCTACAGATGACCCGACAACCAATCTCGCTTGAAGCAATTCTTTCGAGGTCTCATATCTTGCGACATGAGATTGCTCTCCATATAAAACTTTGTTATGGAGGAATATAGAAACTAAGTCCATCTTCTCGTGCTGCCTCTGGTATACACCATCAACTGAGGCCAACACGAGGCACTTGGCATTCGCACAATATTTTTCCCTTGTCTTACGGATATCCTTATCCTCGACGGTGGAAACTGGACCTGCGACAGCGGGGCTTGAGTAGTAATGAGGTGGTCCAACTTGTCATAGGTAATGGATATCTGGACAAACCATTGCCAGTCATTATAGTATAACTCAGTCATTTTATTAGCTATCTGTAACCTAATATGATTACCTTGTCGCTGCATTTAGAAGAGAGAAGAATACACTCAGCATGATGCTCTTGCAAGTTTAGATTGGTTTTTAATTTATCTAAACAGGATGGCTCCCACTGTTTCTCGAATCCTTTCTTAAACCATAAAAGAAGAATTAGTCAGGATTGATCTTACCGTACAATACTTGCTTAACTGTCCGGCCAGGCTAGTGTCGATATTTCGATGGAGGTTTTCCAACGTTTTCGCGAAGTTCCTTAATTACAAAACCTTTTTTCCGTGGAGGCGTAGCCCCGCTAACACTGTTCTAGACACCTACTTGGTTTATAGCATTGATTGTTAAGTAAAGAATCTCCCGAGGAATAGCGGATACTCACAGTAGGATCGGGATCCAAATATCATTGTGTGATAATCCTGAAGGAATCCTTCCAACATTATCACACTCCAAATGGTATGCAGCACTAGCAAGTTTCAGTTTCCTTAGAAACTCCCGATGTGGATTTTTGCTCCATGCTCTTATGACCTTAACGAAGGCCAACATATCATAAGTCACATGTCAAGTTCTACCCATCATTGTCCAGGTTAATTTGAACCCACCAGCATATACCCTTGACGAAAGCCAAAATAGTAGTGCGACTGTCCCAAACCAACGCATCTATCTATACAACAACAACAACAACAACTGAGCCTTTTATCCTAAGAACGCATCTATCTATACTACAGATGAATATCTAGCAGCTACCAAACACTATACCTTGGCGAATGTCAAAATACATAGCTTGAATACTACTAAATATTCAACTGAAATGACGGAGGGTTACGAATGGTTTTGGCGAAACCGTGAACATAGAGAACTTGATATAATCGAAGGAACCTAATAGTTTTTAAAAGGGGTGGTTTAAGCTCCGCATTTAAAAGTCTGCTATTTTAAAATAACCGAGTGGTTTTAAAATTTGTTCCAACGATTCAGCTTTGGTTTGTTTGCTTTGCATTAATATAATACAGTCCCATCAATTAACCTACCATTGCAGAAAACAACGAAAATACAACGTACGCTTATGCCATCCGCATTCGCCACTGGGCCCTGTCATCATCCGTTAGGTTACTTAACTAACGACAGAGCGGGGGCTGGACTAGCGCGGATGCAAAACATAAGCAACGTCTATTATATAATACATATATAATAATATCTATTCGTCAGACGCAATGATAGGAATTCTAGATCACAGATGAACACATTGGATATACCAGGAATTCCGCGTTTCGTTTGAGCCTATAAAGAAAGACAGATTTCACAGTCGTGATGAGTAGCCAAACCCTGCCCTAGATCCCTACGGGTGCGGCAAACTACCCGCCAAATACCCGAAGTGAAGCAAGCTCCCTCAACAAAGTGAGTAGGCCACTCGACACTTCAAACTATCCGGTAGTTTGGACACCCCACCTTGGGTCTATCCTAGGAGCAAAAAACAGTAAAAGAAATAATACAACGGTGGCTACAATCTCAACCCGGATGTGCCCCGCAAAAATAATATTACATCATTTTACAAATTTTACATCGAATGAAAGAATGAAAACCCGCATCTCACATCCCGGGTTATTCATCCACGACGATCCAACAAGTTCATATACACAAACCATCACAACAACATCACAGATATGTTCAACCCCGACTAATCGACATATATCAATTACTCGACGTTTCCAAACACATATATACAACACAAAGCTTGTAAAATAACTACGACATTAGAATTCCGCACGCAATTAGCAAACTTAAACAATTTTCCAAGACTTGAAAATCCAGTGAGCTAAAGTTCCAAA